>JAUDYJ010000002.1:145458391-146658391 GCA_030761175.1 Masticophis lateralis
ACTGTTGGCAATGTGCCAAGTTAATGTAAAACACTATTTGCGACTTTCTGATGAGCAAAGTCAATGGGGAAACAAGATTCACTTAACAACTGTGCTAGCTTAACCACTGCAGTGATTCACTTCACAACTGAAGCAAGAAAGGTTCGTTGCAGTATCCCCTTATCACATGATCAGTATTGGGATGTTTGGGAACTGGCATATACTTATAACCATTGCAGTCTGTGTTGTGGTCCGCCAGCAGCCTGCAGAGCTGGCAGCAGAGTCAGACAGTGAGGAGGCTGGGAAGACCATGGGCCAGTCCTGGAGTCTGGGGAAGGCTCAGACGAGGGCTCTGCATCAGAGGCAGAGAAAGGGCCATCTGGGAGGTATGTGCTGCTTCCGGAGTCTCCAGGGTCGAACCTCAGCGAGGCAGAGGAACAGGGGGAGCCTGTTCCAAATGTGTGCATACTCAGAGCTGCCAGTTGGCAACAACAGCTAAAACAAAAGTGACAACTCGGGAGTAGGGCTGGGAGATGATTGGCCCCTCCCATAAGCCTTAAAAGAGGCACATGGGCAGGAAGCAACTTTTGCAGGAAGCAACATTTGTTCATTTGGTTCACCTTAAAGCCTGAAGCTCTGTTTGATTCTGGATTCCGGGTGGCTTTGCCAATTAGGTCTTTGGTAGCGTGTCAAGGGAGATAAAGGAGGATGATTATCCCAAAGGACTTCTCCCCAAGGACTCTTTATAACTAATTGGGACTTATCAGTGAATGAACAGAATTCACAGCTGTTGCAATAAAAGAGGTTTTTGGGATTATTTGTGCGTTTTAATGACTCAGGAAGCTTAGGTCAGAACAAGGGTCAAGGGTCATATGATCATCTTTTGCAACCTTCTGACAAGCAAAGTCAATGGGGAATCCAGCTTCACTTAATGATTGTGTTACTAACTGCAGTGATTCACTTAACAATTATGGCAAGAAACGTCATAAAATGGGCCAAAATCCACTTAAGAGTCATCTTGCTTAGCAACAGAAATTTTGGGGGTTAATTGGGGTCATAAGTCAAGGACCCCCTGTATTTTCTTGACTCAAAGTCCTGCCTCTGAGAGAATTGACTCCAAGAGTTGTCTCGAGTTGAAGCAGGTGACCCCTCTAGATATATATATTTTTTCCAGCCAGGATGTTTTGCTGCCTGATTTGGACAAGATCGGAAGACTCTGCAGCTGTTTGGCTTGGAAGAGGAAAAGGTGCTTCAAAGTGCCTGGGGTATTTGTGTTGCACCTGTTAGCAACTTCTTAAAGCAGCTGCATCTTTTCCCAAGATTGCACAGCTGCCCTTCGCAGCTGCAGGGCAGTTCTGGGAATAGACACTTTTGATTTAAGGAATTGCTGACAGGTGGCAACTGCATACCCAAGCACACCCCAAAGTCCTTTCTGCTTTTCAATCTAAACTGCTGCACAGTCCCATGAATATGGGTATGGATGCATGGAAGCTGGCTGAAACCAACTTTAGACAGTGATCGACAGCACTCATCACTCTACTTTTGGGCAGGAAGCTTGTTTCAGGTTTCTAAGGGTGATGTATGAAAGGGGTGTCAAACACAAGGCCCAGGGGCCGGATCCGGACCATGGGGTGCTTAGATCTGGCCCACGGGACCAACTTGGTAACAGTGAAGGACCGGCCCGCGATGCCTCTGCCAATGAAAACAGAGCTCAGGAGGACTGTGTGTGGCCCTCTGTGTGAATTCCATTTTCGCTGGCAGAGGGTTGCAGGAGGCCGTCAGAGCTGAAAATGGAGCTTGGGTGCCTGTTTTTGCTGGCAGAACACCTCGGCCACCACAGGCACCCCCAACATGAGTGACATTGAGCTGGCCACACCCACCCACCCTGCCCATGCCCACCCTGGGACACTGAGGTCAAACACAATCCTGATGTGGCCCTCAATGAAATCGAGTTTGACACCCCTGATATATGATATATCTAGTGTGTCCTGGTAGGGCTGCTGCAGCTCCCAATGTTAAATTCAGAGTCCTGTGATACGCTTAATTTTTTTTTTAACTAGTCAGTTGCCTTTTAGGTTCTGTATTTATTTTTTTTAATCATCCGAGTTGCCTAAGCCTTTGCATCTTCATTTTTGTGGCATGCATTGTATTTATGAAGCCTTCATTGTCTTCACATTAAATATATATATAAAAAAACCCCATTACACACAGAGGTGGGTTCTGAATTTTTTTACTACCGGTTCTGTGGGCATGGCTTATTTTGTGGGCATGGCTTGGAAGTCATGTGACTGGGTGGGCGTAGCTAGCTGGTCATGTGACCGGGTGGCCATGGCTACGTGAATAGGGACTACTAAGAGGGCTGAAAAAAGTCATATCTGGCAGGTCTTTGCACTTTTGATTGGTCTTCGCACTTATGACCAGTCATCATTTATATCCATTATAGCATTCTTAACAACCGTGTCACTCATTTCACAACTGCTTCTCTTCACCATGGTGACAAGATAGGGCAAAAACGTAAAATGTGAGAAGGGAGGAAGGAAGGGAAGGGAAATTAGAGTAGAAGGGAGGGTAAGAGAGGGAGGAAGAGAAGAGGAGAAGGAGAAAGGAAGAGGAAATAGGGAGGAGAAGAAGGGGGGAAGAAAAAGTAAGAAGGAAAGAAAAGAGAGAGGTGGTAGGTTTGAGGAGAAAGATTGCTGTACAATAAAAAAGATGAAAGGGAAGAAAGCCAACCCCAAACAAATATAAAGATATTAAGATAAAGAATGAATTGTTAAACTTTAAAGAATAAAAGAGAACAAATATGAATAAATAGCAATAATTAGAAACATACATACAAATGTATTTGAAAATACACATGTATTTTCTCTGAACAGAGTATTTGGCCGGTTCACAAATTTAAACAGTGTTTAGTCATTTCAATTAAATTTACAATTTCTATATTTCCTTTTTGCCATATTTATTCCTCATCTATTTTTTTAAAAAACCAATATTACCCTTCATCCTAATTTCTAATCTTAATCAAATTCATTTTTTCCGTTCTATTCTATATCATACCCCTTTCCATTGTCATCTATTTTTATATCCATCCTCACATTGGTTAATTGTAATATTACAGTTCTTTAATACAAATTCAACATTTTAATATAAATCAGTTAGCTATATAACTATCTTTTTTGTATATTAATCAATATGAACATGAATATTCCAATTATTTCCATGCAATCCAATTTCTTACAAATCAATTAATTATATTTACCAATAATAATAAACCAAATAATTTCCCCCATACATTCCTCCAAACCACAACTTAACCATTTCTGCTTTCAACACAATATACAATTAATAGTATCTCAATTATTACAATTCCCTAGTTAAATAGAGCTTTTTTTTCGTTTGTGTTTTAAAATCTTGAACTCTCTTCTTTTGCCCTAAATTTCCCATTGTTTGCACCTACCTTTTTTGGTGAGGAAAAAGAAAAAGAAATCTCTGTGCCTCATTTTGTCACGTTGTAGTAAAGAGTCTACTTTACTTTCAGTTTCGTTTTTTCAGCATAGCTAGGGGGAAAAAATCTGCTCCAGCACTCTTTGCAGCTAGCAACAGAGCCCTGCGCAAAACAGCTGAGAGCAAATCAGCTGAGAGTCGGAAGGCCGATCTAATCAACTTGTGCTAATTAACCTATGCTGAAGCTGAAAGGGGCTGTTTTTTCTATTTTTGCAGGCACAGATCTACTCATTTGTTTTCTTTTAACACTGATCCGCTGTAGGGCGGCCCTTTGAAGCCCCGCGGCAAGAGTTTAAACAGTTTTTTTCCCTCTAGCCATCAGCTGGGACTCACAAGGCAGCAATAGATTGGGAGTGGGCAGGGTAAGCGAACGGCGACCGGGCTGGGAATCGGTTCAGGGGTGTGGCCAGCCAATCTTATTACTGGCTCTCTGAACTATTAAAATTTTTAACTACGAACTCCTGGTTCGTAGTATATGAACCAGGAGCAACCCACCACTGATTACACACAAAAATATTAAATATAGTCTTGCTATTTATATTGTTCTTCAGTTTTTATAATGGTTTGTTTAGTATGTGTTAACAGTTGAGACTATTCTTGGTGAACAGTAAATTTTGTTACATATTGTTTTTGTGCTGGGCTATGCTTACACTATTGTTATAGGGGAGATAAGAGCAGGGAGGCATTCCTTGCAGGACAAAACATATATAATGATACAGAATAATAATGAATACAGGTAGTCCTTGACTTACAATCACAAATGGGATCAGAATTTCTGCTGTTAAGCAAGGAGGTTGTTAAATGAGATCTGCCTGATTTTAAAGCTTTTTGTTTGCTATGGTTGCAGAGGTGGGTTTCAGCAGGTTCTGACCAGTTCTGGAGAAAAAGTAGTGGAAATTTTGGGTAGTTCGGAGAACCGATAGTAAATATTCTGACTACCCCGCCCCATCTATTCTCTGACTACCAAATCCCAGATGATTGGGAGGAAATGGGGATTTTGCAGTAACCTTCCTCTGGATTGGGGAGGGAATGGAGATTTTACAGTATCCTTCCCCTGCCAAGCCCGCCAAGCCAAGCCACACCCACCAAGCCACACCCACAGAACCGGTAGTAAACAAAATTGAAACCCACCACTGCATGGTTGATAAGTGAATCATTGCAGCTTGAAGTGACTCACATAGTCGTTAAGCAAATTGGCTTCCCCCCATTGACTTTGCATGTGAGAAGCCAGCTGGGAAGGTCACGAGCGGCAATCACATGACCCAGGAGGCTGCAAGCATTTTGAAATACACTCTGATTGCCAACCACCCAAATTTTGATCACCGGGCTGTGGAGATGCTGTTGTGGTTATAAGTGTAAGGACCGGTCATAAGTCATTTTTTCCAGTGCCATTGTAACGTTGAAGGATGGCTAAATGAATGATTGAGGACCACCTGTAATTGGACCTAGATTTTAAGCTAGTACACCATTGAGTCTTTCTTGACTCTAATCATAATTTGCACATTCATTTATGTTTGGTTGTGTAAAGCATCTCCTCTATACTGGACTACGGTTCTTCTCCAATAGAAAAGGGCAGGCAGCTGTTTCTCTCAAGGCTCCTGCAGTGGCTGAACCAATCAGAGAACTGGGAGAGGGAATGCTGGCTATTTCTGAACTTTCCTTGGATGATTTCTTGTCTGGAACTGCTTGAATTCCTTGACTTTAATTCTTTATTTTTCTCACGGCTGGGATTCAGGTACACAAATCTGAAAATTATTGGTTTGAGTCCCGGTGCAGCAAGAGCTCCCTAAATCAAGGTAGATCCAACTGAAGGTGGGATTTACACTTAAATTTCTAGGGTGTTTCCAAGTGAGATTTTTATTATACAATTGCTCATTTACAGAATTTTAGGGGAAAGGAGGAGCTGAAGATTGTTTTTCATTTGCAGTTGACTTACATTTTCCCACCACTTGTGATTGCTTAATGAAGTATAGACTAGACCAGTGGCCACCAACTGGTGGTCCATGGACCACTAGTGGTCTGTGAGAAAAATTTGGTGGTCCACAAAAAAATTATTTGCATTTTTTATATTGCCCTAAATCAGGAGTCCTCAAATTACGGCCCCTGGGCTGGATATGTGCAATGAACGTTCGTCTTGCTGCCAAGAGTCTCTCCCTTTGGGGTCTTTTTATGTGGGTCGGGGGGGGGAGAAATTCAGACTTGGTGCGGGGGCTGGTGCGGGGCAGGGCTTTGGGCAAAGGCTGGAGGGAAGTACCACAGAAGAACTGGAGGGCCTTGTTCCAGTTTGTGGTGCAGCCTATATTTTCAAAATTGATTTCAAGATTTCAAAATTTATTTATTTATTTATTTATTTATTTATTTATTTATTTATTTATTTATTTATTATTTAAATTTTTATACTGCCCTTCTCCCGAGGGACTCAGGGCGGTGCACAGCCGTAATAAAAACAACATATACCAAAAAGTTTAAAACACATTTAAAACATATTAAATAATTTGGCCCCCTTTTAAAAACTCCAAAACTAAAATACCCATTTAAAATTCATTATTTCTTCAGCCGAGCCTGTTGGAATAGTAAAGTCTTAAGGGCACGGTGAAAGGTATGTAGGTCGGGGATTGTGTGTATCTCCGGGGACAATTCGTTCCATAGGGCAGGGGCCCCCACAGAGAAGGCTCTCCCCCTGGGGGTCGCCAGTTGACATAATTTGACTAATGGCACCCTGAGGAGGCCTTTTCTGTGGGAACGTACTGGCTGGTGGGAGGCTATCGTTGGGAGAAGGTGATCTCGTAAATATCTGGGTCCTAAGCCATGGAGCGCTTTAAAGATGGTGACCAACATCTTGAATCGCACCCAGAAGACCACTGGGAGCCAGTGCAGCTCGCGCAGGAGAGGTGTTACATGGGTGCGCCATGTCGCCCCCCCCCCCCCCCCATAATCATAACCATAAAATTGATTTAAGGGAGGCTGACAGTTATGGGAATTGAAGTTTTAAGGAGGTCTTTAGATTAGAGAGTCTAGCCTAGACCTTCTTGCTTGAGAAGGAAACCCATCCTTGCCCGGCAAGGAAAAAACTTGCCTTTTGCCGTGCTTTCACATCGATTCTCCAAGACCAGGCCAACTCAGTTCAGCCATGTCAATTGTGAGCTTATGAAGTCCAGCTGCCTCTTTTACTGTCTACTGAAAATAGTAGATTCCTGTTGTGGGCCTCAGTGCCAGCTGCAGGATTTGGTAACAGAAGTCCTGGCCAAACATTCTCAGTGGGCCTCTTTAACCTAGACAGTCCTAGTGTGCATTTTGTTATGCAAGTATGCTTGAGTGTGTGTGTGTGTGTGTGTGTGTGTGTGTGTGTGTGCACGCCTTGTAATGGATGTGTTACAAACATGTACGGCTGGAACACAACGTGCTCATTTCAACTGTGCTGCTGCTATTAAAACAACAGTAACGTTGCTCTTTCCCACCCCACCTCCCTCTTGTCCAGGAGCTGCAGAATATAAAGTACTAAATATATATACAAACACAATGTTTTCTTCTCAGAAACAGAATTAACTAGAATCAGATGTCCTGCGATTTATTTCCTCCTTTTTTAAAAACATGTATTTTTTTCCCCTCATTTCTAGTAATATAACCACCATGATATGCACAGGAGAGCTTGTATTCGCAAAAACGTTGAAGATGTTTAGACGTTCAGAAAACACAAAACTTCTGGTTTTTTTACTTGTGTATGTGAACCTCCATCCGTCCTTAATGTCTGTATGACTGTGGTGACATTTATAATTTCAGAAATGGAAGGCAAATTTTGCCCTTCCACCAGCAATGTTCCTACATGGAGTACATCTTCCTCATAAGAATATGAGGAATATCATTTTTTATGGGGGGAGAAAGGAAAGGTACACAGAACAATATTAACAGAAGACTAAACTTGCTTCTCAGATAACCTTCTCAAGAATTGGCTGTTGTTTATCAATATGTCCCTTAATCTCAGAGGTGAAATTCAGCAGGTTCTGACAGGTTCTGAAGAACCGGTAGCGAAAATTTTGAATAGTTCAGACAACTGGCAAATACCGCCTCTGGCTGGCCCCAGAGTGGGGTGGGAATGGAGATTTGGCAGTATCCTTCCCCTGAAGTGGGGTGGGAATAGAGATTTTGCAGTATTCTTCCCCTGCCATGCCCACCAAGCCATGCCATGCCATGCCATGCCCACCAAACCACGCCCACAGAACTGGTAGTAAAAATTTTGAATTCCACCTCTGCTCCCAAGTATCTTGGATAAACACTGCCACCCCACCAACTCTACCCTGGGGACATGGCCGGTACCACACATGGAACTCAGCTGAGCACATCATAGAGAAGGGAACACACACACACACACACACACAGCCGTCACACTCAGGTTTCGGTAATGCATGCCTGGAAGTGGTGGGTTTCAAATTTTTTTACTACAGGTTCTGTGGGCGTGGTATGGTGGGCATAGCATGGCTTGGTGGGTGTGGCAGAGTAAGGATACTGTAAAATCTCCATTCCCTCCACAATCTAGGGGAAGGTTACTGCAAAATCCCCATTTCCTCCTGATCAGCTGGGACTCGGGAGGCAGAGAACAGATGGGGGTGGGTCAGTCAGAATTTTTACTACCAGTTCTTTGAACTACTCAAAATGTCAACTACCAGTTCTCCAGAACTGGTCAGAACCTGCTGAAACCCACCTCTGATGCCTGGTCACCCCTTCACTGACAATCCCCTGTCATATTTCTCGCTACCTGTCACTATCTGCATTCACAATAATCGCATCCACATAATTGCCTTCCCTAGTTCATTGTTAACCAATCTGAAATTAATCCACATCTTCTCAACTCCTTAATGCGAAGCAGAGCCTCTCCTCCACACCAAATTTTTTTTTTAAAAAAATGTGTATGTTGGCAGTCCTAAAACAATGGTTCCAAACATACCGATGGCTAGCATTTTGCATCATCTCTCTTTACCACATGAACTTGGGAAAATACCACAAGCGAGCTTTCTTGAACTCCTCACAGGGACCCCTGGAGCGCAGGGAAGCTGTCATTACCCTCCAGACAAAAGAAGAGAGCCTCTCTCCTTGCTTTGTGACGGGATAAAGTGAGACAGAAGGGTCCAGGCAAAAAGAAGAGAGTGAACTCTTCAGGGGTCAAGGAGGCAGGGAAGGAGGAGGAGGAGAAACGATCAGTTGGGCTCCTTACTGTGACTCATTCTTCTCCAGATGGCCTGGACAAGCCCATCTGTGTCTCCCCAGGGTCACACAGGCCAGTTCCTCTGCTTTAGAAGGGTAACTGTTCTTGACAATGAGGGCAAAGGGCAAAGGCAGGGGAGGGGGCTCCTGCCAAAGGGGAAAAGCCCCATTGTCCCATTTAGCCCAAGGCCAGCAGCACCAGATGTGCAGGAGAGGGAGAGGGAGAGGGAGAGGGAGAGAGAGAAAGAGAGAGAGAGAGGTGTGTAAAAAAGGACAGATATGAATGATCACCTTCCATTGCTTCCATAGCATCCCTAGCAGTGACCTCAAGGCCAGAACAAGAGTCAGGCTAGCTGGCTGGTCTTCTTAGCAAAACAATCACAATTCCAGTGGAGCCCCACCCCCACTCCCTCGCTTAGATAATCCATACGTTTACTTAGGGGCTCCAATATTTTTCTTTTCTGGATTTCCTGCTTATAGCAGCATAGTTATCGTAACTGGTGGATATAAACATTTATGTCTGATTTTATTTGAGTGGCAATATAGCACAACCCTAGATATGTTTACTCTGGTCAGTCTCTTCCAAGGCTAGCTGATTTCATGAATGCACCACCCTTAATGTTTTTTTGGCAACAGCACGGAAGTGGTTTGCCACATCGCCTTCTTCTGGGATATATATGTGTGGGTGTGCCTATATATATAAACATACACACACACACTTTTTTATCTTCCTAATCTAGCCTACAGCTTCGGTATTCCCTTAGAAGTTTCCATCCAAGGACTCACCGGGCAAAATATTGTTTAGCTTTTGAGACAAAGTCAGCAAGGCATTGCTACCTGATTGAGGTCCACCTGACTTCCCTTGAACAACTTAAGGGACTTGTTCAGTTTAGAAAGCTTATTTTAAAAATACGAAGTTTGGACCTGACCTTAAGACAATCTTTGATGTGATATAGACTTAAAATGTTAAAAAAAAGAGATACAGATTTATATGTGTGCTAAAGAAAGAAAAGCATGTGAACAGCAGGAAACAATAAAAATAAAAACTAAGTTGGACTTCCCTCCCAAATATCCGCCTAAATAAAAAAGCAGTTTGACCAATAATTCTTTATTTACTTGCCAGAGAGTAAGCACCATTTCATCTATCAGAATGTCCTAGATTTACATTGTTCACTCTCTTTGCATGGGAAGCCTTCCTCTGCAGCCATGATTAAAAAGGCATTTAAGTCATTTTTCCTCTTGAAGGGAGGAGAAATTTATAAAAATATATAATAGCATTTGGGGGAATTCTATATTAGAATAGAGATAGTCCTTAAATTACGACCAAAACTGAACTCAAAATTTCTGTTGAACATAGAACATAGAATAATAGAGTTGGAAGGGACCTTGGAGGTCTTCTAGTCCAACCCCTCCTTGAGCAGGAGACCTTATACCATTTCAGACAAATGGTTGTCCAGTCTCTTTTTGAAAGCCTCTAGTAATGGAGCACCCACAACTCCTGAAGGCAAGATATTGCTATGCGAAACATTTTCAATGCCCTTGTAACTTCGAACGAAGTTGTATGAATCATAGATAAATGAACTATTGTAAGTTGAGGACTACCTGAATGAGGTAAAATCTTATTCAAGTCCTGCTTGCTCCTATTGATATGGAGATGCAGTTTTCTTGACTATAATCTGGAAGTTCACTTTGGGAATCTCTTTTTCCAAGAGGATTGCTTACTTCCCAGTCTAGCATACGGTCACGGGATTCCTTGGTGGTCCCCCATCCCAGCAGGCTCAAGCCTCCTAAACCTTTGAGCCCAGACTTGATCAGCCAGGTGCTGCCACCTGCTGAGACATTTAAGTGGACCAAACACATTATTACATTTGTGTGCTGGTCTCTCACTTTCTCTTTCTCACACACGCACACAGACAATATAGTATCATGGGAATTGGCAATATGGGAAACTACATTATACCTAGCTAGCTTCACACCTTGTACTAAACTAAAATGTGGTTTAATTTTGGCTTACGTAGGTGCTTGAGGTTAGGTGTGAAGTATCCTATAGTTACTTTTTCAACAAACCATGGTAAAAATAGACCATGCAATGTGGAAATCTAGTCATTGAAATGAATCATTGATTCATTTAGATCAGGAGTGTCCAACCCAGGGGTGAAATGCTCCCGGATCGGACTGGATCGCCCAGTCTGGTAGCGATCATGGCCGGTGGCTTGGAGATCTGGTAGCGATGGTGGAGTGAAGCTCCGCCCACCTGCCCGGATATCATTACTTCCTGGTTTTAACCAGGAAGTAATGTGTTTTTTACCTTCTGCGCATGCACAGGTTTTGCGCATATGCAGGTCTACATGTGCACATGATGCACACAGCACACATGCTAGCAAAGCATGCGCACGCATGGCACATGCACTTCTGAACTGGTAAGGAAGGTAAGTACCTGGATGAAGCTGTCTATTTAGAACCGCTCCAGTCCGGCTTCAGGTCTGGTTACAGCACCGAAACGGCATTGGTCGCGTTGGTGGATGATCTCTGGAGGGCCCGGGGTAGGGGGTACTCCTCTATCCTGGTGCTGTTAGATCTCTCAGCGGCTTTTGATACCATCGACCATGGTATCATGTTGCGCCGGTTGGAGGGATTGGGAGTGGGGGGCACCGTTCTTCGGTGGTTCTCCTCCTACCTCTCCGACCGGTTGCAATCTGTGTTGACAGGGGGGCAGCGGTCGACCCCGAGGCGCCTAGTGTGTGGGGTGCCACAAGGGTCGGTCCTCTCGCCCCTTCTGTTCAACATTTATGTAAAGCCGCTGGGTGAGATCATCCGTGGTTTTGGGGTGGAATTCCATCAGTACGCTGATGACACTCAGCTGTACATTTCCACCCCAGACCACCCCAACGATGCCGTGGAGGTGATGTCCCAGTGCCTTGAAGCTGTGCGGGTCTGGATGGGGAGAAACAGGCTTCGACTCAACCCCTCCAAGACCGAGTGGCTGTGGCTGCCGGCGTCCCGATATAGCCAACTGACTCCATCGTTGGTTATTGGGGGCGAATCATTGGCCCCCACGGAAAGGGTGCGCAACTTGGGCGTCCTCCTGGATCCACGGCTGTCTTTAGAGGATCATACGACAGCCGTGGCCAGGGGGGCTTTCTATCAGGTTCGCCTGATACGCCAGTTGCGGCCCTTTCTAGATCGGGACTCCCTACGCACAGTCACTCAGGCGCTCGTCACGTCTCGCCTGGACTACTGTAATGCTCTCTACATGGGGCTCCCCTTGGGATGCACCCGGAGGCTTCAGCTGGTGCAGAATGCGGCCGCGCGGGGGATTATGGGAGCGACAGGGCGCTCCCACGTGACACCTCTCCTGCGTGAGCTGCATTGGTTGCCGGTTGACTTCCGGGTGCGTTTCAAGGTGTTGGTAATCACCTTTAAAGCGCTCCATGGCTTAGGACCAGGGTATTTACGGGACCGCCTTCTGCCACCAATTGCCTCCCACCGACCGGTTCGCTCCCACAGAGAGGGCCTCCTCGGGGTGCCGTCAGCCAGACAATGCCGGCTGGCGACCCCCAGGGGGAGAGCGTTCTCTGTGGTAGCCCCCACCCTCTGGAACGATTTGCCTCCAGAACTGAGAACTATTGCTGACCTCCGGACTTTTCGTCGGGCTCTAAAGACGCACCTTTTCCAACTCGCCGGACTTGCCTGATCCCTTTTATTTTTAAATATTTCTACATTTTTTAAATTTTAAACTTTTTAGAGTTTTTAGTCGGTTCTTATACCTTCAGCCTTAACTTATATGGATTTTAGGATGTTTTTAATTGTTTATGTATTGGTTTTTAATTGGCTGTACACCGCCCTGGGTCCGCCAGGAGAAGGGCGGTATAGAAATTTAATAAATAAATAAATAAATAAATAAATAAGTAGATTTCACCCCTGGTCCAACCCATGGACTTCATGCAGCCCCGGACAGCAAGTAATGTGGCGTCACAAGATCATAAACTTTTAACATTATTATGTAATTTTTTGCATTTTTTAGTGATACTATATCTTTTATATGTAGCCCAAGACAACTCCTTTTCACTTGATGCGGCCCAGGCAAGCCAAAAGTTTGGTTGCCCATGAATTATATCATCGTTTATTCTGGTAAGGATAGAAAGTAAATCAAATCTGTTGGTAGACCTGATTTGCAGAAGATCAAAAAGATATACCCAACTGCATAGTAATTGTAACAGTTAAAAACTCCTCCCACCCTCACCAAAAAAACCTTCATATTATTCAAGAATATATTTTTTGTGTATGGAAAAGGTATGAGATTTTATATATTTAAAATAAATTTCCAGGCTCATATTTTAATTCTGTAATAACGTCTCGCAGCAAGCTAAGTTTGGCTAATGCTGGGAATCTAGTTATAGATCCACCTGAAATAATTTTTATATAGAATCGATCAGATTTCTCCAGAATTTCAGAGATGCTTTCTTCTGGACATACGTGCAAAGTGTGTGCATGAGTAGCCTTAATTTAGACTGCCATATCATAGGACTAACTACAGAGGAATGGCAGAAAGGCATAATAAAGGTATGTAAACAACCATTCCTGTTTTGCTGATTCCACACTGCAAGGCCTAACCCCAGGAACATGACCTTCTGATGGGATATGCTCCAAGGCAGGTGGCTAGTTTTTGTGGCAAAGAGAATGCAGGACCAGAGGGGTCTTTTGGTCTAAACTATTAAGGTGCTTTTAGGGTGTAGGACGTTAGCACCCACCCCTTTCCTAGAAGAAAGAAATATTTTGGGAAATATTAAAAAGACAGAATATTATGTTTCCCTGGATGAGAAATGAAGAAGCATGTTTTAAAGACAAAGCAGCTCCCCTCTTCCTGCTCCCACCCTTTTGTTAATGGGCCAGAGGCAGAAACTCAATCTTTGCCAATGGACCTCATTTGCAAAACAATGGGACCCATCTAGGACAGAAACTCATCACATGGCACCTGGGAAGATTACATCAACCAATTTAGACAACTAAGACCCCCACCCCCTGGGAGTCTGACAACCAATCAGGATACCCTTTCTCGGCCCCATGAAGTTCAAAGCCAGAGAGAGCATAAAACCTGGTGACTCGCTGTATCTCGCCCTTTTTTCTGTTCAGGAACTCAAGCCGTGTGATCCTGTCCACCATTAAACCATCTTTCCAAGCAGTCTCCATGTTTCCAGTGTCTTTTTCCCCACTTGGAGCAGAACCCAGAAGGATATGTCTTCCTACAAGGGGACCTACTTTAAGGCCCCATTCCAGCACTTCCTTATTACTAGGGCTGCTTCCTTTCCCATCCCAAAGAACACCATCAGCGTTCAAGGTTCTAGCTCTGCCTAATGTTTTTCCATGGAAAGGTAGAAGCAGATTTTGGAGATCCAGCTGCAAAAGAAGCCTGTTCTGACATAGACTGAAATAAAGTCCTTTCGGGATGTAGAGATTCCGGCTTATAAAAGCAAGATTCAGGCCTATCTACTGCAATTCTTCCATTCCTTTTTCCCCCTCTTTATATGTCCTGCCTTAGTTGTGATCAAATCAACTTTCCATAGCTATTAAAGGTAAAGGTAACGTTTCCCCTCGCACTTATGTGCTAGACGTTCCCAACTCTAGGGGGCGGTGCTCGTCTCCGTGGTCATGTGGCCAGCATGACTAAATGCCAAAGGTGCACGGAACACTGTAACCTTCCCATCAAAGGTGGTCCCTATTTTTCTACTTGCATTTTTTACCTGCTTTCGAACTGTAAGGTTGGCAGAAGCTGGGACAAGTAACGGGAGCTCACCCCGTTACCTAGCACTAAGGATTCAAACCGCTGAACTGCTGACCTTTTGATTGACAAACTCAATGTCTTAGCCATTGAGTCACCGCATCCCTTCTACAGCTATTACTAGTGTTCATAAGCTGACATTCTAGTTTATTTCAGATGTAACAGAAAACCACAATTTAGCCCAGGGATCAGCAATCTGTGGCTCTGGAGCCGCATGTGGCTCTTTCACCCCTCTGCTGCGGCTCCGTCATTCAAAATATGCGTCAGAACCCCCGATGTGCAACACCCGCCAGCATGCGATTTATTGAGCTTTTCAACCCCCGGTAGGCCAATCATGGATATCCAAGAAAAGAAAAATTTCCAAGAAAAGAAAAATTTCAGAAGAAAACAGAACGTTTAATTCAACTACATATGCTAGTTTTGTGGCCGCTCAAGAAATAGTCAGGCACGGGAAGGGTTTTGTGGCTCCTGGAGTTTTCTTTTCTGTGGGAAACGGGTCCAAATGGCTCTTTGAGTGTTTAAGATTGCAGGCCCCTGGTTTAGCCTCTCTAGATGCAGTATCCTTGGCCACAAGTTGGAGATTGCGGTTTTATTTTTCAATGGTGCCGATATCAGTTCTTTCCAGATCCTTTTCTTGAAAGTTCCTCTCCTCCATCAGATGAAACCAGGTTATTCCCTGATCTGGAATAACAAACTGCTACAATGCAGACAGGGAGAGGACCCACAATCTCTGCAATATGCTCCTTTGTTTTTCTTATGCAACGGGGTCAGCACAGCAGCCATTTTTTAAAAGCATTTCCTCTACACTTCCAAGGTTAATTTGACTGTTCAATGTGTTACAGCACATACATACATGGTATGTATTTACATACCAACTACAGAGTGGTATTTACTAGGGGACACAAAGCTTAATATGAATCATAAGTTTGCATTTCAGTTCTGACCAAATGTTAACTCTGCTTGCTTTGGAGCCCAATGTCAACAAAAGATTAAAAAAAGGAGAAGATTGATGAACTAGCTGATCCTACAACAGCACTCAAATGGGCATATGCAGTTTGCCCACTGCTTTTCTTTGTTTGGTTTCTTAGGAAAAATAGCTAAGACTCCGTTCCTCAACCAATCACATCCTTTACCATTTTTAAACTCTTATTTTTTCCCCCAAATCTAACTGGGGGACTTTTAGTGGATTTCGTGGAGCATGAGAAGAGAGACACAGAAATGCGACCGGAAATATCGAATAGTGCCATTTTAACCATTCTAAAACCAAACAGGGGAAATGTGTTAAGAGGCTGAGGTGTAAATGCATGCGGGGACCCGAGCTATACAAAAATAGCATATATTGTAGTAAGGGTTTTTCATCTAATAAGTTACCAACTTCTTCGGAGTTCTGCCTGCTTCCCTGTCTATAAATACACACCCCTCTTCCGGAAAAAAAAGAGGGCAGCTACATCACCGAGAAGAAACGAACAAAACTACAAGCCGGGACGACTTTAATCGTGAATTTACAAGAGCCATCGCAAAGCAGAGCCACCGTTTCCTGTTCGTTTTAGAATCGACTTTCAACTTTTTTTTCTTTTTTAAAAAAATAAGATTCTCGGGGAAGGCGCCGATCTGCAGTTTTTAAGAACCACTGGGCGGGCCCGTCAACCTTAAGTTACGCTGGTCTGCTTTTTATTTTTCTTTTACTCCAAATATAGTCCCGTAACGTATCGGGGGGTATATAGCACCCGAGGAACAGAAAGGATCGGCTTTCATTCTCCCTGGAGAGGCTGTAACATTCCTTGCAGTAATTTAACATTTTATTTTCTTCCACTCGGAGGGCGTTTACGCAGCCTCCCGAACGTAAACTTCAAAATCTTCAATTCCCCTCCTACACATTCCCCCTTCCCTTCCCCTCCCCTTCAGCCAGCGGTGCCTGTTGGGAGAAGCCAGTCGTCCTACAAGGCGGCCAGCCCCAAAGGGGGCGTGGCTACCCCTGCCCTTCTCTTTCCTCCGGCGCCTGGAATGTTTGTTAGGTAAACACCGCATAGTAGAGTTTTTAGCCACGCCTCCTTCGCTCTCCCCTCGCTCACCCTCTCTCTCTCTCTCCCTCTCTCTCTCTGGGCCAATGGAAACGCTGGAGCGGTTTCAAGGCTACTCCCTGTGTAGAGAGCCACTGGGCTGGTGGTAACAAAATAACAAAAGCGTCGAAGGTTGCAAGAGTAACGGGGCTTCTTCCAACGCCCCCCGCCCCCTCCTCGGCTTCGCTCCCCGTTTTGGGCCCTTATGCACGGCGGAGAGCCCGTTTTTGGTCCGATTTGTGGAAAACCGCCGGGCGGAAGCGAAGCGCAGAAAGGAACCGGAGATCGCTTGTTGTTTATCTGGAGGGAGAGGACTGGAAACCGCTTGTGTCCCATTTCCTCGCGCTTGTGCCTGTGTTGTGTTGTGTTGTGCGTGTGTGTGTGTGCGCGAGAGAGAGTGTGTGGGGTTGCCCCCCCACCCCCCCACCTTTGCTTCAACCCTGGATTCTCCATGTTGGACCCGATCTGAGGAGCATCTACACGGCTGCCTTTGCAAAGAGCTTACTCCTCGGCTTTGCAACTGAAGGAGGAGCAGGGCGGACTCCCTTCTCCATCGCGCCCATTCCTTCTCTTGCTTCCTCTCCCCCCCCTCCCCACTCCTCCTCCTCGGATATTTCCCTCCTCCGGACTAAAGGATCCCTAGGGTCTGTGGGATTGTTAGATGGAAAGCCGGTCTATCATCACCCAAGTGCAGAGGGACGAAGCCTTGGTCTTTTCAAAACAAGGTAAGGGCGAAGTCGAAGTTAGAAACTTGTTTTCTTCCTAGCTGGCCACCCGGAGGGGGGGAGGAGAAGAGGGAGGGAGGGAGAGGGAAGAGACCCCCTTCTCTCTCCTCCCCCCCCCCTTAAAACAGCTCCGGTTTAAAAATAAAAAAAAGTGCGCGCGCCGGTGATTCACTACTACTTGATCCGTGCAAAAATAATAATACAATAAAGGAGGAGCTCTGAAGTCCTGACGTGCGTGGAAGGAGATGCGTGTTTCTTAAAAAAAACAACAAAACAACAACACTTTCCTCCTAAATGGTGGGAAGGGTACGCGCGTTTTTTAAGAGAGAAACCCCCCCCCATCCCCCATTGCGTTCTGATGTATTGCGTAGAGCTGCGTTCGCGAATGTCAGTCAATCCGTTTCGATTTTGGGGGGGGGGAAGGGAGGTAGCGACAGGTCTTTGCGAGGACTCCCCTCCCCTCCCCTCCCCAAATGTCGAACTCTACCGGGCCCCTGTGCGAAGTGGGGGTGGGGTGGGGTGGGGTGGGGGGTGAGAAGTGAACTTGGTTTCCCTTCGTTGCCTCCCCTGGGAACGGCCTTGTTTTTTCCTCGGTTTTTCCCTCTGTTACCGTGTCTCCCTTCCACCCCGCCTGGTCCGAGGGAGGAAGACAGGCAGGAGAGAATTTGGTCGCTTCTTGCATAGACATCACACTCTCTTAATGAGGAAGGGAGAAAACTCTCTGAACGTTTGTTTTTCACCCATCTCTCTCTCTCTCTCTCCCTCCCTCCCTCCCTTCTTTCCTTCGCTTGTAGCTCTTCCGCGCGTGCGTAGCTAAACAGGCACTTGAGCCCCTTCCAAACGTTGCTCTTGAATCGTTCCGGATCTGGAGCGGGTGGGTGGTTTTCTTTTTTTTTTCTTTTTGTACCCACCCTTCAAATCCCAAATCTTAAAAGTCACATTAGAATCATTTTATTTTTTTATTTTTATTTTTTTTGCCCACCCCAGGTCTTTTCCTAACGTCTAAAATGAAGTCGAAACCATTACGTTGACATATACACAAACGCACATCTCCATAAATCTTTAAAAAAAAGACCGAAAGTGTCGATGACGGCATATCCATAGTCTGCGCGACGACTTTCCGTACCTTTTACAATACGTTCCGGGGAATGTAGTCATAGTACTACGGGGGCTTTTGAGGTTGACGATCCGGATCTCATTTACTATATAGCGAGGAAGCGGAGGCTACTGAACAGGTTTCCTCCGGATAGTTTAATGCCACCATTGGGCGGAAGGCGAAATGCCCGTTTCCTAAATGTTTTGAGACTTGTATTTTCAGTATCCTAAAAAAAAAAAAGGGAAAAAAATATTGCTTTCCTCTTCGGAGGTTCGCACAGGATTGGATGGGATCGTTGCGTTTTAATGTTGCTACCTATTTATGTTGCTTTTCTCCTAACACTCTCCCCCCCCCCCCCCCCCGTTTGTGCTGGTGTTTATTCAGCTGATGTTGGCTAACCAGATTTTTCTGCTTCCCTATTGGCCAGACGACTCCCCCTCCCCTTGCGCTCTTGACAGAAAGGGTCTTGGGGAGAAGCAAGGGGGGTGGGGGAAAGGCTGGATAACTTGTCCTCTGCTGGATGTCACTTAATTGCTCTCCAGTGGCAAATCTAGATTCAGCGTAGCTACCGCCACACTCTCCCCAGGTAAATGAACTAGGAGTGGATTTCTCTCCCCCCCCCCAACCTTGCAGATTTACATGCAGCTAAATATGCAAAAGTTGTCCCAGATGCATTTGGGCAGCTCTTCCCAAACTTGCATTCCAGGTGGTTTGCCAACTCTGGGAGTTGCAGTCCTCCGCCCTATCAGGATGTCAGGTTAGGGCAGGCAGCTTCTGAGGATTGGGCATACCTGCTCTCTGTTGAGGTGGAGAGGGAATGAAAAATGGAGTTTTATTTCTGCCTTGTGTTCTTAATTCTGGGCCATGTCTACCACCCACTACAGCTATTATGAGTCCAGGTTATTTTATTCCAAACTGCTTCTGATTCTTTTTCATTTATGGTGATTTGTGAATAACGATCTAATCATCAATAACATCCCGTTATTTTGTCACTGGTCTTGATAAAAGTTTGCCAGATCAAAAAATTGGATGCTCTGCAGTGCCGCAGAGCTGGATGTGTTTTGTGATGGAATCTGAATTTCAGATGTTCCAAAAGAAGGGGTCATCCATCAAATTCTCTTGAAATGGGTCTTTACAAGAAGGAAGGTTGGGGGGGAGGAGGAAGCTTGGACAGTTCTTATTTGCCAAGAACCCAAACCTGATCACCTGAGTAGATGCAGTAGGTATCAAGAAAAGTGAAAGGGACTGATTTGGAGAAAGCAAAGTAATCCTGTGCATAATGATTTGGGAGGAAGACCCACAAGACAATAGGTCCGATTAAAAGGCTGAAGAGGTGGGGGAAATAGCTGGTGTTAAAAGGTTTGCTTTGCAGTAAACAGTCATGCATAAAATTGAATTGGTGCATTTAATGAAATGCTTGATCATATTCTCCCCCCACCCCCCACCTGCTTCTCCTCAATGCCTGGAACAATTTTGTTGCCAGCTCTCCATTTGCCCTCCTCCCCCTCCACTTTTTTTTTTTAAAGTTGTCTCTTTTCAGGGAAATGGAGGTTTTGGTGGCAGCCATCCAGAGAAGCTTGGATATGGAAGCCTCTGGTGAACAAACAAGATGCAAATTAAGCTAAGGCCTTAGCAGGGCCTGCCAAAGTACATTTAAGCCCACTAGCCAGTTTCCAAATACTGCAGCTTTCCCCTGTAATTTTAACATGCAGTATTCTCTACAATCTTTGTTGATCAAGGAATGTGAATAAAGGTTTGTAGGAGGACTTGTTGATAAAGGCCTTGGGGCAGAGCCTGGGAGCTGGGTGCATTTTATTAGCTATTTGTATGGCTGGCATCAAATAGAGAATGCAGGTTGTTTTTTCCTTGATGGATTGGCAGTCAGGTGAGGATTTCTACTCTTGGGAGAGGATCCTGGATTCTGAACCAGGTCTATTTTCTGATGCTGGGTTTTTGTTTTGTTTTTTACTGAAAGTTTGGTGCACTACTTAAGGCATAGCCTGGGCGGGGAGGGGGGCGGGGGTGTGAGATAGTGAGTTCTAGTTCTGTCCTAGGCACAAAGTCAGATCTTGGGCAAGTCATTTTCTCTCAGCCCTAAGAATAGGCAAACCACTTTTGAAAACCCTTACCAAGAAAACTGCAGGAATCTGGTAGTCTTCAAGAATCAAACACAATTGAATAGAAAAGTTATTGAAATGCACTATAGAAATAGCACTTAGACTTATATATCACTTCGCAGTGTTTTACAGCCCTCTCTGAGAGGCTGACAGATCTGGTCAGCCTATTGCCCCCAACAATCTGGGTCCTCATTTTACCAACCTCGGAAGGATGGAAGGCTGAGTTAACCCTAAATTTGGTGAGATTCGAACTGCCAAATTGCAGGCAGCATGCAGTACTGCATTCTAACCACTGCGCCACCACGGCTCTTCCACTATAAGGTGATAAATTGTGTGGGTTTTTTTTTTTTTTAACCAAAAGAGAACCGGTTTGGTCTAGTGGTTAAGGTACCAGGCTAGAAAAAGCGAGTCAATGATTTCTAGTCTCATCTTAGACATGAAAGCCAACTGGGTGACCTTGGGCCAGTCATGCGCTCAGCCCAATTCAACTCACAGTGCTCTTGTTGTGGGGAAAATAGGAGGAGGAAAGTGTGTTGGATATGTTCGCGTCTGCGTTATTTGTAAAAAAAATAAAAAAACAAAGGGATACAAATAAAATAAATCAAATACGCTAGTGTCCAAAGGAAGAGGATCTGATGGCTGTGTGCTTAGTTCAAGTTTAAAAAAATGGTAAAAAAAAATAAGAGCAGAGTCACTTCTCAACTATTTCAAAATTAACCAGCAAGAAAGAAGAGGAAAAAATGGTAGGTGATTTTTTATAATCGCTGTCCCTCAGTTATGGAACTGCTTTTTGTTAAAGGTCACCTTTAAATTGGAAGGGTTTAAGCTCAAAACAAGTTGATGTTGATATTTAGAGATGGGTGGAAGAATTATTTTGGGAAACATTGTAAATCGTTGCAAATAGCTCTGAACTTTAGAGAAAGAAGAGATGGGCATGAAGCTCAACATTTCATATGAAGAAGCATGTGGGTTCTGGAAGGAAAATGATGGCAAGCTTATTTTTCTTGACAAGAAAGGCATTACATATCCATAAAAGTTCATCAATGCCGGACAGATTAATAAACACAAATTTCAGAAATCAGTGGAATCAAACGAAAGAAAATCCATTCTATACATAACATGTACCTAGGTCAGAATGTAATTCAGCTCGTATGAATATGTCACAGCCATTGAATCTTAGGTCTAATGTGAACTTGGCTACAATTTGCCAAATCTCCAATCAATCCTTGTGCTCCTCTCCTTTTAGAAGTACATTTTTGGGATGTGAAGTCGATTTGTCAAATGGAAGGCTGCTACTGTATATCAGAGTTAGAAACAGGAGAGGCCACACATACCATGGGGAAGCTAGAAATGAAAGCAAAAATGGGTTATACAAAATATATGTACACAATGCTTTTTTGGGGGGAGGAGGGCAAGGGTTTTTTGGGGGGAACAACAGTTTGTCAGGATTAGCATATTTTCAGGATATCCAAGCAGGAGGCTTTTCATTGTCCAACATAGTAATATACCAGAGAACAAGAGCCTTTTTTAAAGGATTCCAACTGTCCCCAACATTGCTGGGGTTGTGCGGATTGATCCAGGGCAAAGTCTGTCCCAGTTACTACATTCCTTTCTAGGTTTTTGTATTCTGTACTCTGTTGGAGGGAGAGCGTATGGATCCATTAAATGGGAATCGTAGGAGGAATCCGCTGTTGCCATGAGCTCTTTTGTTCTCCTATAACATGTTAAATTTTGTGCAGGAGTTAGTAGCACAGACTGATGTAGGAAGCTCTCATGCTTGCAGGCAGTGGTTGCCTCTGAGATTGATCTAGGGCGAATAGGTGACGTCATTCAGGTTTTCAGCTTACCTTCCCTTTGCTGAGTTCATATTCTGGAGCTGGGCATCCGTGTCTCGTGTTCCGTAAAACCAAGAACCGCCATTTGGGAGTCCACCCACTCCTGTTCCCAGGAGCCTTGGAACAAAGCTAACATTAGTCTGGTTTAATGGGAAGGAATGATTTCTATTTATGAGCAGAGGACATGTTCCTTGCGTGGCTTTGTGTTTTGTTGCAGCACCCACAGTCTTTTAAAATTAATATTGAAGACTGGAAATCTGTCTTTGGAATTTAGTAGGGATTGATTTAATTGGGATATCTGCCGTCTTTTTTTTTTTAATACTCTGTTTTTTTGTCTCATGGTTTCAAGAAATGAGAGTTGTTTGAATGGAAGGTCTCAAATGGTAGGATACCTGAACACTGGTGTGTGTGTGTGTGTAGAAATGTATGAAATGGTGGAGATAAGAGGATCCCTGTAGCAAATGAAGCCAGGGAAGTACTCTTCCTACACCCCAACCCACGAGGAGAGAGGATTGGTTTCCGAGCCAAACTGTTTTATTTTAACTGTAGAATTAATGGGAAATGCTTGAACGCAGCAGCAAATGTCTTTTTACTGGTTTGCTGCTTTTTAGCAGGAAGGCTTTGAGAAATTCTAGAAGTTTGTGATAATTATATTTAAGAAGAGGCGAGTTTGAAAAGTAAAAGAAATGTTGGTTTAATTTGTACAGGAATGTTTGGAATGGCATTCCTTTCTGTTTGGGTCATACCATACATGGCTTCCCAAAAAGCAAAGGAATCTCTCAGAGCATGCGTTGATACAAGTTTAATAACTGAAGGTCGCTGCCTAGAATATTCCCTAAAGAACTTTTTCCTGAATTTGATGGGTTTCATATTTTTTACAGATGAATGCAAAGATGAATGCATTCACAGAGCCTGGATAGCTCAGCAGACTAAAAGCATTGTGATTAACACCAGCTGTCTGCAATTACTGTAAGTTCAAATCTCACCAGGCTCAAGGTTGACTCAGCCTTCCATCCTTTCTAAGGTAGGTAAATTGAGGACACAGTTTGTGGGGGCAATAAGCTGACTTTTTATAAATATACAAAAGTATGAAGGCTATTGCTTAACGCATTGTAAGCCGCCCTGAGTCTCTGGAGAAGGGCGGCATATAAATAAATTTTTTAAAAAAAGTTTTGACTGACTTTTTTTTAAAAGGAAGAAATGAGTATTCCGAGTACTTTTTTTAAAAAAACTGGTTAAAGAATTCTGTGGGAAACAAACATGTGGGATGAATACACACAGTCTCAGAGATGAACTACTTACAGTTCCAGGACCTTATTAGTTTGGGTAAGACTTCCAGAGATGTCATCCAATTTGAATGTTTAAATGATGGGTTGAAAATCATTTACCTCATGAGGTAGAATCATATAAACTAGGATTAATTAAAGCAGTTCAACTTTTAAATCAATTTTTTAAAAAAAAAATGTCTACCTCCTCCTTGGCAGTATAACACTGTTGCAATAATATTTAAAGGCCACCAGAGCTTTCAGTTAAGTTGTATACCTGTGAGAGACACAAACATGCACACTGTCACACACACTGGTTTTTAAAAACTGGGCTAGGCTGCTAATAAAACCTAGGCACTTGTACAAATGGGTAAGATTAAGTATTGTCTTTAATGGGGCAGTCGCTTCACAGCATTGTGGTGATATAGGTTTCTTCACCATGAAGCTTTTTCCACTGAGTAATTATTGTGATGCTTCAAAGGAAAGGGGCAGCCTTATATTCTGCCCCATGTTTTAAAGAGGTAGACTAATGCTCTAGCAAAGAGGAGGTAATTGCCTGATGAGAATTGCTAAATGGATTTCAAGCATCCTCAGACAGAGTTATTGTTGTAGTTAAAAGGCCCCAAGAAATCCAGCCTTGATTACAGAACATCCCCTTCCAAGAAAATACCCGTAGTTATACAGAAAGTACTTTGAAGAAAATATATTTGATGTCAGCAGTGATGTCATGCAAGGACATCTGCTAGCAGAATATTCCTTTTTTCACGTTTGAGCTAGTAGAGCTAACAGAAGGGACAAGGTCCTTTTTTTAAAAAAAATAACCACAGTTCTCAAATTCCCTATATTTGTACCCCAGAGGGAATCCTTCACCCAGAATCTTCATTCTTCAGATCCCCGCATTCAACATTTTAATTTATCTACTGAAAAATTCCTTCTGGAACCATATTTAAATTTTAGGAGATAGCAGAGTATGCCTGTCCAATTCTGATTTGAGGTTCTACTTGTTTTTGAAATGTTAATGGGGGTTCTCTCAGAAGATACCCATAATGGATTCAGCTGGTTGATGGAGTTATGTAAGTATTAGATCAGCCTTCCCCATCTTTGTGGTTATCTAGATCTGTGAACTTCAACTTCCAGAACTTTTAGCAATTGTCCCATTTCCAGAACTTTGTTGCAATTGAAATAACTGAGAGCTAAAGGCTATATCTCTGGAGGGTGTCCAAGTTGGGAAAGGCTGTACCAGAAGATCCCTGGAAAAGAGATGGGTTGGATCTGTGCAGTTGGATGTACCGGTAGAACAAATCTATGGGATGGAATATGGATAGTAACTCATATATTGAAGTATGGTTTTGCCATCAGGTTAGTGAGCAATCTTGAAAATAGGTTACAGGTAGTCCTCGACTTGCAACAGCTCATTTAGTGATTGTTTGAAGTTACAATGGCGTTGAAATAAGTAACGACAGTTTTCCATACTTACGACAGTTGCTGCATCCCATGGTCACACAATCAAAATTCAGATGCTTAGCAACTGACTCATATTTATGACGGTTGCCTGTCCCACGGTCACGAGAACACCTTTTGCAACTACTTGACAAGCAAAGTCAATGAAGAAGCCAGATTCACTTAACAACCCTTACTAACTTGACAACTGCAGTTGATTCACTTAACAACTGTGGCAAGAAAATTTATAAAATGAGACAAAACTCACTTAATAAATGTCTCGCTTAGCAACTAATTTTGGGCTCAATTGTGGTCATAACTCGAGGACTACCCGTGTTAAAAATTAAGCATAGGTATACTTAGTTAATGAACTATATATCAAAGAGTGGGAGAAGTGGTTGCATGTCTTAAATTAAGACCTGGAGAAAGCTGGAATTCCAAATGCTATTTTATATTCTTCATGCATTTCTTGATATTTTAGCAACCAGATCTAACTCCAAAGGGACTAGAAAGCCAGTATAGAAAAAACCAGGAAGGAGGGGAAGAAGAGGCTCTTCACAAAAGCATCCGGTTGCACAATTGTTCTCTGAAATTTAAAATATGCTTCAGAAGGAAACAGCAGCTGATAAAAGGAAGGAACAGGTTAAATCCAGTGATATATACAAAATTATGTAATACTTGTATCAAAATGATAAACAATCTCCTATCTCATTCTTCTCCACCTCAAATCTGCCTTCAGTCTTCAGAAACACTTGCTTAATGATTGGAAATTATGGATGAAACATGTTTTTCAATTTGTTCACCACAAGATTTGGGTCATTCCCCGCTTGCATAAAGAGGTGGGGAAAACATGGACGCTTTCAGATTTGGATTTTCCCAGATGTGCCAATATGACATCTTCAATAAAATGGAACTTTGAGGAAATTCAAGCCTCAGAGTCTTCTTTCGTTGGGGGTGTTACTTGAATCCTGACATTTTTTGCCTGTCATTTTGTGGAAAACTTCGTGCCCTGTCATTTACTAGTGCAGCGTTTCCTAAACTTGGCAACTTTAAGATGTCTGGTTTTCAACTCTCAAAATTCCTCAGCCAGTATGTCTGGTTGGAGAATTCTAGGAGTTGAAGTACACACCTCTTCAAGTTTATAAGGTTGGGGAACACTATGTTAGAGTCAGTAGTTTGGGGACTGAGCAAGATTTTTCCCTGCTAAGAATAACACAAAGACATAAAAGGTTTTCCTGTCTTCATTTGCTTAAAAGCTGTTCTAGTTCTCCCACAGTTTCCCCCACATTGTGTCTTCCTCTAGGGAAGACTCCATAGTGAAACATTCAAGGAGGGGCAATTTCTGAATATCAGTTGCATCATAAGCTATTTTTCTCACCCCACGTTTCCTTCTCTTTCCTATTCATTAATGAATTATATGATAGAAGTATGCAAAATTACAGGAAGTTTACATCCAGCTATTGCCAGTTAGCACTTAATTTTGTTAGGGCCAGCAGATTTATGTAACTACCGTAGCTACCAGAGAGAAGACATGAGCTGTTTCTTAGAATCATCTTAAAAAGAAAGAAAACTGGGCAGATATCTTGTTCACCTTATTTCTAGTATAAGGTGCTTTTTAAAAAGGCAACTAGACTCTCTTGGTTTTGTTGTTATTGTTGTTGTTTGAAAGCTTCTTCAGAATCTGAAGAAGCTTTTTGGATGAGAAATGAAATGCTTCCAAAGAAAAATAAAACCCAAGAAAGTCCAGCTGCCTTTTGGGAAAGCACCTTTGGAACATTCATGACCTGGTTGATTGAGAATCTCCATAGATACTTGTATCTAGCAGATACTTCCGTGAAATGCTCAAGCAGGACATGTAATCCTTGAAAGCCAGTTTTGTGGTGTATGCCGATTTGGAAGATGAAGTCTTCGCTTAGCTAACTCATAGGCTTATTTTCCATGCATTAAAATGTCAAAAAAAGTGCTTTAAGCCCCCTTCCATTTCATGCATCTGGACATGTCAGTTTAAAAAATGCCATGGCCAAAAAAGCTTAAAAATATCCAGCAATAAAAAATTGGATTCCAGCAGCTAGGAGCTTTCTCTTCTCACACTGCCCTACACCCACAACCAGAGCTTGAGCATCTGAAAGTAAAGTCTAGAAACTCGAGAAGTAATATATATATGGGATTTGGGTGTGTTCAGGTCCCTTTGCCCTTTTTCCTCCCTTCCCCAGCCTGCATCTCCTCAAAAGGAAGCTTATCTCTGTCTTCTGCTGAAAGGAAGAAGAGATGACCTAGAGAAGACTTGTTGATCATGAATTAGTGGCAGGAAAACGGATTTCTCAATTCCCACTAACTTCCATCAACCCTGAAGCCTATTGTGCCAGCAAAATTCAAGGTTTTATTGGGAGGTGGATACATTAAGTCATGTAATTCAGTAAGGCTGTGCTAAATTGTCTAGGAATAAGCACCTTGAATGGTAGTCATATCCTGAGAACTCCACGAACCCATTTGTTTTCTTATCAACATTGTGAAATAATTGACTTTCCTTCTGGGATACCCACCCCATCCCACCTGTCCCACAATCTGAGAAGCTTGGGATTTCCTAGTGTCTCTTATTCAGTAACCAGCCAGGAACTGGCATTTGATGTCATCTGCTTTGGCAGTAAAGCTCTTCTTGGACTGTTTACATAGAATGAATGAGGGAAGTGCAAGACCGACTGTCTATCCACAGCAATTGCAGCTTCAGGCTTTCATAGCTTAACCCACCAAGAATCCTCAAAGAGGTTTCTGAGGTTACATCTGTGCGAATGGGGGATGCTGGGGATGTGCTCAAGGGACATGGCTTCCTCTGCACATACTGGGAATTTATGGAGCTAATTAGTTGAACAGTGTATAAATCTACCTATATCTCATTGGCTGGGTCCATAAAGCCAAAAGTAAGCAGGGCACATTAGAGCTAACAGTGTGAACCAAACCATTGAGAATGCTCAGCTACAGTATTCCCTTTAGTAAGAAGAGTTTTAATTGAATAAAGGATCAATAGTGCAAATTTTTGTTAGTAATCCTGTTACCTATATACTATTATTAAGAGCATCAGAAAGTGGGAGGAGTATTTATTTCTTACTGGAGAATTGAGTGTGTTTTGTTTTCTATACACACATGTATTATTTTTTTGAAAGTTTCTTAAAAGAGATATGACTTTGGTCCCAAAGTGTATTTTTATACTGTAGTTCTGTCTTCCATAAGGGAGGAAATGGCTCCTCTTAGCATATTTAATGTGCATCCACATTTCTGGCATTAGGTTGGAGAGTTGGGTAACGTCATCACTGCCTCCATTTTGTGGACCCTAATGCTGACTTCCCTCTGAGGATATGTCTTTCTGTGTTTGTGTGCAGCATTAGAAAATGCACTAAAGGAGAATCTAGTGCACCGGACAGTCTCAACCAGACATAATAAGCTACTAAGATGCCAGTAGTATTCTTTTCTATGTGTGTTGACTAACCCTCTGGAAGTTGCAATCCTGTCATCATTCTGTGATGGTTTCCATTTTCAGTATTGCGGTTAGTTCATCTGAAGAGTTAAGTTTTATCAGGACAAACACTTCTGCTGCTTCTGTTGCATCTGTGGGTTTTTTTTCTTTTTTCCTTTGAAGTGCATGTAAACCTCTATTCTTAAAATGCAGTATTGCTACTGAACCAACAAAGACTTGTGACAGGAGCTGGAACAATCCCAGATCCATGGTTGTAGGGATGCCCAAAACTGAGTGGTTGGTGTTAAACATTTGCTTCTGGGCACCTTTTTAAGAGAGAGGTGCTTGAGTTATGCTGCTTCTACTCATCGCATTGTATGTGTTTTGCTGTATTAGGTTGTGGGGTGGGGGTGGGGGAAGCCAATGAGAAGCTGCCAAGATACCATTCCGTGGCTCTTACAAAGCCTCTGAATAAGCCATCACCTCATTTTTCATCCCTTGCTCTGAAAACAACCATAATCGCTTCATACAGAAAACAAAACAACATCTTTTTTTTAATCACGGCCAACACGTTATCATAATTATTTCCACAGCTATTTCCAAGTTGTGCTCCTGAAGCAGGAGGTGGCCTTATCCTACTCCAGTTGAACTGCTAATACATGCCATCACGAATGATATAAGGCTTATTTAGGTTTTATTTTCTGATTCCTATTGTAGCAGGCACTTTTAAGAAATAGAAACAGATTGAAACTGTGCTGCAGAAATATGTCCGTAGCCATTCCAATTCCCAAATCTGCTCCTTGCAATTGAAAAAGATGACTTACATTCTTTCAAAGGCTTAGTCTTTGGCAGATCTCCAAGTTCCTCCTCGGAAGCTAGTAATTGATACTAGGCTAAGATGGCTGAAGGAAAGGATTGACCGCTAGCAGGGTTGAAAACAACTTGCTCATGATCCAGAGAGTAGTAGTTCCGTCCTTTATGCTTCCTGACATAACTGGTTGTTAACCAGCAGTAGGGAAATCATTATCTTCTCTCATCTCTATGGAGTGATGAGCTGTATAGAGCTTCAGCCTTACAACTGGCATAAAAATCACTGCTGAAACATTACTAAAATGGAAGCAGTCTTCTGAAAGTGAAGCTGCCTGTTCATGTAATAAAAGTACAGCTGAGCGCTCTGAAGAAGATGATGGGGAATTTCTCCTTTCCCTAATTGCAGAACCACGAAGGATTTGCTCTCTTTGAAATCCGTGCAGAGATCTGAACGTTCTGGGATGTGTCAAATAGGCGTCTGCATATAAAATACAAGGCGAAGTCAGGGAAAGATAAAGGAAGGGCTAAAATGTATCGCTAAAATGCTGTCTGCCTTGGAATCCTCTATATCTGATTGCTGTTATTGGACGTTGGCCAAGATATGAAAGAACCTTTACCTGTGCAAGCAGCCTGTTTGTGAACAAGCTCTGCGAAAATCTAATTAATGAGCCAGGTGGAGCATGGAGCATGGAACAAGGAAATTGGTTTGAGCTACTGGCAGGATTAATGTACTGCCTTCTGCCATAGTTTATTGGAGAAGCCACAACAGGGATTAATGGACATGCTAATGGACATTCTAAGCCATGACTTACAAAATGTTGTAGCTTTATACACTGTAAGGATGTGAAGAACTCTGTGGTCCAGTAAAAGGACATCTAGTGTCTCGCAGAGAGAGAGGTTTCAAAACATGGTGGACAAGGATCAGATAGACATTTCAGTCTTATCTGTTAAGGGAGGCATCAATCTGCTCATTGAAGGAAGGGGTTTCTGAAAAAGAGGAACAATCATTTCATAGAAATATCACCTTAATGCACTCACAAATAAATGTGGGCTGAGGTATACTAACTTAGTTTCCAAGATCCTGTAATCTAACCTTTCCCCCTGGCATTATAAACTTGATTAATGAGACTGCGTGAATCTGATTTCCTTAATTATGCTCAGTGGTTAGGAACTTGACAGGATCAGACCTAGTCCAGAATGATATCAACTATGTTCCATTCCAGAATAATCACTCCTGGCCTTTAGAACAATTCAGGTGGAGTTTTTTTGAGAGAGAGAGAGAAAATGGAATAATAACATCAGAATAGTCTATCACCTGACCATCAAATTTTACACACAAAATGGTTCACATGATATTAAACAACCAAATAAACCTACCATGAATGGATGCATCCAGTCTCTCTCAATCCAAGTTACGTAATGGAGTTGTTATTTTAGGTTGGTATCTTGAAAGCTACTCTAATTGGAGAAGGAACTACTATGTATATTTCCTTCGGCTCCTGGAGAAAAGATAAGGGAGAATTAATTAAATAAAAACTATAATTTCTGGATTCATCTTAAATTGGGAAAGTATGATTTTAGTTTTAGTTTTTTTAGTTTTAGCTTCTCTCCAAAATGATAATTAATTACAGCTTTCCCAATTTAATTGGACTGTACAAAATGAGGATCCAAAGATTGAATACAGTTGTTTGCTGTATTTCTTGACTTAGGAAATCAAAATATAATTGACCAAGAGGGGATTAGCTGTAGCCTCCATAATATGTCAAATTTTCCTTAGAGGTGGGGCTGCTAATCTCTTTTACGGTTGGGTAACTGAGGTGCTCTCTTAGTTCATTTGATTTTGCTTAAGGCAATGGAACATTTAAATGCAGATGGCCGTGGGACCCTAACAATTGGCCTTCAAATAATTTGTCCTTGTGTTGTGCAAGGGTTTGATAACAGTAAGAGAAGGTAAGTCTTTATCTTCTGAGCTGATTATTGAGATGGATTGTCTAACATATTGAGAGAACAGGATTGCAGCAATGGTTTCTCGAGAATGTACTCTTTTCTTTGAAAATTTCTCCTTATAGTAGACAGTGTCGACCGGTCTTCCTTAATTGTGCTCCTTCATGAACTAGTACATATAACTTTTATAGTCTCCAGCAAGTCTGCCCATTGGCAGTACTGGCTGGGTTGATGACAGTTGTAGTTTAACATAGCTAAATGATGCCAGATTGGGACAGCTGGTATACGACTGTGCCAACATATATGCTTATTTCTTCCTGCAGACATTAAAATGTTTCTTGCTGGTTTTGTTGGTGATCTGGGGGACACTTTTCCCCTAAGAGACTGCAACCCGTGATTTAGGACGGTACAGGAAACAAGTTTAAAAATATAAAAATATGCATCCTTGTATTTTCCATCATCCCTCACCCCATTCCGCTGAAGTAAGGGGAATTGTCAGCAAGAAGGAAATCTCTGAAGCTTTCAGGCAAACTGCTGCGGGTCTTTATTAAGGTTGCTTTGTTTTGTCTTCTTGGTTGTGATTCGACATTGTTACTGTTTTATTGGGCTCATTGTTTAGCAGCAGAGTAGATATTTTGTCTGCCTACAAACAAATGTCTCCAGTCTTCTCCACTTGTTGTTGTTGTTATAAATAATTTTATTAAAAGTTTAAAAACAAGGGTGTAAAGTAATATAGAATCGGGAAGAAAAAAGAAAGAAATCAAAGACAGAGCTAAAAATGCAAGAAATACAGAAAACAGAAAAGAAAAAGATACTAAGAAGTAGCTTCTTATTTTCTTTACAGCAGCTGCAAGTACAATTATAAATTTACCTTTTCTCTAAAATCACATCGTGCACTTCTTCTTTCTATAATTTATCCTGTCTAATCATAAAAACCATAAATCATAGGTTCATTTTTTTATCCATTCTACACAAAAAATACATAAGGAGTTTGCAGTCAGCCATAAACATAGATACTGTCTTCTCTAATCAAACAAGTCAGTTTGGTCGCCTCAGCAAGTTTTACCATCTTCACCAACCATTGCTCCATTGTGGGTATTGTCAAATCTTTCCATCTTTGTACATTCAATAATCTTGCTATCGTTATCAATGAAGCTCCCCAGTCCAAACTTAAAATGGAAATTACAGGATATTACTTTCAAAGATCTTCTGAGAGAGCCATTAGGAAGTTTATTTCGGACAGAGTGGATCTAAAATGGAAATGAAGGTCCAGGGACCCTCCGGTCTGGAAGATACACACACACAGGTCTCTGGTGAGTTTTCTGATCAGTCTTTGCAGTGTTTTCTCATTGATTTTTCTCTTCTTCTTTTCAGCTCTTTGCAAGGTGTATATGCTGGCTGCAGCAGAGTCAGAGTTCAACAGTTAGGGCTATCAATGTTGTTTCCCTTTAAGGGTACCTGCAAAGTGAAGGTAGTATGGACTTCACCCAGGAGCAACTGGCGTCTCAATGCATAGAAACTAACTAGGTGTGCACAAACAGAGAAAGGGGCTCTTATTTTCATAACTTGTTTTCCAAACTTTTGGCAAAGTTGCTGGATATGCTCATTCTGGGTTCAGCTGTTCAGCAGAATGCACAACAAGTGTAATAACACCAAATTCTGACCTATGTATTTATGATATCATTGCTAGTTGCTCCAAAACACACTTGTGTCTTGATATCTCATGCAAGTAGGTAAGTCGTGGTGTTTGCATTATGATGTCACATTTGTTTCATTTATATTTTGCATGCGTATGGAACTACTGTGAGGCCCACAGCATATTCCATGAAAAGATTTTGGGAGCTTGGAATCACGTGGTTACATTTTTTTTCTCCATGTAACCTGGAAAAGGAAAAATTGACTAGAATGAAGGGATAGTGAATGTGGGGCCAAGGGAATACATATGAAGGGCATCAAGTTGAGGAAGGTCATAGCTATGAAATAAGAAATTCTCCACAATGACTTTGTGGGTTCATCTCTGTAGCTTTTTTTGGAGTTGGCCAGAAAGGATAGCCATTACGTGATGCAAGAACAACTTCATACTCCCAATTTCCAGTTCTGGAATTTCTTCCATACAGATGCTGACCAAACCTGCTCCCCCCCCTCCCCCCAAGAAAGCCAATGGCTAGAGCAGCTCAAAATATTCAGAGTAACCATGTGATAGAGCATGCTGGCTGGGGAATTCTGATAGTTGAAGTCCAAACAAGCTTAAAATTGCTAAGGTTGAGAATGACCGTTGTAGAAACATAGGAATAAAGGTAAAGGTTCTCCTTGCACGTATGTGCTACTCGTTCCCAACTCTAGGGTGCGGTGCTCATCTCCATTTCATAGCCGAAGAGCCAGCGCTGTGCGAAGACGTCCCTGTGGTCATGTGGCCAGCATGACTAAACGCCAAAGGCACACGGAACGCTGTTACCTTCCCACCAAAGGTGGTCCCTATTTTTCTAATTGCATTTTTTACGTGCTTTCAAAATGTTAGATTGGCAGAAGCTGGGACAAGTAACAGGAGCTCACCCTGTTACACAGCACTAGGGATTCGAACTGCTGAACCACCAACCTATCGACAAGTTCAGTGTCTTAGCCACTGAGCCATCGTGTCCCACAGACATAGACATAGGAATAGTCCCTACTAAATGATTACATAATAATATTCCCTGATGCCTGTATTGTAGATTCCAGTGTGAGCAGGAAGCAAGCATACCATCCTTTTCTTGGTGCTGATTTTTGCCCTCCTAGTTCCAAATAAGCTTGAGTATGTCTTCTATATTTAGTGTAAAATATTTTAGAGCACAGTTCCCTAAAACAGCAGAAAAGTTAGCTTCCAATTTTCATCTGATTAATATGGTATTTTATCCCTCAGCTGAGCTATTCCCTCTAGAGTTATCCTCCATATTTTCATGCGTTACATTAAATACTATTTTGATATTATTGCAAGCTATTTTTGCTTGCAATAATTAAATACCGCTTCCTATTTCAATTACCGTAGTATTAGTACAGCTTTAAAAAAAGACCAGGTGGCTTTGAGTTTTGCTATAAGAAATATTGTGATCGTGATTAGAGTGAAGGATATGAAGAGGAGTTAGCAATGCAATGCTTATCCACCATGTTTAAAATCACTTTATTTAGAACATGCGCAATAAGATGGCAACATGTAACTTTACTAATCACAAAAAACTGAGCAGGGTTAGTTGATCCATGCTGATCCAGCCATTCTAGGGTGGTTCCACAGTTTTACAGAACCAAATAATTCATTGTGTTCCAGCTGGACTAGTATGATCTATGAAAGGAAATGGAACAGTCTGTCTGGTGTTTCCTAGAACAATAGATTTTGCACATTCCTCATATTTGGGTGGAAGACAACCAAGAAATCCCCTAACTATAAACTAGGGAAGTTCGGGAGGAAAAACCTGACTGTCTCAAAAGGCATTTTGTTATTAAATGTAATATTAAATAACTCTAATGAAATAAATGTAAAGTGATTGTAAATCTGCACGATCACACATTGATCTAGGTTAGCCTGCTTCTAACCTGTGCTATAAAAGAATAAAATACTGGTGGTGTGAGAAAGGTTTCTGTAGCTCTCTTAGAGGGAAGATGGGGGTGTAATAAAATTATTTGGATGTTTTTGCATTTGTTTCAAGGAACGCCCTAAACAAGTTTAACAAGTGCTTGACAATTAGGTGGAATAGTGCCTGCATATTTCCCCATTTAGCTTCAGACGTTGAGAGCCTTTTCCAGCCTGGTGCCCATCTGATGTATTTCAGTAATAGTTACTGTGTTTCCCCGAAAATAAGACATGTTCAGATAATAAGCCCAATTGGGCTTTCGAGCGCAGATGCTATAATAAGCCTCCCCAAAGAAGTCCCCCCCAATACTTATACACATGTGCAGCTGCTGTGCAAGCAGCATGAGGTGAGGGGGCAAATGGTGGGGAAACATGTGCCACATGCACCTACTATCCACCCAGAACGGCTCGTGGAGGCTGCTCCCACAAACCGTAGCTTGCGCACCCCTTCTCTTAGTGGTGGCCGCAAAGAGTAGCCGCAAACAAACTCTTTCCAGCCCTAGCCCTGTCGACCTGGGAGGGAGGGATACTGGTGCCAGAGCTCCAAGCAGTGGCTGGTGTGGGCTGTCTGCGCAGCCATGAAGTGGGATCCATGTGGCCGGTTCTTGTCCACAGCACTGCCAGTAAGGATCAGGTCAGAGCCGCTGCTGCCCGAGATCAGCAGGCCAGATTTGGTGAGCCGGATACACCGCTTCCACTCGGGAGAAAGAGAGAGGAGGCGCTGTGAGAGAGCCCATTTCTGATGTTATCATGCTGGGCGGCGGCAGCATGTTCAGCTCCCCGAATCAGACTTGCCGATCTTGGCCTATGAGGGGGAGTGCCAGATGGGGAGGGGAAGAAGCGAGACACCCTGCCATGATTGCTGGAGGCAGCGGCCTGAGCAGCACCGGCAAAACTGCTGGTTGGCGCTCCAGCACAAGTCCCCAGGCGGGCCGATGTTTAGGGGCCTCCTGCACCTGAAAAAGACCCCCTCCCCCCTGATAATAAGGACAAGGCCATATTTCAAGGGTCAAAAGAAAATAAGACCCTGTCTTATTTTCGGGGAAGCACGGTAGCATTCAGGATGCGGAGGATATGGGATTGTGAGAGGTGATTCTGGTCCCAGTTGCAATAAGTAATGGTTTCTTGGCAAAACAGCTTTCAGAAAGGCCTCAAGCTGGTTTTAAAACCTGGAGAAAATAAGAGTTTTGCTACCAAAGATATCTTACTTAAAACAGACCTTCCAATTAATACATTAGGAATGTGGGGATAACATTTGTGGAAAAATTGTCTCTGGTAGGAGAGGGAACTGGAGAACGACATAAATGCTAATTCTTGAGCACAGAACTTGCTTTCTGAAGGAAACAGCAATATGTGTTTTCACCAAGTTATCTTGGAAGGCAAGATATGTTGGTGGTAGGGGGAAGTTCAGCTGTAGGCAAGTAGAACATATCAGCAGAACCCCTGTGGTCTTCTTGATCTCCACCTTCAGATCCACACAACAATCCATCAGGTCTCCTGATCTGCTAGATGGAAATATAGAAAGTCAAACTTGTCTATTGCAGTCAAAGTCTTTGTAACTTGGGTCAAATAACATATTTGTTCAAGATTAAATCCAAGATGGCTGCTGTTTACATCAACCCTGTGACTTGAATTTCAAGTGTACAAGAAGTCCATATGAAGTGCGTTCTTATAGCTGAACCTTTTCAGATACAAGGGCTAATTTCAAGTAGGAGGTGGAGTTTTTCTTCCATTGGAAGTTTGATATATAAACTGGGTTTTGGTCTCCAGGCTTGTAAATGGTGCAGAGTTTATATGCACTGAGTGCATTTTCATTGTCCCCGAAACCTCTAGATTTTTCTTAAGAAAGCAATAACACCCTTGCTGCTGGATTCAGTGTAACTATATAGGTAATTCTGGTTACTCATTAAGGACTACCTGTATTCAAGCTTGATTAAGGCTCCCGGAATTCTGTGTTGTCTCTGGAATTAACTTGTATTTTCTTCAAAAGGAAAATTCTCCTTAAGGTTGAACTCAGTGTCTACTGGCATTTTTCGTGGCAACTGTACAGAAGTGGTTGGGCATTGTGCCTTTAAGTATTTTTTTTTTCAACTTCTTAATCTAGCCTACAGCCTAGAATTCTCTGGTGGTCTCGCATCCAACTATTAATTGATCCAACTCTGTTATATGTTTGGGTTCCAGACAAGATGGGCGGGCACTGTGCTGCCATCTGCTGCTCTTTTAAACATAATCTGCAGAGGAAAAATCACTTTGAATGTAATTTGGCTTGCCCCAAAGGAAATGTATGGGGCGTTTTCATCTCCTTACCTTTTTTATGTCTCTTTCCTTCCCCATTTCCTTTATATTTAGAGAGAGTTTGAGACATCATGTACTGACTTCAGAAAGAATGGCCCACCCACCCACTCTTTAAACAATTAACATTCTTTCCAATTTAATGGTTTATATATATAGTTTTTGGATTTTTTTCCTCCCCAATACACAGTAACAAAACATTACAATACTGCTGTGTGCATAAAAATCTACATACATTATTTTACAATTAGTTGCATTTTTCAATAGTAAAGAGCATATGAAAGATAACTTTTTCAGATAATTTTTCACTTCGGAGAGAAGCTGAACAGAAGCTGTTTGCAATCGACACTTGCAGCGTGAAATCGTAACTTGGATTTCTAGTAACAGAGATGCGGCACACCTGATATTCCCGAGTGTTGATAGTAATATTACTAAACCTAAGAGCAAATTTCTTTTCTCTGGACAAAAGACAAGTGCAGTTTCCCCTGACATGGCTTGGATACTTCAGTGGAACATTCCTCTAAGGACATTGGCATTTTATCTGTCAGAAATCAGGATAATAAGAAGGGAAAATTTGATTGTGCTGGAAAATGGGACAGAGGCCCTTTCAACAGCACAGATCAAAGGACCTATGTCGGTGGTTTTAGTTTGTTTGCTGTTCAACCTAGAGCCAGCTTCCCCAGGCTGATGTCTTTCAGAGGCTGGAGATGACAACTCTCACATTTTCAGGCCTACGAGTTGTAATTGCTTGCATCTGGATATCAGGCTGGCCTGGCCTCACTTTGGAACCCATAAAATAGCTTCTACCAATCCTCTTGGTAAAACAGCTGCTGTGCTTTTCAGTGTACCAGTTTCAGGTGTGGCACTCATTAATATTTTGCAGCAATATACTCTAATATCAAGGCTGCAATTCGCCTGAAGAAGGGATGGTTTGTTTTAAGCGAGTGATTTTGGATCTTTTAATTCATTTGCCTGGCATTAAATCCTTTGTGTGTCTTTCTCTCTCTTCAAAGAGTTTTCGAAGCCACTCACTTTTAGCAATCGTGAATCTCTGGTTTTGGGGGAATCTTGGGGATCGAGGGCCAAAATGGTTTGGGGCTAAAAATGCCAGACTAGGACTGGTAAATTCTTGTATTCTTATTTTATGGTAAATTATTCTCAGCCTTCTATAGAAGGACAATCTTGAAATATATTGAATACAGATATTCCTTGACTTACAACCACAGTTGAGCCCAAAATTTCCATAGCTAAGCAAGAGTTGTTAAGTCAGTTTTTGTTTGAACATCTAAAACCATATCTGGCAACAGACAATGGCATATTATTTGTTGTTAAATCTCAAGCCATATCTGAAAACAAATCCATAGTTTGCTTTAAGCCTTTTTTTTTTCAATAATTGCAGATGCTTGCCAGTTGTGATCTAAATTTTATGTGTACCTGGATTTAAGATGACACTAGACTTGGTCACTCCAGTAATTTCAGCATAAATCAAGCCTTCTCATCCTGTTGCGTTTCTAATGCATTGGAATTCAATTCCTAGCTGCATGTTAAGGATATTAGTTGTTGAACACTTCTGGAGGACACTAGATAGGGGGAAACTCATAAAGCACCTCCTTGTGCCTCTTTCACGTCATGGTTAAAGGGTGACAATTTCAAGTGCAGTGTTAGTGCCCTCCAACATGCTGAATTGCCATAGGAATTGTGCTACTGGTGATTAATGCTGCAAGTTGTCTTTGAACAAATTACATGGCTTCTTTGGGCAAATATGTCTGCTTTAAAAATATACATATACATCTTATACAAGCAGGGAGAGGGGGGGAGGAGATTTTTTTGCGGTGGTTGTTAAGTAAACACCATGGTCATTAAGCAAACCTGTTGCCTACTTGTTGGCAATCTGAAGTCCTCTCCTTATCCAGACAGGAATGATCAAAGAATTGTTCTGCTCACTAACTTCATTCTATCACAGTGATCAGCTATGCTAAAGTCACTTCTGTCCCAGAAGCCTTAGCCTTCAATGTTGTGTACAGGAAATTCTCATTTAGTGACCAGTTGGGACCAGCAACTTGGTCATTAAGCAAAGTATTCACTAAGTGAGACTATAACTCTGCTTATGATCAGTTTTCCTTTTGCTTTATAGACCTCTGAAATCTGAGGATTGATTGTAAAGTTTCTTTTTCATCGCCATAACTGAAAATGGTTACTAAATGAGGCAGTTGCTAAACAAGGACTGAGTGTATTCCTAGGTTGTGAAAAGGTATGGAAGCGGATGGACTTACCATGTTTCCTACAGTCAGAATATTGAATATGGAGAATATTAAACTGGAGAGTGGAAAACAGTACAATCAATGTAGATAGATATTACTTGAACTACAGCAAGGGGAAATATTTACACATTAATGGTATCCCAGATTTGAGGGTTTTTTCCTGGGTAAAGGTTGTATAAGATCAACTGACGTGATTTTCATTACAGTAAAACTGCAATAGCCAGCTAGGTGTCAGCATATACTATTCTAGTCAAGCAGAATTAAACCTGGTTACTACTAGAATGAGAGACTACCAGGAATTCCAGGGCTTTATGCTAAAGAGAGAAATTAAGAAAAAGAAGTCACAACCTATTTTCTTATTGCCATGAAGTCACCATCTTGCGCTTCCACTGTTTTGAGACAGCCAAACTTGTCCCTTGAATGAGGTGAGAATGACATCTACTTTGGACACAAGATGGGGTCATGGGTGGATGTGACTATTAGTTCAACAGGATGCCTGGTAAACATCGTTGGCCGTATGACAGTTGGGGAGCGACTGACACTTTGGCCAGATGTCAGAACCATGCATATGGCAGAATCAGAGAAACTATATAAAATAACCATCTCCTCAGAAGATGGGAGAGAAAGGGGTTGTTACATCATGGATGTACTGCTTAGAATAACTTCTATTTTCCTTCCCCCCCCCCCCCAAACCTTCCTGTATGTTGTTGACTGCATAGAGGCAATAAAGCATATTGTATTTTTCCCTGTTTATTTTTTAAGAAAGTGTTTGTGATTTACAAAAATATAAATAACAGCAACACGGTTTCTAAGGCAATTAATTATAGATAATACACATGTACACGCGGAGAGGCAGAGAACAGTTTTCAAAGATAGCTGTGGAAATCTGCAAAAATGTTTTCATGAAAAGAACGATGGAATTCCATTACCTATCAGGTCTTACTCGTCTTCTGATGGATTCTGGATGGGTTTGTTGTTGTTGTTTCTGTTTTTTCTTCCTGTCACGACTGCATAGTTATTTTCATTCCTTCCAAATTCCATAACCAACTGAACTTATGCTCAAAAATTAAATAGGATTTTTTTTAAGTTGATTTTTTTACATCCGTTATTTTGAGCACCGAATCTGGATCCATTTAAAATGTCTGCTGACATCTTTCTCCCTCCCTTTCTCATTTTTCTTTTTGAGAGCAGAGTTGTCATTAAAAAAAAAAACTGGAATAACAACAACTTGTGCAATTTTCCTGTTTCTCCCATTGTCACAATTTTGGCAACAATAGGGCTCCCTGGGTCTGCTGCTATTTGTTCAGCAATCAAACGCTCCAGATTGTCGTCTTCCAGCACCGAGAGGCCTTTAAAATATAAACGCCATTTTGTAATTAGTTCCTGAGCAGCCTCTGGCTCTGCTGCGATGCATCATGGCAGTTGTACATGGAGGAAACCTAACCTCCCTTCCTAGAGGGAGATTTTATACAGGCAGACTTTCCTCCTTAGGTTTCAACTAAATCTTACGCTGAAGTGATTGTATGGTTTACTCTGAATGCGGCATGCTTCACACAATAGACAGAGGAATGGAGGTTGCTCAGGAATAGGACTCGCGCAAGGTTTCCGGTTCAATCCACCACATCAAAAGATTTCCACCTGAAACCCTGGCAGTGGTTGTCTTCATGCATTGCACAGAGTGCTTGGCAGTTGGCAAATCTGACTTCACATACCTGGCCTGCCAAAACAAACCCTATTAGAGTTTAATGTGAGGTATCAACCCAATCAGGATGTGGAACTTGTTACCCTCTGGAGGTTGTTGAATTACACGTTGGTATTGTTTATTAATGTACGCACTGACTTATGCTAGCTGGGAATTGTAGTTCAGCATTTGGCAAGAGCAATAATGGCAACTTGGATAAGCCATCTGGCCCAGTACAGGTAGTCCTTGACTTACGATCAAAATTGAGCCCAAAATTTCTATTGTTAAGTGAGATATTTTTAAGTGAATTTTGCCCCATATTACGACTTTTCTTACCATAGTTGTTAAGTGAATCACTATAGTTGATAAATTAGTAACTCACTTGTTAAGTGAATCTGGATTCCCCATTGATTTTGCTTGTCAAAAGATTGCAGAAGGTGATCACATGACCCTGGGACACAGCAATGATCATAAGTACGAACCAGTTGCCAAGCATCTGAATTTTGATCACATGATCATGGGAGGGTGCTACAAAGGTCGTAACTATGCGAAATGGTCGTAAATCACTTTTCAGTGCTGTTGTAATTTTGAACAGTCACTAAACGAACTGTTGTAAGTCGAGGACTATCTGAATAAAGTGATTTGGGGTATTCTCATTGATAAAACAGTGCTGATGGCATGGGGTGTTGGACTGGCACCAGAGAAATCCAGGATCAGCCACAGAAGCAGCTGGGTGCATTTGGACTGCATGCTTCTTCTCAACTCATCATAACTTACAGAGTTGTGAAGAAAATGGGGATGAGGGAGTACTTTGTTTGCTGCCTTGAGCATCTGAAAGAAAGCTGGGACATAAATCTAATAAATAATCCCAGGAAAACCTCACAAAGAAGGAACTTAGTATGAGCTTTGTGCCACGCACAGTCATTGCTTGATGTCTGGTTGCAAACCAGGAGAGGATATAGAGCAGGGATATCAAACTGGTAGCCCGCGGGCCAGGTGCGTCACATGCAGGCCACGCCCACCCCAGCTCTGTGAAGGGAAAAGCGTCACAAAACGTCGCGTGACGATGCAAGTTTTGACACCCGTGATACAGAGGAAGGTTAAATGGATTAGACATGTTTGGGGAAAGAAGGGTGGCTGAGCAAGATGAATAACCTCTTACTAGAAGCTGCTGACTTGTTTGTTAGGGCCATCATGTAGCTTTTGAAGTTTGGTAGTGGTGATCTACCAACAAGTTGGTAATAGGAAAGCAGGAAAATGGATCTTTCATGAGGTCAGAAGGATTCTTCTACAGGCTTGATTTGTTTTAATGATAGGCAGCTAAAGATGTGAACCAACACCCCCCCCCCCCCCCACTGAAAAGTGCTGGCTGCAAATTAAGGAGAAGACTCTTCTTGCAGCACCAGCCAGCCCATTCACACCTGCATCTTGTCATGTGATGACATGCATGAATGAACTTGTTTGTAGAATAAATGGTACATTTGCCAGAGGGAGTCAGGTTGCCTTTGGCTCATTCAGCTATGTTTGGGCTTTGTCTTTGCTAACATAAGCCAGATAGACTAACTACCGTAGTCCATAGGAGGAGAACACTGAATTTTGTAGATCCCCACGACTATTCTTCAGGCCATTTTGTGTGATTTTGTGTATCCACCTGGAAACTTGTTTTGTGCAGTTGTATGATAATTAAGTGTGAACCAAGAATATAATGAGGATGTCAAGGGATTTTCTCCGGTGGCTTTGTCAAAATAATTTTATATAATGGAGGTAGAATGGAAAGCTTTTTTGGGTGTGTAAATCCACTGTTTTCGAAAAGGTTTTAATGAATGTCTCCCTTCAAACTTTTAGTATTCAGATAAATTTCAGCTGTCGTGCTTATAGAGTTATTAATTTAGGTGATTTTTTTTTTTAATTTGAAGAGCAGTTGCTGTAAATGGTGGCTTATTGGGGCTAAGAAAAGATTAAAGTGGTAAGCACATACTCCTTCTCCAAAATGTAGCCACTGTTCAAGTTTATTAGAAGATGATGCTTTAACTCAGGGGTGTCAAACTTGCTGCCCAAGGATGCATCACGCCGTTTAGCGAAGGAAAAAAAAGTCATGATATGTCACATGCGAGTTTGACACCCCTGCTTTAACTTATTCAAGAGTGAAAACCTTAAGTGTTTGGCTCTCTAGAATTTATTTATCTATTAGATTTTTATCCCATCATTTTTGTTTTTTAAACAACTCAAGGTGCTGAATATACCTAATATCCCTTCTCCCTCCTATTTTCCTCACAACAACAACCCTGTGAGGTAGATAGATTGGGCTGAGAGAGAGTGACTGGCCCAAGATCACCCAGCTGGATTCCATACCTAAGGTGGGACTAGAACTCACTGTCTCCTGGTTTCTAGGCCAGCACCTTAGTTACTACAGCACACTGGCTTGCTAATGCCAAAGTATATATCTGAGGTTATAAAAATATATTGCCAAAATGCATGCCTGAGGTTATACAAATGGCTCATCCTTAAACATAATTTATGTCCGGCCCCGTCTCCCTCTCCCCCCCCCCCCCCCCAGTTTTTCAAGTTCTCTCTGTCGATTCTGCTAACCCTTCAGCCAGTGAAACTGGCAAGGAGTGGTTCCATTGATCAGAATTTCTTGTTTCTATTTCTTTGCTTCCAGTGTAGCATAAAGTAGTCAGCGGTCTGGTCACAAATAAGGATATGTCATAATGTGGTTTGTTTAGCTTAATACAGTGCAGTCCTATTTTATTTTTATTTCTGTTCTGTGAACCAGGCTATCATGGTTTATTCAGCAAAAAGTGGTTACATTCTAGCTGGGTTGATGGGCATGCAGATAGATGTGTTCATTACATATCAGCACATTTCGCAAAAACAAATTGTTTCCTGTTAAGGTGTTTGGGGAAAAACAAAGAGAAGGAAGTACTGCCTTCTTAATCCTTCCCACCTGACCAGGAAATAATAGAATAATAACAGAGTATCAGTGATGGAAGGGACCTTGGAAGGTCTTCTAGTCTAACCCCCTGCTCACCCAGGAGACCTTATACTATTCCAGACAGGTAAACAAAACAAACAAAATGTTAAAAAAATATGATATTTATGTAGTTACTTACTAAGCACATCTAAATTATATTAAAGTAACTAAAATACCCTTACAATCCCCAAGGCATGAGTACCCCTAATATTTGGAAATTCAGCCCTACGTTCAGCCTTTTCTTAAAAGCCTCCAGTGATGGATTACCCACAACTTCTGAAGGCAAGCCATTCTACTGGTTAATTGTTAACCAGCTAATAGAGAGTTGGTTAGAAAGAGAGTGGCTGTTCTTGGTTAAAGGACAAAACAACGGAGATAAGGCAGCCAGCTGAAATAATGCAAGAAATGGAGAAAGCACACGTTTGCACCTTAAAAGCAGCTGCGGGATTTGTTATAATATTTGGCTTCACATACAGTACAAGCGGAGCATAAGTGGCAGAAGACAGCACTGATTTGAAAGAATCTCAGCAGAGTGTGGTGAAGATAAGGCACAGTATATAGCTGTAACAGCGAACCTTTTCGGCACCGAGTGCCAAAACTGGAATGTGTGCATGTGCCAGAGAAACCCAAACCACCAGCTGGCCGGTGCGCATGCGTGCACCAACCAGCTGGTCTTCCAGTTTCCAGTGCATGTGTGTGCGCCAACCAACTGGTCTTTGGATTTCTGGCGCTCCGGCACGCGCGAAGACCTGCTGGCCGGCACGCATGCGCTCGCCGGAAATCGGAAAGGCAGCTGGCAACAGCCCCAGTGCCCACAGAGAGGTCTCTGCATGCCACCTCTGGCAAGCATGCCGTAGGTTCACCATCACAGGTATATAGTATAGGAAGGGCCCATGGGAAAAGTAATTTTAGAGTTCCTCTTCTCCTTTACTTTTTTCCTCCTAATCCTCTAATATCCCTAGGCCCATCTTTAGTTCAAGTTGTAGATGTAGGCAGTAGAACATTTTAGGCATATAAATAAACTATTTAATTTATTTGTATCCTGTTTTTATTATTTTTATAACTCAAAGTGGCAAACATATCTAACATACCTTTCTCCTATTTTTCCACACAACAACCACCTTGTGAGATGGGTTAGGCTGAGAGAGAATGACTGGCCCAAAGTCACCCAGCTGGCTTTCATGGCTAAGGTGGGACTTGAACTCAAAGCCACCTGCTTTCTAGCCTGGTGCCTTGACCGCTAGATATGGGCGAGCTACAACTGTCAGCCTTCCTTGTCACTGACAGTGCAAAATCGAGAGGGTTAACTTTACTGTAGCCTTCCCCCCCCCCCTTTCTTTTCTTCTTCTTCCCCTGTTCCTTCCTTATTGTATTGCCCATGTAAGAATCACAATGGCAGAAGTGCTTTTTATCTTCTGCTTGGAAAAAGTCCCATAGTGTAGGGAAGATGATGTTTTCTCACACACAACCTTTTGGTAACTGGCCTGCATTTATGGCCTTTCACAATGTCTCACTGTCACATGATCATGTTTTTTGTTTTTGTTTTTTTGCCAAAAAGTGGCATTTACTTCCAGTTTTTAACAAAACCAACTCATAGCAAAGAATTGGTTTGCTTAACATCCACAGCATTCACTTAACAACTCTGGTGATTGCTTTATGTCTGCCATAAAAGTCATAAAATCAGTTTGATCACATTGGTGACTTGCTTTATGACCATGACTACTTATACCTGTAGTAGACAGGATTAGACTTATGGTCTTAAGCTGAGGCTACCTGTAAATTCCCTCTACCTTTAATACTGTAGGCCTAAAGAGTAGCAAATTTTAAGCAGAGAGAAGAAAAGCTTTTGCAAGTTATTTTGGCCCGTGATTCCAAGAGTACATTGAAATAATAAAGCATTGAGTTTTTAAAATCCCCCTGTTAGGGATGTTTGTTTGTCTTTCACAGATGAGCATTTTATGATACAATCAATTTATATTTTCAGTTGAAGTGGGCAGAATGAATGCAAAATACCTTTTTCCCAGGTATTATTTCTAAACCAGCAGAAAGTGTATGCTTTTAGGGTGAAAGTACTACAGAGAAAAATGTTTTGATTGTGACATTTTTTTCTCACGCAGTTAGCATGTTATAAAAGATTCGTGACTGAATTTGGGGCAATTGTTGGATAATAATTATGATCATTCTAGGCTTTGGGCTGTGAAACTAAAAATACAAAAACTGGTTTGGCAGAATCTCCAAAAGGCAGAATTACTATTAGCGAGGGAGGAAGTTGGATGTACTTTGAGAATGAGCAGATCTACACAAATCGGCAGAGAATAGTTGGAGAGACAACGTGTGGGTTGCCCCCTTTGCAAGGTGTCGTTAGTTTTCTTTTGTTCAAAATGCAGGGCAGGAGTTAAAATAGATTCTGATAACTTTTTAACATCTTAAAACATCTGCTAATGGTGCAAGGGCTTTGATATTGGAACATGTATCTGCACCTAAGTGTCCGTGGTAAACTATGTCACCAAAGTGTCAAAGCATGTGTTATAACATCACAGCACAGCTCTGTCCTTTTGTACCTGCATTGTAATGTGTGCAGGCATGAAGGAGTAGAGTTGGGTCACAGTGTCATGATGCACACATTTTCATCTGTTTCTTCCCCCCCTTCCTTTATGACCCTGAACACTTTTTTCAATTTAATCCAGGTTCATGAGATAGAAGATTCCTTGGAAGAATCTGTCTGGAAAAATAAAACTGTTTTAAAGAGATCTGTATTCTACTATTAATGAGATATGAGATATTTATGAATAATAATTATTGCTTGTTTTTGCTCTGTTCCTCTTCCCTCCAGATCTCTCTTTCATTTTATAACCTGTTTTTTACTCTATGAGCCTAACATGCTGGAATTATGTTACATTGATTAGCTCTACATTGTGCTGAACGATAATTTGCTTGGCCATAGTTCGTTGACTAAACCGTATTAGGTTGGCTTTAAATAACTTGCTAAACCACAGGTGTCAAACTCGCCATATCACGTTGCCATCACATGACGTTTTGCAATGTTTTTTCCCATTTATGGAGCTGAGATGAGCGTGGCCTGAATGTGGTGCATCCAGACCATGGCCACCAGTTTGACACCCCTGTGCTAAGCGAAAGCCAAAACAAAGAGAGAGAGAGAAAGCTGTAGCTTGGTGTGATGTCAGCCTACATTTCCTTATCAATTGTAAGTTTTTTCCTAGAGAAGTTTGTTGTGGTCCCCTTAAAAACTGCATTGCTTCTTCATTGTGTTGCTTCGAAAGTCAGAAACCAAACCTTGAAGATCTGTGATGGAAGGACCAGAAACATATTTTGGAAAGTGGAGCTTTGATTTCATTTGAAAAATGCTAGATGTGGAGTGACTTTTGACAATTCTTTGCAGACCATTGCTCAAGAAGGTTGATTCTTCTTATCTTAAAAAAAGTTTCCAGATTTTTTTGGAGAAACAAAGACATGAAAGTATATGGACGACTCCTTGTGAAATCACCAACATAAGGCTGACCCACATTTTGATTTTTGAATTGCACAGTGATGCCTTCCTTCTTAGTAACCTTTTTGTCCTCATTACAATCCTGTGAAGTTAAGTTCATGGTTGAATGGAATGTTTTTTGCTGGGCCATCTGTAGTCATTGACCCAAACTCAGCCAACATCTTTTTGCTGCTTTGTGTGACTGATAGTACCCAAAACTAATTTGCAAAGATGACAAATACATGTGCACTCTCCAAATTATTTTTCAGGTCTATTTTGAGGATCAGAAATACCTATTTGAATATATCTTGTAGGGTTTTGCTTGCTGCCAGTTATAATATCTACTGCAGATATACCTTAGCTGAACTTGACAGCTGGCAGAGAAGGCATGGGACAGACAGGAGGAGAAGAAGAGAAACTGATGGCAGCAGCAGTGCAGATGAAAGAAAAGAAAGCATATTTTCTATAGTGCCTATTGCCAGCTTTTTAATTTTGCTCCAGTTGTTGCAATATTGACTGGATTTTTCCCTTTTAAACTAGGGTTAAGGTGCAGTTTGCTAAAAGCATGAAATCAACAAACATATTTAGGTTCTAGGGCCATGGTTTAACATTTCCCAAGATAAGTTTTATCATCCATCGCCAAATTTAGTTCTTTAGTTAAATGTTAACATAAGCCTTCAGGTCTTCCACAAAATTGTCCTATCCTGGGAAACCTTCAGTAGAGACTTCAACTTTAATCCAGAATTGAAACAATGCCTATGAATTAGTAACTATGAACAGAAGAAGCTTCTTGGATGAGAATCGAAATGTCTTCAAGGAAAACCAAAGTCCAGTTGTCTTTTGAAAAAGCACCTTTGGGACAACCATGATCTGGAGGACTGAGAATCTCCATAGACAATAAGCAACACCATTTTCTTGGCAATTACTTCCTCTTTGTTTTGATTAAATCATATAAGGGAAGAAGAATTCACCATCTCCAAAGATAGACTGTTCCATTATTGAATGGTTCCTACTTTTAGAACATTTTTTTATTTACAGCTAAAATTTAGTTTGTAATCCATTAATCCTTTGATTTCTTGTCCTGTCTTCAACTGTTTTGAATAATACTTCACAAAGTATCGGCTGACCATCAGTTATCATTTTCCTGACTCGCTGCTCAGACATTCCTATGTCTGGGTTATGTTCACTCCTATTCGCTCGACTGAGTGTCAATTAGTCGATCGTGTTAGACTCGAGTATCAATTGCTGCATCTTTTTTTTTGGCTTTTTTGGCTTTTTTCATTAAAATTCGGCATTTTGGAGTTTGTGAGGGCTGCGCAACGTGGGATTTCTCTTCAGTGTCATCTTGGAGGGAGGCAGCGTTCTGAGGCTCCGGGCACCGCTCACGGCTGTTAATTGTCGAAGTGTGGTGGGCGTTCTACCGCCATTTATATTTAGCCGCGCGCGCAGCCTTGCTTGGGATAGCACTACAGTCTCGCCCTCGCAGCCCTCACCAATGGAGTCAGCGGTGTATGAGTCCCTGCCGGCTGGCATACTCGTGGGAGAGAGAAAGAAGCCCTTGGTGCCCAGATCTGTATCTCGGGCTTTTCCCCTCCCCTCTTACTCAAGTGAAAGGCTCTTTGGGATTCCTAACAGAGCAAATGAAAAGTTTTCCATTAACCAACGCCAGAGCCAGAGGGACATGTGTCTGACTTCAGATGGCCAGTTTGAGGTCTAAGGGTGTACCTATAAGTTTATTTCTGGATATTATACAGTGACCTTGAGAACCAAGGACGTCCATCCAAAGCAAGGTTTGGGCTTGATTGAGTTAAAAAAAAAAACCAGTTCCTTTGTAAATTTGGAGATGTAAATTTTGGACATGGAGGGAATGTTTTTTCCTGATAATTTCTTACCTCCTTCATCTAAGAACAAGGTTTGTTGACTTTTAACATTGGGATCTGTCTTAGACGTTTCAGTTAGTTTCATATACAAATAGGACTTTGATTACTCAGCCTCTAAGAGATCCTTCTGTAGTTTGCAGAGTGAGAGCATGTTTTAAAGAGATCCCGTTTATTGATGGCAAAGAAAGAGAAAGCAGTATGTTACTACTTCCTGTGTTGTATCATACGGACCATTTTGAGTTTTACATGTTTTACAGTTGAAGAGTATGAAAAAAAAATTGCCTTTAAATGGAAGTTTGTGGGACTTTAGTAACGTGAAGGAATAGTTAAAACTGGCCCGATCATTTTAAAAGGTTTTGGGGCTACCGAAGTTTGGACCACTTCAGTTTCTGTTGCTTTCGTACAGATGGAAGTTACATTCCCGCACGAATCAGACTTACAGTTTGGATTTGATGGATCACAGTGCAGTTTTTTTTGAAATTGTGGGGCTGTTACATTCAGAAAACCTGGCTCAACTCTCTTTGTTGCAAGGGAGGTCTTGCAGAACACTTATTATCTACTGTAGTAGATAAAAATGGGGTTAAGTTTTTGAATTCCAATGGAAGATGAGCAGAATTGCATCTTCCAGGCTATTGTGCAGATGTGAACGTTGTTAGTCTTCTTACAGACCTCTGAAGTTTGCAAATCAAGTATAAAACTAATTCTGCTGCTACAGTATTGCGCTTACTTCTAGAATATATACATACATTTAGAAAACCATACACTATGAGAGGATGCACTCAAGACTGTATGTTTAGATGGATTTTTTCCTAGCTATTTGGGTAAAATGCAGATTAAAAACAAAACGTGAGAGAATGCATGTAAGAACAAACACTTGCTAAACATAACACTGTCCAGAAACGATCTGCTTTTTCCTATTCGTTGGGATGAATCATTCCAGGATCTTGCTCAAAAGTCCAGAAATGATTGTTGCTTTCTTGGATAAATCCAGTACGAAGAATGAGTTCATATGACTAATGCACTGTAACAAAATATGATTGGGGGACGGGGACACTTCAGGATAATCATGCCTTAGCTTTCATATCCAGTCCTACTGGAGGACTTATGAAAGCATACGTAGCTTGTAGAGTGCAGACTACAGTCCTGCACTGAAGTATCTAATTGGTCTGATGCAGGGGTGGGTTCTACTTACCTTTACTACCAGTTCACAACAGGGCCGCGTGCATATGCGCAAAAGCATTTTGATGACATCAGTGGGCAGAGCCTCCCGCCGGTTTTACTATTAGTTCTATAGAACCGGTGCGAACCGGGGACAATCCACCACTGGTCTGATGGCTCCTGAGTTTCTCTGCTTCTCATTGGCTACCTGTGAAATCGTCCCATTTCTTTGCTTGGGGAACCTCATGCTTTTCAGCCCCTATCTTTAGTAATCCTTTCTGGATATGTCCTGTCTGCAGTGACACAATGGCCACAGATTAGATTAGGTCAGATTACGGTAGTCCTCCCCCTCCACTTTTTTTTTTTTTACCTCTAGGTAATTCCATCCAACTGTATTCATGTGCAAGCAGTCCTTGACTTACAGCCATAATTGAACCCAGAATTATGGTCACAAATGGTGTTCATTAAGCGAATCTCCACGTTGCCATGGCTGATTTTACAATCCTTTTTACATCAGTCGTTAAGTGAACCCAATGGGTCTTTTTTAGGTTTTTTTGCTGGAAATCAGAAATAAACACTGAACTTTGGAACCGGATTGTAAGTAGCTCTGGGGAAGTCCATTGTAATTTTAAACGATCACTAAACAACCAATTGTAAGTCAAGGACTTTACCTATAACCTACTTCGTAAGTTTTCCCAGTCTTCCCATAAGTGTCAACAATGGAAGAGCATGCATGGATTGGTCAATATTTGTCAATCTATAGTGCCACCTGCTGGTTTCTCCTGGACATTGTGAAAGATGGAGGCAAGATTCAGCCTCTTCATTATTTTCATAAGCTCTGACAAAATGAAGCCCTTTCCCCAAAGCTAAAGATTGACTTATTGACAGCATTGAAGCAAAGAAGAGATGAGATGTATTGATGGATCCATGTTGTTGTCCCGCTCTATGTAGAGTACAATTGAGACTGTGGAAAAGGATTCTTTAAAAAAAAAAAGGTTGATTATTTCTGACTAGTCATCATCCCTGCTAAAAATGCTTACCTCTGTGTGTGTGTGTGTGTGTGTGTGTGTGTGTAATGAAATGTTCTCCTGAGCTGCAGACCTGCAACAAGTTCTTATTGTAATTATTCTTCTGTTTGTAGTGTTGGTGTCCAAATCCTCTCCGAAGAAGCCTCGTGGTCGGAGCATTTTCAAGGCTCTTTTCTGTTGCCTTCGTGCACAGAATGTGGGGCAAACGGCCTTTGGCAACAATCATGGGCTGCATAAGGAAGAGACAAACACCATTGCCAAGGTGAGGAAATGCTGGTGTGGTGACAGCTGAATCCACCCATCTACCCAGAGGGTTTGCAAATGCAACTAGTGGGCTTGGGAGCTACTTTATCTACTTCCTTTTTTTTTTCTGGATTTTGGCATTCCCGATGTTAAATGAGTTTCCTTAGGATATAACCTCTACCTGCTTCCCCAGGCATCAAATACTCACCTTGCTGTCTCTGAATGTCCTTTCTTGCTTTTAATTTTCTCCTACCTGTGTATTTCTCCGTTCTTTTTAATTACACAAACAAACCCTTGATCCTGTGCTCCAAAAAAAAACCCCCACCAGTGGCTCTTTCTTTTGTTCTTTTATAAAATTGCCTGCAGCAGGAAAATACCTGGTTGTATTGAAAGCAATTGCTTTTAGAATTGTTTTGGAAATCAGGGCAGCTTTTCCTAACCCAACCATTTGTCACTGTGTAAGGGCTGACGTTCCCAAAATTTGCAAACGGAGATTTTGGAAGCTGCAGTCTCAAAACATCTAGAAAATGCCCAGTTGTGGAAGGCTGTTCTATCTGTAACTGGTATCTATGGAGAGTGCTATAATATAGAACGAGAAAATAAATTGCCCATATGAAGATTTCTCTGCTTCTCCACGGGTTGGGAAGCCACAGCTAATCATGGGAGAGTAGAACAATGAAAAGCAAACTTGTTTTATCCAGAAATGGACTTCATTCTATTTTCTATAGTTGTGTAAGCAGACAGAAAAAGACCTTAAATATTATAGCTGATGGTGTATATATCTATCCCTTCTTTAAAACTACAGTTTAGTTGTCTCTGAGATGTGGATGAATATCCTTTTTAAAAAGAGGGCATTAATTTCCACTATTAAAAGAAAAAAAAAACTTCATTATGCATAACAAGGATGGGGAACCTTTTTATGGGCAAGATCTCTTAAAATCATGTGTCATCTGCTCTTCACTTTTTTTAATTTGGCCTGAGATTGACTAAATTAGATATAAACCTAACAGAGATGCAATGCACTTATTTTGCTTGTGATTTCTTTATTTTGAAAAACACCTGTAAGTAAATAAGTAAGAGCACTGTTTGATTTCCGTCTGTTGCCCCAAATATCTGCAGCACGATCAAAGAAATTGGGGCTGCATAATAGACTTAAAGTCCCCTTCATGTGTTAACATCCTCTAAGCTTTTCAAGCTTGTAGTGCTTGTAATTTTTCCCTCGGCTACCCTTTTCTTCATGTGCCATGGCTGTTCTGGGTGAGAAATATGTATAGTAGTGTGTGAAGCCAACCTTTGCAACGCTGTTCCTTGACAGAGGCTTTGCTGAAATCCCCGAAGAATAGTATCACAGTCTCATCTTTCTCATAAATCTACATCTTTGCTCTCCTCTTTTTCCCCCCTTTTAGTCTGATCTGTTGCAGTGTCTTCAATACCAGTTTTATCAGGTATGTGTTTGTTCTAAAGACAAGAGAGATCAGTATCTGCTCTTGAGCCAAGTCTTCGTTTGTCCTCTGGAAATAAATGGCAGGCGTAAAAGGTTCCTCATTGAGAGAAAATCCCCCAGTAAGGGGCAGCAAACTGTGGCATTTGGGGTCCTACTTACTATGGATTGAGTAACAGTTCAGTGTGTCTGCTGGTTTAATATTACCAGTATTTTCAGTGAGACTTAGTTGCAATTAACATCAGTTTTGACATGTTAATTCAAATAATGTGTGTGGCAGCAAGGAAGGAAAACAATGCAGTAGATACCCAGCTCTAGCTTGGTGGTAACAACCTTGCCTCTCTATGTCTACGCGCACTCACACATTTGTATATCTGAACAAAGGAAAATGATCCTACTCTGACTAAGCAAATTTCTGTTCATCGCCTGTGAAATGGGGTGGAGAGGGTGGGGGTTCTGCTTGTCTTTGCTGTTGAGAGCAAATTTCTGCAAGCAGGAATGTGGCATGGTGTAATTCACACCAACAGCAAATGTGTTAGTGAAACTCTCCTCTGTCAGTTGCTGTGAGCATTCACAGGACTGACGACCATTTTCCCATTTGGGATGCAGGGATTTCATCATTCAGAGTAGAACTTGGACTACAGCAAGAGTTTATCCTTAGTAGAAAGTTAATATTCTCAAGCCAATTCTGTAGCTAGAAATGATAGAATTCAGACATGGATTTATTAATAGTTTTGGGTCAATGAAGTCACTGAGACATCTGGGGGATATCTCGTGGCAGTGTTTTCCCAACTCAACAATTTGGAGTTTTGCAGAACATATTCTTGAATGCAAACTGCTGCTCCTCCTTTGGTGTTTGTACACGCTCCCTTTCTCTGTTTTCTAGAAGTGTCCTCCCACATGCCAGCAACATGGATCAACATGTAAATTGCTCCTGGAAAATGTAGCTGTCTGTCAAATAAATAGAGACAGTTTTCCCTGGAGCTTAAAAAATGCTTTGATGAAGAATGATGGGGCAATAAAGAGAAAAGTTGTTCCCTATTTGCCTGAAAATTTGCAAGTTTATGTTGAGTGTTAAGAGAAATATAATAGTGAACAGAAATGTGGGACAGTGTTCCCACAGGCTCTGTGTATATTTCTTTTCTAAATTTATAGTCCGGTTTGGCAGCAAATGGTGTTTAGGACAGGGGTCATCAAACATTAATAAGAGTATAATATATTTATTAAGTATAATAAAATACAGTATAAACAGAAAAATACATTTCAATGATAAAAACAAGACAAGTAAAATCTAAATAAAAACACCTAATTAATATCCCTTGCAGCGTTTATAGGTCAACTTATGGCATAAAAGTAGGCTTTTTTTTTTAATGTAGTCTCTGAACTGTAAATGACAGTAACTACTTTGAAAAGTGATCTAATGTTTGCTGTAGAAAATTTTAATATGTCAACACAGTATGCAAATTCAAGGCATAATTCACCTATTCATAACTGGCTTTGACCAAATTCTGAAATGTACTTGTCTGAAAGAATACATAATGGAAATTACTTTGCTTTTAGAAAGTTTTAGAAAAAAGAATTGAAACTTAACTGGACAATGGTACATCCTTAGCCTAAAAATAAAGTCATTGAGGTTTTAATGTGGTCATGAGGTGATGATTGGATGGAGAGAGAGAGACAATAGAAATATACAGGGAGCCTACAGTGTATAACACTGGAATTATTCTACATTTTAAAAAGCATCTGTATTAATTGTACTCCTGCGGTAAAAATAAGTGTAGATTCAAAATAGATCTGTTAACAGGAGAAAAAAAGCATTTTTGAGGTACAGGCAATCCATGACTTAAGACCAGAAAATTTGTTGTTAAGAAATTTGGTCATTAAGTGAGATATTCCATGACTACGACTTGCAACATTGATTTTGTTTCCAAGAAATCAGCTGCAAAGGTCTCAAATGATAATCACATGACTCTGGGATGCTGCAGCAATCATAAATTGCCAAGCGCCTAAATTTTGATCATGGGACCGAGGACAGGGCAGAAGTTATTAGTGCAAAGGCCAGTCGTAAATCACTTTTGTCAACACTATCATCATTTCAAACGGCTAACTGAATGGTCATAAGTCAAGGATACTTGTATCTTTATTGTGGAGGTTAAGGATCTCTAGAGGTCTAAAACCTGAGGTGATATGCACATTTTAAATATTAGGCCTAGGGGTTGTTTTTTTGGCCATGCTTTTTCTCTCTGCAGACAAGACTTAAGACTTAGAATAACTTTATTGCCACTTCGAATGTACACTAATCGGCATACATTAAAATGAAATTTCATTGCATACAGTTCTCAGAGGATCACCACCTCCAATATACACTACATAACGATGACAGAATAAATAAATAAAAAATTATGCATATACCCACATATATTATATGACACAGAGAAACAACACAGTCTAGTTCAGATGTATACATGTACATGGTGAGGAAAACAAACTTTGCGAGTTTCCCAGACGGATGGCATAGGGAACAAAGCTGTTACAGAATCTGGTAGTCCTGCTAGAAATACTTCAAAACCTCCTCCCAGGGTGGATTAGTTGCTGAAACAAGAACTTTCCAAATGGCAAAATATGGTACTTGTTAATATAACTGCATGAAGCTTGTTAAATGTGCCTCACAACAGCGTCATTTCTTTTGGTAAGTTGCCCAGAAGCATTTGGGAATGCATGGCATATAAAGCAGAGCAGGGCAGGAATTTAGATTGAAAGGGAAATGGGCTATGAAGCATGAGACAGGGCTCGGGTAACATTTTCAAGCAGTTCCTTAAAGCAGCTGCATCTGTTCCAGGCAATTGCAGCTTGATGTTGGATTGAAAAAATGGCTTACAGTTGCTATGTTCCTGCACCTTTGCACAGCTATAAGATAAAAGTTCCAAAATTAAACTTGTAGAATTAAAACAGGATACAATGCATATCACAGAATGTGGTTCTTGCAGCCAGCGGAAGCTAAGCTCACATTTCTTTTTCTAGATTCCTGGAACATGCCTTCTCCCTGAGGTGACTCAACAAGACCAGGGCCGAATATGTGTGGTGATTGACCTGGATGAGACCTTAGTGCACAGTTCCTTCAAGGTGAAACCCTTGAGTAGCTCCCTGGTTTCTGTATTGTTGCATAATGGATAAACAAGTACAAGAAAACCTGGAGGGCATATTAGATCAGGGGAATGAAGGTCTGCTTTAGAGGGAACATCTGATTTAAATTTCCTCCTCCTTTTTGATGCCTTTCACATATATTGGCCGATATGCAGGTACTCTTTGAATTTATGATTCTAATGAAGTCTGCTCATCATGGTCATGAGTAGTAATGGTTGCAAAATGGGTTGGTCGCATGATTGGCCCGTGATCCAATTCTATGACCTTTTTTGCAGCAGCCATTAAGTGAATCCCGTTGTTAAGTGAACACTACATTGTTAAGCAAAATAATGGTTTTCTATGGGCACAATTTTGCCCAAAACCTGGAAGTGCTGATTTTCTGCAAAATGGTAGAAAAATGCGGTCATGTGATCTCAGGACGCTGCAAACAATTGTGAATTCAGCTGTTGTTACCGAGCACCCAAAGTTTGGCCACGTGACCATATTGGGAGGGGGGGGAGGCTGACGATTGGAGTTTTGAATCCTATAAGTAACCCCAAGGTAGATCCTTTGTAACTTCAAATGGTCCCTGAGCAACAACGAAGGACCGGCCCGCTGTGCCTCTGACAGTGAAAATGGAGTCGCAGCCCTCCTGGGCTCCATTTTCAGCTGCAACTGCCTCCTGCAACCCTCTGCCAGTGAAAATAGACCTTGGGGAGGCCTCCATTTTCATTGGGAGTGGGCTGCAGGAGGCCATTGCGGCTGAAAACAGAACTTTGATGAGTGACATCAAGCTCTGATGTCACTCAGAGCTTGATGCCCTCTTACCATGTCCCTCCCCCCAGCCCCCTTACCATGTCCCTCCCCCCAGCCTACCAAGGTCAAATACAACCCTCATACAGCCCTCAATGAAATCAAGTTTAACACCCCTGACCTATATCATACTAAAAGGAGTAGTCATTCAGCACATCTCTTCATATATGTTCTGCCCTTGGAAAGAGTGATGATCTTACCAAAGAAGATCAAAATTTATTCCATTACTACAACTACATCTCCTCTAAGCCCCAAGTAGTAGCCCCAATTTTACAACTTATGAATTCAGAGCTTCTTAGTGGAAGCAATGTGTTGCTTATTCTAGGTCAGTATTTCTTAATCTCAGCAATTTAAGATGTGTGGACTAGCAACACCCAGAACAGTCCTATTCAGAACGACTGAGCCTGATATCTGGGAAGCCAGAGGAAATGGGAGGAGCTTTACAAATTGCAGACTCAGTCAGTACAGGAACACTGTATTAATCCTGTCATGACTGCTGGACCCTCTGCTACGCAGAAAGGATGTTCAGTAAGACAACGTCCAGTCCACGCGCCTTAAATTCACTGAGGTTAAGGAACACTGAATTATATAATAAATTTGTGTTGGTGACTCCCATCAACAAATGGGAAGAATCTGTCAGATGTTAGAATTAGCATGACTAAAAGATGTCTGATCCATCAGGAATTTAGGTTTTTGATATATAGTGCTTCAGGCATTTAAGGTAGTTTCTTTTAAAAAAAAAACAAGACAAAATGCAGAATCTTGCAATGGAAATGGAAGCAGAGCCTATTAAATAAAGTCATTTAGAAATCCTGGAAAGAAGTCAGGATTTAGACAGAAGATTTGGGAAGGGGGTCCTGCCTGGGTGGGGGTAGGGGAAGAATAACGCAAGGTTTGTTTGCCAAATTAACATGTTCCTTTTAACAAAATTCTCAGCCAATCAACAACGCTGACTTCATTGTGCCGGTTGAGATAGAGGGAACAACTCATGAGGTAAGCGTCTTGCTCTTCAAAGTTGGGAGTTGGATGGGTTTGGCAATACTTTGCTTTTGGTACCAAGTGTGCGTTTAGGCCTCTTCTCTTAGCCAAGACCACCTGCAAAAGAGAAGAGGAGGAAGGTCTACGGTGAAGGCCTCAGCCTGGTTCAAGTAATCCAGGATAGGCTGTTACCAGGCAACACGGCCTATTCTTGATTACTTGTTTCAGGAGGCGGCTTCTTGCAACATAGGGTTGATGTTCCACCATGGTGACCTCCCTGATTGGATGATGCAACAGCAGGAGCTTCCAGAGAGGAAAAGTCACCAGGTGAAGAATGGCAGAGACCACGAAGGACTATTGAGACTTAATCTACATTTGTTTCAGTTCCCTGCTCCCTAAAATGTCTGAAATAGTAGCTACATAATCCTGCAGTTGGTTTCTGATAACGTAGCTGTTCCTTACCTATCAACAAGAGAAAGTGTTCTTGGACTTGGCAGATTTTAAAATGGTGGACTGTAGCAAAGGGTGGAAATGTAACTTAAAAGATTCTGCAGATTTCACGAACCAGCCAGTGGGCCCAGCTTCTTAATAAAAAGTACAGCAAGGAACCACCCTCTTTAAAATAAGTAAAGGTACCTTTACTTAACATCGTCCAGCAACTTGTCCCCTTGCTTCTTTTGGGGAATGTCCTTTATAGAGAATATACAGCAGATTATAAAGCAGTAATTCGAATGTACCTTTCTTGAGAACTGTGATACCATATCTGCTTTGTTCCAAGAGTAAATATAATTATATGATGCATGGTTCCTGTTCAAATTATATATTTCCTCTTCCAAGGAATATAGGATAGCGTAGTTGGTCCTTCCCGCCTTTTTTATCTTTATAGAAAAATCCTGTGAGGTGCCTTAGATTAAAATATGGTGTCTTCTGTTGAGTGTAACAGCTGAGCAGAGACTTGAACTGAAGTCTCCTTATTCAAGGCTGATACCTCAACCAGTTCATCATCTGGCTTTCATTGGTGGCACTGAGGAGTACCAGTATGAAGTTCCATCACAGCGATTTGCCCTTCTTCCCTTCCCTTCCTATTTTATTTGTTAGTTTTATATTCTGCCTTTCCTCCAGGAGCTTCTCACCTCTGAGATGATAGACACTGGATGTCTAAGGCAACCTTCCAAAACATTGGTATTTTCAAGACACATTGGGAATGCAATTCCCAGAATTTTTGCGGGGTGGGGGGAAATGGATGCAGCCGTTCCAGAAACTTAGGCTGAGATCACTTATTATGTTTGCAAAGTTAGATTTCCAGTCCTGCTAAAGTTTTCCCCTATCCTTCATTCATTTTATTGAGCAAACACAGATCTCTGTAACTGGATGCTTGCCAAATAATAATATGAATAGAGTCTGGAAATGCTGTTATACTCCCTACGTGACTTGCCCCTATGTGTCAAACCCTGAGGGATAAAAGAAGGCTGAGTAATGAAGGGAAGAGTGTGTGGTGGGATAGATTATGACACAAAAATTATGGGTTGGATGTCTGACCAGAGAAAAGACAATATCTGCATTTATTGCGGTCTGGAAACCCCTTTATAGACTTTTTGCCTGAAACAGAAAAAAAACAAGCTTATGATTTATGGATTTGTTGATTAGTCAGAAGAGATTGTAGGAAGAAAAGAGCTATGTGGTAACCTTAAAAGTAAGAGGTAAATTTATAACTGCTGTAAAGAAGACTGGACATTATTTCTTTGTATTATTTGTTTTTCTATTTTTCTTTTTCTTTTATTTCCTTTCTTGCATTTTTAGCGTTTTCTTTAATTTCTTCTTTTGTTTTTCTCACTTATATTAGTTTGTATTAGTTTTTATCTTCTTTTAAGAAAATGTTTAATAAAAATTATACAAAAAAGGGTTATGGGTTGGAGAAGCAATTCTGCCAACTCTTTTCCACTTCACCCTTAAAATATTTGCCATGCTTTGCATATTTTGGCAACACACGAATTAAGCCTGACCTTTAACTATTCCAGTTCTAAAGCAGACTGCAGATATAAGCAAGTACTTTCTGTACCATTTCCTCACCTTTCTGTTAATCTCTAGGTGTATGTGCTGAAGCGGCCATTTGTAGATGAATTCTTGAGGCGAATGGGGGAGCTGTTTGAATGTGTGCTCTTCACTGCCAGTTTAGCTAAGGTGAGTGGGTTCCAGATAGCTCTGCCAGACTTGTGGCTGGTGTGCTATGCTTTCAAAGTTCCCTGGTGCTATAATGAGAAGAATTTGTCACTTAAGTTTTGTGAAATTGGTATGATGTAATTATAGATTTGCAGGGAGTTTAAATCCTTACTAATAGCTGACCACAGAAGGTTCTGCACAGACTCACAATTGCGTGTGTATGTGTGTGTGTGTGTTTCTCTCAGCCCAGCCTACCTCATCTTACATAGGTGGGGAAAATAGGAGGAAAAGGAATATTAGCTACGTTCACGATCTTGAGTGATTTATAAAAATGGGAGATGATAGATTAGATAGATAGATGATAGATAGAAGACGGATGGATGGATGGATGGATGGATGGATGGATGGATGGATAGATAGATAGATAGATAGATAGATAGATAGATAGATAGATAGATAATTTTATATATACACACGGGCACATACACATAGAAAAAGAAAAGAAAGAGAAAGGAAGGAAGGAAGGAAGGAAAGCCAATTCCACAAAACTTCACTTAAAAGAATCAATGCCAAGTAACAAATTCTGCTTTTATGGGACCTGGTCACAGAGGCATAGTGTTCAGATTATCGTGACTGCTGGGTCCTTTCATTGTCATTGTTTTGTTTCTACTCACAAAGCACTCCCTCATCTCTTTCTCTCGCCTGGCTAGTATGCTGACCCAGTGACTGACCTTCTGGACAAGTGTGGAGTCTTCCGGGCCCGCCTCTTCCGGGAGTCGTGTGTGTTCCATCAGGGATGCTACGTGAAAGATCTCAGCCGGCTGGGCCGTGATCTGCGCAAAACCCTGATCCTGGACAATTCTCCAGCTTCCTACATCTTCCATCCAGAGAATGCGGTGGGCTTGTTACTCTCTAATCTTCCATACATGATGGCTAAGGAGTGGGATTGTGGATTAATTTGTAGTTCTGATTTTGATAGATCACTTGGCTAAAAAAAACATTTTAATCTGGTTTTGGGGAAGAACTTTTTAAAAAACCAATAGCACCTTCAAGAGTTGTTGTTCCCTTGCTGCTAAACTCTTGATGTGTATTGTGACATTTGCTTTCTTGAGCCGAACACAAATGACGGATGGTTTGCTTTGGGAGTGGCATTCCCTTCTCATTGACAGAAAGGGGTGTGTGTATCTTCTCAGATCCCTAGCCAGAGATTTATAGGAACGGTATGGAGGCAGATGCTGATCTTCTTTTCCGCCTTATCATTGCAAGACTTTCTCATCTTCATGTAGAGATAGCTGAGAAATTCGGATTCCGGTTTGACGTCGTGGCGAGACAGCCGGGAAAATAGCGGGCTCTGAGGAGTCTCATGAAAAACCCGACTGCCAAACCGCCGCTGATGAGTCTTCGGATCAGAACGGTTCTGCAGGGACGGGGTAGGAAGAGAGGCGCTTCGGACGACCAAGAGGAACAGGCAAGTTCCTCGGAGGTCGGAGGGAACTCTGTGAGTCGGCAGTGGGAGGCGGCAGCCATAGTGACTGCCACAACGCTGGGACAAACCGAACTAAGAGACGGGCAGGAGGAAAGAGATAAAGAAGCTCTTTGCAGCTGGGTGAGTGACACCAACCTAGGCTTGAAACAACGCTAGAGCAACAACGGTTACTTGTAAGACCCCTAGCCTTAAAATAGCAGCTGTGGATTTGAGGGGCATAGAAGATTTTGGAAAGAAATTCAGGAGGAAAAGACCCACTAGGAAATTTACTCTAGTATAGATCCAATTGGAACAATTCAACATAGAGACATGCTGAAAAGATTGGGAAAAATTCTCAAATTAGAATTTGACTTTGAAAAAGGAAAAAAGAAAAAGGTATGGATTCATTTTTAAAACTTAAAAGAAGAAGAGAGTTAAATTGGACTGTTACATAATTGCAACAAAATGGATACTGCCATGACTAAGGGAAAGTGTGGATTGCAGAGATTTTAAAAAGAAACACTGCAACTTGCTGTTTGTTTTGGAACACTCTGAAATTACAAATAATAGCCGTGGGATTTTGGTGGAGGAGATTTCTTCTTTGTCTACAGATGGCTTCTTCGGTGGAAAGAAAGAGAAAATATAATGGAACTTTCATAACTGTTACTTATTGGCGCAGGAACAAAAGAAGTCAAATGGCGCAGGAACAAAAGAAGGAAAGTTGATGTACTTTGCAGGGAATAGATGTAACAAAAAGAATTTAAAATGACACACAGAGAATTAATTTTGGCAATTTTGAATTCGAAAGGGAATATATATCGATAGACAAGGAAATGAAGAAATAAAATATATTCGGTTGGGAAAAAGAATATAAAAATAGTCTGATTAAAAATGAAAATGTAATGTTTAGATTAATATTAATTATAAAAAGTAGGTGTTCATAGATGGAAAATAAAACAATGTGATTAAAATAGAAAAATAAAGCAGAGATGGATAATATTGTTAAAAAGGAGACTCTTATAGATGAATAAGAATGAATATGAATATGAGAAGAATAAAAATATTGATTTATATGGGGATGTGTTTGATGTAAGAATTAAGTCTCAGTGTTAAACTGCAGAAAAAATTGAGAATGATAACATGATTAAATATGAATAACTATTGTATAGATGGAAGGTAAAATAAAAAAGGGGATTACACAGAGATAAACAATAAAATTAAGAATATGCTTAATGAATATGCTGGAAACAGTCAAATAACAGATGAATATGCTGGGAAACAGCCAAAATAATAGATGGAGATTTGGGGGGGGGGGGGGTGATAGTAAAATAAAGAATATGCTGGGAAATTGCCAAAATAACATGAATATGCTGGTAATTAGCCAAAACAATAGATGATGCTGGGAAACTGCCAAATAATAAATGAATATGCTGGAAAACAGCCAAAAGAAGATGACCAAGAGAAAAATAGTTAAAATAAATATGGTTTAAGAGGGAATTGTTAGTAATAATAAAATGATTATGTTGGGATTAGTATTAAAAATAAAGGTGACTATGTTGATATGAATAGTAAAATGAAGATGATAAGATTGTAATAATGAAATGACTGTGTAAAATGAAGAGCGTAATGTGTGATAAGTGGGGCAATTTAAAAGAGATTAGGATTTAAAGACTTAAAATAATGGGTCCTAGGATATGGGTATATAGATAGAATTTAGGGTAATAATTGTAATTAAATACTGAGTTGTGTTATTTGGAAATTAAGATTTGTGGTGATATAATAGAAAAGTAAATGTTTAGATTAAGATTACAACGGTGGAAAAAATTTCTGTTTTGACTTTTACTTTAAAAGATGTAATGGTGGAGATTTGGGAAAGAGATTGATAAAGAGGGGTAAGCGATTGTTCCTATTCATGACCGGATCAGTGCTCCATTCTTAAAAGATGTATTTTATGTTTATGTTTTAAAAAAATAATTTTAAAAAATTCAAAAAAAAAAAAGAGAGAGAGAGATAGCTGAGAAATTCTCTCTTAGCTCCCTCCCCTTCCACCTTTCCCAATTTTCTGAATGCTGTCTTACACACCAAGATTATAACCAGAAAGAATTCAGCTAATTCCCTCTTGTTGACTGGCATTCCTACAGCCCCTGTCTAGCTTCTTGTCTTTAAAGTGGCCTCATCCCAATAACATGCCACTCTGTTTAATATTTGAAATATTTAACCAACTTTAAGCAGTTCACAGATTCCACTCTCCAGTGTAGGAAAACTCCCATTGCCACGCTTCTAACTAGACTTTTCCCCCTTCCTTTCTCAAAACACTAGGCCAGTGATGGCTAACCTTTTTGCCATCGCATGCCAAAAGTGGGGGGAGCACGGTGGGGTCACATGCAAGCATGTCCACAACCATAATTCTATGTGCCCCGCCTGCCTGTGCTCTCCCCGCTTTTGGCACGTAATGGCAAGGTGGGCTCTCCCCAGCTCCAGAGCCTTTCTAGGAGCCTGGGGAGGGAAAAAAAGACCTTCCCCACCCCCTCAGAGGCCTTCCGGAGACTGGAAATAGTGTGTTTCCTGAGTTCTGGTGGGCCCAGAAGGCCCGAAAATCAGCTGGCTGGCACACACATGCGTGCCGGAACTGAGCTTGCGTGCCCACCGATATGGCTCCACGTGCCACCTGTGGCACCCGTGCCATAGGTTCGCCATCACGGCACTAGGCAATCCAGCTGAGCTGGATTGGAAGGAGAATTAAAACAGGAAAAAAAACCCATTTATTCCCACAATCCATAAATGAAGTAGTGGAATTCATTAACACAATATATGCTAATAGGCACTAACTTGGACAGCCTTTAAAAGGCTTGACTAAATTCCTGAAAGACAGGTCTCTCAAAAGGCAATGGGCATTGAAAATCTCCACATGGCCTCCCAAAAACTTGGGAACAATATACGCCCATGACAGGAGGAAAAGAGCAGGGAGGTTTATATCTCCATTTTACTAGGCCCCCCAGAGCATCTGTTGATCACTGTGAGAAACTAGCCTTGGCCTGATCCAGCAGGGGCCAAAGGGGGTGCAGCCAAGAGTTAAATAATTGCTGTTAACATTTTAATGCCACTCCTCAGATCCTAGTTTTGCCAAAGTTGTTTTACTTTTTTCAAAATGCAATGCCTTGTTCCCTGCCTGCTTGCTTCTGATTGACTTCTCTTTATTTCTTTTTCTGCCCTGCAGGTGCCGGTCCAGTCTTGGTTTGATGATATGACAGACACTGAGCTGCTGAACCTGATTCCTGTGTTTGAGGAGTTGAGTGGAGCGGAAGATGTCTACACCAGCCTCGGCCAACTAAGGGCACCCTAACATTTTCCTAGTGCTGTGGCCGCTGGGGAAACTACTTTTTTTTTTCACTCTGTGCCTTCAGTATTGGCCAGGAGGGAAAGGGAACAGTGCAATTGCTCCCCATCACCCTGCCACAAGGCAGATACAAGCACTTTGGAGGCAATAACCTGCCTGGCTGCCTTCTGCGCAATGCCAGAGCAGTTTCCAACCAGGGTATGGCTGGATGCTAGAGCTTCTAGCCTTTCCACCAAGAGCAGGGACATCCAAAATAACCCCACCCCATTCCCAATAGTGCTAGTATCTATGCACTGCACCCCAACCTTTAGGGGATCGATCCTTCCTCCCTCCCTCCCCCCCTCCCCAACCCAAGGCAATGCCAAATGTTTTGGATGGATTCTTTAAAAGGTACATCCTCCTCACTTGCTTTTACATATTCTTGGCAGTGCTTCTTACACAGCCCCCAGGCGAAAATATGTGGAGACTTCTCATCTCTTGGCTGGGAGTCAGGATGGCCGCCTCTACACTCTCAGATATTTCTGTTCTTGCCTGATCTTCTGATATAAGATCTTCCTGGGTTGTTTTGAAGTTGTTGCTTTTTTTGCCTGTTTTGTGAAGCTACCTTTGCTTCACAACCTCTGGTTCCGGGCCTCATCGCCCTGCTGGCTTTGAGAAACCCTTCCTCACGTGTGTGTGTGTGTGTATGTGTGTTTGTTTTAACATTCTGTCTTGCAGTTGTGTTTTGCCTCTGATGAAAGGTGCGACCCCTGGACTTAAAAAATACTTTGCAGCAACCCCCCCCCCTCCCCAACACTAGTAACACATAGCATTAGTGAGGACAAAGCTAAGTCAGCCCCACCAATGCCACACTCCTTATTTGCTCAAAGACAAAGCGTCCCTGCACTCCAGCTTTGATCTGTTCCTTTGGGGGGGGGGGGGGGGGTGAAGGAAGTAACTTCATTGCCTTAAAGGGCGCCCAGTTAGGAGGCTGCCAGGACAGTAGGGTGCCTACCCTCGACCCAGTTCTTCCACTGTCTTTCAGTGTGGAAGATGGAAGGATTCTGATGGTCATCCCCTGATGGTTTTACCTTGCTTGATGATGCTGAAGGCATAACTTTCCACTGAGGTTGCTCTAAGTTCCATCATTATAACATGACAGCCCTTAGTCCCCCTTGGATGGTGACAATGAGTTGGGGAATGAATCTGTTAGAAGCTAGGAGACTCCATGTACGCACAAGCCTGCTTCGTATGTCATTTGCCTTAACAACTGCCACGCTGCCTCTGTGCTGCAGCTGCTTGGCAGCAAGCAACTGTGCCTCTTTTGGTGTGGCCTCTCCAATTCCCGCTCTTCCCCCCCTTTCCCCCCCCCCCAATGCATTCTCAAACTGGTTTCAGCTCCAAGCAACCAAAAGTAGTTGGAGAGTTTGTTAATATTTATATCGCAGGGAGTCGCCGGTGGACATTGGTTTTGTTCTTCCTAGGGTTAAGGTCCTCTTTCCTTTCGAACTGTGCCTGACATACTGTGAACATGTGCTTCTCAAGTGCCACTGGGAGCAAGGGAAACCAAATGGATTAACAGTGCCGGCTTGCTTTTTTCTTTCTCTCTCCTGCCCCCCCCCCCCAAAAACACACACCATTAACAATATATTGCAAGAGGATCTAATCTTTGTTTAGCCATTGTAGGGCTGGTAGCAAAGAGGGGGGAGGAGGGTAGAGTCCATGGGGCTCTTTTTTAAAAATAAAAATAAAAATGGTGCTGCCTTATTGGTTAAGAGGTGGCGGGCAAGTTGCAGGTCATCTCATCACCTCAGGACCAAAGCATTGACCTCTGCTGTTGGTCGACCAGCCAGCTGTTAGCCTGACCAACATGCTACTTGATATTTTCATCCCTGTTTTAAGTATGCCGATCGGTTTTCAGTGGAGCCCTGAGACTGTGTGTGCACACATAGTCAAACTTCAGTCAATTCTTGAGCGGCATGGGCCCTGTTGTCCTGTCGCATACCCCTGCCCCCGTCCCCCAATTTTTCCTGGCTTCGTTTTTCTGGTTCTGTTTGGTCTCCCTTGCTGAAGGTCTGGATTCCTGTGTTTGGGGGAGGGCAGGATGGGGGATAGGTTTCCAATTTCAGACACCAACAAGGAAGTTCTTTCCCTCCCTTGCAATTCAGCCAGCAGCTGCTTACGCACACAAGCCGGGAGGAGCCGTTTAACTTTGCAAAGTTAATGAATGTTGGAAAGAACAAATCCTTTTTGTTTTCCCTTCCTATTCTCACAGCGTTGTTCTTGCTTTGTGTCAGACGAAGACCAATTGCCTCTCTCTTCCTTCCTCCCTCTCATGCCAGCAGCTGCCCCAGCCCTTTCTTCAAGATGAAACAGGTTTCTAGTCCTTTGTTGGACCGAGGTTAGATGCTGCCCCCTGAAGGGAAAAAAGAAAATAAAAAAAAAATCAGTTCCCAGTAACCTTAGCCAGTATGGTCATAGGTGAGGGATGCTGGGGATTGTAGTCCAATATGCTCTATCTACATTTGCTGCAGAAATCACTTTTTTTAAAGCCTTAAAGAGGGTGGGATTACGATGAGAAGAAGGCAACCCATAAATTCTCTCTAAATTGCAGTGGGCAATATTGCAGTCCTGGCGTGGAGGGATCTCTATGAAATGAGTCTGATCTGAAAAGAGGCAGATTTTTGGGGGGGAGGGAGGGGGGTGTATTTGGTTTTACCAAGTTGGGGAAAGAAACTGGTTGCTGAGAGTCATGTGGACGTGGTGATGAATCCCTTTGGACAATCCTGCGTGGAGGGAAAAACTCTGATCGTAGGACTTCAGTAAGTAGCAGCGCCTGCCATGTTGCCCATAAACGCTCATTCCCACTCTTGATTGTAAATCATGTTTTAGAGCCATAAGGATTCCTGGGTCCAAACTACCATGTTGGGATTGTGCCTTGATTGAACTATGGTTAATGAGGGTAGAACTCCAGCCAAGAGGCGGCCCCAGCACTTTACCAGGGCCATGCCTTTAATGGCTGCCCCATGTACTGACTACACTAAAGACACATACACACATAAATCTACCCACGCTTGTTTATGGTACCTTTTTTACATCCAGTCTTGTTTGGTGCTCCCATTTCATACAAGAAATGGAGGCTGTTGGCTTTTGAAGAAAAGAAGCCTTCAGCTTTCCCTTCTCCTCTCCCTTCTCATTAAACTGTACAAATTTATCACATGTCCTCACTTGCTGGGTTTTTTGTTTTTGTTTTTTTTGTTTTTTTAATGTTTTAATTGAAAAAAAAAATCCCAAAACTTGAAGCTGGCACTTGTTGCCATTATGAACTCTTTCTATTTTTGGAATCTTTGTATTAACTGCAATTAAAGAAATAAAAAGAGATCAAACTGTGTCTTTTCATTAAGCATTTGAGTGGGTAGCTCTCTGAGGGGAAAAAAAACAATAAGGTTTTGTAGCTGCGCAAGTAAGTCTAGAACACCAAATACCCTTTACGGTATTCGGTGGAAAAATGCACAAAGCTGCACAAAAAGGCTGGTTCTCAGAGTGACTGCAGCATCAAGTAATGTATGTTTAAAAAACAGATGCAAAAATTGCTTTTGGGGTTTTTATTCCTCCAAAGAATCAATTTGCATAATACAGCTGCCAATCCTAACTGAAAGCCAAGTATAATTATGTTAAACTCGGTTTCAAAGTCATCTAATAATTGTTGATTTATAAATAAAACATAGGTATATTTCTGCATTGCAGCCAAATGATGCTGGATGTAGGGCCTGTTTTTCATTTTCCAACCTAACATTCTTCAGATACAGCTGACACTCCCAGCTTGTCCAAGCAATAGGCCAGCATCTGGATTGGGGAGGGAGAATACGGTAGGAATGTTTGAGATATACCTCCTGGCTTTTAAATTGTGTGTTGGGGTTTGGAAGGCTTGCTCCCATAACTCTTCATCCTTTGAAGTTGTGGGGGACCTTCAGACAACCTTTATGAACCATGTAAGCATTGATGGACTCTACCTGGTTTGAACTGGAGCCAAACAAATTAGCATCACCCTGGAAAGACCCAGAAATAAAAAATTGAGAATTTGCTCTCAGTCGTTTCTGTTTTATATCCTTAACTTCTGCCAAAAGAGTTCCTGAGAGTATTGGGAATGAGGCTCTTTTCCATTGCAATGGTTCTAAAAGTAGCTGGTTCGGAAAGATGTTTTCCCTCTCGTAATCCAAATTATTTAGTTGAACTTTCTTGGTACCCTCATTGCAGAGTAGAGTAGAACCTAACCCTGGGAGAAGAGATTGGGGGGGGGGGGGAGAATTTCATATGATTGAGTTCATTTCAGTTGTGAAGCAGAACTGAATACATTAGAATACATAAAATACATAGAATACATAAAGCAATACATTAACCAGTTTGAAGAGCTGAGGCGGGAAAATACACCTTGTAAGAGCCTGGAAGTGATAGCTAAGAGGCCTGGAGAACTGCATTTGGCTCACAGACTAAGGGTACCCAGCTTCTCTTAATATCTTAAATAAGCTAGGTGCAGGGAGTGAGAAAAACACCAGCACCTGGTTTATTCATACATTCAGTTTGAATGCTGTCTGATTGTAGGAGCAACATTAAAACCAACAAAATATGAAAAATGGTCTCGTGTATAAAAATAATTGCAAAATAAGTGTAATGTGACAGTCCAAAAAAGCAATATAAAACATTACAAACCAGAATCCCATCCACCCCATCCAAAATCTTGAGTAAATAACCAGGTTTTCAAAGTTATTGGGAAGGAGGTCATATGGGTCTTGGGTGGGAGCCCTATTGTAAAGGGCAAATCAGTCTTGGAATGAACCACCCTACTGGGTCATATGCAAGCAGAAACCAAAGAAGACAATGGTTTTTCAAATAACCAGGCTCTGCCACATAGGGCTTTGCAGACAATAACCAGTACCTTGAGTTGCACCTGGTAATACAGGCAACCAGTCTAGTTCACAGAGCAGAAAGATGTCACATCAACAGGCTAAGGCAATATTATCACTGCTTGTAGCATTGTATTGTGGATCAGTTGAAGCTTCGGTGTGGTCTTCAAAGGCAGCCTCATGTAGAGCATGTTGCAATAGTTGAGCCATGAGATGACACAGTGTGAGTAAAGTGATCCAGGAAAGGATGCAACTGATGCACTAGATGTAGTTGTGCAAACACCCTCCTGGCCACAGCTGCTACCTGCTCTTCAAGCAGAAGCTATGAGTATGGGAGAGCCCCCAAGAGCCATTCCTGACCAGGGAGGTGTAACCCCATCAAGGAGAAAATAGAAAATCCTTGTGCCTGGACAGTCCTGACAGTCACAGCCCCTTACTCATGGTAGGACTGGTCTGCAGTTGGTTTCTCCTCAATCAACCTCCAATTGATAAACTACACATGGGGTGCTCAACTATCTACATTGGGCACATCAGCTTTGGCCTTCAACATCTCTGCAGCAGAGTATGCCACTCCAGCGTGGGGCACATGATCTGCACACGCAAAATAAGTTTATGTCACCATCAATGAAGCAGTATGCTTAGTGACAGGTTGTCTCAAACCTACACCAATTGATAAAATATATCCTTTTGTTAGCATTGCCCCACCAAAGACCAGGAGAGAAGTAGCAACAGGTGCCAAGAGAACTAAGCAAGAGAATGGTTCTTGACATCCTCTGAACTGACATACTCCTAACCCGCTGACTCAGTTCTAGGAACAAACATTCTTGAGGGTACACAAAAACAAAATTGAATTAAAAGATGGAGGAAGGAGACCATTGAGCAAAGAATAACATTAAAGGATTATACGGCTGAAGGATCTGACCTTCCTTATACTACTTGGAGGGCCCTGAATGGGTTGAGTTGGAGTGCCTAAGTGTAATATGCTCAAGTGGAGGCTCTTAGCAGATAACAACACATTATGTGAATGTGGAGAGACACAGAGCCTGGTCCATCCTGACATGTGCCGATCGTGACTTATTTTTGGACAAAAGTAAGTCAAGAAGGTGGCTTCATTCTGGCAGTTTAAAGTTTGATTGAGACACGGAAGGAGGAGGAGGAGGAGGAGGAGGAGGAGGAGGAGGAGGAGGAGGAGGAGGAGGAGAAGAAGAAGAAGAAGAAGAAGAAGAAGAAGAAGAAGAAGAAGAAGAAGAAGAAGAAGAAGAAGAAGAAGAAGAAGAAGAAGAGCCTCAGATAGCTCAAAGGCTAGATAGCCTGTTATTAACATTCAGCTGTCTGCAATTATTGCAAGTTCGAGGCTCAAGATTGACTCAGTCCAGTTTGTGGGGGCAATAAGATGACTTTGTATAAATATACAAAAAGTATGAAGGCTATTGCTTAATACATTGTAAGCCACCCTGAGTCTCCGGAGAAGGGCGGCATATAAATCAAGAAGAAGAAGGAGAAGGAGAAGGAGAAGAAGGAGCCTGAGTAGCGTAGGGGGCTAATGCCTCCTACTAAAGGCAGCAATTAACATCCAGCTGCCTGCAATTTTCTGCGAGTTCAATCCTAGCCAGGCTCAAGGTCGACTCAGCCTTCCATCCTTTCTAAGGTGGGTAAATTGAGGACCCAGTTTGTGGGGGCAATAAGCTGACTTTGTATAAATATATACAAAAGTATGAAGGCTATTGCTTAATGCATTGTGAGCCGCCCTGAGTCTCCGGAGAAGGGCGGCATATAAATCAAATTTTTTAAAAAAAAGGAGAAGGAGAAGAAGACTACTCCAGGCACTAGTACTGAATTTCAACAGCCTCACTTGGCTAGCCTGGGATCAAAAGATACAGTTTATATCATCTTCATGTTGATGATATGAAAATGAGTAGCAGAGCCCTGGGGAGTGACCTATCCCCACCCCCACCTTCATCACCAGGAACAATTTGCAAAGAAAGGAAAAAACCACTACACTTTGATGCCCCCAAATCCCAACTGTTCCCAATCCAGCAGTTCCATCCATGGATCATGGGCAGCTTCAAGAATATAGTCCCATTTCTGGCTATTGGTTCATCTTCTTCTCCGCACAATGAGCTTGCTCTGCCTCTCTGTCTACTGTCTTTTGCATTGCATTTCCGAGCAAACCACTTTAATGTGGTTTAATGCCATATTCCTTCCTGCTCCTATTTTGTTGCATTATTAATGCAACCCTGCATTTCAGAAAAATCAATGGAAAACTGGGATGGTAGCAATAAAGAGAGGGCTGGCCCAGGAACCCCTGTAGCTCCTCCTAGTTCAAGGTTTTCAACAACGACAAACAAAAAAAAATTAGATGTTTTCCCTACATGAATCCAAGTCATTGGGCAAGGCCAGCTCTGTTTGGACCAGGCAGCTCACAAGGCAGGCAGAATGCAAATATAATCAAATCTGTATGAGCTGGTCTGGATCCTCCGGTTAGAGGCTGCTCTGAATGGGAAGGGACCATTTTCTCTGCCTGACAGACTCAGCCTTAGGGAGAAGTGCAAGTTATCTCCAGCAAATTCTTGGTAAGTGTGGCATGGTTTATGGGGTGGTTGAAGCCGTGCTTAGGAGGAAGATGGGAAAGAGTGGGAGGAGATGGAGAACCCTCCATAAGGGAAGGGTATCAAGCTAAGCTGATGGAAGTTGTTTTTCCTAGAACAGCCCCAGGAGAAAAATCAGATTGAAGAAAGAAGTGGCAAGGTTTCCTGAAAATGCAAGCACTTAACTAGCAGTGCAGTCTTATGTATTTTTGAGCCCCACGGAAAGGTGCAGCCTTAAGAATGCCCAAAGGGAGCTTATTTAAGGCAACCCACGGAACTGTGTGAACCAAATTAGAATATATTTCTTTAAGCAAATTAACCCTCCGAGATAGGTGTGGGCTGGTTGCAGCCATTGCCTCAAATAGGATCCACCTTGTATACCCTTAAATGTCCTCTGTTTGTTGGGATGTCATTTCTTACAACATTGAAACTGGGAAATGAAGTCAGGGTCAGAGACAGAATTTGGACTTGGCTACCTTCAGTTCCATGTGGTTATGTGAACACATGTCTGATATGAATTGAGCTTTAGCACCCAATAAGTGATATTTTTGTCGACAGCTTCTAAAGTTGGTTAGTGGCTCTTTGAAATTTCCTTGGACAGCTCTATATTTATTTATTTAATCACTTTATGTGGCTGCCCATCTCATAAATGTGACTCTGAGCAGCTGACAACACCTTAAAACTAAAAAATATTAGCAAAGGATAAAAATCTACCATGGACACCAAGGAAAACACCAATCAACACAAACATTCTAATAGACCATCTAACTTCTCCAGCCCCAGGCCCTGGAGCACATCCAAGTCTTCAATGGTTTTGAAAAGGCCAGGGGGATCAGGGCCAATCTGATCTTGGGGCTTTGGGCTTCAGAGGGCTGGCCCTGGAATAAAGTCTAAATATAACAAGAGGGACTGGGTATACTCAATCCAATCAAATGCATTTTTACTACAAGTTTTACATTTTGCAGATTACAAAATATTAGAACAAAAGCTAGGTGATAGAAAACAAGGGAAAAGGTATGGAGCAGAGAAAATCTACTTGAAGAGCAATCTTCAATATTTGGTAGAGAGGCTACAACCAAGCCTACTAAACCTTCTGTTCAGGGCAAAACAATGAGATCAGACTTTTGCTTTGAAAAAAGCAAATGGAAGATATGAAGAAACCAGATTAATCAATGTGATTACAATGAACGCCCAGCCCATTCTCAGGCATTTGTTTTGATAGCAGAAAGCTTTTCGAATTTGACTGACCACAATGATTCTGCTTTTTGTTACTTTAGAGCTGACAAAGCTCCTTCCAGGATATTAAAAGCTGTAGCAGGTCTAAAATATGCACTGATGGCTTCAGACTTTATACCAGTTTGATGACCGTATCTTCATCTCCCAAGGCTGCTCATTCTCCCTTGGGCATCCTTAACTTTTGCTGTGCCAGCATCTGAATAACAATTCCCCAGAGGACTATGTCAGAGCTAAATTAGACGATACTGTCCCATATGCACAATTTTACACCGCTCTCTTTTTTTCTCTCAATTTTAATCAACCCATGTTAATTGAAGGTTATGGAAGAAGAAGGAGCTGTCTTATATTGTATATCAAAATATTGATCTCCCCAGTCCAACAATAGGTGCAGTTTGACATTGGTTCCCCAGAATTTTCCAAGGGTTCTAAACCACGCTTGAAATGCATGGATTGTTCCTTGAATATTCTGTATCAAAAGCAGGTATTCCACCACTGAGCAATGCCCATTCCATCTCTAGCATTCTCCATATCTTTCCTGTGTTGCCTCAAAGGACTTGCATGAGTGACATCAACTGATCCTTCAGAAAGTATTGTGCTGAGGATTCCTTCAAGAGCAATGCAAATGAGACATTAATGCAAGCCGTAAACTTTCTGTTTCAGAGAGTTATCTACATCAGGCCCTATGAAATGCCTGTTTTAGATGGGGTTGGCTGTGTGTAGGGGATGTTTTATTGAATTCATTATTTTTTGTTTACTTTTAAATCTTACTTGTGGGTTGTGGGAGAAAGGCATGGAAAAGCATGATTAGAATTTGTTGCACAACACAGAGCAGAAGTTCTTGGTGCTCTCTGAGCTTGATAGTTTTCTTGAAGATACTTCATTCCCCAAACTAGGTAATATCATCATCATCATCATCAGTTCAATTTATATGCTGCCCTTCTCCGGAGACTCAGGGCAGCTTACAATGCGTTAAGCAATAGCCTTCATACTTTTGTATATACCTGCTTAGTAGGACTTTCGGGGCCCCTTAAGCAGAGTTCTTTTTTATACAAAGTCAGATTATTGCCCCCACAATCCGGGTTCTCATTTTACCTACCTTGAAAGGATGGAAGGCTGAGTCAACCTTGAGCCTGGTGAGATTCGAACTTTGCAATAATTGCAGGCAGCTGGTGCTACTTAACAGCACTTTAGTCTGCTGTGCCACCAAGGCTCTTGTCATCAGTGCTCCAAAGATGTTACTTAGTTTGGGTAATGAAACATCTACAAGAAAACCATCAAGCTCAGAGAGCATCAAGGGACCTCGCAGTTCAATCCTGAGTTACAAATAATATCTTCTAGAGATCCATATGTTACATTTTGTGATGATATATATTGTATAAAAGTAGAGAAATGTGTCCCCACCCCTCACGATGGGAGATAACACAGGTAGTTTAGCACTGATGAGGTTACCTAGCTTGGCTAGTGAAACATCTGCAAGACAACAACTAAGCTCAGAGAGCACCAAGGACCCTTCATTTCAACCGTGAGCTACAAATATTCTCCTTTATCGATAACACAGAATAGGAGTGGGCAGCCTATATCCCGCCATGCTGAACCACAGTTCCCAGCATTCCTCACCACCGGTTATGCTAGTTGAGGATGTTGCAAGCTGTAGTTCAGCAACATTGAGAAAACCATAGAGTGAAGCATACAATCAGAGTAGTAAATCATCATGACAAAGTAGATGAGTAGATAAAACCAATAACTATGAAAAGCCATATGGTATGCCAGAGCAAGTGAAACAAAAGGAATATCTGGCATCTTGGAGGGGAAAAAAAAATCAGCATTGGTTCAAGTCATATCTTTGGGAGAGAGTTAATTCCACAAGCAGTGCACTGACGAAAGGAAGGATTGCTTTCTTCCTTAAGCACTTAAGTAGCTTGTAGTATTGTAACAGATTAGTACAAAGCAGATTACCTTTGCCTGGAGAAAATATCTAAAGCTATTAAGGACGTAGTACATAAACACCTTTGGCATTACAAAAAATCCCACCCCTCTGGAAATTCTATGAATATTTTGAGATGATAGGTTATCCCAGTGATGGCTAACCTTTTTCTCGTCATATGCCGAAAGCATGCGTGCACTACACATGATAGTGTGCATGCTTGCCAGCACCCATAATACAATGCGCCCCTGCACATGCGTGCACGACCCCCCCTGCCCCCCGTTTTGGGCCTAATAGGCCTCCCTGCAGCCTCCTGGGCCCAAAAAAAGGGCCAGGGGGGGCGGGGGGTGCTGCACCCTCCCATGCCCCATTTTGGGCCTAGTCGGCCTCCCTGCAGCCTCCTAGGCCCAAAAAACAGGCCACAGGAGGGGCACACCGCACCCCCCTGCTCCCCCTGTGCATGCACACATGACCCCCTGTGTATGCATGTGAGTCCCACACATGCGCCCCCTCGGCATCCCGAAAATCAGCTGGCCAATAGGAGGTGTGCACGCATGAGCGGTGGAGCTGAGCTGGGTGACGGCTCGCATGCCCGCAGAAAGGGCTCTGTGTACCAGCTATTGCACACATGCCATATGTTCGCCATCACGGGGTTATCCTATATGGAATACACATTACCAAAATACCAGATTTCTTTGCTGGATACCACTGGGCACTGCTCTCAGAACATCCAACAGAGCCCCCACTTATGTTATTGTAGTTAACAGGGAGCAGGGGTATCTGATGCAAGACCTAGATGGAGTTACTATATGATTGTTTGTCATTTATAGAATTTGGCTGCGTACACGTGAAATGCTTTCCAGACAGAATTCAATAACTGGTGCTGGGCAACTTTACTGCTTCCAAAGTTATTCCAGCTATCGATGATTCTGGAGAAAACTCTTGAGCAGTTGAGAACTTGATAAGACAACAGGAATTTAGCTGGATTGCCAGTGATTTGTTCTTCCAACTTCTAAAGCCCCCAGTTGAGTTTCAACAAAGGTCTAGCAGCAGTTTATGGTGACATGGATGGGGAAGGGACTCGTGGGATCTGGATAATTTTGCAGCGTTTGACAGAGCTCAGCATTAGCCAATGTGCCTGCTAAATATTGTATGTGTGTATCTCTCAAATTGGATCGAGAGAAGGAGGCTGGAGGCCTTTCTCTGCTATGACTTTTAAACTGAATGTCCTGGGATGATTCTTCCGAAGCGTGTATTTAAGGAAATGTTAGTTATGAATAGAAAACTCATTGATTTTGCAGGCCTGACCCACAAACAGGAAGGAGAGTGCAGCGTCCTTCCTGAGTGTCTTTCCTGCAAAACCCCTTATGGGTAGTGCCGACCCATTCGGATGCCATTGTTTCTATGAAAGTTTGTCTTCAGGAGGAAGTTTGCTCTTCACTTTGCTCCATAAGGGAGTTGCTTTAGAAAGTCAATAGCTTTTCCCTAATCTTTGCATAGGAGACTCTCTGCTTCCAGAGTGTGAAAGGCTTCACCAGATCCCTCAAGTCTGAACCTTAGCCAAGAGAGGAAAGGCTGGACGATTCTTTCCAGAGTCAAGGCCAAGGCCCTGCCTTTTTCTCTGGAACTTCAGCTGGTCCAGATTAATCAGTTTCATTCCTGGGGAATGTCTATAGCTATAGATTCACAACTTGACTTTCTTGGGGTTCCCCCCCCCCTCTTCTTTGACAATGTTTCATTTGTCATCCAAGTTCAGAACTGAAGAAGCTTCTTGGATGAGAAGCGAATCGTTTTCAAAGGAAAAAACCAGGAGTTTTTCCCCTGGATATGTAGAAGCCTTGCTAAGACATTTTATGGAGCATAACAGGAGTCTGCCTCTTGCTGGACTCCTGTTAAACCCCCACCACCTGGCTTCAGTGAACTGGGGAAAAGAAGGCAGAAGTAGGAACGATGCCTTTATGGCTTCGCCAGTGGAGTCCACTTCGATCTCCCAAAATGCTTCCCTTGGCTTTGGTGTGTCTCTTTCTCCAGGCTACATTCAGGAGAAAAGTTGTGCTGTGCCCATTGCAAAAAGAATAGAGATTTGTGTACTGTAAATATTTGCACCACTTCCAGTGTTCTGCATGCATGACTAGGAAGACCCACTTATAACAAGAAGCAAAAAAAAAAAGTTGATATATATGTGTGTTAGAAAGAATTGGCAGTGCTGCACACACTTGCTGCAATGTTAATTCCTCCATCACAGAAACTAATACTGTCTATTTTATCCCAGGGGAAAGGCAGGGTAGACGTGCTTAAGGCATCCTCTAAGTGCTCCATAAAACATCTTAGCAATGTTTCTACATATCCGGGGGGAAACAAGAGCTTTGGAATTCTATTCAGATCAACTCCTGGCAGCAAAGAGTCAGCTCAGAAAAGCTACTTCATTTGAATCTGTACGCAGTCCACCTTTCCTGAAGCTCACAGAGACAGAGAGACATCCATCCATATGGAGTCCCTGGTACTCTCTGAGTTTGGTGAGCTTTTTTTTTAGATCTTTAATGTTCAAACTAGGTAACCTCATCAGTGCTCCAATGATCTTACTTAGTTTGGCAATGAAACATCTGCAAGAAAACTATCAAGATCAGAGAGCATCAAAGACTGTGGTGGGTTGCCCCCGGTTCGGACTAGTTATATAGAACCGGCAGTAAAACCGGTGGGAGGCTCCACCCACTGACCCTGACATCATCAAAATTCTTCTGCACATGTGCAGAATAGCGTGCGCATGCACGAGCAAAGCAAGCATACGTGCGCGGCCCCGTTGCGAACCGCTAGTAAAGGTAAGTAGAACCCTCCCCTGATCAAGGATCGCTCATTTCAACCCTGACCTATAAATATTATCCTCTAGAGGTCTATATGTTACATTTAGGGAAGATATACAATATATAAAAATCGAGAAATGTCCTGCCCCCTCCCCCCAAAAATGGGAGGTGGAAATCATATGAAACATCAGATACCAGAGAATGACATAATGTAATATCCGTATCTCTGTTCCGAGAGTTCGATGGAAGCTAGACCATTCCAATAGACTCTATACCAGGGATGAATCCAGCAGGTTCTGATGGGTTCTGAAGAACCGGTAGCGGAAATTTTGAGCAGTTTGGAGAACCGGTAGCGGAAACTTTGAGTAGTTCGGAGAACTGGCAAATATCACCTCTAGCTGGCCCCAGAGAGGGGTGGGAATGGGGATTTTGCAGTATCCTTCCCCTGAAGTGGGGAGGGAATGGAGATTTTGCAGTATCCTTCCCCTGCCATGCCCACCAAGCCATACCCACCAAGCCACACCACATCCACCAAGCCACGCCCACAGAACCGGTAGTAAAAAAATTTGGATTTCACCCCTGCTCTATACTGCAGCGGTCCCCAACCTGTGGGCTGTGAAGGGTTTGCAAACCCATGAGGGGGTTTGCAACCAAGCCGCGGAAATGACTGGGTATCCTCACTTATGCAAGCAGTGTGTGAGCGTGTGTGTGCTCCATTTAAGTGAGTAGCAGGTGCTTGTGAATGTTGCTTGTGCAAAAGGAGCTGCACATGTGTGTACTTGCTGGCCGCTCACACAGAACCATCTCCTCTCCCCCTGCCCCCCTACCAGTCCGCAAAGCTGGAAACATTAGGAAACCCTGTTATTTTGTATATCCTTTTCTGCAACCCTGTTAAGCAGAGAGCTCCTAAAACAAATGCACTGTAAATAGAGAGATGGCAACCCTCTGGAGCTTACTGGATCAAAAATTAAGTTAACGCTTAACTTGACTCTGCTAGTGAACAATAGAGAAACAATTCATTTATTCTTTAAAAATATAGAATCTTTATTTTATATTGTGTATGGTGTTATGTATTATATAAAAAAAGTCAAATAATTACCAAAAATGAGATAGAAGTAAAATTACTGTTTCCCCCCAAAATAAGACATCCCCTGATATAAGGCCAAGCGCTTATTTCAGGGTTCAAAAAAATATAAGACAGGGTCTTATTTTCGGGGAAACACGGTAATATTTAGAAGGTCCAGATGCTGCATAGAGCATACCCCATTTTCGCGCAACTCCATGGTCTCTGAAAATTGCACAAATGCTTTTGAGAACAGTTGTTGGGTGTTGGTGAATGCTGGCATGCCACCCAAACATCATGGTGTGTCACCTATGACATGCATGTCATAGGTTTGCCATTACGGTATATAGTCATCTCAACTGCAATGGTAGAGGCAGTTTGGTATAATGGTTAAGACATCTGGCTGGAAACCAGGAAACCCTGAGTTCTAATCCTACCTTAGACATGAAGATGATCCTGGATCAGTCACTCTGTTTCAACCCTAAGAAGCCCAAATCAGTTTTATATTCTTCCCATGTCCCAAAAAAATGTCCTTAGTCACCAGGAACCCTGCTTCTCTCAAGAGTGCCTTTCTTATTATCCATCTAAAGTGTAAGTGGAAAGCCCACAAGACTAAAAATTTTTTCTCTTTGTCCCTTGTGAGAACTTAGGAGTCTCTTTTGAAAACCGCTTAGACACGGGAAGAGGAGGAAATTCATTTCATTTGGATTTCAAGTTGCCCTCTTGAACCAACATGCAGACTCCAGAATGCACTCATTCACATGCTGAAATCTCCATCGTTCAGAATTCACTAGGGCCAATTCCAACTTTAAAAAAGGCATGTCACACTGTAGGTTTATTTTAATAAGGGAATGAAAGGGCAAATTGTATTTATATTAGGGAAATTTTCCTTGCAAAATGTTAACACCCAGGGAGAAATATGTATATTTCGGATGCATGTTTTCCTAGTTGCAAAGTGAATTGAAGTTGGGAAGATGAATTTAATGGGGGCAAAAGAGGAACCAGATAAAATTGAAACAGGCTGATATGCTGATTCCTTCTTTGAACCCGTTCTCCTACACTATGCTTGTGCCATACAGCCGGGATGAGAAAGCTTTGTATTTTATTCCCATTGTTATTGGTCTCCAAGTTCCATCAGCTCCAGCCAGTTTGTTAAGGATGGTGGAGAAAAAAGCCAACAATAGTTGAAAACCTAGAGATCCTCTAAAACTGCCATAGAGGACAACTAGTCTCTCTGCATCATCATTTGCATGCACATACACTTATTATCTTTAACACAGAGATATGAAAATCCAAAGTTACACATCTCCATATTAGCATCATGCAGGATGTCCCATGTCTGACTCAACTTGACCACTTGAACTCAGCTTCTCAGCCATGCCGTAGGGGAATGGAATGTTGAATGGGACACATTGGCTTGTGTATGTATCAGATTCAGAGATAATGTCTGGGCTTAAATGATGAAATGGGTCGAACTCTTTTCCAAGGCATCAAAAGGCAAGACAAGAAACAATGGATGGAAACTAACCAAGGAGAGAAGCAACTTAGAACTAAGGAGAAGTTTCCTAATGGTGCGAGCAATCAACCAGTAGAACAGCTTGCCTTCAGAAGTTGTGGGTGCTTCATTACTGGAGGGTATCAACCATTTTTCTGAAATGATATAGGGTCTCCTGCTCGAGCAGGAGATTGGACTAGAAGACCTCCAAGGTCTCTTCAAACTATGTTATTCTATGAAATTCTATGATGCTGCCTCTTTTTTAGTCAAAATCTGGTTCTCTCTGTAACCTAGCTAAAACACACACACACAGCAAGAATGCCCCCTAGCGGTTTGCTGTCATACTAAATAATGGTCACTAATGAAATTATTACAAATCCAAAAATAGGAATTTTCAGGCTTATTATAAAAAGCAACTACCGTCAAAAATTATTAATAATCATGATGACAGTTGTTATTATAAACCCATTATGCACTTCACAAACTATTATCTTGTGTCTGTCAGAACAGAAACTGGAACTCAGGCGTTTAATAATGCAAAGTGACAGCTTTTGAATATTGCTCTCCAAGATGTGCTAGCCCTTACCTGCTTTGGAAGACCGCAGTATGCTGAACTACTTATTTATCACTATTATTTATCTGCTGCCTTTGAATGACTATAAGCAGCTTACAACAATACATTAAAAACATCCATAAAACCTAAAATGTTACAAATACATAATCATTTTTTTTTAAAAAAATACATTGCTTCCATAAAACTCATTCAGCAAAAGACCCATGGAACAGTAAACTTTTCAGGTTTGTTTTGTTTTGTTTTGTTTTGTTTTGTTTTGTTTTGTTTTGTTTTTATAATAAAAGAGTGGGAACTGACTGGCCTTCTAGGTGCAGGTTATTCCAACATGAGGGACTGGCACGGAAGACACATAGGCCTTAACTCACCAAACTCTCTAGGGTTGACTCTTAAAGCATGTCTTCTAAGTCAAGAAGTGCAGGATGGGGAACCTGGAATGAAGACAGGCATTTGGGGACCACCGTGGTGGCACAGCGGTTAGGACGCAGTACTGCAAGCTGCTTCTGCTGACTGCCGGATGCCTGCAATTCGGTTCTCATTGGCTCAAGGTTGACTCAACCTTCCATCCTTCCAAGGTGGGTAAAATGAGGACCCAGATTACTGGGGGCAATATGCTAACTGTGTAAACTGCTTAGAGAGGGCTGTAAAGCCACAATGTAAAGCACTGTGAAGTCTAGGTGCTAAGTGCTATAATGCTCCTTCAAGGGATGACCTCTCTCAGTGGTTTAATGAGGATGCTAAAGAAGATGTCCTTGTTTTTGCTTGGCAGGTTGTGAATTGTCTAAAGACTGGAAGACAGCATGGCCCTGACCAGCGCCTTCAAGGCTGTAACCAATATGCCCGGACTAATCATCTGGAGAGTTGAGGTGGGATAAATGCAGCTCTTGCAACGTCCACTTGAAGGTTTCTTTCCTCTCCCAGATTCATTGTTGAATGTTGACCATTTTGTTCCATGTTGGGCCTCTTTAGAACCTGACGTCTAGGTAACATCCTGGCTAGATTGTAAAGGTGTTTACCAATCATACATTTGCACTATATGGACTGGCTCATTCATCTGGAGGAAATTTGATGTGTCTTGAGATTAAATCTGAGTGTTAAATGTACTTTCCCCCACCACCAGTTTGATGAATAAAGTTTATGAAAATAGTAGATTCTATAGAAGTTTAAAACCTCCAAAAAACAAATAAATCCCACCTTGCAAAATACTTATAAAATAGACCAAGGGTCTTGTAGTCAGCTTCTTTTAAAATTGAATGTAAAAGATTTGGCGCTTATATTTTGAGACAGAATTGATGGCTTTTTCAGGCAAAGGGTAACAGACAATTCAACCCCTCTCTCCCCAAATTAGAGGAGACCTGGTGAAATATTCATAGTGTAAAAACATAAATATATCAGTCACTGACCTCTTTCCCTTGTTTCCACGTGGCATTTTAGGGGGAAATGAAAAAAAAAAGTAATGTTTTTCTACAGAGTGTCTACTTTTCTGCAACATCTGACTATAGCCAGATCCAGAGAACTGACCTAAGGCACCCATATTTGGTTTTGGATTCAGAGTCAGATAGTCAGATAGTCCTCGCGATAGTCCTCACGATAGTTCATTTAGTGACCATTCAAAATTACAATGGTATTGGGAAAAATGACTTTTAAGACCATTGCGTCCTCCATCTGGTCAAACGATCAAAATTCAGACGCTTGGCAACTGACTCATATTTATGACGGTTGCAGTGTCCCGGAGTCATGTGATCACTTTTTGCAAACTTCTCATAAACTAAGTCATTGAGAAAGCCAGATTCCCTTAATAACCTTGTTACCAACTGAACAACTGCAGTGATTCACTTAACAAATGTGGCAAGCATTTTGAGCTCAATTGTGGTTGTAAGTTGAGGACTACCGGTACACTTCTGTACCAGATGGGATGGTAATAGCTTTGAAGTTGCTATTCTTGTTCTGTGTCATTGCACCGAAACCTTGGCAATTTATTGAAAATTCTCCAGATGTCTATCCGGAAATGCCATTCTACTTTCTGAGCGTTCCTTAAATAGATCATTAAAGCCAAAGTAAATAATAGAAATGGAAGTCCTTCTACTGTAGAAGGAAGCTGCCCTGAATATACTTATTGGCTTCAGGAACGAGGAATGCTTGTAGGTTGGAGTCATTGGGCCACAGTGTCGCAGTCATAGCGCAGTGGTTTGAATGCAGTACTGCAGGCTACTTCTGCTGACTGCCGATTGCCAAAGTTCAGCAGTTCGAATCTCACCAGGCTCAAGGTTGACTCAGCCTTCCATCCTTCCGAGTAAAATGAGGATCCAGATTGTTGGGGGCTAATATGCTGACTCTGTAAACCGCTTAGAGAGGGCTGTAAAGCACTGTGAAGCGATATATAAGTCTAAGTGCTATTGCTATTGGGCAGAGACCCAATGGGTCAAGAAGATCTTGACTGGAGCCATGGTTTTCTTTGGCGCAGATCTTTTAATGGTATGTTCTTCTTTCCAGAAAATGGATCTAGTATTGGTGCCTCCCAAAACTCATGGCAACTTCTATGAAGGTGACTGCTATGTTCTCCTTTCAGTAAGTAACCTGAGAGTTGGCTATGATGCATTTCTGTACAATGTAACTTTTGCAGGGTGGATTGTTGAACCTGCTACATACTCAAAAACCTATATTTGCAGTCATAGGCCAAACGCCAAATATTATGGTGCCATACGGCTATGAGCACTATGTAACTCCAGAAAAAGACAAATGATCCACTCCCAGAACTGACTGTTAGGACAAACAGCGAAGAGCACAGCAAAAGAAGGACTTTACTCTCTAAGCTAATAGTTCTTCCACTTTTAGAGAAGTGTTTCTCAAGCTTGGCAGCCTGAAGATGTGTAGATTTCAATGCCCAACTGGCTGGAGAATTCTGGGAGTTGAAGGCCATACATTTTCAAGCTGCCAAGGTTGAAAAACATGCTTTAAAACCTGGAGTTTGAACCTCAGATTATCTACAAATATGCTGTTAAGTTGTCTAGAGGTAATATTGATGTACCACTAGGATTAAAAAATATTTTTGGGCTTTGGGTACAAACTCACCAGAATACTAAGATGGAAGCATCCCAGATATTCAGTTAAGTCTCTTGTTTAATTTTCTGAAGGAACATAAAAGGTCAGGGTAAATCCAGCTGTTTACAATCCCCAATATTCAACTTCGATTTATGTTATGCTCCATAAGCTTCATCCTATTCACAGACCCGTAAATTGGGCAGCATCCTTTCCTATGATGTTCACTACTGGATTGGAAGCTGCTCCTCACGAGATGAACAGGGCTCTGCTGCTATTTATACCATCCAACTGGACGACTATCTTGGTGGAGTCCCAGTGCAGCACCGGGAGGTGCAAGGCTATGAATCTGAGCTCTTCAAGGGCTACTTTAAGAAAGGAGTCATGTGAGTATGCTTGATCTTTGCCGATAGGCTGAAAAGATCATTTGAGAAGAAAGCCTTGAGGGTGGGGTGGGGAGTAGGCCTTCCGTAATGGTGAATATGATGTGTGTCTGTGTGCACATGATGGCCGGGGAATAGAAATAGAAATAATAGAAATAGAAATAGAAATAGAAATAGAAATAGAAATAGAAATAGAAATAATAGAAATAGAAACAGAAACAGAAACAGAAACAGAAACAGAAACAGAAAACAGAAATAATAGAAATAGAAATAGAAATAGAAATAGAAATAGAAATAGAAATAGAAATAGAAATAGAATATTTTTTTATTGGGCACATGTGATTGGACACACAAGGAATTTGTCTCCAGTGCATAAGGTCTCAGTGTACATACAAGCAACAAGTGATAAATCATGATTATAATCATAAAATACATTCATCATAAATCATAAGATACAATACTCAATGATAGTCATAGGATACGAAACAAGCAATCAACATAAATCATACTAGGATACTAAATAAAACAATTAATATAAATTGTAAGATACAAGCCACAAAGTTATAGTCATAAGAAGATAAGGAATAGGTAATAGAAAAGATGAGAAGGATAATAGTAATATAGCCCTAGTAGCCAGTGTTGGGATTCAAAAATTTTTACTACTGGTTCTATGGGCATGGCGGGTGGGTGTGGCTTGGTGGGCATGGCAGGGGAAGGATACTGTAAAATCTCCATTCCCTCCCCATTCCAGAGGAAAGTTACTGCGAAATCCCCATTTCCTCCCGATCAGCTGGGACTCGGGAGGCAGAGAATATGTGGGGGCAGGGCCAGTCAGAGATGGTATTTACCCGTTCTCTGAACTACTCAAAATGTCCACTATCGGTTCTCCAGAACTGGTCAGAACCTGCTGAAATACCACCTCTGCTATTAGGTAGTTTGACAACGTGGTGGGAATTAGCAAAGTGATGGCATGGGGGAAAAACATTTTCCCCCACATATTTGCTTCAGTGTCAGTTATGGCACTTCATAGCATAAAATTGCTGAAGGACACTTTGATGTGCTGATCATCTATTGCCGAAGAATTATTTTCTTTTCACAATATGCCTTTTGCTTTTATCAAAAATACTGGTGAACTGAATTTACAGGATATGCATTACTTAATCCAACCACTAGATGGGGATAGTCACACCACAGTAGGTGCAAACAACAGGCTTTTCCACTGTGGACTTAAAATAACCTCCACCCATCCTTGACAGTAACTGACAGAGAATTATACTGGTGGGAGTTGATTATCTCCATTCCTGATCTCTAGCCCTTCTCCACTTTCTCTGTTCCCAGTCACTGCAGTCCCCTGAATTCTCCTGAAACAATTAGCCACAAAGCCTCTCTCACACACACAGGTGGTATTAGTTGTCTAATCTCTAGAGCTGTGGTGTCTAAATCTAAATCTAAATCTAGTTGTCTAAATCTCTAGAGCTGTGGTGAAATCCAATTTTTTTTCTACCGGTTCTGTAGGCGTGACTTGGTGGGTGTGGTGTGGCTTAGTGGGTGTGGCACGGAACGGATGCTGCAAAATCTCCATTGCCACCCCACTCCTGGGGGAAGGATATTACAAAATCTCCATTCCCACCCCACTCTGGGACCAGCCAGAGGTGGCATTTGCCGGTTCTCCGAACTACTCAAAATTCCCACTACCGGTTCTCCAGAACCTGTCAGAACCTGCTGGATTTCACCCCTTTTCTAAGGGTCATCTTTAGCACAAAATCAAAATTATGTGTTCTTAATATGTAACTGTTATCCAGTTTGTCTGGCTATCATATCTTTTTCCTTTTCCTCTAATTTGGGACAGCTACAAGAAAGGAGGCCGGGCATCTGGCTTCAACCATACAGAGACCAATGTCTACAATGTCAAGCGGCTTCTACATGTCAAAGGAAAAAGGAATGTTATGGCCAGAGAGGTGAGTTTGAGTCTGAACCGCAGTTTGACTCCTGCGTTTGACATAAACCACGCGCTATGATTGACTGCATCTTTTGATCACTCCCCGTCTGCTCTTGTATGCTCCTCATCTGCAGGTGGAGATAAGCTGGGACAGCTTTAACCTTGGTGATGTATTCCTCCTAGATCTGGGTAAAATCATTGTCCAGTGGAATGGTCCAGAAAGCAACAAGCAGGAGCGGCTGAAGGTATTGTTTTAGATACTGACCAAAAGGGTAGAAGGGTTGCTTGGATTATGGTACTTCTTCTCAGCTCCATCTGAGAGTCTATGACACACAGGAATTTTGCAAAACTTTCTCTTTGTTCATGTCTATGGAGATTCTCAGTCATCCAGGTCATGATGGTCCCAAAGATGCTTTTTCAAGAGGCAACTGGACTTTCTGGTTTTTCTTTGAAGACATTTCGCTTCTCTTCTAAGAACTGAAGAAGCTTATTGGATGAGAAGTAAAACATCTTCAAAGAAAAAAACCCAGAAAGCCTAGTTGCCTCTTGAAAAAGCACCTTTAGGTTTCTCTTTGTTCCTGTGGTCCCTGAGTCAGGCATGTCCTTTCTTAAAGCCATGGAGTGGGGAAGAAAAGAATTCCCTTCCTTGGGGACAAGGGAAAAAAATGGTAAGACAAATGGAAGGCAAACATTCTTTTGTTATATTTGTTTCAATATCATCATGAAGGTAAGTTTTACAGAACTGTTATTTTTATAGATCAGCTTCTGTGGATATAGAACTTTGTTTGAGCTAAAGATCTTATTCCAAATCCAGAAATTGCTAGGATAAAGAATGGGGCTGTCCCAAACTGAAAACTAAATTTAATATTGAATGAAATCATTTCCTATCATTTTAATATACTTTAAATCAATGTCATTATCAAGATTAATCTTCACGTGTTTAACCGTTTCTCCCTCGTATCACATGCAAATGTAGATTTTAAGGGCAGCGTTTAGTATTGTGTGGGGTCTTCTCTGAGCTTGGTTATTTTCCTGCAGATGTTTCATTACCAAACTAGGTAACATAACATAATCAGTGCCTAGTTGGTAATGAAGTATCTGCAAGAAAACAGCCAAGCTCTGAGAGCACCAAGGATCCCCCCCCCCATTTCAATCCTGAGTTACAAATATTCTCTTCTATTTAATGTTGTTTTGGAGGATCATACTTAAGCCTTTTGCAGCTACGTGCATTTCTAGGACTTCATCTTGTGTACCTGTGGTGTACATGAAGCCACACACAGCTAAAAGAAGTTATGAAACGAGCTATATTTGCTTATGGTAACACCATGGCAAGCAAAACTCAGAGGAAGAGTGGATGGTTAGCATGCAGAAGGTCTTGGGTTCGATCCCTAGCAATTTCAGAAAAGGCAGAGACAATTTGAGGTTACCTGAAGGACCATCTCTTCCCTAAGGGACATCCACTGGTCCCATCAGGTCCACAGAGGGACATGTTGTGGGTACCATCTGCATTCCATCTGACAGGATTTAGGAGATGACTGTTTTCTGCCATAGCATTCATCTTCTTACACATAATCCTTCTTGTGGTGAGGTTAGCCCCAACCCTTATGTCCTTCCATAAAGTTCTCAAAATGTGTTTCTTTTCAGCAAGACTGGGGAGCTTCTGGTAATAGGAAACCTGCATGCTGGTTATATTGCATGTAAACATATTCCCTCTCATGGTCTTCTTGAGCCATATTTATACTTTTAATCATTTAATTCTTGGTTTTACTGTAGAGTCATTTTGGGTGAGATGGATAGCGCTATATAAACTTTGACAAATAATAAATATATTTCCTAATACAGCACATAGAGAATCAATGCCACTCAGGTTCAGTTGAACTGAGCCAGACTGGTCAATAGTCTAATGTCATATGAGGCGACTTCCCATGTTCCTTCTCTCTTTCTTAGGCTATGCTTCTTGCCCAAGATATCCGCGATAGAGAACGTGGAGGCCGGGCTGAAATTGGAATCATAGAAGGTGACGACGAAGAAGCCAGTTCAGATTTGATGAAAGTGTTGGAGAGTGAGCTGGGAGAAAGGACTCAAGAAATCAAACCTGCCGTTTCTGATGAGATGGTGGACCAACAGAAGGCCAGCCTCTTCCTCTATTGGTGTGTTGAAAATTTTTACTCGTGGCCAAGACTTGACCATAGTTGTTACTGATGGAGCAATTGATGGAGCAACGAGTGGGATGGATTGTGAATGTTGATGAAACGTCCATTAAAAAATGTTATAGACAACCTAGATGGGTCTGGATTGGAAGAAAGCAAAAACTGCCAACTTTAGCTTTCAGCAACACTTTGAAAAGGAAAGGAAACGTGAGGTTTTAGGGAAACTGGAGAATCATGCATTGAAGCTTATAGAATTTGGTGTGTCAAGGCAAGGAAAGAGGCAGACTGGAGTAGATGGCAACTAAAGGGAAGTATGTGGAGCTAACATTGCAGGCTGATGGTAAAGCCAGAATAATGTCAGTCAGGCAAGAAAAACGGAATAAATATGTCAATCTACATAAAATACTAAATCTTATTGGTCCAAATTTGTAGGCCTGTGAATGGTTTCAAAAACCAAACCAAAATTATGTCTGAAGCTACCATAGTTATCTTTCAAACTATCTCTGAAGCTTATTGGAACTTCTTCACATGCTATTTACTTGATAGGTTGCTATTTTTCTAGATTTTTGTTTTGCTTTAAATAAGTTCTATAAAATTATAGTCAGATAGTAACTTAACATCCATTTCGGCTCTAGGTCAGGGTTATATACTTGCTGAACATTCACAAATCATTGCACCTTGCCAGACTGTAGTTAATACAATCACAAACTAACTAAAGGTAAAGGTAAATGTTCCCTTCGCACATATGTGCTAGTCATTCCTGACTCTAGGGGGCGGTGCTCATCTCTGTTTCAAAGCCGAAGAGCCAGCGCTGTCCAAAGATGTCTCCGTGGTCATGTGGCCGGCATGACTAAACACCAAAGGCGCACGGAACACTGTTACCTTCCCACCAAAGGTGGTCCCTATTTTTCTACTTGCATTTTCTACGTGCTTTCGAACTGCTAGGTTGGCAGAAGCTGGGACAAGTAATGGGAGCTAACCCTGTTACATGGCACTAGGGATTCGAACCGCTGAACTGCCGATCTTTCGATCGACAAGCTCAGCATCTTAGCCACTGAGCCACCGCATCCTTCACACAAACTACCAAGATATTAAAACAGAGCTAATGAATCACACAGCTGAATGATGGTCTCTCTGGATGGATTCAGACATGCTTATGCATCAGTTATTTATAGTATTAGAGTTGAAATGGTAATTGTCTCTACTGAAATGTTTTAGAATGGGAAGTATTGATAGAAGTATTTAATTTGTGATGGTTAACTTACCCTTAATCAATCAATTACTTAACAATTATTTGCGTGGCCATCCCGCTCATACTTCACACTGGATACTCCGGGAAGAATTAATCGTACCTGTAAGAAATTCTAAAAGAAATAGTTCAGGAATTCTGGCATTTCCAGCACTCAAACTAACCAAACAAGCAATCTTGTCTTCTTTTCTAGTGTTACAGACTCTGGAGGACAAATAGAAATTACAGAAGAAGCCAAACGTCCTCTCAGGCAGGAATTATTAAACCACAATGTAAGTCTAAGATTGACATGGCATAAATGATGCTAAACTGAGCTTCTTAGTTCTAATACAGGGGTGTGAAACTCAATTTCATTGAGGGCCGCATCAGAGTTGTGCTTGATCTCAGGGGGCCAGGTTGGTTGTGGTCAGGGTGGGCTTGGTCAGCTCAATGTTACTCGTGTTGGGTAGCCTTGTGGTGGCTCCCAAGCTCCATTTTCGCTGACAGAACCATTGCGGCCGATCCTTCGCTGTTTCCAGGTTGGCCCCACAGGCTAGATCTAAGCACTCCCCAGGCTGGATCTGGCCCCAAGGCCTTGAGTTTGACACCCCTGTTCTAATACATCAACGGAACAGCCTATTGGATTATTATATAAAGTGGATTGAAGCCCTACATTCTTTTGCTGACAGTGTTTTCCTAGAAATATTTAACTAAAATCCAAACATATGGCAAACATATGATGGCCCAAGATTTTGGAGAGATAAGTTTGTGTTTGCTATGGTCAATTTAATCAGTTTAGTCAGAAAGCCCTATTTTCTGCCAAATGATACCCTTGAACATTAATAACATAGCTTGAGGTTTGCAAAATTGGCTAGGCTAAAACGTGATTGGCTGAGTTGTATCTCAGTGTGTTGTGTGAATACAGCAGGGGATATGTGAACGCTACAAGTGGAAATTTTTCTCCACTTGTCTGTCAGTTGCAGATCCCTATAAACTTGACCTTATCCTGCTACCACACAAAATATATCAAATATTTTTGCCCACTGTTCAATTTAGGGCTGATGTTTGACAGGGGCCTTAATTTAGTAGCGGACACCTACTTTGCTCATGAGGGATTTGTGCTTCAGCCTTTGCTGAAGAGGGATTTCTGGTAAGACTAAGAACTTCTGCCTTAAAAACTTGGAGAACTGAGCCAGGTGGATGAAAGGTCCAACCTGTGTAGAGGCATTTTCCTATAGTCTTTTTGTCAGGGGTGTGGGCAGGAAATTAGGATTCTTAATTTTTATCAGTTTCCCAATTGCTATAAAACCAATTCAGCCAGTAGTGAAATCCAATTTTTTTTACTACTGGTTCTGTGGGCGTGGCTGGTTGGGTGTGGCGTGGCTTAGTGGGCATGGCAGGGGAAGGATACTGCAAAATCCCCATTCCCACCCCACTCCTAGGGGAAGGATATTGCAAAATCTCCATTCCCACCCCACTCCTGGGGGAAGGATACTGCAAAATCCCCATTCCCTCCCCACTCCTAGGGGAAGGATATTGCAAAATCCCCATTCCCTCCCCACTCCTGAGGGAAGGATATTACAAAATCCACATTCCCTCCCCACTCCTGAGGGAAGGACACTGCAAAATCTCCCGTCCCACCCCACTCTGGGACCAGCCACAGGTAGCATTTGCCAGTTCTCCGAACTACTTAAAATTTCCGCTACCAGTTCTCCAGAATCTATCAGAACTTGGATTTCACCCCTGAATTCAGTGGCCCATGAAATCCATTTTTGCACTGATTTTTTGCAATAAGTGATTTACACTATTTATACCATACTCTTAATGATCTCCTTTGGGCTTTAGGATTGCTACATTCTGGATCACAGCGGGATGAAAATCTATGTCTGGAAGGGGAAAGGAGCCACTAAGCTGGAGAAACAAACAGCCATGTCGAAAGCCTTGGTATGGTGCAGTAATCCATTCAAATGGCCGCTTCCCAATTCTTTCTCTTTTAAAAACTAGATTCTAAATAGATTTCTTAACGTGGTACTTTAAAACATAAAGCTTACATGCTCCAGATGCTAGTGGTGTGAAATATTTTTTAAAATTGTAACACACTTGTGTGTTTGTTTTTTAAAAATCAGTGTTAATTTGCATCAGGTTCTCTTCTAATAGAACAACTCAAACTTTTGCAGACTATACACACACAGTAATCACTAGACAGAGCAACATCTTCAACAGGCCTATTGTACGCATGAATTACTGCTCAGATCTGCAGGGGTGAAACTCTGAATCAGCCCTATTAAGACAGGAGAGTGAGAACCTTGTGTAGCTTTGTTGCCATCTTGTGGTTGTCTGGCTTTTTGCAGCCCAGATATGATAATATATCTAAGAAAAATTGTCGGAGAGAAAAGGCAACTATATCCCACTACATCTATTATACATTTTCCTTTTGGGGTCTGCAGTGTTACAAAAACAGCGGAAAAGAAGTAAAAAATAGTAAGCCAAAAAAATACAGCATATTGTTAATAATAAAAAATAAAAAACTAATAAAAACGTTTAATCGTAAAAGAAAAAGGAAAGGATGTGTGTGTGTGTGTGTGTATCTATATATCTATATCTATTATCTATATTTATAAATCTATCCATCTATCCATCATAGCCCCCTGAGTCTTTGGAGAAAGGCGGCATATAAATTAAATAAATTAAATTAAATTAAATTAAATTAAATTAAATTAAATTAAATTAAATTAAATTAAATTAAATTAAATTAAATTAAATTAAATTAAATTAAATTAAATTAAATTAAATTAACCCATCTATCCATCTATCCATATGTAGAAGTAGATGTACCCTGTTTCCCCCAAAATAAGACATCCCCTGATAATAAGCTCAATCGGGCTTTTAAGCGCATGGCAATAAGGCCAAGCGCTTATTTCAGAGTTCAAAAAAATACAAGACAGGGTCTTATTTTCAGAGAAACATGGTTAGAAGTAGATGTAGATATGATGTATACTTTCACTATTCACTCTATTACTGTGGAACTTTTTTTCATGGCAAACCGTCTTGGTCCCCACACCTTCCATACATACTACTTTGTGTCTTCCCTTTTATTCTTTTAACTTTTGTAGGATTTTGTCATCTCTGTCCAGCCACACCTTTCGCCATCTTCTCCTTTCCCTCGACCTGTTCTCTTAAGTCATTCTTTCTATATAACCCAATTATGTCAATAGACTTCCTTCCAGCTAATCACTGATTTGGATTCAATCCATCTTAATTCATCACCCATTCAAAAAACTTTCTTGTATCATACACACTTCAGATATACTCCATTTCATTACATTCGACTTGCTTTATGTTTCTCAAGACCCATACAATCGTCACTTCCACAGAATCAAGTTGGCAGAATCATGCTCATATACTGTAAATAACCATTTTCACTTCTGTTATCTAATTTGGCAGAACAGATCAGTTACTCCTCACAACATTTCTATTAACAAACATTTGTCAATGTTCTGTTGAAATGCAAAAGCCAGATTTACTGAAAGCAATACCTTTCAACATTGACAACTTCAAGATGTGTGGACTTCTATCCCTAGAATTCACCAACCAGTTTCCTAAGTCTACACATCTTAAAGTTGCCAACACTGAGTTAGGGTGATAACAGTTAGGGTGTAAACAGAGTTGTTATGCTGTTTGTCTTGTTCCTATAGGAATTTATTAGGAAGAAAGGCTATTCTTCTAGCACCAATGTGGAGACTGTGCATGATGGAGCAGAATCTGCCATGTTCAAGCAGCTGTTTCAAAACTGGACAGTCCAGGAACAGACGGTAGGGCTAGGAACAGCCCACAACGTGGGAAGAATCGGTAAGAAAGATCTTGTTGCTGAATATGATGCTATATGCCATCTGAAAAGAGAATTTCATAACATCCTGATCTGATTTTTTTCCTGTCGTTGAAACCATCTTGTAACAAGGCTATAGAATCCCAGGGCTACAAAAATTCAAAAGGCCATTAGATGGACCAAAGACTTAAAAAGCTCTCTGGGTCTTTTTGCTGCTATTTAGTGATCAACTCAAGTAATAGAGAGCAATTTGGTATACTAGTTAGGTACTGCTGGGCTAAATGGTCACGAAAGCCGTCTGGGCAGCTTTCAGCCTAATTTACCTCACAGGGCTATTGTGGGGAAAATAGGAGGTTGGAACATTATATATGCCATCTTGAGTTGTAGAAACTAAAGGTAAAATCTAAATGTAATGATTTCCATGCTGAAAAAATCTCACCAACACGATTTGGGGATGGATGGATTTTTTTAGGATGAAAGTATGAATTTTACACACACACACACACACACACACACCACATGTCACTGCAGTAAGCTGGAAATCTGAACTGGGACCGTCAGCTGCTCAGTCATTATTCACCCTTGCACAAATCCTTCCTCCCCTCCTCAAGACAGACAATGCCAATCTCTCCTTCTGTAATAATGTTCTGTCATCATCTGCAACATTAATCTCTGGATTCCTAAATTTCTTATCCTGAATTTTAGCCCTTGGCTCCTCCCACCCACCCACCCTTTTTTAAAATTCAGGATAAAACACTAGAGTAGTGATGGCGAACCTTTTAAACACTGAGTGTTTAAAAATGAAAAATGATCATATGTCAATTTTTTCCCTTCGAACTGTCATTAAACGAACTGTTGGAGGTCAAGGATTACATGTCCTGAATAGTTTAGCAATCTCTGGAGATCCATGCCTTCTTCTTGCCTAATTCAGGCCAATCTGATTTGTGATAATGCCTCTACTTAATCATGATTTGTGAATGCTTTCTGTTTCTTTAATTTCGCCCATCTTCGTGTGAGAGCATGCTTTCCTCCCTTACAGAGCTCTGGTCTGAATGATCCCCTCCTTCTTTTCAAGCTAAGGTGAGCCAGGAGAGATTTGATGTTATTGCCTTGCATGCTTTGCCACAGCTGGCAGCCCAGGAGAGGATGGTAGATGATGGGGAAGGAAACGTTGAGGTAAGAGTTACAATTTCTTGCTGTGGAATTTTGGATTCTCTCTGTTGACTTTCTTGCGAGTATAACCCGACTTTTATTCCTCCCTGTTTCTTAAATGGAATCTTCTTGATAACTGATCAAAGAGAGAAACAACCTGGAATTAAAGAAAAATTTCCTAACAGTGAGGACAATAAACCAGTAGAACAGCTTGCCTTCAGAAGCTGTGGGCGCTCCATCACTGGATGTTTTTAAGAAGAGACTAGACCAGTGATGATGAACCTATGGCACGCATGGCTCAGCTGGCACATGTAGCCATATCAGAGGAGATGTGAGCTCAGCTCCGGAGTGCATGCACGCACTGGCTGGCTGATTTTCGGGCCTTCTGGGCCCACTGGAAGTAAGGAAACAGGCTATTTCCTGCCTCCAGAGGGTCTCAGGGGGTGGTGGGGGAAGGCCCATTTTTCTCTCTCCTCAGGCTCCAGAGCCTTTCTAGGAGCTTGGGGAGGGTGAAAACAGCCTTCCCCACCTCCACAGAGCCCTTCTGGAGGCAGGAAATGGGCTGTTTGCCAAGTTCTGGTTGGCCTCTGTGGGGGGGGGCTGTTTTCGCCCTCCCTAAGCTCCTAGAAAGGCTCTGGAGCTTGGAAAGAGAGAAAAATGGGCCATCGCATGCCAGGAGCGGGAGGGAGGGGGAGCGGGGGGTTGTCTATGCATGCACGGGGGCAGGATGCATACGCAAGCTGCTCCCACTCCTTGCATGTGATGGCAAAAGGGTTCGCCATCACTGGACTAGACAGTCACTTATCTGAAATGGTATAGTTTCTCCTGCTTGAGCAAGGGGCTGGACTAGAAGACCTCCAAGGGCCCTTCCAGCTCATTCATTCTATTCTATCTCTGATAGGGAATAGCGAGTTCTGCAGGCACAGAGATGCACAACATAGCATCATTATCATGCCAGGCATTATATATTCTGCGCTCCGTTTGATGAGCCCAGAAACATCTTTGGACAGCGCTGGTTCCATGAAACGGAAATGAGCAATGTTGCCCCCTATAGTCAGCAATGATTAGCGGAGTAAAATCTGTAGGGACTCCTTTACGTTCCTATTTTATATACCGACTATAGAATGGGAGTGTTTGTCACTTAGCTTTTGACATTCGGAGGGATCCATATCTGTGCTTATACATGTGATAGGTTACAAATGCTAGAAAGTTGGAAGTTGGAAGCGTGAAACATATACCGCTGGAATCTGGTGTGCTTCCAGATGAAACTATTAATGTGCAAACACACTATCTTATTCACAGATTTTTACTGAAAGTCCTGACACAGTCATCGTCATCATCAACTTCTAACTTTCCCACATTTTTCTATCATTTCATATAGGTTTTTTTCATTACAAGTAAGGATCTATAGGAAATATCTACAATATCTATGGTATGCAGGTCTTGAAATGTTAGTAGGTCAAAAGATGTAGATAAGGTTGTGCATCCATTTCAATTACCAATCCACAAAGCAAATGCCTCATGTATTATTATTATTATTATTATTATTATTATTATTATTATTATTATTAATTGCACAGTCAGCCAGATGTTCAGACTGGGTTTGGCATTTTTGTCTACCTATCAAGTCCTTACCAAGGACCTGGGATAGGCAAATCTGAATGTTAGATGGTGTCACAGATATCGTCGCAGGATGGAAGCAGTTCCAAGTAAAGCTGCCTTCTGTAATTGACTGATGGCAAATCTGTCAATGCCTGTGGTGCTCCAGTTATTTTGGGATTGCTTTCAAGGCGATGATGGTGATGATGATGATGATGATGATGATGGTGATGATGATAATTAATCTCAAGAAGTTAAAAGTTAGAAAGGCTACACATTATTTCCCCCAACAACAGCTATATCTATCCTTTATTTCATCATCTCTAGATCTGGAGGATTGAGAACCTGGGATTGGTAGAAGTGGACAAACAATGGCATGGATTTTTCTATGGTGGAGACTGCTATTTAATTTTGTACACCTATGAGTTGAAAAATAAGCCACATTACATACTTTACATCTGGCAGGTAGGTGTAGAATCTGAAATGTAAAGCTTCTAAACAGATGTCCCAAAAAAGGCGACTGTCAACCCTGGAGCCATCTTTAATTGGAGTCTTCAGGGCTGTCACAGCGGTGGATGGGCAAACTGTGGGAACGGGAGAGGGCCGTGGAGATAGTGTGGGGTATGTAGTCATAACTTTTTTCCCTTGGGAGTCAAGGATGTTCAGCCTGCACCTGGGGAGGCGTGACTGGAAGTCAACTACAGTTGGGACAGTGACCTGATTGGACCATGTGATGCACATGTGGATGGAGGGGAAGGAACTTCGACTTTACTTTGGGTGTGGAAAACCCGGGGCTTTCAGATTCGGGTTTTTCCAGATGTGCCAATATGACATCTCTGATAAATTCAAGCTTTGAAGAAAATGCCTGCCTTGGAGTTTTGATTCTGTTGGGGGTGTTACTTAGAACCCTGACAGCCACTGGACTTTTTTGTTTTTTCCTTGAAGACGTTGTGCTTCTCATCCAAGAAGCTCTTGCTCTAAACTGAAGAAGCTTCTTGGATGAGAAGTGAAACGTCTTCAAGGAAAAAACAAAAAAGTCCTGTTGCCTTTTTAAAAAGCACCACTGGGACAACCATGACCTGGATGACTGAGAATCTCCATAGACATTCTTAACAGGTGCAAGCAATTTCTTTGAATTCAAACGAGGACTGAATTGCCCATAGTTGATATACCGTATTTTTGGGAGTATAAGACAAACTGGACTATAAGACTTTTTTGGTGAGGAAAACAAGAAAAAGAAATCTGCCTCTGCCTCCCAGCAATTTTGCCTCGTTGCAGCAAGCAGCAAACAGCCTGCTTTACTTTCATTTTCATTTTCAGCCTAGCTTGATTAGCACAAGAAAAAAAAAATCTGCTCCAGCAATTTACCTCCTTGCAGCAAGCAGCAGAGGCATCGAAAAACAGCTGAGAGTTGGGAGGCCGATCCAATCAACTTGTGCTAATTAGGCTGTGCTGAAGTTGAAATGAGCTGTTTCTTCTTGCTGCTTGCTACAAGGAGGTAACTGCTGGGAGGCAGAAGCCAAAGGGTGGGGGCCAGTGGGTGGGCGGGGCTACATTTGGTGTAGGGGGGGAAAGGTGCATCTTATACTCCGAAAAATACAGTAATTGAATTACATTTCAAGATTTACTTATTGCTCATTCCAGTTATCCCTAATTGGGTAAAAGTGGGTTTTGTTTGGGTAACAACATATGAACCTATCAAAACAGGGATATTTAGATTGTCTTAAAATATTTTCCCTACATTGGATAAAAAGGACATTCTGCTAAGGGGTTTGGGGTCATGAAGGGAAAAAATTAGGAAGCGCTGGCTTATACACTGGATCTGGCTAGGCAATGAAAGAATTGTTCTCCAAGGCCTGAGAATATTTATGTCGTGCTAGAATCTGCTATAAAGTGATTTGTTTCCTTGAACCATCCGTGCATCTTCCTAGGTCCACAATATATATATTAGCAATTTCAACAGACTGTCCTCCATATAGGTGGCACTGGAGCCAGGATGTTTAGGAACAGGCCCAGATTTTTATTTATATGTTATTGTCTTGTTCTAATCCTCCCCCCTCCCGTGTTTTTAGCAGTGGAGGAGAAAATATAAGGATAAATGTCAGTATTTCAGTGCGACAATTGATGCCAGGACAGAAAATTGGATCACCCCTTTTCAAGTTTGCTGTTTTCATCATAGTTGTCTCGGCTATGATGAAATCATGGAGATTGAGAATCGCCACAGATATATCATCATAGTGTTTTACAACTGAAATTTCAAAGCTAGCTGGAGAGAAAGATGTATTACTTCCTTGTGAAGTAGATTTATATCATCTCTTGCAATTAATCCAAAGTGTTTGTACCTACTCTTATAAAATCTGAATTCAAATCTCTCCATAACAAGCTTAGCTAGGCAGGTAGAGATTTCACCGACATAAGATAAAACGTTTTGTGAAGTAGATTAGATAGAGAGACCCTGATGTTACAATCAGCCAGTGATGATAGGGCTAAATGGAGATTTGAACCCAGATCTCGCCAGTCTAATTCCAAGACCGCTAATGAGACACACAAGTGGTGATTTTTAACCAATGCGTACTGTAAGTGTAAGATGACAATAGGAGCCACAATTCCTTCCCAATTAAACCATGTAGCATTTTCTGTTATCCAGGGACGCCATACAACAGTGGATGAGCTTGCAGCCTCGGCTTATCTTGCAGTGCAAATGGATCAACAATTCAATGGAGAACCTGTGCAGGTCCGAGTGAATATGGGCAAGGAGCCGCGTCACTTCCTGTCCATCTTCAAAGGCAAACTTGTTATCTTTGAGGTAGGAAACAGGTTTACGCAGCATCTACTCTTCCACAAAAATACTGCACCCAGTTTTGGTCACCACACTATAAAAAAAGATGTTGAGACTCTAGAAAAAGTGCAAAGAGCAACCAAGATGATTAGGGGACTGAAAGTTAAAACATACGATGCACTGTTGGAAGTACTCGGTATGGCTAGTCTAGTGAAGAGAAGGACTAGGGAAGACCTGATAGTAGTATTCCAGTATCTGAGGGGCTGCCATAGAGAGGAAGGGGGTCAAGCTATTTTCCAAGGCAGCAGAAGGCAGACAAGGAATAACGGATGGAAGTTGATCAAGGAGAGATTCAACCTAGAAGTAAAGAGATATTTTCTGATAGTGAGAACCATCAACCAATGGAAGAGCTTGCCTTCGGAGGTAGTGGGAGCTTCATCACTGGAAGCTTTCAAGAAGAGATTGGACTGACATTTGTATGTAGGGTCTCCTGCTTGGGCGGGGGGTTGGACTAGATGACCTACAAAGTCCCTTCCAACTCTGTTATCTGTAAATCTGTACATTTGTACAGGTCTGTAAATCTGTACATTTGATATGCAGCAATGACGATACCAATAGGAAATAAATATTACATTTACCGCAAAGATCTGACATTCAGAGAAAATTGGTGCAAGATGCTTATTCATTGGCTTTTTCTTGCCACCGAACTGATTGCCAAAATAGATAACTCGTGCTCAAAAACTGCTGGAAATACAATAATCAGGCTGGATCACTTTTTGTACACAGTGACACTTTTTGTACAAAGTTCAAAGACTCTAGAAGATTGAAATAAATTTTAAATACGGGCTTCTCCCTCTTACCACAAATTTTTTTGCTATGCAATTTCTGAAAAAAGTATACAGAATTGGCTCTGTAGATGATAAAAGATACTAGGTTACTTTAGGCGTCTTACTGAAAATTATAATTCCTTTCATAGATGAAAGGCAGACTAAGATTTGTCAGCATGCTTCAATGTCAAGAATTAACTTTGTATTTAAATAACTAATCTGATAATGATTTTTTTTAACCTAAGGGACCATTTATGGAGTATAATTCTGCACAAAAACTTGTACCACATCTGCAATTGATTTTTACTAACATAATACTTTAAACTAATAGATTTTGTCTGATTCAGGATAATAAGTATGGGCTTCTTTAGCTTGACTAGAAACTCCCGCAAAATACTTATTCAGATGGGAGATGTTTAATTACATTGCATGCCAACACTTATTGCATGCCAATGCTCATTTAATTTATTTTGACAATGGCTTTTAAGCAGTGGGTAGCAATAGCAATAGCAATTAGACTTATATACCACTTCATAGTGTTTTACAGCTCTCTCTAAGCGGTTTACAGAGTCAGCCTATTGCCCCCAACAATCTGGGTCCTCATTTTACCAACCTCGGAAGGATGGAAAACTGAGTCAACTTTGACCTGTGAGATTCGATCTGCTGAACTGTAGCTGGCAGCTGAAGTAGCCTGTAGTACTGCACTCTAACCACTGTGCCAACTCAATGATAAGTTTGGAGTTGATATTTTATCCTTGGTGAGCTGTTACATTTTGGGGTTGGTTTTTTTGGCTTAGTTTTATCCTATGGAAAAAACTGAATCTAAGATAAGATTTGCATCTAAGGTTAGGGTTAGCAATTCCTGAAATCTAATTTAGAATAAGCATAACATTGAAATTCAGGTTGAGATTGTATGTATAGTGAGCATATTACATTTTCTTTTTTGATTAGTTTACCTTGTAGAAAAAACTACGGGACAAATATATTCTGAGAAAAATAACCCTGTACTTAGGCTTAGGATAAGGATCACCTGACGCCTAGGGACTGTCAAAAGACTGTGATGGTTAGATTTGGGGTGTTTTTTTATATTCAACACAAGACTCTCACATTTCCCTTTTTGCTCACCTTTCCTTTAAGGGAAAAACTACGAGAAAAAGACATTCTAATAGAAAATCTCCACATAATTAGGGTTAACATGGCCTAAGGTCTAGACAGAAAACAGTGTGAATGTTACGTTTGCAGTACAAATTAAGTGGAACTCTTATATCTGCATTTTGCATCTTCAATTTTGCTTGTGGTAAAAAGATCAGGTGAAGTTTTAGTTAGTACCACTTTACAAAGTCTTAGTGAGGCCACACTTGGAATATTGCATCCAGTTTTGGTCACTACAATATAAAAAAAGGTGTTGGGATTCTTGAAAGAGTGAAAAGAAGAGCAACAGAAATGATTAGGGGGCAATAATAAAACATGATTGCTGTAACTGGGTATGTCTTGTCTTTGAAAAGGACTAGGGGAGACATGATAGCAGTGTTCCAATATTTAAGGGGCTCCTACAAAGAATATACAAAGAATAGGTCAACCTATTTTCCAAAGCACCAGAAGTCAAGACAAGAAGCAATGGATGGAAATTAATCCAGGAGAGAAGCAACCTAGAACTAAGGAGAAATTTCCTAGCAGTAAGAACAACCAACCAGTGGAATGGCTTGCCTTCAGAAATAGTAGGTGCTCCATCACTGGAGGCTTTCAAGAAGAGATTGGACAACCATTTGTCTGAAATGGTGTAGGGTCTCCTGCTTGAGCAGTGGGCTGGACTAGATGATCTCCAAGGTGTCTTCCAACTCTGTTATTCTATGTCTACAAATGGACAGTGAGAGGAGAATCAGCCCTTAGGTTAGGATTAGTCTTTCTTGGAGTCTAGAATCAAAATAAATGTCACAGTCAAATTCAGAGTGCCATAATATTGATAATTGGGGGCCTCACCTTTCTATTTTGATTCAGTTGGAAAACCTATGGAAACAGCCACACTGAGGAAACTGTGAATTTAGGATTAGAAACCTTTGAAGTCCTGACTGAAAATAACTTTTTGACAACTAGGGTGAGGTGCCTTTTTAAATATAGTGGGCCTCATCCATTTCCATTTTATCTCATTTTTACTGCAGGGAAAAGACATCCTGAGGTGGAAAATTGGTACTTAGCGTTAGGTTTCCTTAAAGTCTGAACTCAAAACAATGGTGACTGCTAGGTTCAGAGTAAGTTTTAATGGACAGTGGGATTCTTTCGTTTGATTCAGTTTTCTTCCTGGGGGGAAAAACAACAACAAAACAAGCAAATAAACAAAAACAAATCCAACCCCTAGTCAAATAAAATCTGCAATTTTAGGCTTCTCTGAAAATGATCATGAAGAAATACCAGGTGACATTTTATGGATAATGAGTTTGTTACGTTTGCTTTTTGACTCTGTTTTGCCTGGACAGAAACAGAGGGGAGGGGGGAATCATGCAGTATGTAAGAAATGATATAGTTATATCCATCTGATTCAGTTCCAAGCTGGAAGAAAGATACTGGAAACATGGAGGCTGATTGGAAAGAGGGTTTAATGGTGAAGCAGAAGCACATGGGTGATTCCGGGCAGCTGACCCCATGGAGTGGAGAGTGAAGGATATTTATACCTTCTCTTGGGCTTTGAACTTGAACTTCCTGTTCCTGTGCAAGAACATGTATTTTATTGGCTGCTGTAGAGTCATAGCTAATCCGGTAGGCTGTTTGAGAAGTTTGATTGAAGCTTGGGCTGATGTAATGTCCTTAGGAGATTTTGCAATACAGTGAGCCCTGCTGCTAAATAATTCTATTATGTCCTGAAGGGTCAGGTCTTAATCCCATCACCCTGGAGCTGAAGGTCTTTTGTCTTGTAGATAGGATGGCCCAGTCTTTCTTAATGGGCACCAGATATCTGCTGGGGGCAGGGAGCAGGTTTCTGTCTTTAGAAACATGTTTTTCCTTTAGGGAAATATAATCTTTTGCCTTTTTAAATATTTCTTAAAATACAGTATTTCATTCTTCTAGGAGGAGGTGACTTCCCTCAGCATCCTCAGGTTATGTGCCCCTGACATTCAGACTCCAAATGAGATTGAGAGATAGCAACAATTGTTTCTTGCAAAACAATTATTGGGGAAAAATGTCTGGATAAAAACCTCTGCTAAGGCCTCACCTTGTATTCCTATATGGGATTCACGTTTTTTTACTACCGGTTCTGTGGGCGGGGCTTGGTGAGTGTGGCTTGGTGGGTGTGGCTTGGTGGGCATGGTAGGGGAAGGAAACTATAAAATCTCCATTCCCTCCCCACTCCAGGGGAAGATTACTGCAAAATCCTCATTTTCTCCCAATCAGCTGGGACTTGGGAGGCAGAGAATAAATAGGGGCAGGGGCGGTCAGAGGTGGTATTTACTGGTTGTCCGAACTACTCAAAATTTCCACTACCGGTTCTCCAGAACTGGTCAGAACCTGCTGAATACCACTTCTGGTCGACACAAACAAAAATAAGTTATTTTCAAGAGATTACATATGGCAGGGCAAGAAGCAATGGATGGAAATTAATTAAGGAGAGAACAAGCCTAGGACTAAGGAGAAATTTCCTGACAGAGAGAACAATTAATCAGAGGAATGGCTTGCCTTCAGAACACCTGAGGTTTTTAGGATGAGATGGGACAGCCATTTGAAATAGAAGGGGGTTGGACTATAAGATCTCCAAGGATCCTTCCAACTCTGTTATTCTGTTATTAAGTAACATTGAATGCCTGGGACAAATACAGGAAAGAAATAAACTCAGAGATTCCCCTTCTTGCCTGTGAATGTCTATGTTGAGGAAGATACTAAAGAAATAGAAAGACAATGATTTGTTCAGATTAAGAGATTTTATTATGAGCAGTACAACATTAAAGATTTTTTATTCTTTTGCTACCTGTTGCATTCCCACACTTCACTGGTTTCAATACCTTCAGATAAACAGCCCAGCAACAAAAGAATTAGGGCAACAAAAGGGAATTTTTGAGCCTCAGAGCCTCAGATAGCTCGACGGGCTAGATAGCCTATTATTAACACCCAGCTGTCTGCAATTATGCGAGTTCGAGGCTCAAGGTTGACTCAGCCTTCCATCCTTTCTAAGGTAGGTAAATTGAGGACCCAGTTTGTGGGGGCAATAAGATGACTTTGTATAAATATACAAAAGTATGAAGGCTATTGCTTAACGCATTGTAAGCTGCCCTGAGTCTCCGGAGAAGGGCGGCATATAAATCTAATTTTAAAAAAAATTGAGAATCCAAAAAATCTTCTAATTCATAATACTCAACATTCGTTAGGCACAGTGAAATATAGTAAAATATGTCTCAGAATCTGAACAAGTCAAAGATGATATGATTAAATGGATGCAAAAGTTGAATATGCTAATAGAGGTGGAGCAATGGGAACAGAAAAAGTATTAAATTTACTTCAAATATTCCAGTTACAGTTTATTAAACTTAGCAGCTCTGTTTCCCTGAAATGTTGGGAATGCAGTAAACAGTTTGGATCCGTCTTCCATATGTGGTGACAATATTGCGTAATTCCAATGACATTGGAAAATCATCACAGAACAATTTTGAAAGTCATAATATCATTCCATCCTGAAATATTTTTTTATTAAATTTTGATTGACTATGTGCCATCAAGGCAATGTTGATCCTTAGTTACTACGCAGATTTTCCCTAGAATAACCTAACCTGGTCCTTCAAGTCTTCCAGTGATTTGCATGATAAATGTAAATTATTCAGCCAGTTTTAACCTTAACAAAACTGCAGATCATTGTAATAATAATAGTTTAAATTACATGGTATCTTTCAGATGTTACAGCCTATAACTCCCAAAATCCTTTGCCATCAGCTGTGTTGATGGGAGTTGGTCAAAAAACACCTGGAGGGTGCCTTTTGCATCACGAATTTGGTTTGCAGCAAAGTTGGTTTGTTCTGTCTTTTTGTCACATTCTCTGCAGGGCGGGACATCCAGGAAAGAGAGAAATGAATTGGAACCCCCAGTGAGGCTCTTCCAGATCCGTGGAATAGAGATTTTCAACAGAAAAGCTGTGGAGGTGCCGGCTTCTGCTGCCTCTCTCAATTCCAATGATGTCTTCTTGCTTAAGACACAGGGAAACCATTACCTATGGTATGGCAAGGTGAGACCAAGAGCTTTAGGAGTTGGAGAAAATGTCTACACTAGCCTCCCATTAACTTCCAAGTTATTACGACAACGGCTTTTTATTTTACTATTTTACATCAAAAGGAATGGTGTGCATTCATACATGCACAATTAAAATAAAATGATTATTTGGCACGCAGATTCTAGGTTTTTAGGGAAGAGGGAGAATTCATATATTTTTTATTTAAGAAAGTTTGAGAAGAGATGAAATTGGATAGCATTTCTACCCAACTTCTCTGTGCTTTTTTCCCCCCACTTCTGTGATTTTCATGGCAGGGTTCTAGTGGAGATGAACGAGAAATGGCTAAGGAGCTGGCTGCTATTATCTGTGACGGACTTCAAGAGACTGTGGCTGAGGGACAAGAACCGGCTGAATTTTGGGAGCTGCTCGGAGGCAAAGCCCCTTATTCAAGTGATAAAAAGTAATGACTTCTAATTTTTTTTGTCTTTTAATGACCCCATAATCCCTTGCATCAGGGTGGAGTCAGGGCAACTGTATGGAGCTGAGTGTTTACTGGCCGGATGCCCTTCCTGTCACCAATGCAGAGTTCGCAGCAGATATTTTCACATTGTATCCAGAGAGAGGAATACCTGCCTCTACCTAGGATCGAATTCACAGCCTCCCGATTGTGAGGCAAGAGCTCCACCTCTAGGCCACTGCAACACTCGAATGACTTTTATCTCAATCATTAATATTTTGGCCTTCAGAATGTTCACTAAGCCTAGAGTGAAATCTTCCAAAGAGGCCATATTTTATTTTATAGGGTCTTTAACTGGGCCTTTAACTCATAAGCTGAAATTATTTTTATGGCTATTAGTTATTACTGTATAATTTTTTGAGTTAAATGTTTATGTATGATGCTTGAATTTGTGCATTTGTACACTAACTCAAATATTTCAGTCAGGGGTGAAATGCTCCCGGTTTGGACTGGATTGCCTGATCCAGTAGCGATGGAGGTGGGTGGTTCAGAGAACCAGTAGCAAAAATCCCTGCCCCCACTCCCCATGCCCAGCTGAGCTGCACAATCATCAGAGGCTTTTTTTTTTTTTTACTTTTAAAAGCATTTTTTCTACAACCTCTTCGGCTGAAAAAAATGCTTTTAAAAGTAAAAAAAAAAAAGCTTCTGATGATCGTGTGGCTCAGCTGGGATCGTCAAAGGCTTTTAAAAGAAAAAAAACCTTTTTTTCTTTTAAATGTCTCTGACGATCCAAACTGAGTTGCCTGATCGTCAGAGGCATTTAAAAGAAAAAAAAGCCTCTGCCGATCAGGCAACTCAGCTGAGATCATCAGGGCCTTTTGAAAGCATTTTTTTACAACCTCTTCGCTGAAGAGATTGTAGAAAAAATGCTTTTAAAAGTAAAAAAAAAAATGGCCACGCCTACCCAGTCACATTACCCCACCACCACCAAGCCACACCTAGAGAACCAGTAGCAACAAATTTTAGATTTCACCACTGATTTAAGTTTATTTTACTGGAAACCTTGTCACATTGATTGTAAGAATTTGGTAGCACTTTTGAAGGATAAACTGTACAACAAAAGCAAGAATTCCAGATGTTCCTGAGGATGCTTCCAGCGTTCGTCATTTTTTGGTAGAATTGGCTGGATCTGCAGGGACAGTTTAGCAAGCTTAGTGGTTGCCCATCTTGAAGGATCTAGGTCACTTAATCCATCTTTGTCTTCCAGACTGCAGCAAGAGATCCCTGATCATCCTCCACGGCTTTTTGAATGCTCCAACAAAACTGGACGTTTTGTGGTCATTGAGATAACTGACTTTACTCAAGATGATCTGAGTGAAAGTGATGTTATGCTGCTGGATACTTGGGACCAGGTGATATTTGGGAGCAGGAAAACCTCCTCCTTTTCAACCTCTATCATTTTTTTAGATGTGCATGTCTCTGATTCCTTCATGTTTTAATCTTGCTTATTAGAAAGTTAAAAGGCAATTTTTGACACTTTAGTTCCTTTTAGCATTGGAGGGTTCTGTGTTATTTCTAAGATACATGAAAGATAGATGATAGATAGAAGATAGATGCATGGATACATAAATAGTTTAGAGGTTGAGGTGAAAATTTAGCTAAAAGCGGAAAAGCAAAACTATGAACTCTGATGTTCAAATATTCCCATCTAGAGCATGCAACATGCTTCACTCCACTGAAGCTAAATGCAAGGAACTTTGTAATGTACCTCTGTTTAACTAAAACATCATGTCACAAGACATATTGATGGCTACAAGCTTGGATGGACTTGAGGGGACTCACAAAATCATGGAGGATAAAGCCTTTAATGAGTATTAGTGTTAATGACTGAGTACAACCTTATTTATTATTATTTTTATTTATTGGTTCGATTTATATGCCGCCCTTCTCCGGAGACTCAGGATGGCTTACAATGCATTAAGCAATAGCCTTTATACTTTTGAATATACCTGCTTAGTAGGGCTTTCGCCCCCTGCCCCCCCCAGAGGTGTTCTTTTTTATACAAAGTCAGCTTATTGCCTCCACAATCCAGGTCCTCATTTTACGTACCCCAGAAGGATGGAAGGCTGAGTCAACCTTGAGCCTGGTGAGATTTGAACGCACAGTAATTGCATGCAGCTGGCAGCTAAGTGCTATTTAACAGCGCTTTAGTCCACTGCTCCACCAGGCTCCTCCTTGAATAGCAGACAGCTTCAGTTCTCAAATGCCAGCTATTTAGAAAGGGATGGAAAGAGAGCTGGGTTAGCTTGACCCAGAATCAGCCTCATGCTCAAAATGTTACGCTTCTAAGATAACAAAAACAGTTTTTCTGACATAGGCTTCAGGAAGGACAAACACGATATACAATGAAAATAGCCACAGCACATTGCATTTTAGGTAACTGGGTTAATATATCCATGACTGTCTAGGGCAGGGTGTAAATCTGTCACTGTTTTTCTGTGCTCCTAAAGTTTTACAAGAGCAGCTGATAGATTCTAGGAAGGAAGGTGGAGCTCACGGTAGTCCTTGACTTACAACTGTTCGTTTAGTGACCATTCAAAATTATAACAGCAGTGATTAAAATGACTTATGACCAGTTTTCACACTTAGAATCCCCATTATCACGTGATCAAAATGCAGACGCTTGGCAACCGACTCGTATTTGTGACGATGGCCATGTCCCAAGGTCAGGTGATCCCCTTTTGTGACCTGCTGACAAGCAAAGTCAATGGGGAAGCCAGGTTCACTTAATAACCGTGCAACTAATTTAACAATCACAGGGAGTCACTTAACAACTGTGGCAAGAAAGGTGAGGTAAAAATTGGGTAAAACTCACTTAACCAGTGTCTCGCTTAGAAACAGAAATTTTGGACTGAATTGTGGTCGTAAGTCGAGGACTGTAGTCTGACATAGCATGGACATTTCTACTGTAAACAGTCAATGCAAACCATGTTTTCAACTATGTGGTAGGGCAAAAACAGTCCCTGCTTGCGATTCTTTAAAGCCTCCATATCTTTCCTTATAGCTACCCTCAGCATCTGCCACATGATTTTATTTTTATATGACACCCATCTCACTCAGGGGTGGGTTCTAAAATTTTTAACTACTGGTTCTGTGGGCATGTCTTATTTTGTGGGCGTGGTTTGGTCATGTGACAATTCTTTAGGATTTAGCAGAGGTACTGGCCTAACAGGCTTTTAACTACTTGCAGAGCTGTACTAGTCTATCCATTTGTTCTTGGAGCGTTCCGGTCTACCCATTTGTTTTTGGAGCACAATGGTCTACCACCACACTGCCTTTTATCACTGATCAGCTGTAGGATGGCCCTTTGAAGAGCCGTGGCAAGAGTTTAAACAGTTTTTTTCCTTCTAGCCAATCAGCTGGGACTCGGGAGGCAGCAAATAGATTGGGGGCAGGGCCAGGCAGAGGTGGTATTTACCGGTTCTCCGAACTACTCAAAATTTCCACTACCAGTTCGCAAGAACCAGGGAGAACTTGTAGCAACCCATCACTGATCTCACTTCAGGGAATGAATGAATGATTCAGGGAGGGAAAAAGGTTGTTTCAGAGAATTGTGCTAGGTTTGTATCTCCACTTCTCCACACAACTGCTTCTTTGGAAATGAATTTGAATTATGATATGGCCCTGCTCCTTAAGCTTAAAAGAAGGCCAACATATCCTTTCACAAAAGTTCACAACTGATGGGACTTCAACTAACTTTGGACAGCTGATTGGAAAAATACTAAACTTGGGGAAAGTATTTTTATTGAGGAACTTTTGACCCTTTCAGATTTTCCTGCAATCTCAGCATGGGGTAGCTAGACAGATGTAGGATTGAAGTGGGAAGGAGGTAGGGAAGGAAGGGAGGAAAATAGCCTTTTGATGTATGTGAGTTCAGCAAACACTCACTCAATTGTGCTATTTTTCCAAAGGGTCACTTAAAGATTTATCTCAATGTTTCAACAAACACAAGGGGATTTTAACAGAACTGGTAATTGGTCTCATATGTAATCTGTAACCAACCTATATAATCAATCTGTTTTCCCCTCACCACTTCCTAATTTAAATGCTGTGCTGTGCCATGCATTTGCTGAAGTGAGCTACCTTTTGTGCCTTTTAATAAAATGTGTTAGTTAGAAGAGATGTTACCAGATTCTGCTATTTTTTTTTACTACAATAGATTACTGTAAACTCTTCCTACAGCACTGGTCCTAAACTCAACAGGCTTTAAAACTCACGTCTAGTTAGTGTCTTGTTTTTTTTTTTTATTATAAAGATTTCTATGCCACCCTTCTCCGGAGACTCAGGGCGGCTTACAGTGCGTTAAGCAATAGCCTTCATACTTTTGTATATTTTATACAAAGTCAGCTTATTGCCCCCACAAACTGGGTCCTCAATTTACCTACCTTAGAAAGGATGGAAGGCTTGAGCCTGGTGAGATTCGAACTTACAATAATTGCAGACAGCTGAATGTTAATAACAGGCTTTAGTCTGCTGAGCTATCCAGGCTCCTTTCAGCAGAAGAGTTCCTAACTCTCACCATTTTCAAGCTAAAAGTTTTGTCTTTTGCTCAACTTACTTGAAAACTCTTCTCCCCTTTCCCCCTCCTCAGGTGTTCATGTGGGTTGGCAAAGAAGCCAACGAGGTTGAGAAGAAGGAGGCATTGGCAACTGCTCAGGAATATCTGCAAACCCACCCTAGTGGGAGGGAGGTTGATACTCCCATCCTAGTGATTAAGCAAGGTTTTGAACCGCCCAACTTCACTGGCTGGTTCCTGGCTTGGGATCCTAACAAATGGAGCGTAAGTGAAAACTATAGTATATCTAAAACACACAGTTTCTTATTACCTCAGCCCTGGAATATTTAATTAGAAGCCCATCAGCATGACTTTTTAAAATGAATAAAGCACATATTTTCTGTATTTGGACATTTAGTGGTTACAAAAATTTATTTATCTATTCATTTATCATATTTAAGAACCGCCTATCTCCCTCAGAGTATTATTAGTACCATATTAGGAACCATACCTGTATGTCCAAATTTTGTTTGGTGAACATAGAATTTCTCCATTTAATGTTCAAAAAGAGTTTATTCCAAACCTAATAACATTTGATAGCTATATTGAACATTCCAAAGGTTAATATACTTCCTCTTTATCATTCCAGTACAATACTCTTGTAATAAGAGAGTACTGGCAGGGCAGAAGTTCCTCCTTCCCTTTCTTTTTAATGGGAGGAGGAAGGGTATTTAAAGCACCTCTTGAACTGGTGTGGTGTGACCAGGGTGTAATGCAGATCGGTAGACATATTTTCTCAACTTCCCAGTTTACTATTGAGAGTGACTCTCCTGTGTGTGTATATCACAAGTTCAGTTCCCAGCACTCATATTTAACGGTGAAATAACTCTCTAAGTGATGGGCTTTTTTGTGTTTTTTGCAGGAAGGGAAGACGTATGAGCAGCTGAAGAAGGAACTGAGAGATGCCAATGATGTTATCAGAATCGCAGGTGTAAGTTGGTTTGCTTATACTGGGAGAACCGCTGCCCATGGTTAAGCAATTGGCTGGAAAAGAAATTAGAAGCTGCTGTATTTCAGTCATATCCAGTCACTGAACCTATGAGTCCAGAGGTGGAGATGTAGTGGTCCTTCAGATGCCCAAAAGATACCAAGCATTATGGATAGATACTAGACATTACAATTCAGTAATACCGAAGGAACATACGTGATCCAAGGTGATACATTCCTGTATTTTCTATAGTAGCTCTCCATGGCCTTGGATGGAGAGGCTTTCTCAGAAACTGCTTCCTAAGATCCTTCAAACAGGAAATGTTGGAAACTGAAAACATGATTTGCCTATGAGCTCCAGCCACATTACATATTCCATCCTGCAGCCTTATAAGTCAATGTAGCACACTGGGCTCATGCTGATGCACTTCTGTTCATCTTCCTCAACCCATCTCCTCTTAGCTTCTTCCAGAACCTCAGTGAAGAGGGCTTTGGATTGACGACATGTTTTTGAGCTTCATGGGCAAAAGTCATTTCTATGCTTGTGTGCTGTTCAAGATGGTGGCACTGATAGAATAATTTAAAGCTCCTTTTAAGACCAAGGGATCTATTTTCAGAGAAGGGTTTCCACAACTTCCTACACAGTTCATAGTTATTTCCCCCCACCCTCAAACACGTTTACTGGGGACCGGCTGCTCTGCCTAATTTCTGCATCAGGCACAACTTGTCCCCAATCAGCAGGAGAAAACATTGCATACCTAAAACAGTGAGAGAACACAGGGTAGAAAAGGTAATTTTTACTCTTTAAATTAAGACATTTGGTATTTAACGATGAGATATGACTAAATCTTTGCAAAAGAGGGGACCAGCAAACATTAGGCTAGAAAAGGGATGGGGAACCTGTGACCTTCCATCTGTTTACCTACAATTTCCAGCCTCATTTACCATTGATTGTTATCTAGGGTTACATCTAGAGAGGCCACAGATGTCATTTCCCTGCTATGGAATGTCCTGCCAATAACCTCTAGATCTGTGATGGCGAACCTATGGCAAGCGTGCCACAGGTTGCACGCTGAGCCCTCTCTGTGGGCGTGCAAGCTGTCACCCCAGCTCAGCTTCGCCGTGCATGTGTGTGTACCTCCCACTGGCCAGCTTGTTTTCAGGTCTCTGCCGCGCATGTGTGTAGGGTGTGGCATATGTGGGAGACACATGCGCATGCACAGGGAGTTGGGGCGCGCCCATGGGGGGTCGTGCACGCATGCATGGGTTGCATGTGGGGCAGGGGTGAAATGCTCCCAGTTCGGGAGCATTTTAAAAGCAAAAAAGAAGAAAAATGCTTTTAAAAGAAAAAAAAAGCATCTGACGATCAGGCAACTCAGCTGGGATCGTCAGAGCCTTTTAAAAGCATTTTTTTTTACTACTTCTTTGGCCAAAGAGGTTCTGGAAAAATACTTTTAAAAGTAAAAAAAAAAAAAAAAAAGGTTGGCCACACCTACCCAGTCACATTATCCACCACCAAGCCACACCCACAGAATCGGTAGTAACAAATGTTATATTTCACCACTGATGCAGGCGTCATGCGCGCATGTGTAGGGGGGTATGTGGGGGGGGGGTTGCACATGCATTGCATTATGGGTGTGCGTGCACTTTTGGCACTTGGTGCTGAAAAGGTTAGCCATCACTGCTCCAGATGTTTTGGAAAACCATTCTAGCAGGGAAGCTTGGGGGTTTTAGTTCCATTTTTTTTGAGGCTACCGGAAGACTGGTTCAGGAGATAAAATTTTCAGCCAGCTTTTAAGAATTTGGTGTGCTCTCTTTAGGAGGACAGACTTGAAACCCTGAGCAGCAACAAGAGTGCAATCTATTCTCTAGAAGTTCTGCTCTCCAGCCTGGAGGACTTACCCCAAGACGTGGATCCTGCTAAGAAGGAGGTGAGTCCTATCAAGCATTTGCCATGGGTTGAGAAAAGTAACCAGACTTAGCCTCAAAGATTCCATAAAGACATGCCGGTTGTTTTAAAACTGAGGGGTCTAAAATGATTGATCATTTTAGACTTGCAGGTAGTATATTCCTAATTCTCATGGCTGCGCAAATCAGCTCTAAATATTTTGGGTTATACCTGGTAACATGCCAGGTTTCTGAAGTCATAAGCAGCAGATTAAAAGATAAACCTGGATTTAAAACACACACGCACACACAAATAGGGATTTCAGAAGCTTGAATTGCAACTCAATGCCAAGTATATCTCCTCAGTTCTCATTCATCTACAAAATTAGTATATCAGGAAGGATTGTAGCCCTAACTCTCTCATTGAAGGCTTATTTTTCCCCCTTATATAGTCAGCCTGCAGTTAAATAATTAGGACAGCATGTGTTAATTCCTTTATCATTACCTCAATCCATTTTTTAGTCCTTTGCCAAGGTTTCTCATGACAACCATATTCTAAACAGCATCAAGTTATGTTTTTAGTGCATAATGTTCAGCGTGGTAAGCCCTTTACATTTCAATAGAATAGACTATCCAGTGTGGTTTCTTCCTATAATCAAAATAAGTCTCTTAAAAGCAATTGGCATGATTAATTTAGTCTGGTGGGATCTGTAGAGCTAATTTTAACCAAATTGGGAGAAATCCCATTGTTTCTACACTCTGCTTCAGCCTCATCCTTCTTCTTACTCATCTGTTGTTATTTTCCCCCATCCATAGAATTTCCTGTCAGATGATGATTTTATGAGAGTCTTTGGAATCCCCCGGGAAAAGTTTGCTACCCTTCCTACTTGGAAGCAACTTCACATGAAAAAAGAAAGGGGTCTTTTCTGAGGAAAAAGAAAATATGGCATTTCTCAAACTCAAAAATGGGAGCCATCTTTCTTGGGTTTCTCTTGCCTTCGAGAAGGAACCAAGTCCAGAAGCAGCTTGCTTCAGGAGCTGTCTTTTTTTTTTTTTTAAAGAGTGCATCCATATTGGGCCTAAGTACATTCAGAAAGTTGTTTTAATCTATTAAGGGCTGCTGCTGTCCAGGAAGTTTATTCTCTCTGCTGTCATCAACTACCCACTCTCTAACAAGCCTTTTTTTAGTAGAAAAGTCACTGCCTGTGAAGTAAACTGAACTGCTGAAACCTGGCACATCCACTAGTAATTGGGGCTATGCTTTGGGCAAGTATCTACCCTATAAATAGCAACTGGGTTGACCCCTGGAAATCCAAGCTTTTTGGCAGGGCTGCTGCTTTGAAGCATGTACTGTTACATGATCATCATTAAATATGTGAATAGTACCTTATTTGCTCTGATCCTTATCTATTTTCAAGGAATATTGGAACTGTGAAAGGGAGACCTTTCAGGTGTTCTTGGATTACAACTCCCATTATTTCTAATGATTATGCTAGTTAGGCACAATGGTTAGAATCCAGCATTGCAGGCTAATTCAGTTCACTGTTAGGAGTTTGATCCTGACCAGCTCAAGGTTAACTCAGCCTTCCATCCTTCTGAGGTTGGTAAAATGGGGACCCAGATTGTTGGGGGCAATATGCTGACTCTGTAAACTGCTTGGAGAATGCTGTAAAAGCACTGTGAAGCGGTATATAAGTGCTATTGCTATTGGGATGGATGAGTATCTGAGGCTATCCAGCAGACTGGCCTTCCCCTTGAAGATTGCATACAAAGGGCCCTGGACTATAGATGCTTCATTTCAGAAGTTTAGCAAGGTGATTGTTCTTGCCCTTGCACTTTTTAAAATGACATGTGAATTTGTATTACCCATGAATAAAATGAACAATTGGAGGTTAGGGCTGGGCAAGAAACAAGAAACATGTTACTTACTTTCAATGACTGGATTTCATTCTGTGGGACAGTCACTCCTTCTCAGTTCAACCTACATCAAATTACATAGTGCCACATTAAGCACCTGAAGGGAATGCCAGATAGAAAATTAAATAATGGAATAAGCTAATTTCTCTTGACAAGATACATATGCTGTATTTTTTTTTTAATAATGTTTTTTTAAAAAATATATTTCAACCCTCCTCTAAATTGCTCACAACAGTGTCATCTATAGCATTGACTGCCACCTATCAAGGTTTATCTAAGAACAAGAATACATACCAAAAGCCCAGCTTACCTTAACTTAGTGCAATCTTCTACAACATCTGTTCTAGCTTTGACTTGAGGAAACTCTAATAAGACTGCCATGCTTTCTTTCCCTGATATGCTTCCAATTACTCACAATCAGGCATAGTTCACAAGAAATTCCTGAGCGCACACACTGCTGCAGAAGCACATCGCAGCAGCTGCCATTTTGGCATTGTATACAAGTAAGCCATCTTTTATCCAGCACCAACAAACAGGATGCTTTCAGCTCCTGCATCAGGCAGTTCTCATTGAATAATTTTGGATTGGCAACTTGGTCATTAGGTAAAGCTGTCACTAAATGAAACAGCAATTGTGTGTATGATCTTACTTCGACTTTTCTTTTGTTTACGGACTGTGAAGGTCATGAATGCAAGAACTGGTCACAAAATTATAGTGTACAGGATCGTGGGGTATCTCAGTACATGCTTCCCTCCATGTAGATGCAATTCCATTGAGGATTATTTGCCGGGTGCGGATTATTTGCCGGGTCAGCCAATTGCGAATCCATCTGGTGGTGGTATTGTCTATCTCACATTTTTCTATCTTACCAAGACGTAGGCTGCAGCCCATTTTGTCAAATGCCTTAGTGAAGTCTAAGTATACTATGTCCACAGAATTACCCTGATCCACCAATTTAGTAACCTTGTCAAAGAAGACATTAAGTTTTGTCTGGCATTATCCGTTTTTGACACAGCCATGCTGGTCTCTCGTAATTGTCTAACTTGACTCTGCTGATGTATCAGACTACACATCCCTGGATAAGAGAAAAAACTATCTCCTGCCCCCATCTAGGCCACTTTGAACAGTGACATTCAGCAGCACCAAGATCAGACCTAAAGTTGTCCACCACCACCAGGCCACCTCAGATGCACAAACCTTGAAGAATGCTGTAATTGCCCCCAAGATTTAGTACTTACCAGGATCTGCCACACACTATTTCAGGCGGCATTCTCTTGATGTTGATAGAACCCTGTGGAACTAGCCTAGGCTGGTTCAGGTCCATGTGGCTTTTGTCCTTGAAGAAACTTCAGAGAAACTTCTCCACAGCCTCAAAACACATGTGAAAGCACACCTTGTTCTTGTGCAATTTTCAGAGGAACCAGAGGCTATGTGAGCACATACCCCATTCTCACACAGCCTCTGAAAATTATGTTACTTTCAAGAACAGTTGAGTATTGGTGAATGCTGGCTTATCACCTAAAAATAATGTCACTGTGTATCACCTTTAATATATATATCATAGGTTGCCATCACTGGCCTAAGCTATGCTAAAAGATGTCATCTCTTTAGAAAGTTAATATGGACATAAAGTAACCAAACTGACGTTGCATGTGGGTACTGAAAACATCCGTCTTACCCTGTGCAAAAGCCAGTTTCAGCACGGGTTACTAAACATATGTGTTTGTCTACAACAGTGACACAGTAACCTGTTACATTTGTTCAAATACTACAAACTACAGCAGGAAACAAAACGTGATCTTCTATTAAAGAAGACTCATTTTTCTGGTGGATGACAACTACAATGCCCCATGGCTGCTATTCCAGACACTTTTAGGATCTGGGATAGAGGGTGCAGGACAAGAAAAATTTAAGATCCTAGTTTACTTAATGGTAGTAACTACATTAAAGGGACTTAACAACTGACTTACATAGAAGCAGGAAGGCAATTCTAGTCTTCATTGCTAACACACTACAATTGAGCATAGCTGTTCCTGTGCTTGTCTGAGGAGGGGCTGCAGGAAGTTTCCAAGGGATATGAGGAATGTCTGCTCTTCATGATTCGGCTATTTACATCACAGACAAATTCTCTCTCGTTTGGTGTCTTCCGGATGACTGTCAGTCCCAGTCTCAACTTATCACTGGCATTCAGAAAAACCCACCCCTTCCTTCCCTCTCATGAATCCTTTACCTTATTTATTTTACTTCTTCTTCAGAAAGACACTTCATTAGTCAGAATAATAGAGTTATTAATTACTCAGCAAAATACATACGCTGTCTCTCTGATTAAGCACTTTAAATGTATGCAAAAGGCACGTGATGTTTGCTGACAGTTTCAAAGAATCCTACTGATTTCATTTACAGAAAATAAAGACAGATTTGTCACATTTCAGAAAGCTAATGCGAACAATATGACAGGCTTGAATAAGAGGCCACCAACCCTCATAAATTTACCATTACAATCACAGAAGGAACTTGTACTTTATTTGTTACATTAACATCTGTTTGCCATATTTTGTTCATCACACTGCACAAAAGTCATTTCTGTGTTTTCAAAAGACATTCAATGTTCTTCATTCTTGACTTTAGACGTAGCATTACTGGCATTACCAGCTACTTCTGTGAATCCCTCCCAAGCCCAAGCAGAATTGGGGACTAGCCTGACATTCCCAGTCTGACAAACCAATCTTGCCTAGCTTGATTCGGACAACTCTGGATCTTCTCCACATTCGAACCGCACAAAATCCAACACAGATACACCAGTCGGCTGAAGGTATTGTCCCAAGGAAATAGTTGGCTCCATAACATATGGCTGGGCAAGCATCTTTGTTTCAGATTCGTCTCCGGGTTCGTCTTCCAGAGAACCCACAGAGAGAGGGGCCATACCTACCACATGCTGGGCCAATCTCCTAGTCAGTTCAGCAATGTCAGACTTTGGGTCTTCCTCCAAGGAACTGCAGATCACCATGGCACCGTATTTGCCAAATAACATGTTAGAAAGCAATGAGCTGCTTTCAGGGGGTGACCCGTGTACGTAAGAGCCGATGAAGAAATTCTCAGGCACTGATATGCATGCTGCCCTCTTAACAACCATGTTCTCACCTAGTTTGCCTTTAAAAGAGAGAAAAAATTTAAGAAGGGGGAGGAGAAGAAGCAGAGAGAACAGCATGAACTACTAAAGGCGCAGAGAATGTTTCAGGGCTCACCAACATGTGGCAAAGCAACGTGAGTAAGATGGCATATTTGAAGAGTCCCCTTAAAATTAGGATAGTAGTTTAAGAGTTGGCTGTCCCCCAGATGGTGGAGACTGGACTGGGTCTCTTTAGGCCAATTACTCTTTCTCAGTCCAACTTTCCTTTCCCAGGAATGTTGTAGGTGGAGGAATAAATAAGCAGAGGCCTACATGTATGTTGCCTTGAGCTCTTGGGAGAACAGATGGAATATAAATAGATAGAATACTACATCTCTCCATCAGTCATAAATTCCATACATTCGAAAGTAAAACGTAGTGCATGAAAACAGGAAATTGTTACCACCCCTTTCTGTCCGTTGCTGGCTATTAACTGGGCACCAAACACTCACCTATCGCCAGAGCAAGTTGGTCAGTAAGCAAAGATCCCTCTGGTCCTGTCCTGAGTTGAGAAAGCTCATCGGAATTTAAGAAACGCTAGAAAACATTCAAACATGGTATCAATTATTTTTTTTTAATGGAAACCTGCAAAGTAAATCCAGGGACTAGTTCTTTTTAATGACTTGGCTGTATGCATTGCTTTTCTTCTGATGTGGTAAGGAATTTGGAATAATAAAAATGGAATGAAGAGAAAGATGCAAACCACATCAGCAGCAAACTGTCAGCAAGAAGCAATAGTCTAATGTCCCAGCAACAACAATAAAGGGCTTCTAGAGTGTTTTCTTGCAATATTTTTCTTTTGTCAAACTCATTCACTCTGCCACCAACAAATAGAAATAGGACTGTTTCATAGGACTGTTGTGCTCTTACAGCAAATCATATCTAGAAAGCTTGAGAAATTGCCAGCTACTGGTTTGTAAAATTTATTTAACTTTAAAAGGTAAAGGTAAAGGTTCCCCTCGCACATATGTGCTAGTCATTCCCGACTCTAGGGGGCGGTGCTCATCTCCGTTTCAAAGCTGAAGAGCCAGCGCTGTCCAAAGACATCTCTGTGGTCTTCTGGCTGGCATGATTAAACGCCAAAGGCGCACGGAATGCTGTTACCTTCCCACCAAAGGTGGTCCCTATTTTTCTACTTGCATTTTTTACATGCTTTCGAACTGCTAGGTTGGCAGAAGCTGGGACAAGTAACGAGAAAGAAAAAAAAGCAGCTGACGATTAGGCAACTCAGCTGGGATCGTTAGAGCCTTTTAAAAGCATTATTTTACAACCTCTCTGGCCAAAGAGGTTGTAGAAAAAATGCTTTTAAAAGTAAAAGTAAAAAAAAAAAAGTTGGCCACGCCCATCCAGTCACATTATCTCCACCACCAAGCCATGCCCCCAGAACTGATAGTAACAAATTTTACATTTCACCACTGCACCTATCTCACTATCGAGAGCGACACTGGGCTGTCTAAATTTACCAGGGCCTCAGCTCAACTGAGGTGTATTTTTTGAGGGGAAGGTTTCTGTGTCCTATAACAGGACTGAGACTGTATTTTTAGCCCAAGTGCTCAAGTAGGTACTCCGATCTCTATCTCACTGCACAGCGTTGTTTGCAAAGGAACATTAATGCGGGGCTTGTGTGCAGGAATGTGTGGGATCAGGACACCTGATCCATTGCCAAAACCTTGCCTGCAAAAAGCTGCATTATGTGGGAAGGCTCATGTGCAAAACCTGTGCTCTCCACAGAGAGATGCTAAAAATGCTACCTGGCTACTGCTTTAATATGGCAGGTTTTACAGAAGACTAACGCAAACACGGGATGTGGTATAATTGTGCCCCCAAAAGAAAAAAAGCTGCAAGGAAAGTGAGCACTATAGCTTTGTTTCATTAACAAAGTATCTTTCAAAAGATTTCTCTCTCTGCATATGCTTAGCAACCAGTATCTAAAGAGGTGCAAACTGACACTGGCGAACCAAGAAAGAATTCCCTGCAGCTCCACTATGTCAGCAACACTTGTTTCCATAGCAAAGGTAAGGTGCCTACATACACAGAAGGTTGTATAGCCCATGAAACCTAGAGATCTCTTTGGTTTCACTGCTGGAGTTTGAGAGTAGTCATAATCAGCGGCATGTTTTATAGCACTTTAAGGTAAACAGCACTTGAGAATGTGTGTTTTGAGATACTCTTCACACAACTCAGAAAATAAACAACTACTACTACTACAACAGAACTGTCAACTTCCCAAAATAGAACAAAACCCTCAGATCAACTGATGTAGAAATTCTGTTTATTCTGCATCATTGGTCCATCTACTATGGCCATCATCCCACCAAAAGATGTCAACAATGGACCCTTGCCATGAAAAAAAAAAAAAAGAGGGATTCCTGTGTTTTCTGGAGAATTTTATCCACCGTAAGAGTATAACATATTCTAGTATGGAAAAAAGAGAGAATGGTGGATTCAGGCTAAGATGATCCTGAACCAGGAAATGGCCTAGATTGCTAGAGGTTTTCTCACAATATAGCAATATATGAAATTGTACATAAATAAATTTCATTCACTTACTTAATAGATGCAAGGCATGAACTACGAGGCAATTTTGCAGCAAGCTGCATTTTTCTTCTGAAGGACTTAATGCCAAAGAATCACTGCATTTTTGCAGGCGCTTCTGAGGAGACACCTTAGTACCACTTAATATGGGGAATACATACCTGTTTCTTATTATTTCAAAATACGTACCTGTTTCTGATCAGCGATGCACTAGTTTCTTAGACTAAGTCTCATGTGCCATGCTGGCCAGCCCCCACCTAAAAAGCTACCTTTGACATTTTTAATTGCCCAACTAGAGTTTTGTTTGAAGGTGCTCCTGAAGAACCAACCAGCAAGAAGATTTACTGTATTTTCCTGCGTAAAAGACTACTTTCTAACACAAAAATCTTCTCAAAAGTCGGGGGTCGTTTTATACGCCGGGTCTCATTCTCCTGTAACCAGGCAGACCAGCCCGAAAGGCTCTGACGAACCTTAAATGGCTCTGAGGAGGGTCGTCTTATACACCCAGTCGTCTTATACGCCGGAAAATACAGTAAATGCAGTGCTTTGAAACATCAGTATCGTTTCTTCAAAATTACCAGATATTTTTGAGGCCCACATACATGTGTTTACATCATTCTTACCTTAGCATATGTGTTCGACTGGTCTATGGTCTCCTTATGGTGAATCATTGTTCCAATAGCTACTTGCTGAACCAGCTGTTGAAATTTAACGTTTTTGGCCACAAAATCGGTCTCACAGTTTACCTGGCGGAAAAGCATGGCTAACTTAGAAATTTCTCACCAGCAGTTGTATTACTAAAGAGGTTAAAATAGAGCTAGACACACAGACTTTCCCAAAGTCAAGCTGGGTGAAAGTGAGATCCTAAATTTCTAGAAATCTGACATTTTTCTCCCTTCCTTACCCTGTAAGAATATCCTGTATTCTAAAACTACAGTGAATCAAAGCTAAACATAGTGTATGCAAGATAATTGATAAATACTACTTTAATGTCCAAGAATAGGATAGGATAGGATAGGATAGGATAGGATAGGATAGGATAGGATAGGATAGGATAGGATAGGATAGGATAGGATAGGATAGGATAGGATAGGATAGGACAGGACAGGACAGGACAGGACAGGACAGAACAGAACAGAACAGAACAGAACAGAATTCTTGATTGGCCAAGTGTGATTGGACACACAAGGAATTTGTCTTGATGCATACGCTCTCGGTATACATAAAAGAAAAGATACATTCGTCAAGAATCATAAGGTACAACACTTAATGATAGTCATAGGGAACAAATAAGCAATCAAATCATATTGGGAAACAGTCAATATAAATCTTAAGGATACCAGCAACAAGGTTACCGTCATACAGTCATAAGTGGGAGGAGATGGGTGATAGGAACGATGAGAAGACTAATAGTAATAGTAATGCAGACTTAGTAACTAGTTTGACAGCGTTGAGGGAGTTTAGCAGAGTGATGACGATCGGGGAAAAACTATTCTTGTGTCTAGTTGTTCTGGTATGCAGTGCTCTATAGCGTCGTTTTGAGGGTAGGAGTTGAAACAGTTTATGTCCAGGATACGAGGGGTCTGTAAAAATTTTCACAGCCCTCTTAGCTCTCTGTTTAACTGTGTGTTTAATACTACTAGTTAATTATTACCTGGACCTACTTCTACAGTAAAGATAGCCCCACCTCTGTAAGGTTTGTACTTGTCTAAGGAGAACTGAATGTAAAATGGCTCTTAATAGGATCCTTAGTAGCTCCATTGCCTGCTCCCCCTGCCAGACTATGAAAACAGTTGCCAAACCATTGCAGCTATCTCTTTGTCTTTGACGCAGACTCTGAGCAGTATCCTATTACAAAAAAAGCAGGATCCCAGCACTATATCATTTTATTCAATGCCAGTATTTCTCAACCAAAACAATAAAATAAAGGGGAAAACCCAGGAAGCTAAACACACCATTTGTTTAAAAACTTTTGACCAGTGAACTGACCTATACTTTAGATAAATTAGATTTCCTGATATTTGAATCTGGGAAAGACCAGGAAAATTCCCTGCATTACCTCAGTAGGCTCAAAAGCAAGTATTTATGTTTATAAAGTTACTCGGAGACATAAAGAAAGTGGCTTTTCTAAGAGAGTTCTTACTTCCAAACTTATACCCAGAGAGGCTTTTCGGAATTACAGCGAACTATAATGCAAACGTTCCTTTCTCTTTTGTCTTTGACATTCTCGCTACCCCTGATCACTAGTCCTGCTGCCTGTGGTCAGAGAGCAGTGGTGCAGAGACCAGTTTCAAAGTCAAATTATCCCATTGGGAATTTGAAATAGGCTGTTTTGGAATTTTGGAAGCAGTAATTTAAGTTTGACACCGTTCACTTTGAACGTGCTATCTAGGTAAGTGAGGCAGCCCATTTTAAATGCAAAAGGGTTGTCTGAATTTAGGACAAATTATTTTAATTTGAACGGTTCAAATTTAAAAAAACTTGAAGACCCCCTTCCAAAGAGACTTGTAGCCCCAAACGTCGAAGAGCACCATGTTCACCTATATGCTAAGGAGAAGCATATTCCCATATAATCATTCTTGCTCCAAGATGCCTAATATTTCTTTCTTTAACCAATTTATATAACTGCCCATCTGCCAAAAGGAAACCTGAGCAGTAAACAATACAAAAACATAATTCAATAAAGCCACCTAAAACAATAAACTGCACTGAGGCCCTGATAAAAACATCCATCCACCCACCAACCACTCTATGCCATCTTTATAAACAATCTGGCCTCAGTGCCTGGAAGAAAACAAGGTCTTCATCCTTCAGGCCAAAGGAAAGACTCACCTCTACCATTATTGCTGAGCTTCCCTCTTGAAGCAGCCCTATTAGACCTTCTGTTGCCTTCCGCCCTTGAAGTTTCAACGCTTTGCTCCATCCCTCCTTCTGTGCTTGTTCATGCAGCCAGACTTCAGCCTTTGAAGACAAACCCCAGCATGAAATATAATTATTTGCCCATCTATCCACCCATACATACAAATACAGTTAGTCCTCGACTTACAACAGTCCATTTAAAGTTACAACGGCTGTGAAAATATTATGACTGATGACCATTTTTCACACTTATGATCGCTGTAGCATTCCCCCACGGTCATGTGATTTACATTCAGACGCTTGACAACTGACTCGCATTTATGACGGTTGCAGTGTCCTGGGGTCATGTGATCACCTTTTGTGACCTTCTGACAAGCAAAGTCAATGGCACTTAACAAATGTGTTACTAATTTAACTGCAGTGATTCACTTAACAAATGTGTCAAGGAAAGTCGTGAAATGGGGCAAAACTCACTTAACAAATTTCTCACTTAACAATATAAATTTTGGGCTCAATTGTGGTCTTAAATTGAGGACTACCTGTATATAAAGAGAAAAGGATATATAATCCAGAAGCAAATTCAGAAAAAAACAAGATAAATTAAACCATCAAACATCTCACAAGAGAACTACCATCCATTCTGATCGAGAGACAGACATATGTTAAAGGACTCATTTAAATAGGGCCTGAGGAACATATAAATCTTGGGAGGAATAGTGTTCAAGAGGGCAGTACCATGACAAAGAATGCCCACTTCCAGTATCCCAGTGACATTGTTTAATTGAGGGGATATTAGATAAAAACAAATGTATTCTCCCATTATACTTCTACAAAAGAGATGAATAGCTCTGAACGTGTCCCTATTATAAAAATACTTTGTAAGTAGAAAGTTAGAAAATCATTGAAAAGTTCCTTGGTCACATTCCAGTTTTTCCCATGTATGGATTTTCAGAGTAGCAGGAACAGCAGTGGGTGTTACATATCTGAGCACTCCCCTTCCTGCTCACCCTTTAACTTTATAAAAGTTTGTCAGTGGCACAGAAAAGACAATGCCAAAAATGTGATTTTATAATTTGTTTGCCTATGAAAGTATGCACGGATTCACAAGGCAAGAAGAAACAAGAGCCAGTACAGATTTAACTATATTTACTCCAAGCTAAATTCTCCAATGTCAATAGGATTTACTGTTTTGTCAGCAAGCACAAGATTGCTGCTTTAAGATGAAATTGCACCTCAGATTTTAAAACAAGATTTTTTTGGAAGCAGCATGTTGATAAGACGGAAAAAGAATGAGAAAATGAAAGATATGGATTACAGTATCATACACATGCATAAATTGTTCTTACTTCTTCTATGTTATCATCGTATTTTTCCAAGGCTTTCTTGCAGTTCACAAAGGAATAGCCAGTTTTCTTCCTAAGTTTCATCAGTGCTTCCTTTGCTGCCAGGGCAGGAATGCCAAGATGAAAGAAACGAGGCAAATGCCATTGCTGTATGGGGGGAAAAACAATAAATAAAATGAAAAGGTTTGATATTGCCACTGACCCAACTGTGGATAGCAAAATGAAGAAGACGAATTAAGAATGTGATCCCATACAATAGACTTCCCCTACCTTTCTGGCTTTGCAGACTGGTGGGGGAGGAGGGGATGGTTCTGTGTGAGTGGAGGCAAGCATGTGCAGCTCCATTTGCATGAGCGGTGGGCAGATGTGCCCACCGTTCACGTAAATGGAGTGTGCATGCATGTGCTTGCCTACTGCTCACACCACTTCCACGGCCCAGTTCTGAACAGCTCAAGGCCTGATAATGGACCACAGCCGGGTGTTGGGGACTCTTGCCATACAGTCACTTGGAAATCAATTCCACTGATTTTACTAGAAATGACCTCTAGCAGAAACATACAATCAAAATTCTAAGTTTGACTAAGTCCCAAAGAGAATGTGCAGATACCAATTCACCTATAGCAAGGGTGTCTTTTGATCTGGTGAGAACGTACAGAAAAGGGATGCTCTTCTCACATGCTGAAGAAATGAGAGGACAGATAGTGCCAAACTGGCTTCTAAAGCATGGAAGAAACCTCTGGTTTTCCCAAACAAGCTGAACCTTGGAATGTGGGAACAAATTTCTATTCTTTTATTATAATGTTTGTAATAAATTACTCTAGGAAGCTTACAATACGAAATACAACACCTACAAAATCACAATGTATTTAGTAATAGATTAAAAACTGTAACACACAACTGTAACACACACAAAACTGTAACACACACAATAAAACATCCAACTTCAATGAGCCTTTCCTTGTAGAGATGATAAGTAAATCAACCTCCAAAGCTCCTTTTCAAAAATATAGTTTTTACTACTTTTCTAAAGAATAACACGGTATCAACCATTTGCACTTTTGGAGGGAAAGTTTTCTAGAGTAGAAGCAACTGTTGAAAAGGACTATCTGCAACCTATCAGAGAGGAGGCTCCTCTCTCTTGTTGTTCACAGGGAGTGGGAAGATTGAAGATCCAATCTGGATCGGTCAATGGGACCAGAGGTTTACTCTTCCTCTAGTAAATCTCTGGTCCCAGTGACCAACCCACATTGGATTCTGCAACATTATCATGGGACATGTATGTTTGACTTCATCCACAGGCAGATTCAATTTGAAGAAGATGATCCCAGAGAAACCTGAGACTCAAACTAGTCAAGGTTTACAGATTAAAACTAACTGTTTTGAACTGTACCCATAAGTCAATGCAACACAGAATTGATGTCATGTGACTGTAGCAGCTCTTAATTGCCAGTAAATTGCCCATCATTTTGCACCAATTGCAGTTTCCAAATAGTTTGCAAGGGCAGCCTTTTTAAAGGCCATGGAAGAAGTCCACCCTTGAGATGATGAGGACATGAAAGACTATTTCCAGATCTTCCAATTTCAAATAAGCCCTATTAGTTGAATGGACTGACTGTGCCTTCCAGTCAGCCTTAATTCCGAGTGACTGACTAGACAAGTTCCTGCGGTTTTCTTGGTAAGTTTTCGGAAGTGGTTTGCATTGTCCCTGAAGCGCTGAGAGAGAGAGAGAGAGAGAGAAAGTGGGACTGGCCCAAAATCATCCAGCTGGCTTGGTGCCCAAGGCGGGACTAAAACTCACAGCCTATCGGTTTCTAACCCTGGTGCCTTAAAACCACCACACCAAACTAATTTATTTTCTGCCATTCTATACAAAGATTCATTATACTTACAACCTTTGGAAATTAAAAAAAAAATAAAATTTGAATCGTAGGCAGGAATAGGAAAGTCTCACGTTAAGTTCCCACGCATGCAATTCTATTGTTTTAAAAGCGAAGAGAAGCCTCGGAGTCACCCCTTATAAAAAGAAACGTGGGAAGCTGCTCTAGTGTTGGTGATCTGGATGGAAACAGGCCGCAAGCAGAACCACTGCAGGTAAACTGGCCCAAGTTTCGGCATCGCCTCCAGGCAGGCGCCCCTCTCACCTGCGGCACCAAAGCGCCCCTCGCTTGCAAGGAGACCACAGTCCAACCCAGCCCCGAAACGCGCAGCATGTCGAGGACGCGAGAATTAGACGTCATCAACTCTCTATGCTATGCGACGAGGGAGACGCGGCTTCCTTAGGGTGAAATCCGGCCGCACGCGCAGAACAGACCTACCTTCCCTCGAAGCTGATTCGCTCTAACCCACCTAGGCGTTTCATTGGTTGAAGCAAGACGCCGCTGAGAGGGGAAGGTAACCAGGTCGGCATCGTGCTGGGTTTAGACCGGTGGGTTTCCCACACCCCTCCCCACAAATTGGCAGTTTCTAAGATGAACTTTAATGCTGTTTAATGATGCAAGTACTTATTGATTTACCATTTGCAGTATAGTAATTGACGGAGATCAAGTAACATAAATTATTTTAGTTCATGAAATAGTGAACATGATAGTTGACAAATGATGTCAAGGAACCACATTATCTTCCATGCAATGCAGCAAGAATATTGTTGCAGTTGTACTTCTACAATCGATATGCAATGCAGAATCTATTTACAAAATGCACACACACATATATAATATCACTAGCATCTTTTAAGATACAGTATACAACGAATTCGACGGAAGCCTTGATTCCTAAATGAATGGGACAGTATAGTGTTGGAAATACAAATGCAGTGTTTGTCTACGGATACATACAAACATCATGTTCCACTTTGTAATTGTAAAGAGGAAGACATAAAAACATCTCAAAATGAGAAAAGGCACCATGTGTTTTAATGCACATATTATATGCTTCACTTTGCCTAGCTGGCATGTTCTTGAACTTGTACTTTTAAGCAAGAGCCAACATTTGAATTCCACATCATTCTTAGGACAATTTTATGGAACCCTGTGGATTTCAGAAGAAACTTGAGTTTGTTTCTCAGATTCTGATTAGTGGTTTAACTGCGGCCTTAATTGCCATTTTGGATTGAGAATGTGACAGCCTTGGACCACATTGTGCCTCTATGGCTTGATTCCAGAGAGCCCTGGTTTTCAAAGGACCTTCTAGCTAAAGATTAAATGATAAAATGTTGCTGGAAGAGGATGAAGAGCAAAATCAGAATTTTAGTCATGGGGAAAAAATCCCCCTACTCTAGAAGCAGTCACTAAATCCAACAATACTGGACAATTTGCTGGGGAAGTGGGTTAAGATGCAGCTTTGGAGGTCCTTTTAATTTGGGGTTCAGCCCTAGGTATAATAGTGAGCTGGCATTAATCATACTTGTGGATCACCTCTAGCAGGACTGGGATAGAAGTGGTGCATCTATCTTAGCCTTCCTTGGTCCCACTTTACAAGGTCCCAGAGTTCTTGGCTTTTCCCACTCCTATTTAAGTTACATGAACCTACTGGGTAAAGGTGAAATCATGACAGCACATGGTCAGGTGTCATAAATGTGCTGATGATTGCTATATATTTTGACTCTTGACAAACCAAGTGATGCTATTGAGCTTCTATCTTGGGGTTTGCAGGCTCCGGGAGCCCAAATGGGGAGAAACAAGCTTAGGCTTAATCTTAATAAAATTTGAATAGTTATGGAGTTTAGAACCACACACCCCACCCAAAATCTGGGGATTTTCCATCACTGGTTCTGGATGAGGTTGCATTGTCCAGACACCATTGGTGTGCAATTCTGGGATTTCTCCTAGGGCCTAGGCTTTCAACTTTTGTTTAAGAGTAAAAAAAGAACCTTTGCACAAATCCATCTTGTGCATCATTTGCACCCATGCCTGAACCAGGAGTCCCTTAGGATAGTCATTCATGCTTTGATCACCTTTTATTTGCACTACTGTAATGTGCTCTATGCAACTAATTTTGAAAAAAATCGCATAAAGCCTGTAATTGAACCAGAATGCAACAGCAATAGGTAGGGACCACTTTGCAACACCCGAGTAAGTACAACTGTGCGAGCTGCATAAGCTCCTAGTAGATTTCTACATCAGTTCAAGATGCTGGTTGTTATTCTGCATGACTCAGGGTCTAGATTATTTGTGGGATCATGTTTCCAATTATTTCTGAACATGTTCTAAAGCCTTTTCATTCAACAGTACCATCTTAGGGGACCTACAAAATGTATCTTTGTTCATCCCTGTGAAACAACTACATTCATATGAGGCGTAGTGGTTAGAATGCAGTACTGTGGGCTACTTCTGCTGCCTGCCAGCTGCCTGCAATTTAGCAGTTCAAATCTCACCAGGCTCAAGTTTGACTCAGCCTTCCATCCTTCAGAGTTGGATAAAATGAGGACCCAGATTGTTGGGGGCAATATGCTGATTCTATAAACCGCTTAGAGAGGGCTGTAAAGCATTGTAAAGCGATATATAAGTCTAAGTGCTATTGCTATTCTGTCTTTTGCATACAAACCATTTAGTGCCTGATAGCCACTTTTGAACATACCTGCAAAAAAGAACAAAATGAGCCATCCCTGAAAGCCATATCACTCCCAGAAAATACATACTCTTAAAGACATAATAGGGATGCGGTGCTCAGTGGCTAAGGCGCTGAGCTTGTTGATAGAAAGGTTGGTAGTTCAGCGGTTCAAATCTGTAGTGCTGTGTAACGGGGTGAGCTCCCATTACTTGTCCCAGCTTCTGCCAACCTAGCAGTTCAAAAGCACGTAAAAAATGCAAGTAAAAAAATAGGGACCACCTTTGGTGGGAAGGTAACAGTGTTCTGTGCGCCTTTGGCGTTTAGTCATGCTGGCCACATGACCAGGGAGAAATCTTCGGACAGTGCTGGCTCTTCGGTTTTGAAACGGAGATAAGCACTGCCCCCTAGAGGCGGGAATGATTAGCACATATGTGCAAGGGGAACCTTTACCTTTTAAAGACATAACTTCAGATTTCTCTCACAGTCTCTTCAGGAAAAGAGGAGGAAGGCAATAGAGAGAATGGCTACCTCCTATTGTTAAATTTCCACTGGCAATACATGCTTGGTAGGACTGCTGCTGTTTCTCAGACAGGATTCTTCCTTGCAAGGTTTGCAGATCTGTTCTTACAGAAATTAGTGAGAGATACCAAGTTCATTCCATACTGAATTCTCAAATCACAGTGTTTGTTTTCTTAAAAAAAGATGGAAAATGAATGTTCCACTGTGTAAGACCAAAGGTAGTCTTTAACCAACTTAATTCTTGCTGGTCACTTTGTAGATGTTAATATTCTCAGACTCATTCCTAAAGGTGAGTTTTGTGGTGAAGTGCATAGGGAGCAGAGTCTCAAAAAACAGTGCTGTACTATGTTCCTCTCTCATTTTTGAAGACAGGTAGACAATAGATTGAGCACCACATACATGCTGGAGAGTCCTTATCAGGAGTGGGTAAGTGTCCTTGAGATAGACGATATCTGCACCCAGGATGAGGTCATAATTTTGAGGGAAATCCTTGTGGTCCAGACCCCACGATAGAGCACAAACCCTGGTCCGTGCAATGCATTGTGCAGGCAAATTCCGATGGACATTCTCCTCTATCTGCTTCAAGGCTACAGGAAGATCTGTGATGGTTACATGGCCTCCTAAAAGAAAAAAAGAAAGGGAACTCTGGACAACAAAAAGCTTTCAAGGGTTTAGACCACAGGTATTATCCACAAATAACCAAATTATCTCCAGCTGTGCTAAAAATAACAAGTCAGAAATATCATCATAAAGCTTCATGTTGAATTCAATAATTCTATGCATAACAATATACCAATAAGGAACCATGAGATTGGGTGGCATATAAATGTAATAAAAAAAATTACATACAGGTAATCCTGACTTACAACAGTTCATTTAGTGATCTTCAAAGTTACAATGGCACAGAAAAAAGTGAGTTATGACCATCTTTCATACTTACAATCATTGTGATATCCCCATGGTCATGTGATCAAAATTTGAGCACTTGGCTAGCTGGCTCATATTTATAAGGGTTACAGTGTCCCGGGGTCATGTGATCACTTTTTGCGACTTTCTGACAAGCAAAGTCAATGGGGAAGCCAGATTCACTTAAGAACCATGATACTAACTTAACAACTGCAGTGATTCACTTAACAACTGTGGCAAGAAAGGTCATAAAATGGGGCAAAATTCACTTAATGACTGTTTCACTTAGCAACAAAAATTTTGGGCTCAATTGTGATCCTAAATTGAGGACTACCTATAGATTTTTAACACATTATAGATCACAATGACTCACAATCTGTCCCCATGAAACTTTCACCTGCATTATAACATCTGAGGTTTAACCAATATAGATAAGTCCTTGACTTACAACTGTTCCTTTAGTGACCTTCAAAGTTACAACGGCGCTACAAAAAGTGACTTTATAATATAACAAACTTACAACCATTTCAGCATCTTCCTTCATTGTCATATGATCAAATTTGGACACTTGGCAACTACATGTATTTCTGATGTGCGGTTGTAGTGTCTCAGAGTCATGTGATCACCTTTTGTGACCTGACAAATCAATGGGGAAGCCAGATTCACTTAACAACCATGTTACTAATTTAGTGAATGCTGGTGGCACCGTGGTTAGAATGTAATATTGCAAGCTAACTCTCCCCACAGCCTGGAGTTTGACCTTGATCCTGATGGGCTCAAGGTTGACTCAGCCTTCCATCTTTCCAGGGTCAGTAAAATGAGGACCCAGATTGTTGGGGGCTATACGCTGACACTGTAAACTACACAGAGTGCTGTAAAACAATGGGGAGGAATATGTGTCTAAGTGCTATTGCTACTAACATAACAGTGATTCACTTTAACAACTGTGGCAAGAAAAGGTATAAAACAGGGCAAAACTCACTTAACTATCTTGCTTAGCAACAGAAATTCTGGGGTCAATTTGTGGTTGTAAATTGAGGATTATCTTCCCTATCTTTGTCTGCAGTTAATTGAACATACCAAGAAGTGATGCGAGGATCCCAACAACACCTGTCCCAGCACCAAGCTCTATCACTTTCTTGTCCTGAAAGTTCACCTTCTTTGCTTCAAAATATTCACAGAGAGCTAGAGCCTTAAAAACAGATGAGGAAATAACAATTTTCAATGAAAACTTCAAACAAAAAAATTTAACAGAGCAGTCCAAATATATGAGTTAGTTTTGTTTCACAGACTTCTTTTGATGCGGGCACCATGTTTTCTATTCTACAAGGTTTTTGTTTCCAAGGGGGCAATGTTTTAGCAATTGTTTTGAGGTACTTTGCAGCTAATTATTTTTTTAACATAAATATATTCCCTTCTATTTCATCACCCTGGTTTTGCACACATCACAAGTTATTACTTGCAAAATTTATTTCTCCGTCAAATTTTTGAGAAATAATGTGTTCCCAGAACAACTGAAACCCTGAGAGTGGTGTTGCCAATTGGAAAAAGGAAGGTCTTTTCCAGGCACATCTGGTGCCATTGTACAATACAGAATGCTGGATGAGATGTGTTTTAGTCTAATCCAGGGGTGCTGGCTGGGGAATTCTGGAATTAGAAGTCCACACGTCTTAAAGTTGCCGAGGTTGGACATCCCAGGTCTATTCTACCCAGACCTCTATTCAACACTGGCCTAGAAGGACTTGTCTTTGTTCATCCATATTCCTTGTGACTCTTCTAGGTGCTCTTGAGTCTCAAGTGATCTCAACAGAGATCACCTAGAATGTAACAAATCTAGGAAGAATCCTTTTTTGCCACCAAATATTATACATCGGATTGATTTTTTTCTAGTTTTTTTTTCTTGCAAGGAAAAATGTTCTGATTCCCCAATGTTTACATTTTTCCAAGTAAGTAATTAGAGTCTATGCCTGATGTGTTCCTTATAACTAAATATATCTTGTACAAGTTTATATACAATACAGTTAACATCTTCCTCTAGCCCTCTCTCTTATTATTCTTATTCAATTGCCTCCTCTTTCATATATACATCCTGGCCTTGCTATTTATCCAAAGAAGACACTTTTTCCTCCCTTTGGCACTTTATCTCTGCTTAGCCCTAAGTACCCAACTGTCTGCAGGTAACCATAATGAAAAAGTGACAGCATGCATAAATTAATGCCATGGTGTAAACATCACTCTTTTGTCCTTGCACTTTGACATTAGATCCACATATGTAACTCCCTGGATTTGTGTCATCATGACATTGCTACACTTTTCAGCCCCTCTCCATTGTGCTCCCCACTGCAAATACCCATGATGCATTTTTATCTGAGATACCCTTTATCCTTAAGACTTTCAGAATAGTGATATGTTTGCTCAGAGATGCTAATATGACCATTAAGATATAAATACATAAAAAAGTTAAGCAAACTTGATAGCAGGGCTTGACTTATTCATTATGATGAATATGTGCTCTTTCAGATGTTATGTTAGCATTTTGACTTTTCCTTTAAGTTTTCTTTGGTTTTAAGTCTCAATAGTGAGACTTAGAATAGTGTTATGAAAATACTTACACAAACATATTAAATTGTTCTGGATGATCACATGCCAAGCACACATCTTATGTCTTCATTGACAAAGTTGGTAAAGTCAAGATGCAGATCTGAACATGCACTGAGAAATGAGGCAAATTATGTACCAAAGTACATTAAGCATCCCTAAAGAAACTGATAGTTATGTTCATTCCTTGTTGTTTCTTTTATATAATTTGTATTTTCCATATATTAACTCTATGCAACCAATCCAGCTTCAGAGCTAAGCCAACTGAGGAAAAGAGGTGTCAAAGAAAGTTAAATATGTGCATGTAGGAGTACCATATCCCCACTGTCCCCTTTGAAACCAGATTATTCCATGTATTTACTGTAAGGAAGCACAAAAAGTTTTAAATATTCGTAATGAAGCTTTAAATATTCGTAATGTTTCTTTGTTGTTAAAGCATTACTGGAGCTGTTGTTAAAATAAATCAACGACTCCTGGGAATGATCATAAATTGTTAAGACTTTAAACTGTCCAAACTTTCTTCTGCCAACTACTTATACATGCATAAAGAATCTGCTTGAACCAGCAGTGCTAGTTACTCGACCATTAAAGGAGGAGAATATTTTGCAGCTCAGGGTTGAAATGAGGGATCCTCGGTGCGCTCTCTTGCAATCAAGCTCAGAGAGCACCAAGCACCCTTCAATCTCGACCGTCCCAGGCTGGACTTGCGCTCACCGCCTCCCAGACCGGAGCAGCTACTCCCAGCCGCGCTCCGTGGTATTGCGTGATGCTCAGTTCGTGCCCACAGAGCCGGTACCGGGTCTGCACAGGAAAAGCATCAGCAAACAACTCCAGTTCCTGCGGAAACACCGACTGTAAACCCATTTCCACGTCGCCTGCAAACACCAGCGCCGCCATCTTTCCAAGTTTTTCTTAGGGTGCTGGGGGGGGGGGGAGGGGGAGGCGGGTAGCACAGAACGATCCGGGAACAGCTGGCGTACCCTATTCTGATTGGACAGGAGGGACAGCGCCTCTAATAGCTATTGGATCTCAATGGGAAAGGGGGAGGAGATTAATCTTGCTTGAGTTTCGCCACGTGATTTGTTTTGGTGGCGGGTGTTTACTTCGGTTCCACTCGGAATGAGGGACAGATTACAGGTGTTCCTTAAACATCCCGAAGATTTAATCTCAGGATTGCCAGATCCGGGCCAAAAAAAACAAAAACGCAGGCGAATATTAGATGGGAACGAAGATAGTTAAGATCATGTGGCCGTTCTGTTAATGCGGAATCAAAATACTTATTACATAGAACAGTATTGTCTGTAATGAACAAAACATTTCCACACGTTGGTAGCAGGGGCTAAAGAATCTTGACATAACTTTTCCTTCTGACAACTATCTTAACTAGTGAGATCAAAGTAAATCACTCTGCTAATGAAACCAAGGAAGTTGTTATTCAGAATGCAACACTACATTCATCCCCCCATCCCCCCTTTTACTTCCATAGACAGGATCATACAGGGTATTTGCATCCCTGGATGCCTTTTCCTTGTTTTATTGAAAAACGGCTATTTTTATATTTGATACCCTCGGAAATTCTTAGAGTCATTATCACCAGCAATATTATTAGAATGCATCTTATTTTTCTGTAAAATAGTCTGATGCTCTGCAAACGTTTGGAAGGGAAATTCAAATAGTCACTGTATGCAAGAAGCTTGATGCAGCTGTGAATTACAAAAACACTTGTCCAAAACTATTCAACAGGGAGGAGGCTCAGTGGAGTATCAGTGATAAGCCTTGCCAGAATGCTAAATTTGGGTAGTTGCCCAAGGAATGCTAGTCCAAATCTCACTGATATATTTCTCACTTAATTCACTGTAACAAGTAAGTCTGTGTAAAATCACAGCTTTAATTATGATTACAGTAACTTGGCTGGGCCCAAAATGTAATACAAACACTTTGCAAATGATTGCTAAACATCATGGCTCTCACTATAATAGAAAGGCAGAATAGAAATCCAGCTAATAAACAGTAACAAATCTATAAATTGTATCAAAACAAGGACAGTTTCTCTCCTCTAAAGTCTTGCTTTCATTAATGCAGAATTTGTTTTTGGCAAATGTAATAGTTTATCCATTATACTATTACATGTGCTGTATTAGGCAACCTATAATTGAAGTCATGGCAATAGTTCACACACAGAGACACTTACCTTTAGTCCTCAATGTCCTACTTGCTTATTTTCATGAAATTACTGGCTTGGAGCCTGCTGAAGTACCCTACCATTGGCAACCCTGCTCTCTAGCGTCATTCTATGCGTTTGACTAGTAAAATAATAACGCTGCTGCTAGCTGATTTATGAGCCAGGTCCCAAAGGATCAGAAGGACATTCCGTGTTCCCTGACCCATCTCTGTTAGCTTCACAAGACTGGAGGTTTAAGAACAGGGAAAGAAAGCCATTCCCACATTCATGAAAAGTCACCTGTTTGCTGAATGCTGAGCTTGGAGTGGTGGGGTCAGCTCTTGACGCATATCACAGTTAAAAGTTATCTTTGCAAGACATTCAGACAGAAAAAAATGCTCGTTTGGCTGACCCAGTTAGAGCATTTAACAGAAACTGACACAGAATTAAAGATTAAAAGGCCCAGTGAATCCTTGGTATATTTCCATTCTTTTTAATTTTTTCAGGGATTTAATTTTTCAAGGTATTTGTTTTTATTGTCAGATTTTAAAAATCCATGTCCTTCTCTACTATTTGCCAGAAGAGGGGGGTGAGTAGTTGTTTTGCTGTTTTGAAGTTGTGTCCAACTCCGCTCCTCATTCTCTTTTCTTTAAAAAAATTCTCGAGATGAGAAAACTGAAAATAATTAAAATAATGATGTACCAGCTAGATGCTAAATGTATATTTGCAGTGGTTATTGAAACCATCCAACATGTTTTATTACATTGTTCATTTTATGATGTTCGTTTGGGACAGCAAAGCTTTTTAATAAAGAGATATGGTTAACCCCTCCTTTAACCAAGTTCCTTGGGCCTTTTGATCAGGTTTATTTGCAACTCGATTTTCACACTCGGATGATTCTATTTTTTTCAGTGTATGCCAAATTCTGTCAAGTAATGTGTAAGATACACACTTTAACACATTATCTACTTAATTAATCAATTGTATATATTCAGTGTTTATTTTTTAAATAAACTGGGCATTGATGTAATAAAGAATCTATGGTCTGTAATAACCTATCTGGCAACCTTCTATAATACTAATAATTTGTTCTAAAAAATTATTAAATAAAAGGAACTACAAAGTAGAGATTGGACTAATTCTACTGCTAGGGCAAATGTGCTGGACTTGGTTGCAGAGTATAGTGACATTGCTACAAGTGCAGTGGTGGGTTGCCCAAGGTTCAGACCGGTTCACAAGAACCAGTAGTAAACCGGTGGGAGACTCCGCCCACCGAATTATTATTATTATTATTATTATTATTATTATTATTATTATTATTATTATTATTATTATTATTCTATACCGCCCTTCTCCTGAGGGACTCAGGGCGGTGCACAGCCTATTAAAAGCACAAAGACACATCAGTTAAAAATAATTAAAATTAATAAATAATTTAGGCTCAGATTTAAAAACCCAACATTTAAAACAATCAATTTAAAATCATCCCATTAATAGCCCAGCCTGGCAGAACAATAGTCTTGAGGGCACAGCAAAATACATGGAGGTCAGAGATCTTACGGATTTCCAGGGGCAGTTCATTCCAAAGGGCAGGGGCTCCCACAGAGAAGGCCCTCCCCCTGGGTGTCGCTAGCCGACATAACTTGGCTGATGGCACCCCGAGGAGACTCTCTCTGTGGGAGCAAACTGGCCGGTGGGAGGCTACTGGTGGCAGAAGATGGTCTCGAAGATACCCAGGTCCAATGTCATGGAGCGCTTTGAAGGTGGTAACAAACAACTTGAGGCTCATTCAGAAGACCACTGGGAGCCAGTGCAGCTAGCGCAGGAGGGGTGTCACATGGGCACGAGTTGCGCCCATAACCACCCACGTGGCCACATTCTGGACCAGTTGGAGCCTCTGGGTGTTCTTCAAGGGGAGCCCCATATAGAGAGCATTACAGTAGTCCAGCCAGGAGGTGACAAGGGCATGAGTGACCATGCGCAAGGCATCCCGATCCAGAAAGGGCCGCAACCGGCGAATCAGGCGAACCTGATAAAAAGCCCCCCTGGCCACGGCCATCATATGCTCTTCTAAAGACAGCCATGCATCCAGGAGGATGCCCAGATTGCGAGCCCTCTCTGTGGGGGGCAAAGACCACATGCACACAGTCTTGTTATGAACTGATAGTAAAGGTAAGTAGAATCCACCCCTGTATAGGGGATGTGTAGGAGCTCTACTTTGGATATGATCAAGCCAAAACAATTCTGATACAACACATTCATGACATTGAAAGACAACAAGACTAGCCTCTCCTCCCCAGAAATATTGAGTAATCAATCTTGTATTTTCAGACTGGCAAAAACACTTAGATTATAACATGATATTCAAATTGAGAAGAGCTTTAACACTGGCTCGGTTTAATGTTTTGCTGTCAACTATTCTGGAAAGCAGACGCACACAAAAAGTCCATATGCTGCTCAGTTATGTCCATGTGACACAAGGGCCATAGAATGTATCATTCACATTTTATTGTGTTGCTGCTTTTACAGAGATATTACAGTTCACTTTAGGACCCCAAATCTAATAAAATAACCAAGCATTCTGATACCTTCTATACAGATTTTTTAAACTCATTAAGCAAGACTATCTTGTTCAGAATTAATATTGGGGTGATTTATTTATAAAATTATAGCTTTGAAGAGGTAAATGGTAAAAGAGCAAGTAATAATAACAACGACTAAGTTGCTGGATGGTTGTAGGAAAAAGGAAACATGTATCAAATTAAGATCCTCTCTCTGATCATTCATCCACATCTCTTCACAGGGCAATAGGCTGTCAATTGTACAAAGATGATTACTCTTTAACTACTGCCCTTTCAGTTTCCTGTTGGAGTAGCCAAGCCATTCATCCATCTTTGTCAATGTGCGTCAAAGCCGCAGGTCATTGTGATGTTCTGAAGTAAATCTTGGGCAATTAACTCTCTGAAGATAATTTCCTAGCTGATATACCATGAAGTGAGCTGGAGACTCATAATACAGTTACTAAGAGAGTAAAACTTAAATTTCATGGTATGGGTTTTTTAACATCCCATTGCATTGCAAATTCTGCTGATGGCCCATTGACATTTTTGGCCAGCAAATGCTTTGAAAATAACAGACAATAGTCAAATGTTTTAATTGTGTGTGTGTGTTTGTGTACATGTTTCTTTTTTAGGCTGGGTGCATTGCAAGCAGTCCTCCAAGTGCTGGCTGAACCACAACTCCATCAAGAATGGCAAAACGGCCAATAATGAGCAGGAAAGCCAATAAGGACAGAAACTTTTGAGGGACAGGAGAGCTTCAGATGACCAAATGTGGTTCAACTGGATGAACGAAAAGATGGGCTAAATAGAGAGGATGGGATGGGATGGGATGGGATGGGATGGGATGGGATGGGATGGAATGGAGTACAAGGTAATGACAAAAAGCTTCTGGAAATGAGTGGGAAGCCAGTATAGGACTCAACTGAGAACCATCATGTGGTCAAACTTATGAAAGGTGAAAGGTGCCATAATAGAGAGGGGACCCAAGAAAAAACTGCACATCAAAATAGCTTCCTCCTGTTTTATCCCAGATCTATCCATCAACCCACAGATCTGTCAACTGGGCTACTTTACCAGTCCAAGTGATAAACCTGCATTCTAAAACAGGCCAGAGAAGAGAAGTTTATATGACACCGTGAAATTGCTTCCTTCCTGGCTGATCCCCTACTCCATCAGCTTGTCAAATGACCTGTGTTTAGACCCAGATTTAATGGACTTCTCCATACTGGCAGAACTATTGATTTCATCCTAGTTTCCAAAGAACCGTGTATGGCAAGGGATGGCAGTACTGGCAAGAAACAGCCACAGCTAGCAACATCCAGAAATATCCCATGAAGAACACAACATGGCACTTCCCCAATGTCATAAAAATATTACAAAGTGCAGGAGTTGAAAATCCTACTGGAAAGGAGGGGACATGGAGCATGGAAAAAAAAGTTTGTGCCTTCAGGGCTAGACAGAAAAGAGAAGACAAACCATGGCCAAATCAAGGCTTTGAAGTCCCTGTGCTGCAATTAGTGCTCCTAGGGGACCATCAGATCAAATAGGAAGAAGCAGGAGGAGCAAAAAATCATTTTCTTTTTCTCTTCCTTTCTTTTGGGCACCTTCCCCGTTTCCCCGCTTGGCTCATCTGTTTACAATTTATTGAGCTGTAATTCACTGTAGGCATTAATCTTTCATAGCAGAAAGTAATCGGTGAAGTGGTAAGTGACTACGATGGTGCCTGGTCCGGAGGGCACATTGCCACCCCTATTCATTCCTCTCCCCTCTAGCTTTTGTTCCCTCTTTTTTGGCCTCTTACATTCCAACACTAGAGCAGCAGCACCCTTAATGTGCCCCCTGTGTTTCTTTCATAGTGCATCCTGTATGGCAACTTCCATCACCACTAGGACGGTGCCCGTGGTTGCATTGGCAGCTGGTGGCAGCTAAGACTGCAACTGCTGCTTGTTGAACCCATCAGATAACATCCCCTCAACACTTCCCTCTGCCCTGCATAGTAATTGTCAACGCCACGGGAAGGGAAAAATTGCCCTCTTTCACTTCTTCTGACATTTAGATCACTCTCTGCAGTGGACACTGTCAAGGGTAACGAACTAGGGGAATTGAGAAGGAAGTAGAGATATAGATGATAGAGATAGAGATAGAGAAATATAGATATAGATATAGATATAGATGATATAGATATAGTTCAGTGGTTCGAATCCCTAGTGCCGCCTAATGAGGTGAGCTCCCATTACTTGTCCCAGCTTCTGCCAACCTAGCAGTTCGAAAGCACGTAAAAAATGCAAGTAGAAAAATAGGGACCACCTTTGATGGGAAGGTAACAGTGTTCCTTGCGCCATTGGCATTGAGTCATGCCGGACACATGACCACGAAGACGTCTTCATGGTCATGTGTCCGGCTCTTCGCCTTTGAAACGGAGATGAGCACCGCCCCCTAGAGTAAGGAATGACTAGCATATATGTGTGAGGGGAACATTCACCTTTTTATAGATAGGTAGGCAGAAGTCAAAGTAATAAGGAAGGAAAGATTTCCAAGAACCCAGCCTAAGGCTAGATTATATAAAGATGCTTCTTCTCCAGAGTTACATCTACCTGTCCCATCAGGTCTGGCAGGAGAGGCATGTTAAGAGTCTCATCCATTAAAGAATGTAATTTGACCCAGGAGGAAAACTTTTTCTGCTTGGCATTCATCATTTGGAACATCAGTCTCCCTCAAAATTAGATTAGCCTCTGACCTTGCTGGCCTTCAGGAAGTCTCTTCCGTTATGGTTCAGACATTGTGCCTGGGGATCTGGTGGTGGTACCAAGCCTGCTGGTTGGTTGCATTGTTAATAATGTACTGGCACTGTCCTACAAATTAGTTTTATTGTTTTGATTAACGGTTTTAATCGGTTTCAATGGCTTTTATTTTGCTTGCATTATTAAGTGTTGTTGTTTTAATTAGGTAAGCCACCCAGAATCACTTAAGTGAGATGGGCAGCAATATAAATGGAATGATTGAATTAAATAAATCAATAAAATCATTGTAGAGAGGGTGTATAGTCTGACCGGGCTCTCATTCTGCTTGACAAGCTGGTTGAAGCAAGATGAAATTTCCTCTTCCTCTTCCTATTCTCTGATTGTGTTTCTATGTAGATTAAAAAAAGCTCACAATTTCAAACCAAAACAGTACTTGGGTTTTCTGAAGAAGTCTGATTCTTTTCAAAATCTGCCTTATGCAAGAGGTACTTTCTCTGAAGACTGTGTTTCACATCGATGGTGCAACATTACTAATTATGGCTCTTGTGTAGCCTGTTTCTGCCAATTTCTGAGCGTTGCAGTTTTATTTCTACTTCCTGTCCTGAAAATCACGTGAATCATTCTATTAGACATCTGCATAACAAATATAGGGCTTATTGTCCTGCAGCTGTTTTGCAATTTCAGTTTGCTTGCATCCTATTACTGGTAGAGCTCATAAAATGAGGGGCGGGGGGAACCCTCCTTCAAAGAAAATTGAAGTTCTGCTTTTCAAGAAATATGACTAAATAAATAAAAGTTCTGCTTTTCAAAACAGGACAAGAGAAACTGGATAGATTTTTTAAAAAAATTATTTCTGAAAAGTCCAGGGTATTTCTGCTTATACTGTGACAAATTCCTCCACGCAGCTGTTATATGGTATCCAGCACTAATATTTGCACTCTGCAGAGAATATCATATTTATCAATGGATTTAGAGAATACCGGTTATAATTTCATAAATGAAACCCAACATTGAAATGAGCATACAAATTACATGTGTTTCTAATAAAAAGCATAGAATATAGAATCATAGGGCTGGAAGGGACCTTGGAAGTCTTCTAGTCCATTCCTCTGCTCAAAGAAGGAAACATACCATCTTCATCAAATGGCTGTCCATTCTAAATTCGAAAACCTCTACTGATGAAGCACCCAGTACTGCAGCAGGCAAGCTATTCCATTGATTAACTGTTCTCACTGACAGAAAAATGCCTCTTAGGTTGGATCTCACTTTAATAAGCTTCCATCCATTATTTGTTGTCCTGCTCTCTGATGCTTTGGAGAATATATCAATCTCCTCTTCTTTGTGACAACTCCTCAAGTACTAGAAGACAGTTATCATGTCCCCTTAATCCTTCTCTTTGATAGGATGGACATACCTAGCTCCCTCAACCATTCATCATACTATTTAGCCTCCAGACTCTTTATTATCTTTTGTCACTCCTCTCTGCAAACTTTCTGGGGTCTCAGCATCTTTTTTGTATTGTGGTGACTGGAAATATATGCAGTATTGCAAGTGTGGCCTCACCAGTGCAGTATAAAACGGTATTATCATGTCCCATGATCTTGATGCTATCCCTCTGTTGATGCAATCTTGGACTGCATTGACTCTTTCAACAGCTGCAGCACAATGCTGCTTCATACTTAAGTGGCAGTCCACTACAACATCTAGATCTCTCTCGCAGTTTCTACTTTTGGGCCAGGTGCCACCTACTTTATACCTGGGCATTTGGTTTTTCCTGTCTAAGTGCAGAAGCTTACTTTTCTCACCAGTGAACTGCATCTTATTGGCTAGGGTTCAATGCTCAAGTCTGTCAAGATCCTTCTGAATCTTGAGTCTATCTTCCAAAGTGTTAGCAATTCCTTCCAGCTTGGTGTCTGAGAATTTGATCAGTTTTCCTTCTATCCCCTTGTTTAAAATATTTATGAAAATGTTGAAGAGTACTTGGCCCCAATACAGAAGCTTGTGGTTTCCCACTGCATGCTTCCCTCGATGTAGTTGTAGTTCCATTGTGGAACTACATGTTGGGTCCTGTAGTCCTCAATGGAATTGCATCTACATGGGGGTTTTGTACTTTAGTAAATTTTACTTGAATGCTTGGATACTTGGATGCTCTCTCATAGAAATGACCTAAGTACGAAGTGAATACAGCCTCAACATGTAAAAACCTGTAGAGTTGAATATGACTTCCCCTCAGAAGAAGGACAGGGGCCGGGCAACCATTGGAAACTGAGGGAAGATAAGGACTGCAGTTTTCTGCCTATCCAAGAATGGGTGAATAAATACTTCAGCTCAGCCAGTGGAAGAAGACATTGATTGGTTGTCACTTTAGTCTGTTGAGAAAAGTTTTTTTTTAATTCTTAAACCAGGAAGGGGAAATCATTTTCTGTTGAAAGCCACAATCCCTAGAGGAAAATTTGGTCCAGACTGGATAAGTAGAGGAGACCTCACACATAGAGACGATATAACCTGAACTGGTATCTGATTAAAAACAGGCATTGCTGCTCACTGATTCCGATTTCCCCCTAGAACCTGACTAAATTGAGTTCTGGAAAATTACTGTAAGTAATCCCAAAGCAAACTCTGACTCTGTCCAAAATAACTAAACAGAAATGCAAATTATAATTTGGGAATGTTCATTACTTGGTGGACTTGGAGTTTCAGAAATGCTCTGAGAAGATATCTCCCCCCACCCTCTTCAGCTCTCCAACCCTTGTCTCTTTCCTAAAGCCCCCATCTTTCCCTGTTTCCCAAACCATGAAACTTCTCCCTCCCCCTTGACCCCATATTTCAAGAGAAAGCAAAAGCTCTTATTCCCAGTTAGGAGCTGTTACTATACAGATAATTCTCGACTTACAGCAGTTCATTTAGTGACAGTTCAAAGTTACAACAGCACTGAAAAAAGTGACTTATGACCAGTGGTGAAATCCAATTTTTTTTACTACAAGTTATCTGGGCATGGTTTGATGGGCGTGACAGGGGAAGGATACTGCAAAATCTCCATTCCCACCCCACTCCAGGGGAAGGATCCTGCAAAATCTCCATTCCCACCCTACTCGGGGGCCAGCCAGAGGTGGTTTTTTCCAGTTCTCTGAACTACTCAAAATTTCCGCTACCAGTTCTCCAGAACCTGTCAGAACCTGCTGGATTTCACCCCTGCTTATGACCATTTTTCACAGTAATGACTGTAGCATTGGTTACGTGATTTACATTTGGATGATTGACAACTGACTCACAGTTGTCACGGACTCACGGGATCCCCTTTTGAGACCTTCTGACAAGCAAAGCCAATGGGGGAAATCAGATTCACTTAACAATTGTGTTACTAATTTAAGAACAGCAGTGATTCGCTTAACAAATGCCGTAAGGAAAGTTGTAAAATGGAGCAAACTCACTTAACAAATTTCTCACCAAACAACCTAAATTTGGGGCTCAAGTGTGGTTGTAAATTGAGGACTACCTGTATATTCGCACCATCCTTGCTTTATAGAATTCAGGGTTGCAATATGTAGTTTTAAGGCTTTCTTGCAGTTGAGCCTTACAAAACATATTCTGGCAATGAGGCTTTTTTTTCTGCCATGTTTTAGTGTTGCTTTTACCTAATGCCTGGCCCAAATCTGGGATACTCTTACATTTTCCTCTGCTATTCCAGTGTTACATTTATGTCCCCTCCCACTTCCCATTCCAACAGTGCCTAGCCATGTACATTTGATCAGCATTCTTTTAGTGGTGCTGTTAAGCCCCTAGGAGGCGGGATTGGCGCATCTTTCTATTGGCTCCTTTAGACAGATGTGGACACATCCCTCCTGAGCCCTATTCCACAGGGTCATTCTGGTTTGAACAATAGGGGAATCTAGATTTCTCAAACCAGTGTCTCCCACTTCATTAACTTAACCCTGAGCCAATCGGCATTGTGGAAGTGTGATTTAGAAAGAGGGATAAGGCCAATTAATCACATGCTGCAGAGGTAGAGCTGCACAACAACAGGAGGGACACTTGGCACTATAACGATCATTGCCACCAAATGTCTGATGCTCAGAACAACTGAAGGAGGAAGAGAAAGAGGCCTTGCCTGAATTTTTGGAGATTGATTTGAAATGAGTTTAGATAGACTAGCCTTCTGCCACCTAGTTCCCTTCAGATGTTTGCAAGTCCTTAATTACAATGATAATCATTGCAGGCTAACAGATTTGGTAGGTGTATGATTTGAGATATTTAAACAATTTTGGGAGTAGAATGTATATTATTATTATTATTATTATTATTATTATTATTATTATTATTATTATTTAAATTTATATGCCGCCCTTCTCCCGTAGGACTCGGGGCAGCACACAGAATAAAAACATATCACAATAAAAATCCTAAAAACAGCCAATGTAAAATCCCAAACAGAATAAAATCTTGTAGCAGATCAGGGAAATTGCTGAAACAGCAATGTCTTCAGGTCAGTGCAGAAAGTGCGGAGGTCAGGGGCCGTCCAGAGCCCGATGGGTAATCCATTCTAGAGGGTTGGTGTGGCCACTGAGAATGCCCTCATCCTGGGGGCCACCAGCCGACATTGTCTGGCTGATGGTACCCGGAGAAGGGCAGCCCTATGTGACCGCACAGGGCAGTGGGAGGCCAGTAGGAGGTGGTCCTGCAAGTACCCCGGGCCCATGCCATGTAGGGCTTTATAGGTGAGAACCATCTGGCTCATAGAAGACAAACTTGGTGTTCCTGATATAGGCAGTCCTCGATTTATGACCGCAATTGTGTTCCAAAATTTATGTTGCTAAGCGAAACATTTACTAAGTGAATTTTGCCCCATTTTAACACAGTTGTTAAGTGAATCATTGCAGTTGTTAAATTAGTTATCACGGTTGATAAGTGAATCTGGTTTTCCCATTGACTTTGCTTGTCAAAAGATGATCACATGACACTGGGACATTGCAACCGTCATAAATATGAACCAGTTACATTTGAATTTTAACTATATGACCATGGGGATGCTGCAACAGTTGTGTGAAAAACGGTTATAAGTCACTTTTTTTAGTGCCGTTGTAACTTTAAATAGTCACTAAACGAACTTTTGTAAGCCAAGGACTACCTGTGGTGATAAGACACAAAAAAAGAAAGATAACTTTCTTTTTTGGCCATGAGGGAAAAAAATTCAAAACCCATATTAGAATAAAAAACAATCTTGTTTTTACCATCAAGAAAAATATTGCTAAAAGTAGATGACAGGGAAGCAGGAAGGAAGGTGGCCATACTGAAGAAATGAAATCCAGCTGGTCAGAACTAGCTATGTGGGAGAAAAAGAAAACGATAGCAATTTAAATTTAGCTACACTGGGATTTCCAGAATTACTGGAAAGAAAAAGCAAACTAACAAGGATCGATCCACAGCTGTCATTTATTTTTTAAATTAAGCTCTTACCTGAATCATAAAATATTCATTTTCTTATAAAGCCGTTTAAGAATCTGAAAAAAGGGGCTATCTTTGACTGGTCATTACAGCCCCAAATATAATTTCTCCATCCCCATCATTTCTGCGCTAAGATAGGCTGTTAGAAGATTTTCAAGATTTAGCTATAAGAACAAGTGAGTCAGAACAAGTATAAATTGCACAACTGTACGAAGTATTCTGAGCAAAGTAAGCCAATTCCAAGAAAAGATTTATAATACCTACAACCAGATCAATTTTGCCTAGGAAAGATGATGAATTTGGGAGGGGCACAGGAATGAATGCTGAACAAAACTGGCCCCATAATCGCATTGCTTAAAAATGCCTCCATATGCTATATTTCTGTCCCCATTTATGATTTCAACTAGCTCAGGAAAGCTGGAAAGATTTCTGTTTTCTTAATGATCTATTCTATGTCCTGTTTGAAAATGAACTGAAATCCAAGAGGAGCATCTCCAGGCTCACTGGTGACTCAGCATGGTCAGTAAAGCCACAATGAACGGAAGAACTGGAAAAGGACTCAAATCTTCATTATCTCGATCCCTTTTTCTCCCCACTAGCAGAAGGGAACTCTCAAATCAACCCAACTCTTATAACCAAAACCACCTGCTCAGTCAAGATTTTGCTGGTCAAGATTTTGGCAAGCCACTAGTATATAAATAGAGAGCAAACTTCCACTCCCTTCTAGCACTGATGATGTTACCTAGTTTGGTAGTGAAATAACTGCAAGAAAACAATCAAGTTCGGAGGATCAAGGACCCTATAGTTCAACCCTGAACTACAAACTTTCTCTTCTATTGATATTAGTCACCCTTTAACTAATTGCAGGAGTTCTCAGGGGTACATTTTAATTTTTTTAAAAAATTATAAAAACATCATAAACCAAAACAAGATATTATATTAAATCAAGGGAATAAAACTCTCATACCTCTGTATTACTTTTCAATCTTTTGGCCATCTCAGTATTGTTTTTGCAACTTCTAGAAAATCTTAAATTTTTCAAACAACTCAGAAAAGAACCCCACAACTTCTCTTACTATGCACTTCCTTTCATTTGTCAGCTATTTAGAAAGGTTGCAATGCACACATCCATTTTTCTTGGTTAAAATTCATACATTGAATCTGCTGGTATCCTGCATCAACCCTTTCTGAAAAATAACAAATTGCACCTTTTAAAAAAACTAGAGAAAAATAAAGTAACAACACAATGCTTTTGAGAATGGACAAAAGATTCTCATAGAAACTAGCCTACTACCTTCTGGTAGTATTTCCAGAAAAGTTATACTTAGGAAGGAAAGGTTAACCTTATTTATTGCTTTAAAAAAAATCTTAAATTGGAATTACAAAGTTACCTGGTGAACGTCCATGGCTGAAGGTGAACTTAAACCAAGGTCTCCCCAGAACTGGTCTAGCATTTTAACCACTATCTCCCTTCCTTTTATGTGCTATAATATTTCCAAATCTCTTCAGTGGAAGTTTTGTTGAGAGGGGGTTGGGGAGAGACAGAGACAGAGACAGAGACAGAGACAGAGACAGAGAATAGTGAAGAGTCAGCTTTCTCCTCCACATTTATACCATCCTGAAAATCCTCTACACAAAAAAATAATTACTGGTAAGCTTAGAAAAACAGCTTATTTTAATTGCAAGGGAATTTTCCCTCATACAGTAAATGTAGCAGTGGAGACGGTTGAATTTTGGAAATCATAGATACAGGATGAGTAGTATTCCTTTTCCTTCTAATGTATCCCCCCCCCCCAAAAATATAAACACCCCATCATTCTCTACACGGCAAGCAAGCCTGCAAATAAATGGAGGATGAAGCTGGCAATACTGCCTACAGATTGCTTGTTGGATTCAAGGTCCTGGTGATGGAAATGGCCATGACTTCTGGAATTCAGTGGGCTATTAAACTCTGCGGAAACTTGCAGGTACAGGCCAATCTCACCACCCACAAAGATTTCCATCAACGGAAAGAACAGATTTCCAAACACGGCAGAGTGTTATCGTCTGGTTTAATACAGGAAAAAAAGAACAAGAACACCTGGAACTTATTTTTATTGTGTTTAGTCAAACACTGGGCCGGGGAAAGTAATCCCTCCAGGTGGGCAGCTGTCTAGAGCAGTGTTTCTCAATCTTGGAAGCTTGAAGATGGGTGGACTTCAACTCCCAGAATCCCCCAGCCAGCGCTGGCTGGGGGATTCTGGGAGTTGAAGTCCACCCATCTTCAAGCTTCCAAGGTTGAGAAACACTGCTCTAGAATCTTTTAAACAGCAATACAGAATTTTTACCATGGCCTTCTTCCAGGATTTCATTTTTTTCAACTTTAGTTGAAAAAAAAAAACTTTAGAGCTTTGGAGCCCTGGACTTTAATCCTGGTGATCTCCCATCCAAGTACAGATAGTCCCTCGATTAATAACAGTTCATTTAGTGACTGTTCAAGGTGACAACAGCGCTGAAAAAAATTATCTATGTCCATTTTTCACACAAACATTGCAGCACACCGATGACCTCGTGATCAAAATTCAGATGCTTGGCAACTGGTTCATATTTATGACGGGTTGCAGTCAGCGGTGGGCTTCAAAAATTTTAGCAAGGGGTTCTTTGCCCGGTTGCTGGGTGAGCGTAGCGGGCATGGCCAAGTCGGCCTCCTGCACACGGCGGGGTGGGTGGGTGGGGTGTTTTTGCCCTCCATGGGCTCCGGAGGCTTTCCTTGAGCCTCTGGGAGGGCGAAAACGGCTCTCCCAGGCTCCGGAGGCCCTCTGGAGGTTGGAAACAGGCCCATTTCCAGCTTTCCCAAACTTCCGGTAGGTCCGTTTTTCACCCTCCCCGAGCTCCCCATGCACCCTGCATCCAAAATGGGCTGTTTGGGGACTCCTGGGAGGGGAGGGGTAGGCAGGGCTAGCCAGGAGTGGGATTTGGGGGTTCTCCGAACTGCACAGAATCTTAGCTAGAGATTCTCCTGAACCCCTGCAAACCCCCAGCAGCCCATCCCTGGTTGCAGTGTCCTGGGGTCATATGAATATCTTTTGCGACCTTCTGACAAGCAAAATTAATGGGTAAACTAGACTCCCTGAACAATTGCAAGAAAGGTTGTAAAATGGGACAAAACTCACTTAATAAATGTCTCACTTAGCAAAATAAATTTTGAGCTCAATTGTGGTCGTAAGTTGAGGAATAACAACCTCTGGCCCTATTGCGTTTAGCTTTGCAGGATCAGCTAAGGTCAGCCAGAAGCTGCCATTTGCTGTAATGTAACTATTACGTTACAATAACGTAATGTAATAGTTGCAATAATGTAATGTAATAGTTACATTATTGTAACTATGTTGTGGACTAGGTTTAGCAGATAAAAACTGTTAGGAAATGGTTATTTGTCTAACTAGTTGGACTAGTTAGACAAATAGACTGGGACCACTCCCAGTTGCTTTTCGTGTGTTTACTCAAAGGCTATTCTGCTCAATAACCCACAACATCGGTTATGAGCCAAGAATATCCTTAACAAAAACATTTTAAAACTGAAGATGATGATGATCAATCCAATAAGAAAAATTCTTAACGAAATAGGAAAATGAAAAAAAATGCATCTCATAGGGAACGTCAGTCTTCTCCAGTCTTGTGTTCTGTAGCTGTGTTGGTCTCCAACTCCCAACTCCCCAGGGTGTGTGTGTGTGTGTGTGTGTGGGTGTATAGGCTGGGAATTCTGGGAGTTCTGGTCCAACACATTTGCAAGGCACCAATTTGGAATAAGATGTTCTGCAATGGGAAATACATTTTGATCCTGGAAGAACAAATCACATTTGTACTGAGCTAGAGGCAACATAGGTAAAAAAAGAGGGAGAGTGATTGTGAGATCGCAGCTGCTATCTCGACCTTTTTAATCACTTTATCCAGAACAATACAGCAAAGCAGACTACCTCAACAGAAGCCTAAAAACATGTCCAAAAAGCTAATGTGGTTTATTTTGGTCTGCTTCTCACTCCAAAAATGCCACTTGGCTTTTATTAAAGGAGCTGTGTAACCAGGGGTGGACTGCTGGGGGTTCGCAGGGGTTCGGGAGAACCGCTAGCTAAGATTCTGTGCAGTTTGGAGAACCCACAAATATCACTCCTGGATCGCCCCACTCACCCCACCCCTCCCCTCCTCTCCCCTCCCAGGAGTCCCCACGTGGCCCGTTTTGGATACAAGTAAGTGCAGGGCGGAGGCTTGAGGAGGGCAAAAAATGGGCCTACTGGAAGTTCGGGAAGGGCCCATTTCCAGCCTCCAGAGGGCCTCCGGAACCTGGGGAGGCCATTTTCGCCCTCCCGGAGGCCCAAGGAAAGACTCCAGAGCCCAGGGAAGGCAAAAAGCCCTCCCCTCCCCCCCCGATGTGGTGCAGGAGGCCGACTAGGCCACGCCAGCATGGCCACGCCCACCCAGCAACCAAGCAGAGAACCCTTGCTAAAATTTTTGAAGCCCACCGGTTATTACCATTAGTAAGGTCAGAGCTTAAGGCAGATTGGAAAGTAATGAAATATTTTTTTTCACTGCCATTTAGAGTGTCCCTGTGTCCTGAGCCTTTTCCTTACAGCTATCCTATCTGGGTTCCTCCTTTTCTTAAGAGTCAGCAGAAAAATTGGCTGGCAGAATTTGAATGAGCTTCATAGTGTAGAAGGAACTAGGCTGAGGAGCAGCGCTGTCTTTGCAGATTTGCCGTAGAAGAATTTCAGACAATGATTAACATATATCCTGGCTGCTTTCCCCCCTCCCATACAGAATCATCTGCTGGCATGAAAAACAACTATTAGTTACTTTCTGTAATGTGTGACAGGATGAGGTTGGGAGGGTGTTCTTCATTCAGTGCTTTTCCTATACAGAATGTTTCTGTTTGTTTTGCCACAAAGATATCAGTCTCCTGGGTGATTGATAGTGTGCCAGAAATAAATAAACAAATAAAATACCTCAGCTGACAAGTCTACTCTATGCAAGGCAGATATCTGGTCTGTCTTGTAACCCTTCTTAAAATGGAAGCAGAGGGCAATTTCCAGCAGGAAATCAAGAGATCTTTCTTTCTGTCTCTCTTTCTGTCTTTCTGTCTGTCTGTCTTTTTCTTTCTTTCTTTCTTTCTTTCTTTCTTTCTTTCTTTCTTTCTTTCTTTCTTTCTTTCTTTCTTTCTTTCTTTCTTTCTTTCTTTCTTTCTTTCGACTGACACAACTATGACAGCAAACAGCAATAGAAAAACCCTGCCCTGTCAATCAGGCTGCATCTTGCAGGCAGATCAACTGATCTCCTTCTCAGTATACCAAGGCCACCAACTTGTCAGCTAATATTTGTTTGCTAGTTTTTAACACATGTGATTCAATCTTCTGAAAGACAAACATTTATTTGGAAAATAGTATTAGTCTTTCAGACGATCAATACTCCCTTGTCAAAAACAACAGCAAGAAGCTATATGTCCCTCCCAAGGCAACTGGCACAGAGGGCAATGCCCGTTAACTGGATGGGAAGGGGACTTGCAGCAGACTTAAATGCCAGGTCATATCACTGCCCGACTGTGTCATCATTAGGTCTTTAGAGTTTGTATGGCAAGATGTGTATTAGAAAAAGAGAGGGAATACTACTTTAATAGCAATACATTTAAAGAGGACTTTAGGCTGCTTCTGCAATGAGCTGTGGATGAGACAGAAACAGTTTCATGAGGATGTTCCTTAAAAACATGAGCAAGGTATCTGCATACCACAATAATCAAGATGGTATGAGCTTGAATCCTCAACGTGACATACTGCATTCAACCTGCCAGTGAGGCAGGTACAAAGCAGAGGTTTCAGCAGGTTCTGACCAGTTCTGGAGAACCAATAGTGGAAATTTTGAGTAGTTCAGAGAACCGGTAAATACCACCTCTGATTGGCCCCTCCCCTATCTATTCTCTGCCTCCCGAGTCCCAACTGATTGGGAGGAAATGGGAATTTTGCAGTATCCTTCCCCTGGAGTGAGGTGGGAATGGAGATTTTACAGTATCCTTCCCCTGCCACACCCACCAAGCCATGCCATGCCCACCAAGCCACACCCACAGAACCGGTAGTATAAATTTTTGAATCCTACCACTGGTGCAAAGGGCTCTCCCATATTTTTTAGGGATGGGAACACTGATGCAAAAGAAGAGATTCCCCAAGAATCTTGGTTTCTCTTTGCAGTTTAAAAAGCAATTGCCAATGTATACTGTAATCAGGAATGCAGTTAAGACCATTATTGCAAAATATGCATTATATCAGTTCTTTTAAAGAAACACTCACTGACCTGGTTGAAATTAAGCCGTGTTTATTATTATCCATTATTGTTAGACTGCATTAGTTTTATGATCATGTATATCTGTCCATCCCTTAAAGTCCATTCAGAGTGGAGGAATAGTAGAGTTGGGGGGGAGGTTTATAATGGCCAAAATTGATCTTCTCAAGATTTGAGAAATGGGTTTTAAGAAGGAATAGAAATTATTGGCCATAGCTACTATCTGCCGATTCAGATATAAAGTTAGATTCAGAACATCTTTGAGTGTTAACCTACCCAGAATAGTCTGAATCCTTTATTCCAGAGTTAATTTTTGTCTTTTTTTCTTTCTTTCAACCTCTTTCAACTCTTCAGATAAAGCTTCAGTTTAGGAGTTTTTATCCAAGGTCTTTAGGTTTCAGCTCAGGGCGCTGAATAATAGAAAGTTGCATGTTATGTGTGTATAGACAAAAATGCATTTCCAAATCTCTAGGCAATCCTTCCAGCAGCCTCGCATGTAGCTAGTAAATATCATGTAGCATAAATATCAATGACCTCCATGTAAAATAGAATAGTATCCCAATTGTTAGATCGGCGCAGGAAAGAAGAAGTGACCAGCAGGGTTCAAGTAACAAGTTTTAATAACAAGAACTGAACAGCCTGTGCGCTGCCGGAGCTCTCCTTATATACACTCCGGCAGACGCACCGCCCACTGACAGGGATTCAAAACTCCCGCCGAAAGGATCTTTAGCCAATCCCAGGCGGATGCCCTTATAAGGACATAACACTCCTCCCCCCTAGTTCTTAGTCAGTCGATCAGGGAAATAGTCACTAAGATAAACAGGACGTCTACGTGCCCGCGTAGACCTGCGCAGTTCACTGTCAAGATGGACACTCTCCCGGACGGAGGGTGTCTGCTCTGCTCGGGGCTTCTTCCCCGGTGCCGGGCTGGATCTGGCCGTCGAGGACGCGGGCACAGTGTCCGAACCTCCGGCCGGGTCACGGACCTCCGCCTGCGGGCGATGCTGGTCTGCCTCGTTCCTGCACGGATCGTGGAGCCGCCGGTGTGGATCCCTGCTCTTGACCGGTCCGGAACTCCTGAGCCACGGTAGGTCCCTGGGTCTCCCTCGGGTTCCCTCTGGTCTGGGGTCGCGCCGGTCTGGGTCAGGGTGCGAGTCCGGCGGTGGTGGTTGGGTTAAGCCCCCGGGTTCTCCGGTCGAGTCCGGCTTACTCCCGGGGCGGCAGGCGGACGGAATTGGTGACTGGTCGGCTCTGTCGGGGTGGCGTAGGCCTACCTTGCAGGGGTGGTGTCGGCCCTCTCTGCACGGTTGGTCTGGTGGTGGTGCCGAATGTTCCCTCTGGCCGCTGGGCTGCTCGACCTGGTCGGGTTGGTGTTGGCCTACCCTGCCGGGGTGGTGGAGGCCTTCCTTGCAGGGTTGGTTTTCTGCGCGGTTGGCGGGTTGTTGTAGGGCCTCCTGGAATGTTGGCTGGAGGTCCCCATCTCTGGGCTGCCGGTCGCCCACTTCGCAGGGTTGACGTTGGCTTCCCCTGCTGGGTTGTCCCCGGTCTACTTGCCTTGCCGGATCTGGTATTAGGTTAGGTGCCGGGGTGTTTGTTCTTCCCTCGGGTCGCCGGTGTGCCTCGTCTGGGTGGTTTAGGCCTACTTCGCCAGGGTGGTTTTGGCCTGCCTCGTCGGGGTGGTTTAGGCCTACTGCGGCGGGGTGGTTTAGGCCTACCTCGTCGGGGTGGTTTAGGCCTACTGCGGCGGGGTGGTTTAGGCCTACCTCGTCGGGGTGGTTTAGGCCTACTGCGCCGGGGTGGTTTAGGCCTACCTCGTCGGGGTGGTTTAGGCCTACTGCGCCGGGGTGGTTTAGGCCTACCTCGTCGGGGTGGTTTTCGCTCACTTCCCTCCACCTTTTGCGGAGCTGGTCGAGATGACGTCTCACGATCTGTCCATCGTCCAGCTCAACGCGGTAGGATTTGGGACCGGTTGTGCTGTGTACTGTAGCTTTAAGCCATTTAGGCGAGCCGTGGAAATTAAGAGCGAATACGGCATCACCGACAGAAAACTGGCGAAGTTGGCGACTGGCTGATGCGGGCACCTCAGAGGAGTATTGCGGGTGCAGTCTGTCCAGGGGTGACCTGAGTCTCCTGCCCATTAAAAGTTCGGCGGGGCATTTTCGGGTGGCAGAGTGAGGCGTGATATGCTGGGTAAGCAAAAAAGTGTCAATGCGCTCCTGCCAGTCCCCCGGGCCCATCTTGGCGAGCGACTCCTTCGTGAGCCGCACCATCCGTTCAGCCTGCCCATTTCCGGCCGGTCTGTAAGGGGCAGAGAGGGCATGGCGAATGCCCAAGCCAGCCAGGAAAGCTTCCATGGGCACGGACGTAAGTTGGGGCCCGTTGTCTGAGACCAGAACGTCTGGGAGTCCATGGGTCGCGAAGAGGCGCCGGAGGGCACGGATGGTAGCTTCCGTTGTGGTGGATGCCATGGGGACGACTTCCAACCACTTGGAGTAGGCATCGACCACGATGAGGAGGTGGTGCCCATGAATGGGGCCAGCAAAGTCTATGTGAATGCGCGACCAGGGGGAGCTCGGAGTCTCCCAGGGCATCGGGTCAGATTGAGGCGGGGCGGCTCTGACTTCTTGGCACGGGCTACACCTGGCGACCCAATGTTCAATGTCTTTGTCCAGTGTCGGCCACCAGACGTAGCTCCGTGCCAGGGCTTTCATCCGGACTATGCCCGGGTGTCCTTTGTGCAGCGCCGTAAGAGTCCTTCGGTGAAGAGAGCTGGGAATCAGCACCCTATCTCCCCATAGTAAACAGCCGCGCATGGTGGACAGCTCCCCTTGCTTGCGGCTGAACGGGATGAAGTCGTCGCTGTCAATTCGAGTCGGCCAGCCTCTCAGGACCCAGGAGTGGACTTGCCGGAGGATGGGGTCAGCTCGCGTGTGCGTCGCTACGTCGGCAGATGTCACCGGACAGTTGCTGTCGTTGTCAATATGCAGCAGCTCGAGCGTGGGGGCCGGGTCTTCCACGGATTCGGCGGATGGGCACCTGCTCAACGCATCGGCGTTTGCGATGGCTTTACCAGGCTGGTGGACGAGGCTGTAAGAGTAGCCGGCGAGGAAGATGGACCAGCGCGTCATCCGGGGGGACATGAAGGCTGGGGTCTGCTTGTCCCCTGCTAGTAGGCCGAGGAGAGGCTTGTGATCGGTGACAATGGTGAATTGCCGTCCATACAGGTATTCGTGGAAGCGCTTCACCCCTGCAACAATAGCCAACGCTTCTTTGTCCAGTTGGCTGTAGTTGCGCTCAGCACTAGACATAGTCTTAGAGAAAAATGCGATGGGGGCTTCACGACCGGTAGGCAGTTCATGGCTGAGCACAGCGCCAACTCCGTACGGGGAAGCGTCACAGGTCAGTCTGAGGGGCAGTGTCTCATTGTATTGAATGAGCACACTGTCTGGGGTCAGAAGTTGCTTAACGGCTCTGAATGCAGACTCTTCCTCACGTCCCCACCTCCAGGAAACCGCCTTCGCCAGCAAGCGATGGAGCAGCTCAGCAACAGTGGCTTTCTGCTGGAGGAAAATCGCGTAGAAGTTAAGCAATCCAAGGAAAGCCTGAAGCTCCGCTTTGTTTTTGGGGCTGGGAGCTTCATGGATAGCTTTAACTTTTGATTTGGTGGGGTGGATGCCAGAACTATCTATCAGATAGCCCAGGAACTCGACTTCCTGTACCCCAATGATGCACTTGTCCCTCCGGACTCTCAAGCCCTTCTCCCTGAAACGCTGGAGAACTAGCCTCAGCCGGTCCAGGAGTTGAGCCTTTGAGTCCCCAGAGATCAGTACATCATCGAAATAAGGCACCACCCCTGGAACGCCTTGGAGAAGGCGTTCCATCATGGACTGGAAAATGCCAGGGGCTGCACTGACTCCAAACTGGAGACGGTTGCACTTAAACGCGCCTCTATGGGTGACAATAGTCTGTGCCTCCGCCGTTTCCTGATCTACTGGCAGTTGCTGGTAAGCCTGGGCCAGGTCCAGTTTTGCAAAAATTTTGCCCTTGCCGAGTGAGTGCAGCAAATGTTGCACTACTGGCACGGGGTATGCGCTCTGCGGCAACGCCTTATTGATGGTCACTTTGTAGTCGGCGCAGATGCGCACAGATCCATCCTGCTTCATGGGGGTCACAATGGGAGTTTCCCATGAAGCATGATCGATGGGTTCCAGGATACCTTGGGCAATCAGCTTATCTAGCTGAGCGTCTACTTTAGCCCGCAAGGCAAATGGAACCCGGCGGGGCTTGAGCCGAATTGGGGTTACCCCCTTGTCCAGATTAAAGGAGATGGGTTTCCCTGAAAAGGTCCCTAACTTACCATCGAAGACTTCTTGGAACTCTCCGATGAGTGAGTCGAGTTCGCCTGAGCTAATCTGGTGGATGCCTCCAATAGAAAGCCCCAGCGGCTGGAACCACTCCACGCCCAGCAGGGTCGGGCGGCTATGCTCCACGACGGTTATGGGAAGCTGGCCCTGGAACTGCTTGAAGGCGATCCGGAGGTTGGTCCACCCGATGACGCCGATGGGGTTGCCGCCGAAATCCACCAGCTTGGAGTGCAGAGGTTCAAGTTGGCGCTTGGAGAGATTCGGCTTCAGTCTCTTGACCTGGTGCCAGTCGATGATCGAATAGACGGAGCCTGAGTCGACTTCCATCGTGCACGGCAAGCCTTCAGCCAACAGTGTCACGTGGAATTTTGTGGCACTGTTGGTGCTGGTGAGGGCGATCGTTGTCTGGTTCACAGCGCCGCCATGAGAACTGTTGCGGTCGTCGCGCTTTTGCTGGATTGAGGACCGTTTGGACGACCTCTGGGAGTCGCGATGATTTTCTGGATTCTGGGGCTTGATCGACTCAGGAACAGGATCAGAGGCTCTGCATGCCTCTGCGATGTGCCCCCTCTTAAGGCAGCGTCTGCAGGTGGCATCCCGCCAGCGACAGGATTGGCGGGGATGGTGTCCCTTGCAACTGCCACACTGAGCGGCGCGGCGGCCATCGTTTTGAATTTCCCGCCTGGGTGGGCGGGAAACTTTCAAAACGGTCGATTCTCCCTCTGAATCTGTTGGAGTGGTCGATTCGTCGGATGATTCCGATGACGGTTTGCGGATCTTATGGATCCCTCGGGACTGGAGCATGGCAGCAGCGGCGGTCTCGGATGTTTCAGCAGCCGTAGCCTCCTCAAGAACGTCCTTCAGGGACAGTCTTTTCCTGCTCAGGAACTTCTTTTGGAGGTTGGCATCTCTCATCCCGAAGACGATCCCGTCGCGTAAGGCATTGTCAACGTTCTCAAATTCGCAGTTTGCAGCGATTTGACGCTATGCTGCCACAAAGTCTTTAAGCGATTCGCCTTCCTTCTGATTACGTTGGCGGAAGGTAAAGCGGTTCGATATGGGGGTGCCCGTTGGTGCATAGTGGTCTTGCAGGGCAGTCTGCAGATCCACCCAGGACATGACTTCAATGTCCCTGGGTGCGACGAGGTTGACGGCGAGTTCCAGAACGTCGGAGCCGCAGTTAGCGAGGAAAAGAGCCCTCTTCCTCTCGTCGTCTAGGTTGTTGTAACCGTTTCCCCGGAGGAATTGGCGGAAACGTATCATATACGAACTCCACTTCTCCCGGCTGGGGTTGAAGGGAGCCAGCGAGGCGAACGGCGCTTGCGGCGTTGCCATTTCTCAGCCCGCGTCGAGTGACTTCAGCTCGTTATGGCGATCGTGCCACGCGGAGGTTCTTCTCTAGACCTTCGTCGCCAGTGTTAGATCGGCGCAGGAAAGAAGAAGTGACCAGCAGGGTTCAAGTAACAAGTTTTAATAACAAGAACTGAACAGCCTGTGCGCTGCCGGAGCTCTCCTTATATACACTCCGGCAGACGCACCGCCCACTGACAGGGATTCAAAACTCCCGCCGAAAGGATCTTTAGCCAATCCCAGGCGGATGCCCTTATAAGGACATAACACCAATGACCACCAAGGAAGGGATAGAATCAACTAAAATGGATACTTCCAGTTAATCATTCAAATCAAAATGGGGAGATCAAAAGATTGGCAGATTCATTGTAACTAAATCCAATATCCATGAAATCAAGGTACTATTTCATGTCTGAGTGCTTTGCAATAAAATGGAAAATTTGAGACTGGCCATCATCCAGTTTGGGATTTTCAAAAGAGATTTCACAATAGGCAGCACACAACTAGATTGAATAATATCATCTTAATTACTGATTAATGAATAAAGAATTAATTTATCAACTACTTCAGTCAACGCTATTTTAAGCAGTGTAGAAAAGCAACTACCACAGTGGTACCGTACAATAACAGTAATACAATGCTGTGGAATATTTTGTTCAGAAATTATACCTAATATTTCTGGCACTGGGAGATATATAGTACTCAAATCCCACAATAAATGGCTAGTTTCAAGCATGCAAATAGTTTATATAATGCTATCAAGAATCATATTTATATGTCTCTATGAATATTCGATATAATATATCCATATAAGCAGACACCATTACAGGTAATCCTCGACTTAAAACAATTCATTTAATGGCTGTTGGAAGTTAAAATGGCATTAAAAAGTGATTTATGACCATTTTTCACAGTTCCAACCATTGCAACATCCCCATGCTCACATGATCAAAATTCAGATGCTTGGCAACTGGTTCATATTTATGACGGTTACAGTATCACAGGGTCATGTGGTCACCTTTTGAAACCTTCTAACAACCAAAGTCAATGGAGGAGCCAGATGGGTTCCTCCCGGTTCGGCCTGATTCTCCTGAGCCGGTAGTGGTGACGATATGACATCACCAAACCGGTTCTGCCCCCCCCCGCATTATTCTTACCTTTTATTTGGCCCCACCCCCAATCTATTGCTGCCTCCTGAGCCCCAGCTGATGGCTAGAGGGAAAAAACCTGATTAACTCTTGCCACGGGGCTTCAAAGCTGATCAGTGGTAAAAGAAAACAAATGAGTAGACCAGTGCCTGCAAAAATAAATGGGTAGACAAAAAATAAATGGGTAGATCAGTACAGCTCTGCAAGCAGTTAAAAGCCTGGTAGACCAGTACCTCTGCTAAATCCTAAATAATTGTCACATGACCATCAAGCCATGCCCACAAAATAAGCCACGCACACAGAACCGGTAGTAAAAAATTGTAGAACCCACCCCTGAGCCAGATTCACTTAACAACTGTGTTACTAACTGCAGTAATTGACGTAACAACTGTGGCAAGAAAGATCGTGAAGTGGGGCAAAACTTGCCTAGCAGCAGAAATTTTGGGCTCTATTGTGGTCATAAATTGAGGACTACCTGTACTAACACTGTTGATACTGTTGCCTACTAATTTCTGGTTCCATTCTTGAAAAGTGTCCTTCAGTATTTTCATTGTTATGTTTTGCAGGCTTCTATTTTTTTCTACCTAAAATGTTTATTTCCCTCTAGTGCTTAGTTTTTAAAATCAAGCAATTAGTTACCCTTGTAATAGCTTGCAAAACCAAAACCAGGATCTACTTCCATGAGATTTTGTTTGTTCTTTATAATAATAATAATAAAATCCTATTGTAAAGATTTCAATATTCTAAATTTATCTAATGTACCTTTGGCTTTTTATAACTTTCTAGGATCAAAATCTTATTTAGTTTTTTGCTAAATTCTTTAAATTCTTAAGTTTATGATTGAAATTTACCTTTGTTCAGGATTGAAGGCAAACTCATCAGAATCATCAACCGTGATACCATGAAAAATGTGCCACCCATGGATAAGCTGACCCACATTTTTAATATTTTGGTTAAAAATGTGAGTCTGCTTAGATGCAGATGGGTTTATCTGTGCGTATATCAGGAAATGCGGGTATCCTGACAGATAAGCCTATCCACAGATAAGCCAAATCTGATTTCTTGGGATGTATTTTGCTATCTAAAATTCTTGGCTTATTTGTGAGTACATGATTGAGTATTAAACTAGACAGGTGGCACTTCAGCATTTAGGAGTTTTCACTCTCCTATATCCCACAGTTAACTATAGGTAGGTTTTTAATCCTTCCCAGATCAGTGACAGGTGGAACACCTTGAAATGATGGGTGTTGCTACAGCTGGACATGGAATGCCTGAGTGGCTACAGCAGATCTGGGGTTACAGCTGGTTACCTAGGCAACGGAAGAAAAAGTCAATTGGGTTGAAGAGAGAAGAATGGGAAAGACGCAAGCAGAGACGGAAGGAGGAAGGTGCTCAGGATGAAAGAGTGGTAATAAATTCTGAAAAAGAACAGAGAAAGCTGAGGGACCAATCCAGAGTACCAGGGAGAAATAACAGTGAAAAAGAAAATTCCACTGTTAGTGTGAAATTATTTTTAAAAGGGATTTTCATTCAGAACACACCCATATCTGCTGAGAGGATCAGGCTTTATTGAAATGGTCATACTGATTTGTGTTATTTTAAGGAATACTATGGGGGAGCTTATTCAGGAAATGGTTTATTATTTTTATTCATTTATTTGGAAAATTTATATTGCCGCCTACTCACTCACAGCGACTCAAGATGGCTTACAGGAAACAGGAAATGATTATGTCTTTATTGTTATTGTTTGGTTAAATTTGTGTTCATCTTTTCCTTATAAATGTTATTAATCTTAGTTTGCTGCCAGTTCTCACAGCATTTCTAAACAACTGACTCCACTACAAGTTTGGTTTGCTAAGATCATCAAAGCAAAACTTCTTGAAAGCAACTTGCTCTTGGACTGAAATCAGAAATGATCATTGAAATGACAACTTTCTGAATAAATATTTAAATTAGCAGTGATTAGCTGTTGAGAGGAAAGGAAATAATTCCATCATGGTTTGAAATGAATGAGGCCAATCTAGTGGTGAAATCCAATTTTTTTTACTACTGGTTCTGTGGGCATGGATACTGCAAAATCTCCATTCCCACCCCACTCCAGGAGAAGGATACTGCAAAATCCCCATTTCATCCCCACTCCTGGGGGAAGGATATTGCAAAATCTTCATTCCCACCCCACTCTGGGGACAGCCAGAGGTGGTATTTGCCGGTTCTCCGAACTACTCAAAATTTCCGCTACCGGTTCTCCAGAGCCTGTCAGAACCTGCTGGATTTCACCCCTGGGCCAATCTCCCCTCTGATGCATTAGATGTTTTCATTCTGTAAGGACAGCAAGGGAAACACAATAACAGAATAATTCAATTCAACCATCAAAAAACAGACTTGCAGAAATATAAGATAGTAGTGGAGATGGGGTTGTTCTTTCTTTATGATTTACATTTTGATGAATGGATTGGCACAAACTACAGTAGATTATATTTTGAAGAAATAGTGGAAGATGTACAGGTTTCTGATAAGATTCTTTATGTCTGGTAACAGCACAAACAGAACCCAGTGGAGATCAAGGAACTTTCAACCTTGTAATAATATTGTAATAGTAATGGAACTTTAATAGTATTGTAAAGTAATGGAACTTTATCTATTGGAAATGTTGCTGATGAAGAATTTGGGAAGCTTGCATCTTAGCTAGACATCCATTCTCCATTATTAGCTCTAGATTTATACCATTATAAATCTAGATTTATACATTATTGTATAAATTATTATACATAATTTATACATTATTATGTACATTATTAGGAACTAATTTCCTTAAGAAATATGAAGCTAAAATTATCATTGCCTCCATTACTTGTTTGCAATTAGGACGGAAGATTCTTTGGAAAAGGATCCAATTAAGTGGTCAAGTGCCAGGATTAATAATCTCACCAGAAAAATGGTTCTTTTCCCAAAAATATGAGTGTTGTTGGGTGGAAACCAGAAATTTCAAGCTGAAACAAAGGAGTCTTGGAGGATTAGGCAATGTAAGCAAAAATGTTTACTGAGAAATAATAATAGAATAGTAGGATGATGATATCACAGACTCTTTGTTAGAGCGCTACAACTGAAACACTGTTTGCCTGTTGGAAAGTAGAAAGATAACTTGCATATTTCGTAATGTCACATTGGTGTTCCAAAAAGATCCAATCAAACTGCTGATGAAATCTGGAATAAATTAAATGAGTAACTCAGATTTGAATAATGTGAGGAACTCCCATCAACCTTTGGCAAAGTGTCCTGACAAATTCAGTTAGTTGGATGAGGATATAATTTGAGTCATATAAATTGAATGGGTCATATAAATACTATGGATCATCAATGTCTGAGAAGAGCTCCTATTCATTTGCAACAGAAATATCATTAGGAGCTGCAAGGATAAGACATATCTAAATACTGGTATCTAACAGTTCTGAGGTTGGCCTGTTTATCTTAAATAAAGTGACAGTGTCATTTTGCCTGTGTTACCAGCAGTTGAGTAGAGAGACTCCATATGCAATTTGCATTTAAACCCTACTTTTTTTAGGACCCTGTAGTCCCTACCCTGGGTAAAGTCAGGGCAATTAGATGGAGCTGAGTGTTTACTGGCCAGTTGCCCTTCCTGGCGCCTACATGGAGTTCGCAGCAGAGTTTTTTGATATAGAAACATCTGCCGCTACCTAGGATTGAACTTTCAACCTTCTGAGTGGAAGGCGAGTATCATAATTTACATCTACACCTGAATAATAAAACTAGGTGATATTTCATTTAATCATAGCTAAGTGGTTTTCCATGCTAGAGACAGAGCATCTAGTTATTGCTGGGTAGAAATGCAAATTAAATATATAAAGGCAACAGTTTTTTTCAAATAGCAAGAAGTTTTATCCCATTCATTTTACCATAGTAATTGCTCTTATTACTTACCGGTAATTACCCTGAGCTCTCTGGAAACACTGAACCCCATGTAACTTCATCAGTACATGCAGGATATTTAGGAAGAACAATATAAAATATCTATATTATGTCCTTATTTTGGCAAATCAACCAGGGTTTTGACAGATTCACCAATCTGTAATAATTAATTAGGGTTTTGAGTACAGTTAGAATTCTTTTTGAATGTTGCTTTCATATAAGTTTCTTTTGATTTTTCATCCTGCCCACCTGAAAATATTTGCAGGTTTGTTTGGGCCATAGAACAATCCTTACATCTATATTAAGAAATAAAATGTTTAATAACGTAGCAAATTCTTCAACTGGAAACAGCTGACATTCAGTGAGCGAGTGTGTGATTCATTCTACAAGTTTCATATTTTTTTAAAAATTCCCTGTGGAGCCATTCTTCCAGTAAAAAACAGCCCGAACAATCCCACATAAAAAAGAATGAAGAAACAGCTGATTTGAGAAAAGTCCATTTGGATTTGTGTCTGTTCATTTGTTCCAACAGATCTTTTTTCTCATACCATTTTTTCTCTTGTCCTGTCTGCAGTACTGAGGCTGCCATTCAAGTAGCATTATTTTCTTCATTTACTACAGTTCCTCTTGGTTTTTCTCATCTTTCTTGCAAACCTTTTCATTACCTATAGAATCACAGAGTTGAAAGGGACCTTGGAGGTCATCTAGTCCTAACCCTCTGCCCAAGACAGGAGTCCTTATTCCATTCTAGGAAGTTAGCACCCACCCCTCTCCTAGAAAAGTGAAGTATTCTAGGAAATATTAAAAAGGCAGAATATTATACCTCCCTGGATGATAAATGGAGAAACATGTTTTTTAGGCAGGAAGCTCTTGCAATCTGGCGAGATCCGGCCATGAATGGTATGAATGAGTTTTAATGTTTTAATGTTTTTAATTTTAAAATGTTTTTTTATTAGGATTTTAAATGTATTGTGAGCCGCCCTGAGTCTTCCGAGAGGGGTGGCATACAAATTGAATTAAATTGAAATTGTAATTGAAATTAATAGCCCCCACCCTCCTCAATAGCCCACAGCAGAAGTCAGCATTTAAGAGATTAAGAGATAGCTAGGTCTATTCATAAGCAAATACGCTCACCAAGATCCAACAAAGGCAGGATTAGCCCTCAGCCATAATAGGAATTGCCCAAAACCTTCTTCGTTACATCATCACCCAGCAAGATTCAACCAGGCCTGGGACTCAAAAGACAACCTACAAAGTTACCCCTGCATGGCCCCATGGGAGTCTGACAACCAATCAGAATACAAGCTCAAATTCAAAGCCCAACAGGGGGTATAAATCTATCTCTCTTTCTCACCCATGTGTTCTTTTTTTGCCCAGGACCTCAAAACCAGGTGATCCTGTCCACCATTAAACCATCTTTTCAAGCAGTCTCCATGTTTCCAGTGTCTTTCTCCCCACTTGGAACTGAACCCAGATGGACATTTCTTCCAACACCATCTTAGACAAATGGTTGTTCCATCTTTTCTTGAACACCTCTAGTGATGCAACAGCCTGTGAGGCAAAGTGTTCCACTGACTGATTGTTCTCACTTTCAGCAAACTTCTCCTTAGTTCCAGGTTGGATTTTCCTCTGACCAGCTTCCATCCATTGCTTCTTGTCCTGCCTTCAGGTGGCTTGGAGAATAAATCAACTCCCTCTTGCTTGGGACAGCCTTTCAAGAACTGAAGTTGGCCACGTGACCCCTAAACCTTCTCTTTGTTCAGCTAAACATACCTAATTTTCTCAAAGGTGTTTTTTTTTTTCCAAAAGGCAACTGGACTATGTTTTTTTCCTTTGAGGAAGAAGATGTTTTGCTTTTCATCCAAGAAGCTTCATCAGTTCTAGCTTGATGATGGTGGTGATGGGGGAATGGAAGGATTAGGTCCTGACAAGATGAGGGAAGGGGAAGCAGGATTTGTTATAAAGATGCAAACTACATGTGAGACACATATTATCTGTACTTTATCAGGTATTTTAACTTTGCACTAAAAAAAATTAATGGACGCCACTTTGATATACAGACTCAATAGTAATATCAAAGAATTTCAGCTTCTCAGGACCCTGAATAACAGATTGCAAAGTGACCATTTTGATTCTAAGAGGCCAACAGTAGAATTGACTTAGAAGTCACATACTGAAGTCACACATATCGAAAGTCTACTTCAAAAGATTCCAACCAACACAATGCGTTTTTAACAGATTACTGTTGTTCAGTGGTAAGATTGGGAACCACTTCCTGAGAATCTTTTTGCTCACATGGTCGGCATTCCTACTGATGCTCTGGTTGATTTATGGATTACGCCTTAACCTGCCTACTCCTGGAATTATATTAAGTGCTCCCCAGGGAAATGAGTGATCAGGGAAATAGAACATATAAGATTCAGGCTATTCAGATAAAAGAATAATAGCTCTTTGTGTTTTTAAGTCTTAATTTCAGAAGGCCATGTGGTTTCTGGAATGTGAGATAACCGTCAGCAGCAGCTGCATCTCTTCCAAAAGAAAATAGTTTTGCCAACGCTATCTATGCCTTGATAAGTTACTTGGAAAAGTTAATGCAGCATTCATATGGCTGCATTCAAAGACTATCCAGTCAGACCAAAGTACAGCAGATGTATGTCTGCCTCTGATTTGACAAACACAACTTGCCACAGCTGTTTTGAATCAGCTGCCCTAAATCTCAATGACTTCCAGACACTTTTCAATGATCTTTACACTAAGTATGATAGTCTGAATAAACCACACTTGCCTGAATTCACACTACGTGCAAAGCCAAAGCCAAATAAATCACATGATGATATAGTATGATGCAAGTGTCATACTTAGAGTCTTTTGCTACCCAGAACTGTGGTGGCACAGTGGTTAGTATTGCAGGCTAACTCTGCCTACAGCCAGGAGTTCGAGCCTGACCTGCTCAAGGTTGATTTAGCCTTCCATCCTTCTGAGGTCGGTAAAATGAGGATCAAGATTGTTGGGGGCAGTATTCTGATTCTGTAGACCCCTTAAAGAGGGCTGTAAAGCACTGTAAAGTGGTATATAAGTCTAGATGCCATTGCTAAGTGCTATTTGATCTTTAAACTTATAAATAGCAGTACCAGGCAGAGACTGCTTTCTTTTACATGAGTAAAATGAGATATTAGTGTATATAGAATTGTAACTGTTTATTGTTATTGTTATAATGACATATATCTATTTGTAGCGTGTGACTTTTTTATGTTAAAACACCTTTTTTCTTCTCTTTGACAATATATTCAACAGCATCTATAATACATCTGATGATAACATAACTGCACAGAGGTAGTAGAATCCAGCTCTCCCTCTTGGTTTCTATTGACAAAATCACCGTCCGTCAATTGCAGAAGGCAGCTTTACTTGAAAAAGCTTACAATACCTTTAACACCAACACCATCAAACAACATATGCTTATCCCTTGTCCTTGGGAAGGCCTTGATAAGTTGGATAAAAATGTCGAATCAAATTGTTGGAAAAGATATCCATCTGGGTTCAGTTCCAAGTGGGGAGAAAGACACTGGAAACATGGAGGCTGTTTGGAACGTTGGTTTAATGGTGGACAGGACCACATGAAGTTTTTGGGGGGTCCTGGCCAAATGAGCACATGGGGGGGGGGAAGAGAGAGATTTATACCTCTCTTGGGCTTTGAATTTGAACTTCCTGTTCGTGTGGTAACGGCATGTATTCTGTTTGGTTGTCAGACTCCCTGGGGGCTATGCAGGGGTAACTTTGCAGGCTGTCTTGAGTCCCAGGCTTGGTTGAACCTTACTGGGTGATGAGATCTTCCCAGGTGCCATGTGGTGAAATAGGTAGAGGGCTAATCCTCTTATGTCCTGTTGGAAGAAATATCCTTCTGGGTTCAGCTCCAAGTGGGGAAAAGGACACTGGAAACATGGAGACTGCTTGGAAAGATGGTTTAATGGTGGACAGGATCACATGGCTTGAGTTCCTGAACAGAAAAAGGGGCGAGACGCAGTGACTCCCTGGGTTTTATGCCCTCTCTGGCTTTGAACTTCCTGGGGCCCAGAAAGAGTATCCTGATTGGTTGTCAGACTCCCAGGGGGTGGGGTCTTAGCTAGCCTTGCTGGCTGATGTAATCTTCCCAGGTGCCATGTGGTGAGTTTCTGTTGCTAAATGGGTCTCACTGTGTTGCAGATGTTAGTCCTTTGACAAAGATTGAGTTTCTGCCTCTGGCCCATTAACAAAAGGGGGGGGGGAGTCAGAAAAGTGGGAGCTGCTTTGTCTTTAAAACATGTTTCTCCATTTCTCATACAGGGAAAACATGTTTCTCCTTTAGGGAAAATATAATATTCTGCCTTTTTAATATTTCCTAAAATATTTCATTCTTCTAGGAGAAAAATGGGTGCTAACTTCCTACAAAATCTAGACATGTAGCTGACTGCGCAACCATGAAAATGATACCTTTAACACCATCAAATAATATCTGCCAATCTCAGGTGTAGTAGAATACCCTAGATTGGTGGACAAAAATGCTAAATCTATTCTAACCATCCTGTTGATTGTGTGACCAGTTATAATAAATTAAAAACCTAGTTTATAAACCTTTAACAAGATAATGTATTTGGCTAGTTCTGAACACTAAAAAAAAAATCACTACTACTTCTGAGAAGCGGGTAGAATTGTGACAGTACAGGTACTCCTCGACATAAGACCACAATTATGCCCAAAATTTATATGCCGCCCTTCTCCGGAGACTCAGGGCGGCTTACAATGCATTAAGCAATAGCCTTCATACTTTTGTATATTTTATACAAAGTCAGCTTATTGCCCCCACAAACTGGGTCCTCAATTTACCTACCTTAGAAAGAATGGAAGGCTGAGTCAACCTTGAGCCTTGAGACTTTCCCCATTTTATAACCTTTCTTGCCACAATTGTTAAGTGAATCACTGCAGTTGTTAAGTTAGTAACATGGTTGTTTAGTGAATCTGGTTTATCCACCGACTTTGCTTGTCAAAGGTCATGAAAGGTTATCACATGATCCTGGGATACTGCAACTGTTATAAATGTGAGACAGTTGCCAACAGTCTAAATTTTGTTCAGGTGACCATGGGGGATGCTGCAACGGTCGTTAAGTGTGAAAAATGGTCATAAGTTACTTTTTTCAGGGATGTTGTAACAAAATGAACTGTAATGTTTTATTTTTAAAGTTGGCTCCAAATAATCAACCAATGGAACAGAAGTTGCCTTCGGAAGTTGTGGGAGCTTCATCACTTGAGGCTTTCAAGAAAAGATTGGACTGCCATTTGTCAGAAATGGTATAGGGTCTCCTGCTTGAGTGGGGGTGGGGTGATGGACTAGATGACCTATGAAGTCCCTTCCAACTCTGTTAATCTGTTAAATACACCTTTCGATAACAGTTTGCTAACTTCATAACCTGCAACTACTAGATACAGAATGAGGAAGGTGGAAAGGCAAGGATGTGGACTTTAAAAAATATTTTTTATTCGAATATGTTGGGGTTTCCCCCACCCACCCAGATTTTGCCAGAAGTTCCCTATCCATCGAAGGGAACCCATCAATTTTGATAGGCATACAACCAGATCTTTATAAAAGAAAGGCGGGGCAAATTTCCTCCCGCGCTTGCGCTCTGCCGTGACGTAAATTATCTGCGACTTCTACTTACAGGCGAATCCACGTGTTTCGGCATTTCCGGGTCTCTGACTCTGGTTGGCCACGGAGGAGGCAATGGCGGTGCCTCAGAAGCGCTTCTACCGGCAGCGCGCTCATTCAAACCCGCTGGCGGATCACACCTTATTCTAGTGAGTGTAGACAGGATTTGCCCCTAAGCGGTTCCTTAGCTTCTCATCTTCCCCCCGACTCGGTGTGTGCTTCCAGTAGTTTTCCTGCGAGTTCACAAACGTGTCCCCCCCCGCCTCCCCCCGAAAAGGAACAGCGTCCAATTTCCAGCCAGTGCTTTTATTTCGTGGAAATGCAAATTGCTCACGAGACCCAGTGGTTTTGGTTTTTTTTCCGTTTGGCTGTTCTGAATGCTCAAATGTTGATGCAGCCTTTTGATGCTGGTCGTATTGAGCTGAGGTTCAGAACAGCTAGCAAGCGGGAGGTTCTTGCTGTTGACAAAGTCACCTGAATGTAAATTGAGTTGGATTCTGGAAAAAAAAAATTATCGTGAATCAGGCTTTATCTCTTTACCTAAAGGGGGTAGGGGAGCATGAAACTTATCTTGTTTCACCCAAGTTATTGATTTTAAAGGACGATCGTTCTAAAAGATAGCAAGACAATTATATAAAATACAAATATTTCTCACCAGCACACTATAATCATTGCTACAGAAGTGCAGATGGCAACAGGGAGATAGGGAAACGTCCAATTTCTGTGACCACTTGCAATAATGTAGTGTTTTACCAGGATTTACACTGGATGTGTATTTTATAATAATTTGTAAACCAGATTAGACTATTCTTGAGATTAATGTACTGAAGAAAGGCTGTCTGAAGGCCTGATGGACGAGCAACCGGCATCAAGCCCGTATTGAGAGATGGTAGAGTGTATGCATAGCCCAGTTTCTTGCACATTCTTATTTGCAAACCAGCTCAAAAGAAAACCTGCATGGCCATTGCTAAGAATTCTGGGAGCTGCAAATGCCAACCTATCTGGAGAGTGCCCAGGTCAGAAAAGATTGGCATATCCCTTTTTATGGGAGGATGGCAGTGTGTGTTTATTCGGTGGTAGGAGTAAATTTCATTTAATTCAGCCATTATTGCTTGAGTTGAATTTTGTTTAGAAATAGTGTAATGTCCTTGGAACCTGATTTTAAAGTATCATTAACACTGCAGTCTTCTGAATAATTGCTTAGAAGTAATCCTATGAAACAGAAATGGAGTGATGTAGCAGTCAATCAATTTTTGTTTTGATCATTGAACAATATAAAATAATATTCAAAGATGGCACTTTGCAGCCATCTCAATATAAGCAGTTTAGCTTGTAAGTTATGAAAAATAAGAATTACTAGAATTACTTAGAATTACTATTACAAAATCATCACTTAAATTACTCATAGAAACTAATATAGTACAGTATATGATTATGTGAAATAAATGTTAGTATATAAAAACTTTAGGAAATAAAATAGATAAACTATCTAGCTTAATCTATCTTTAGAAAACAGCTCAGATAATTTTATTCCCAAAGTGAGAATTAATTGAATTAGTGGGTTGATTGCAATCCTAAGAATCTATTGACATCACTGGAATTTATCGTGGTTAGTCTTAACATGAAAGTCCCTAAATTATTGTATTTAGGAAGTGTTTTGCTTCCAGATTAGTACTTCATTTGACTATAACACATGTCCTTGGAATGTCAGTAGAAGTATAATCATTTGAATATTCCTGTATTTTAAAATAGTCATCTCAGAAGCATCTTGGAAATAACCAACAGATTGTTATAACCACAAGGTATCACCACAGCCCACTAACCAACTAAATGCCTCCAAATCATCTTAAGTAAACTGAAAAAAACATGATAGCCCAAGAAAAAACAAGTCATCTGCAACATGTAAGGACTGTAACAGCCACTATGTAATACAAACAGGCAGAAAACTAGCCGAGTGCATTTATGAACACCCAACTATTAGTTAGAAGACAGAATGAGAACTCCTTAATCTTGCATCACATGAACAGATTCAACTATAGCTTTAACTGGAACACTGAGCATTCTACACCAAGCTCAATCCAAAAATGCTAGGGAATGCCTGGAAACTTGCCATTCAGACAAATCAGCCATCAATAGACACATAAAGACAAACCACATTTATGCACCATTCAAAAGACAATAGAAGCTAAAAAGGAAACAAACAAAAATCCTCTCCAGCAGCCTACACCCAGCAAGCAAGCAGAGAACAATACCTGAATCAAGGAACTACCAGGGAGAAAACCACAGGGCAAGCTGCTATATGTAAACAGGGAACAAACCTGCATTCATTAGCAAAGTTACCTAGTCAGGTGCAAACAAGCTTGAAAAGCATCAAAAAAACTCCACATTAAATGATATTCCAGTATATAGGCTCAAAAGGTATTTTCTCTAAATGTTGCCCCGTTTAAAGATGTTAGGATTCTAGTTTTCAGAATTCTCAAGAGAGAATGTAGAAACTGATCTGTATGTAGTTTCTAGGACTGAGTATTCTTTGAAAATGTCTCAAAAGAAGGCCTTCAACTCACACAAGAGGAGTTCTGCTGCTCATGAATGCAGCCAGACTTTTTTCAGCTTCTGCAAAAAGTGGGGGAGGGGGGAAATGATGTTTAAGGAATTCATTTATTCAAATTAATGCAACTTTTAAAGCAGTGGTCTCTTCTTTTCAAACCCAAACAGCTGTATTGAATACTAGACAAGCCCTGCATTTATGTTTAGTCCGAAATAGATCTTTTGAATTTGTTTTTGAAGTGTGCACAGCCTTAATAGTTTCCCTTCTGCAGTGTTTGTTTCATAAACCTCTGGTTTTTTCCCCCCCATTAGTCCTGCCAGGCCTGAGGAAATGGACTGGTCTGCACTCTATCCAGAGTTTTTTGCTCCTTTAACCAATGATAATTGGCATGATGATCCAAAGGACATGGAGGAAAGAACCAAATCTAGATATCAAGTGGAATTTGCTGATATTGGTTGCGGTTACGGAGGATTGCTTGGTAATTTTTTTTTCCTTCTGTTGATTCATAAGAAGACTAAGCTGATTTCCAAATTTTAGTGATATGTGAATATTCATACTATTAGAAACCCTTTCCAGGTATTTTTTTTTCTTTTGGGACGAGATCTGTGAAGGGTTTGTGATATAATAAGAAGGGAGTTAGGCAGGGGTGAAATCCAGCAGGTTTTGGAGAACCGGTAGTGGAAATTTTGAGTAGTTTGGAGAACCGGTAAATACCACCTCTGGCTGGCCCCAGAGTGGGGAGGAAATGGGGATTTTGCAGTATCCTTCCCCTGGAGTGGGGTGGGAATGGGGATTTTGCAGTATCCTTCCCCTGCCATGCCCACAGAACCAGTAGTAAAAAAATTTGGATTTCACCACTGGAGTAAGGTATATCTTTTTTTGCCATCTAGGCCTATGGTCTGATTTCCACTGAGATGATTTTTAGGTGATGATTGTGGCCACCACGTGTACAATCTGATTAAAATGACCTTGCTGTGCTAGGTATTACATAAACATAGTGAGTTTGTGCTCAGTTTTTCACATGGTCAGTTGTTCCTGCATGAATCGATTCTGTGAAGCTATTTTTCAAATCCAGGCAAGTGTGAATTCATAGGAAATAAAGTCTGGAGACTCTGTAAGGCTTCTGAGACTTAAAACTCTTTCTATCAGAAATACCATAGGTCAAAATTTAACTCCTTGCAGCATGTTCCACATTGAAAATACAACTCAGTGAATTCCATAATGGTTATAGCACATGAAAATGTGGGGAGGGGGGGTGTCTTATTGGCATGCCTCGTGCAGGTAGTCCTTGACTTAACAACCTTTCGTTTAGTGACCGTTCAAAGTTGTCACTGAAAAAAACAACGACAGTGTTTCACGTATATGAGTGTTGCAGCATCCCCATGGTCATGCAATCAAAATTTGGATGCTTGGCAACTGGCATGTATTTATGATAGTTGCAGTGTCCCTCTGGGTCAGGTGATCACTTCTTGTGGGCTTCTGAGAAGCAAAATCAATGGGAAAGCCAGATTCATTTTAAAGTCATCTGACCAATTTAACAATTGCAGTGACCCACTTAACAACTCTGGCGAGGAAGGTCGTAAAATGAGGCAAAACTCACTCGACAGCTGTCTCACTCAGCAACAGAAACTTTGGGCTCAGTTGTGGTCGTGTGTCAAGGGCTACTTGTAAGTCTATCAAAGCTCCTACCCTTTGGTACAACTAAGGTTCCATGGAAGCAAACTCTATTCATTGTAGTTTGGTGTCAATAGGTGACAATATAAATTTAAATATGGGTAGAGTCAAACAAGCACATCTGGCCTGTTACTTACATTTCCTATGGATAGATGTTTGTATTCAGTTCCAGGTATGCATCTCATGTTCATCTTTTGTTGACCTTGCTATCTCGTCTTCCCCACCCCCACAACTCCCCAGCCAGCATGGATGATAGACATGTTTGGAGGTGATAGGAGGAAGAAGTGTGTTTGTCAGGCTAGTGTGGTCTGTGCAGCCCACCAATTATATGCATCTTGCAAACAATGCTAGTTTGAGGTGGACCTTGCTCTACCATTTTGCCCTTAAGCAAGAGGATATAGTATCATATTCATAATATGTAAGCTGTTAACTATTAAGAGACTCCCAAGTCCGCATGCTTGTTTTGCAGATTTATAACATGCTGGTTGACAATGGGAATTGTAGCAAAAAAAAGGGGCTTTTCTCTTGTCCTGGTTTTAAAGGTTTTTAGAGTAAATTGAACAATAGAGAGTTGCAGGGCTGTATGTGCTGTGATCACCTTCCGCTGCGCTCTCAAGACTTTTCTATTTTGCCAGGCGGGCCTGGCCTAACCACTCTCCGTTTTTAGTGTTAAATTTTAATCTTTTTTAAATTATTTGGGGTGTTTTAATTCTGTCTGGGCCAAATTCATTTAATCTGTTTTTAGTTGGTTTTAAATTTTGTATTTATGTATTTTTATTGTTGGCTGTACACCGCCCTGAGTCCTTCGGGAGTAGGGCGGTATATAAATCCAATAAAACTAAACTAAACTATCACAGCTCAGGAATACAAAATATATACATGTCATAAACTCGGGATTATATAGGTTCTGCAAAATGGCCCGGGATCCACAATGGGTATAAAACGTGACAGGTTGTTAAAAAATATTTCTGCTTCCCTCTGCTGCTTGAGGAAAGGACCAGCAGGATAGTGAAGCTTTAACCTATTGTCGCCATGACTACATTTGAGAGATTGTCGGGGCTTGTCATGCACTTCAGGGAACATCTCTGTTGCCAGAAGCATTCAAAAATTTCTTTGAAAGAGCAGCAAGAGGCAGCTTGGGCAGTTGAATATGGTGTTGAATCATAATCATAATCACCATCATAATCAGTATCATAATCATGGGACATAATCTGAAGGAGTTACGGCAGCAGCCACTTTGCTGAAAGAAGGCAGGTGTAGATCAAATTAGTTCTCTGAATAAAAGATGGCTTGGAAATCCTAAGCAAATTTAGCCTTGGCTTTTACGGTACTAATGTGGAATTTAAATACAGAAAGAAATACTTTATCCCACCCAATTTAAATTAGCTTTCCCAAGCTGTTGCCTTTTAGGCAACCCGCCCCAAAATGCCAGCTAGGGTGACATTCAAGTTAGTAGATTAAGAATTTTGAAAATTGTAATTCTTTTATATCTGGAGGCCACCAGATTGGTAGAACCTGCTACATTTGTTTGCTTGGAATAGAACAAAAAAAATGGATGAAAAAATTGAGACTGCAATCAAAGCTGGTGCCAATCCAGTTCATGTTAAGTGGATGTTTCCTCCTGATTTCAACAAGAGAACTATTTGTATACAGGTAGTTTTTGAGTTATGGCGGTTATGGAGCCTACCCATTACCCAGTTGTAAGTGTGATCGTCGTAAAGCAGGTTATCACATGACTGATCCAAATTTTGACCTTATTTGCTTTGGTCATTAAACAAAATGTAAAGTGACTGCCTCAGTTGCTAAATGCAGCAATTGTTTTACCATTAGGCATTTTTGGAAAAAAAATGGAAGTAAATGCCATTTTTTGGTGAAAACATTGTAATACATCTGACTGGGGGACACTGCAAACAGCCATAAATGTGGGCCATTGCTAAGCATCCAAAATGTGGGAGAGGGACAGCTGTCAGAATTTAGGAACTGACTCATAAGTACCTAACTTCAAACGCTCACTAAGAGAGTAGTCATAAGTTGAGGACTACCTGTAGTTATCTCTTCTAATGCCACTTCAAGTAGCTTCACTTAAATCTGATCATGGGAGCAGTTCAAACAAAGAAGCCCATTTCTTAAATATGAAGGCCCTAACAGGGTTGTAATATAAGTAGGTGACAAGCTACTCCTGACCACCTTTAATCAAAAAAATGTTCCACTTATTTCAGCAGATTAAATAAGCATGAGACAAGATTGCGACTTTACAAAAAGCAATGACACCAACATGGTGGGAAAGGATGTGGGGGAAAGGAGTCACATAGAAGTGTCCAAAATACATCTAACCTAAATATCCAAGGCACCCCTTTGAAATTAGGTAAAGGTAAAGTTTCCCCTCGCACATATGTGCTAGTCATTCCCGACTCTAGGGGGCGGTGCTCATCTCCGTTTCAAAGCCGAAGAGCCAGTGCTGTCCAAAGATGTCTCCGTGGTCAGGTGGCTGGCATGACTAAACGCCAAAGACGCATGGAACGCTGTTACCTTCCCATCAAAGGTGGTCCCTATTTTTCTACTTGCATTTTTTACTTGCTCTCGAACTGCTAGGTTGGCAGAAGCTGGGACAAGTAACGGGAGTTCACCACATTACACGGCACTAAGGATTTGAACCGCTGAACTGCCAACCTTTCTGATCGACAAGCTCAGCGTCTTAGCCACTGAGCCACCACATCCCTTTATGAAATTACCTTAACCACCTCTAATTTTGTCTTCCTGTAGGTGTGATAGGCAGCCTTTCTGGGTTGGTTAGGAATTAATTTGTAAAGTGGGTCACAGATGCTCCCTTCTCTTGAAGAAGGGTTGCTGTAGGATTTTCCTGAATAGGAAAACTTCTGCCAGGATGGACCTGCCATTCATTTAGATACCTCTTCATCAGCAGGCAAAGCGGGGCGGTTGTTTCCCATCCTTGTCCCACTGAGGTACTGGGGTGTGTTTTGCCACCCCAACTTAAAAAGAGAGGCAAGAGGTTGGCGTTTTGCCACACGTCAACTACTCCCTGCTCTTGAAATTAAAAGAGGGAAAGAAATATTCAGGTGGAGGCAGAAGATTTGGAGACTTCACTTAACCTGTAGGGCTTCGTGCAGGTGGAATATGGAAATGGGCATAAAATTGCTGATTGCTGTTTTCTTTTGTAGTGGCCCTGTCCCCCCTGTTCCCAAATACACTAATGCTGGGCTTGGAGCTCCGTGTGAAAGTCTCCGATTATGTTTGTGACCGAATCCAGGCACTCAGAGCTTCTCACCCTGGGCAGTTCCAGAATATTTCCTGCGTTCGCAGCAACGCTATGAAGCACCTTCCTAACTTCTTCCGCAAGGGACAGGTGAGTCCCTTGAAAAGCATCGCTGGGGATCCTGCAGGAAGCAAAGCCGTCTCAGAGCTCTGAAAGAGAGTCTTCTCCCACCCTGTTTGGCTCTGGGAGAGTTTTGATTTTGGGGATCTTTGAGATGGCTCACAAGAGGGGATTATTATATTATTTAAAAAGACATCTTATGTACATCCTGCACTGACTTCCCAAAGCATCAAGTAGATGCTTCGGATACCTCTTGTTGCCTGAAGAATGTTTTAATCTAAAAAGCTAAGATTGACTCTAGAGCCTCTTTGCGGGCACGCCAGCCGTTATGCCAGCCCAGCTGTACTGCGCATGCGTGTATGCCTCTCACCGGCCAGCTGGTCTTTATGTCTCTGCCGCGCATGCACAAGGGACGGGGCGCATGCAGAGAATGCATGTGCAGGGGTGGGGCGCATTTGCAGGTTGCCTGCACCAACCTGGATATCATGCGAGCCCCCCTGCATCCCAGTTTTGGCCTGGAAAGCCTCCTGCACCAACCTGGAAGCCAAAATGGGGTGCAGGGGGGCGGGGCGCATGTGCGGGAGGTTGTCGCATTGCATTTGGGTGGTTCGGGCATGCACGCGTGCATTCATGCACAAGCATGCTTTGGGCACACGGCACCAAAAAGGTTAACCATCACCGCTCTAGAGCAGAGGGGTGTTAAACTTGCATCGTCACGTCATCACATGATGTATCGGGACTTTTCCCCCTTAAAACTGGGCGTGGCTGATGCGTGACGCATCCAGCCCACGGGCCACAAGTTTAACACCGCTGCTGTAGGGGAAGCTACTGTACATGATCGATATGTCCTGCCTGCTGAGGGGCAGCCTTCATTCAAAAGGGAGAGATGATTATAGGTAGTCCTCGACTTAAAACAGTTCATTTAGCGACTGTTCAAAGTTATAGTGGCACTGAAAAAACAGTGACTTATGACCATTTTTCACACTTACGATCATCACAGACTCCCCATAGTCATGGGATTTACATTTGGGTTCTTGACAACTAGTTGATATTTATGACGGTTGCAATGTCCCGAGGTCATACGGTGATCCCCTTTTGGGCCCTTCCAACAAGCGAAGTCCATGGGTTCACTTAACCACCGTGTTACTAATTTAACAACTGCAGTGATCCACTTAACCAACGTAGCAAGAAAAGTCGTAAAATGGGGCAAAGCTCACTTAACAAATTTCTGACTTAGCAATGTAAATCCTGGTCTCAATTGTGATCCTAAGTCGAGGACTGACTGTAATGCTCTTTAGCAACTGAATGTGGTCTGAATGCTGAGTAGGAGAGCTGGGTTGCTGAAAGACCAGGCCAACCTCCTCCGTGCCTTTTATCTTTTCTTACCTCTCTAGCTCCTCAAAATGTTCTTCCTCTTCCCTGATCCTCATTTCAAGAAGACAAAACACAAGTGGCGGATTATCAGCTCCACTTTGCTGGCAGAATATGCCTATACCTTGCGCGAACAGGTGAGCAGGGGATATTCTGGGTTAGCTAAGCAGCCTATGCTTATAATCCAATAAAATTACTCAGCAAAGAACTTAATTTAGTTCTTTCCCTCCTTGCCCATGTTTCAGCTGCTCTTTTGATTTTGGCATAAAAGAAAAAATAAGTACAATATTAGAAAGATTCCTTATAGGAGAGCATCTTTCCTACCATAGTAAGTTCAAACAACTTTCTGATAGCGAGACTCGTCAGCAGGCAGATACCTTCAGATTACTGCTCTGCCTATTCCAGCAACAGTGCAAGCTACTTTTAAGTTGAAAAGTTGAAGTCGTTTTTCAGTTTTGGGCACAAGATTTTCCCAATATTGATCTGAGATCTGAGATATTTAAATATGTGCCAACAATTGGAGTCTTTTCTAAATGCCAAATAGACATGTACAGTGGTGGGTTTCAAAATTTTTTACTACCGGTTCTGTGGGTGTGGCTTGGTGGGTGTGGCATGGCTTGGTGGGAGTGGCAAAATCCCCATTTCCTCCCGATCAGCTGGGACTTGGCAGGCAGATAATAGATGGGGGTGGGGCCAGTCAGAATTTTTACTACCGGTTCTCCGAACTACTCAAAATTTCCGCTACCAGTTCTCCGGAACTGGTCAGAACCTGCTGAAACCCACCTCTGGACATGTATTATTGTGTTAGCCAGTTGCCATAAAAACTGCTGTGGACAGTGGGTCCTTCTAGTGAAATACTATTTATTTTTGAGCAATTGGATCTGTTCAAGATACTAGGAAGTAGTGCTAGCTAGCTAGAATGGAAGGGATTGACTCTGAAGTTAATTTTGCATATGATTGCATATCATCATGGATTTGGGCATAGTATAGTCCCGTGATGGCGAACCTGTGGCATGCATGCCCAAAGTGGCACGCGGAGCTATATCGCCTGGCATGTGCGGCGTCACTCTTCCGGGTTCTGGTGCGCATGCATGCATGACAATCAGCTGGCCTTTTTGCATGCAGCAGTGCTGGACACTAGAAGAGCTGGTCTTCCATTTTCCTGCATGAGCATATGCGCTGACCAGTTGATCGTCGTGTGTGCATGTGTGCCAGAAACACAGAAGAGTAGCTGGCTGAAACCGGAAGTTCATTTTCGGGCATGTGCATGCAGCTCCTCTTTCGGGTTGCAGCCCACCCGGTGCTGAAAAGGTTCGCCATCACTGGTATAGCCAATAAATCAATCTTGATCAAATGGCCAATTTTAACACATAGGCTAGTGTGGAGAAACCGTGCCCTCAGAGAAACAGCATACATTTTTCTTTAGAGGATCCAAACAGTATTTTGTTATTGACAAAGAAGTGGGCTATATTTTTCAGCTTCCACTGCACTTTTAATTCATTCATTCATTTTCATCATTTGGGAGAATTGGAGGACACACGCTAGCGAGACTGTAAAAGTCAGTGGACTAGAAGGACTAGACTTTGGGGTTCTTTTTAAAACTTTTTGTTCGAGGCTATGTGACAAAAGAAGTTTGTTTAAACTTACCACCTTAAATCATCCAGGCAGAAAAATTGCATTGCCCAAAATAGCCATTGTATATCCAGATGGTCAGCAGTGGAGTCCTAGAAGATTCTTGGACAGGCTTCCAACAACTCTTGACAAATCGAGGGAAGGAATTCCAGCTAAGTGCTTGGAGAGTCAGCCAACTCCCAGGCAGAGTTAAACAAAAGATGAGCAAATGATAGATCACAGGATGATTTGCCATTAAGCCAGTAAAAGTCCTAGATTCTGAATTATCTAATAAAAGTCCCTATTGAGATTTTTTCCGGTTAAATCGGGTGACTGGAAAAAAGTAGGAGGAATATGACCGTACATTTGTATTGACCATTCCTAAGTGTTTATAGTATTTGGAGATAGCCGTTTTCCTTAATTTTTACCATATGCAGTAACTGCCTATCCACACAACATTTTTGGCTTCACTAAATAAGTGAAACGAGAGCCAGTTTGGTGTAGTGGTTAAGGCATGGGGCCAAAGCAGAAACGGAAGTATATATCCAACATTAGTCTAGACTGGGGTGGGGAACGATGGCCCCTTTATGACTTGTAGACTTCAATTCCCAGAATTCCTGAGACACCCATGCTGGGAGTTGAAGTCCACAGGTCATAAAGGGGCCATCTTTCCCCACCTCTGGTCTTGACAGTCTTATCTCTCCTTTGTGCTCTAAGAGAGGGTATGAATGGAAGATGCGTCTTCCTTTCGAGGATCAATTAATTCATGGGGGCAGATTTTAATTGGTGGCCTCCAGAGGGGGCTTTGCCTTTAAATCACAAGGGCGATTCATTTCTTTATTGAAATCTGTCAACATGTGCTGTCGTGTCAGCGTATCCCAAACCCTAAAGGCCCTGCTTACATTTGGGAATTTCTGATCTGTGAGTAGGGAAGAGTGCCAGTTGCTTGCCGGAGGAAAAGGATCAGCTTTCCCCTACATCTCATAGGGAGCTGGTGCTGGCAGGAAATCTTGGAAGTCCTGATTTCTAGCTGCTTCCTGCAGGGCATTCTGGCTGACTCCACTTTCACCTGCCAGAGGAAAAAAGTAGAAAGTGCTCGTGTGCCATCCTTTTTTGGAGTTGAAACCAACGAAATCTTATCTTTGGGATGAATGGCATCCGGCCTCACCCAGTTGGGATGAATCATATTCTCCCTTCAGCTTTTCCATGACTTCCCCAAAGTTAGTGCTCCCGAGGAAGAGGTTGGGGAAAGCCCAACCGAAGCACTTCCTATAGGGATGACGGGACTAATGGTGGCTGCGGTACCCTCCCAGCAACCCCAAGATTGCAAACACTTTGCCTCAGGTGGGGAGGGAGTCAGAGGTAGCTGGGAATTACTCACGGGTCTGACATTGGTCTTTCTACTGCACGGGGTAGTTTTTGCTCTTGAGATTTTTCTAGTGAACCTGAAATTTATTTATTTATTTATTTATTTTATTTTATTATTTTATTTTATTATTTATTTATTTATTTATTTATTTATTTATTTATTTCTTTCTTTCTTTCTTTCTTTCTTTCTTTCTTTCTTTCTTTCTTTCTTTCTTTCTTTCTTTCTTTCTTTCTTTCTTTCTTTCTTTCTTTCTTTCTTTCTTTCTTTCAACTTATATACCGTCCTTCTCCCTGGGGGACTCAGGGCATTTGCAGATGCGAGTGTTTTTAAACTACTTTTTCCCTTGGTTAGCAGTCTGGTATTTTGATGATACGAGGGTTTGTCTCGCCCGCTGTTTATATAACCTAGCCTTCATTTGCCCAGGGCCTAGTATATACCATCACAGATGTGGAAGAGGTGCACACATGGATGGTGAAGCATTTTCGAGAACACCCCCTTTTCGAGGAAGTGCCATTAAAAGAATTGGTGAGTGTGTGTGTGTGTGTGTGTGTGTGTGTGTGTGTGTGTGTGGCTGGGCAGTTTCTGTCGTAACAGATTTTGCAATTTCAGCCATGATTGTGCATGGGTCTATGTGTCCGGGGGGGTGGGGTGGGGGGGAGGGATGGGAACTAACAAGTATGTTACTCCTTGCACGTTGCATTAAAGTTCCTGATTCCGGTTGCAGCTCATGGGACTTTCTCCGGGCCAGCTGCAATCAGGCGAAGTGCATATGAAAACAGTGACCAAAATAGCAAACCCATGGAGCAATATAAAAAGAATAAAAGCAATTATAGGTAGTCTTCAACTTCAGGATCACAGTTGAGCCCAAAATTTCCGTTGCTAAGCAAGTTATTTGTGCCTCCTCTTTTTTTTTTTGGTTCCAGTTGTTAAGCGAATCACTTAATAACTGCAGTTATTACATGAATCTTGCAGTTGTTAAGTGAATCTGGCTTCCTCCATTGACTTTGCTTGTAAAAAAGCCACTGGGAAGGTTACAGATGGTGATCCCATAACCCTGGGACTGTCATAAATGCAAGCCAATTGCCAAGCCCCCCCCCCCCCCCAAATTTTGATCCTGTGACTAAGGGGATGCTGCAACAGTTATAAGTGTGAAAACTGGCCATAAGTCACTTTTTTTCAATGCCGTTGTAGCTTTGGTCACTAAATGAATGGATGTAAGTCAAAAATCGTGTATTCAGAACTTTTCTGTCTAACAAGCTTAGAAGCTTGTTAGTGAGAGCTTGAGGTGGTTCCATTACCATGGTTAATATCTATTCTCTCTTGTGCCTTGTGATTTTTAAAAAAACTTTTTAATTTTTTAAAATGACTGTTTTTATATTTGTATTGTTTTGTTCAATTGTTTTATATCCCCCAGGATTACATTTGTGAGATGGATAGCGATAGAATTTTGTCTGCCTGCCTGCCTGCCTGCCTGCCTGCCTGCCTGCCTGCCTGCCTGCCTGCCTGCCTGCCTGCCTGCCTGCCTGCCTGCCTGCCTGCCTATCTATCTATCTATCTATCTATCTATCTATCTATCTATCTATCTATCTATCTATCTATTATATCTATCTACAGTATATAAATGAAAGAAAGAAGATAGGGTTGCAACTGCTTGAAAACCACAGGAAGTACTTCCACACTTCTCTAAAAGAGATTTCTATTCCTCTCCACCCACACCATTTTTATTTATATGACATACTGGGAGTTCACTGATAATCTAATAGTGTAACAGCCATTTTAAATGGCTGTGTTTAGTAACTAATGAAAGCAAGGGATTTCAGTGAAGAAGAAGGTGCGTATGCCAGAATAGATTCATTTGGGGCAAATCCTGCTGTTCCACAAGACATCAAGAGGCTAAATTTAGATGCATTATGCATCCCTTAGATCCTAGAATTGACGGGGGGGGGGGACTATTGGGGTCACTTAGAATAACCATGACTTCATGGTTATGATGTCTGGGTGTGGGAATTGTAGATCTCACCAGATTGGGAAAGGTTGTTCTACAACACGCGTGTCCAACTCGCCACATCACGTTGCCATTTTGTGACTTTTTCCCCATTCCTGGAGCAGGGTAGGGTGTGGCCTGTGCATGACGCATCTGGCCTGCGGGCTGCCTGTTTGACACCCCTGTTCCACAAACTTGGCACTAAGATCATAAAGTTGACTCCCTAATAAGAGTACCTAGGATTGCAAACCTAGATTCAGAGCTGCAAGTAAAAGTTAATGAACAGATATGTTCACAAAAGCAGCTTGCTAACTTTTAGTCCATTTGGCAATACCTGGAAATAGAATTAGAACAATTATGGCAAAAGGCAGTGAAGATAGTACCAATAGTAATGGGCACCTTGAGTGCAATCCCAAAGCAACTGGAGCAATACTTGAAGACCATCAGCATTGACAAAATCATCATTAGTCAATTGAAAAGGCAGTCTTAATTTGGAACAGTTTAGATACTGTGATTATACCTTTAACACTATCTAACAACAACTCTGTGTTCCAGATCCTTGGGAACACCTCGATTGGTGGATAAAAATGCCAAATCCAGTCTAAACATGTGGATGATTGTCCGATGAACCATAATAAGAATAATAATAGAGGGAGGGACAAAACTCTCCGAATGCTCAGCTTTGGTATTTGCACTTTGCAGAAGTTGCAGGTAGTTGGACCGATTGTGTTTCCATCTTGGGATCACCATTTGGGCAAAGACTGTTTGAGGAGCTATGTGATGCGACATGTCCTCATTGGACTTATTTGCTGATCTGGATGTTGTGACCATCCAATAAACTCATACCGTTGTTTCTTTAAACAGGCCGCTGACCCCATTGTAAACCTCCTAGGGACCTCAACTGAAGAAGGGAAGAAGGTTCAGAGGAATGGAGGCAAAGTCTTCCCGGCTGTCTTCCGTCGGATCAGGGAACAAGAAATGGCGAGAACATGACTGGGAGTTTCCTAAATCCTTGTAGGCATTCATATCTGCAGCAAGAAGATTGGCGAAAGCGTGGGATTGGATGCTTCTGGCTGCACTGGAGTTGACCTTTCATAAATAGGGGTGGATAATCCTTTCTGGTGAAACATTTTCACTGTTGCATAAGGGTTTTCTTGGTTCACATGTTTGCTTCTTAATTTTGCCCCTAGAAGGAATACATCCAACTGGCCTTCCTGATGATCACATAAAGGTCAGAAGTACACAGCAGGACCAAGAGTTAAGGATGGAGGCGAGGCTCTTTTAAGATAGTTTCATTTGTCACTTTATTTTGTTTATAATAAACTTGGACAGTTTCGTAAAAATAAGTGAGTTGTGAGGGATCTAGCTTCCCTTGGCTTGAGAGCATGAGTAGGATCCCTTGGGGACTTGGTTCATTCTGATATTTCTTGTCATCCTCTTTTATCTCTCCCCCACCCACCCCCAAGCTCACCTTCGGCCCCAAATCTTGCACCTCCAAAAACTGGTATATGTTACAGGGCAAGTGCCTCCCCCTCTTCCTCCAGATCTTTGCCAGTTCTAAAATCCTTTGGGGAATTACCGCAGCGACAAGTTGCCATCCTGCTCCCCTCATCACGTCATATGGAAAAAATAGCGATAGCACTTAGCACTTATATGCCGCTTCACAGTGCTTTACACCCCTCTAAGCAGTTTACAGAGTCAGCATATTACCCCCAACAATCTGGGTCCTCGTTTTTACCAACTTCGAAAGGATGGAAGGCTGAGTCAACCTTGAGCCGGTCAGGATCGAACTGCTGGCAGTCGGCAGAATTAGCCTGCAGTACTGCATTTTAACCACTGCGCCACCATGGCTCCTCTGCAGTGGGCCAGTGCAATTTGCGCAGAGGCTGAGGTTCAGATGGGTGAAATGCCTTCTGCCCAAAGCCATCTGTTAGGCTACTTTGATCTTTCGTGATTCATCCCTTCACTAGCTTCAGTTGCAGGAGGAACTATACGTTGCTCACCCCCTTTTCTGTATGAAAGCCAGGCTCTTTGCTTAGTCATTAAACGTTTCTCTGTCTAAAACGCACAGGAGGTAGAAGAAACTCCTGTCCTTCGAAAGCAGCAAACACACAACAGCTGTCATTTCCATGTTGACCGTAGAGCAGGTCCTTTGCTGAGGTAGTTTCCTTTGAGGTGGAAAAATGCTTGTTCTGGACAATGATGATCTATTGCAGCTGTGACAAATGACCTAGCTACCCTCCTTCCCAATCCATTGACTCACATCTTTGTCCTGCCTACACCTTTCAACCAGTCTTTCCACACCAAAGTTTTTAGTCCATTGCAGTGAGTGGGTGTCATTTTCTCTTCCCTTTTTGCCTTTTCGATATTTCACTTCCCCTCCAGGATGGAAATAAAAAGTAAAATGATGCAATCATAATCAGTGCTACTACAAATAGGCTGGGAGAGCTTACATAGCAATAGCAACAGCACTTAAGACTTATATGCTGCTTCACAGTGCTTTACGGCCTTCTCTAAGCGGTTTACAGAGTCAGAATATTGTCCCCAGCAATCTGGATCCTCATTTTACCCACCTTGGAAGGATGGAAGTCTGAATCAATCTTGAGCCAGTCAGGATCGAACTCCTGGCAGTAGGCAGTGTTAGGCTGCAATACTGCATTCTAACCACTGTGCCACCAAATTGATCTCTTCCATTTCTGACTGCGAGTAGGTAGCCTGAAATGACCCAATAGGCACATTAGGCCCCATTTTTTGGACATCCTTTTTTGGACTTTGCCTCCATTAAGAATATTTGGAGGTGGGAGGATAGTTCTACCCACAATATGAATGGGGGTAGTTTGTTTTATTTTGCATTGTTTCTATTCTGGTTCGACTATACAATTTTGAGTGGTTTAGAACAATTAAAAGACATGAAATTGTAGAACAAAATTGGAAAGGAGAGCTAAAATTTAAGAACAGAAATCTTCCAATAGACCAAGATCTAAAAGCCCACAGAAAAGTATTATTAAATGTCAACACTTAGAAATAACTCACTTGGATGGAAATAGTTCAGCCCCAAACAAAATGGGGGTCAGTCAACAGCCAAATCTAAACCTACCTGGATTAATTAGCTAGTTAATTTAATTTAAGTTTGAGGAATTTGCATGACATGTTTATCGTCCTTCCCACCCCTGTGCACACAATGTATATTTTAGCATAGGTACAAGATTATGCATGTAAAATACTACAAACATCCAAATTATTATTTGAATAATCATAAATTTTAATTACACAAAGATATGTATGCATTTTCTGTAATTTCCTTCGCCACTACTAACCTCAAGAGCTGGGAGCATTGAAAATTCCAATAAATGTGTCACCCCCAGCAAGAGCTTGAGAACTTGTTTTTAAAGGAAATTTAAAATGGTATTTCTTACACTGCTTCAGCCTTTTCATTGCATCTGATAAGGGCTAGAAATGTATTTTAAAACACTTAAAATGGAGGGGGGAAGGGGAATTAAAGATACTCTCACTCGTAACTTCTACTGTTGTACTACCAGTGCCATCTACTCAATTTGTGCAGAAGTGGAATACACAGAATTGGCAATGTGTCATAAAAGCTCATCACGCATAGTGTTATCTCTCTTCGGAGACTTAGTATGTTCTCATTCAGGATGAGTCACTGTCAAAGGGGAATGCAAGGTGATCGTTGTGCGCCTTGTAAACACTCCCCAAGTTATGAGTCACTTCTCAGTTGGGTTAGAAATGCTTGTTACGTTTATTGGGTTGTTGTCATTTCTAACCCTGCCCCCATCCCGCAGCTTCCCCGCTGCTCCAGGCGGCCTCGTTACTTTCTGGTTGGCAGCCTGAACTCTGATGTGCATCAGTGTTGAATTCTTGAGTAACAAGTACTCTGTGTAGCAAGCTGGGTAATTCCTAGGAAGCAAAGCTCAGGATGAGAGTCTGGCTCAGGGTGAAGGCATGTCTCCCCCACGGTCCAGACACGAGAATTTGTAGACCTCAGGATGATTAAGACCACAGGTTGGGTTCCCTTTTTAAGGGAAATCGCCTTAACTCCTCCCAAAGTTGGATCAGGCTAGATTTTTATGACTTTTGTTCCTTTGTATTAGATGGTCTTGCAAGTTATCAGCATTTGTACACTGGGGCCAAGAACCTACAACGGAAGTCCTGCCACTCAGGTCCTTTTCTCCAACCTGTAAAAAAGGGTAGGACACACATATGTGGTGGTCCTGTCCCGAGGCTTGAAAGTATTGGCTAAAAATTAAAGATTGGCTACAGGAAATTACTAATGAACAATTAGACTTAGAACCAGAATTGGGGATCTTCAAAAAAAAAAAGAAAAAAAGTGAAGGGCGCAAAATATCTAGTACTACACATATTAACCGTTGCCAGGATTGCCTACGCTCAATGTTGGAAACAGCCATGTACACCCACAGAGAAACTGGTCATACAAAAGATCATGAACTGCGCAGAAATGGACAAATTAATGCTGAGTTTAAAAGATAAAGAGACATCGATATTTTACAATGTGTGGGAACAGTGGTATAACTGGATAGAACGGAGTTAGATTGAAGATAGGTAGTTATTAAGTACAAGTAATAAATAAAATAAATGTAAATAAGCACAATTTAATTTTTGTAAATAATGCACAAATTATTGTCACAAGAAAAACACAATTAGCTGTTGTTGTGAAATTTTTATGTTTTTAATGTAATAAAACTTTAATAAAGTGTTTATTTAAAAAAATGGTAGAACACTGCCTAATTTGGATGCCTTACCACACGTGGCAGATCAATTCCAGATGGGTCTTTTTTTATATCATGAAAAAGCTTTTGCAATAATAGCTATTCCCCCTCCCCTCCCCAGAACCTTCTGTGACTGCCCAAGGCTGAATATACATAAATTATGGAAGGTGCCTTCAGTTTGAAAGAGGATGCTTTAAAAATACCTGTTGAGCAGAAGGCAAAAACCTTTGTCTGAAGAAAGCCATCTAAGCAGTTTGGGGCTAAAAAGCACCCATCCTTTGGATGCATATTTCATTTCAAAGCCAGTTGTGTTTTGGTCTTTATGATTACTCAATCACTTGGTACAAACATTCCAACCAGAGTGTTCAGCAATTTTAAAGGCAAATCCCACAGAGCCAGGATCCTTAATATGCCCCCCACCCGACCGTTTTTAATTTTTAAAAAATGAATGGGAAGCTACTCACTAGTAAGTTGCAAAGCAAAACTATGTCCCCCCCAGCAGAGTCTGGTCTAAATTCTCTTGTGGTTGTCTAAACCAAAATCCTTTTGGTCTAAGAGGAGAAATATATAACGGCGGCTGACTTCTTTTTGCAATTTGGACATACAATTTATTATTTATTTATTAATCATATTTCTATGCCGCCCACTCTCCAAGGACTCTGGGCGGCTTACAACAATCAACAGTATACTAAATAGCATATTGCCCCCAACAATCTGGGTCCTCATTTATCCACCTCAGAAGGATGGAAGGCTGAGTCAACCTTGAGCCAGTGAGATTTGACCCGCTGATCTGCTGAACTAGCAATCAGCTGAACTAGCTGCAGTACATCACTCTAACCATTGCGCCACCTCAGCTCATTGCTTGGTCTCGGCCAGCAAGATAGCTATTTCATGTGTGAATGCTCATATCAGTGCATTCAGAATTCCAAAGGGATCTTCCAAATAAATAAATAAATAAATAAAATTGAGGATTGTACTCCAGAGCCATTTCTTGGGTTTAGGAAAGAAGCAGTAAAGTGCAGGTGGGAAGTCCATCAAATTTCTACCTTGCATTTTCTGATGAGCTGCCATCTGTTTTTCAACCACAACAATACACTAGCACACAATAGATACAAACTTAAAGTGAACCGCTCCAAGCTTGATTGCTGGAAATATGACTTCAGCAACAGAGTGGTCAATGCCTGGAATGCACTACCTAACTGTGGTTTCATCCCAAACCCCCCAAAATTTTAACTTAAGACTGTCTACTGTTGACCTCACCCAATTCCTAAGAGGTCTGTAAGGGGCGTGCATAAGAGCACCAGTGTGCCTACCATCCCTGTCCTAATGTTTCCTCTATTCGTATCTATTTTATGTATTCGATTCATGCTTATATATATTACCTAATACATTCTTGACAAATAAAATGAAAATAAATAAATCTGTCACTTGGGATTGAATGTTTTTTCACGGAAAAAAAGTGCAAAGATCAAATTCCTCCCACCGTATTTATCCTGCTCTTTGATAGGGCCGCTGTATCTGGACTACAAAACTCCAGTCGTCTGAATTTTTTCTGCCGAGATTTTGTTTGCTTACCTTTGATTAAAATAAGTCAACAAACTACTGAATAGAAGAGAATAAGAATAAGAATAGAGTAGAGTAGAATAGAATTAGAAAATAGAATAGAATAGAATAGAATAGAATAGAATAGAATAGAATAGAATAGAATAGAATAGAATAGAATAGAATAACAGAGTTGGAAGGGGCTTGGAGGTTTTCTAGTCCAACCCCCTGCTTAGGCAGGAAGCCCTACACTACTTCAGACAAATGGTTATCTAACATCTTAAAAACTTCCAGAGTTGGAGCATTCACAACTTCTGGAGGCAAGCTGTCCCACTGATTAATTGTTTTAACTGTCAGGAAATTTTTCCTTAGTTCTACATTGCTTGTCTCCTTGAGTAGTGTCCACCCATTGCTTCTTGTCCAACCCTCGGGTGCTTTGGAGAATAGCTTGACTCCCTTTTCTTTGTGGCAGCCCCTGAGATATTGGAATACTGCTATCATGTCTCCCCTACTTGAAGTGTACTTTGTTTATGCACCATACACAAAGCCAGTCTGCATCCTGGAAGGTTCCCAGAGTGGTTTACAGACCAGATGTTTACTTTCTATGTCCAAACTGTATATGTGTAGTTGGTGCATTCTGAGTAACTTTCTTGTAAATAAGCAGAAATTGCAACTTAAGCCAATTATTCAGCCACAAAGTAGGAGAGACAAGGAATAATAAGTCACATTGACAGCGTCTATCCAAGCATACAGTATAGGTAGTCCTTAACTTACAGCTATTCATTTACTGACCATTTGAAGTTACAACAGTGACTTACAACCGATACTCACACTTAACAACTATCACAGCCTCGCCACAGTCATGAGATCAAAATTTTGATGCTTGGCAATTTGCATGTATTGATGTCCCAGGGATGTGTCCCAGGGTCATGTGATTGCCATTTGGGGCCTTCCCAGACAGCTTCTGACAAGGAAAGTCAGTGGGGAAAGCCAGATTTGCTTAATAATCATGTTATTAACGACTGCAAGTGATTCACTTAACAGCCATGGCAAAAAGATCATAAAATTAGATGTGACTCACTTAAGAACTGCCTTGCTTAACAGTGGAGATTCTGGTCTCAGTTGTAGTCATAAGTCGAGGACCACCTGTATTTACGCAGGAAATCCATTCTTCCCGAATGAGTCGTGGAACTTACAAAAAAGAAAAAAAAACACAACACAACGTGTTGCAACTCAGTGGCTGGAAATTAGACAATAAATTACAGCTTTACCTAAAATGCCCCAAAGTAGGAAAAAGGATTGACTCTCTTCAGAGTTGCAACAGTCTCAATGTGGTCCCTGCTGAAAAGCCCCAGTGGCCAATTATGATCCACCAAAGCAGAAGAACACAGAACTATGGAAGAAGGAGCTATCTGATATATCCTGAGCCCAAACAGGTCAAGCAAAGGACCACAGGTCATTGTTACAGTTGTCTTACAAGTGCAAAAAGATGTTAAGAGAGGAGTTCTTGATTTTACAGTTTAAATTTTCTTGTTAAAATGTTGTTTAAGATTAAAAAAAAACATGTAGGCAGACCTGAAGGAGATGCATCAAAGTGGTCCACTTCCAAATAACATCTGCACAGCAGATGGAGGAGGTACTGTATTTGGGTTACCTGGTCATCCTTTTTTACTGCGCAGATGATAATGATGATAGCAATAGCACTTAGACTTATATACCGCTTCACAGTGCTTTATAGCCCTCTCTAAGCAGTTTACAGAGTCAGCCTATTGCCCCCAACAATTTGGGTTCTCGCTTTACCCACCTCGGAAGGATGGAAGGCTGAGTCAACTTTGAGCCTGGTGAGAATCAAACTGCCAAACTGTAGTCAGCCAGCAGTCAGCAGAAATAGCTGCAGTACTGCATTCTAACCACTGTGCCATCACTGTGCTCTTATGATAATGATGGTGATGACTATGACCCATTCAGTCTTGTCCAAGTCTTGGCAATTCTATGGGCCAAGATCTCCACATCTTCCAATCTTGCACTACTTCACTGAGTTGTTCCATCCTCTGACTTGGATGGTGGTGCAGATTACATGTCATCTTTTTTCACTGAAATCACATCCATTATTTCCACATTTCCATTTCTGCTTCAAACTGACACATGCCAATTTTGGAAAGCCAGGCTCCTTTGCCTCTATTTTTTTGGGACAGACCACAAGGGATTGCTTAATCTTATCTGCAAACAGTCCTGTATTTTATTCCTTAGCATCCTTAGTTCAAATCATCCCAGAAAGTTGGTGGTAGAAAAGACTTTCCTTTTCTGGAGAACTCAATTGGAATCAGGAAGACTAGATGGATAAACAGGTAAGGCAGCTCTCTCCAAGTCTTCTATTTACAAAATGAAACGTAAACACTGTGAACATTGTAGAAATGGGCAGGACCAATATGCAATTCCCTGGGTTTGGGAAATGACTAGAATCGTGTTACTGAGAGAGCACTAAAAACTACAGAATGGTACCACGTACAATATATTTGCTGAACCTACAGTATTAGACATTCATATTTTAAGCAACATTGTATTTTTACTCATTGTAATTGCAAAGGTGTGCAGTTTACAAGCCGTGGATCCAAAATATTATCCAAGATAAAAGATTAAAGTGACTGATTTAATTAAAATTCTAACCATTTCATCTTTCTTTATTGCTAATGCATGAATGCAATTAATGGTTTAGAAGCAACTCATCCATCATTTAAATAAAGACAGTGACCTCAGTGCATTGTTGATCAAATGATACAACCCTTTGCAGCAATGTTTTTTTTAAATGTGAAGCTAATAGTATTTTTTTTAAGAAGTTATACTACTAATGGTTTTAGTCATGCATTTTTTTTACTTCCAATACCAAAGGGGACTTCTTTGATTATAAAACTAGATAAATATTGCTCAGATGAATAAACTTTCCTATTTCCTCATTTCAGTAACCTAATCTGAAGGCAAAATGGTACTTCAGATCACAAATGCCTTAAGAAAAAAAAGAAGGAATGAAAAGATTCGGCTAATGATGCCAGAACTGCAGTATACCATGCAACCAGTATCTTCTGGTGTTTTGCATATTTGGAGAAATAACTCATGGCATTTAAAATAAACTATGAGATTAGTTGTACAATTTCACTTCCCCGCAACCATTTTTAACCTAAGCCCAGAATTTTAAAGATTTGACCTTTATGTTGTTGAGTGATAATTCAATAAACACAGCTGGTTGATAAGGCAACAACTGTCTTCTGTCTGCAGCAACGATTTTGAATGAAATATTTCATGCACACACAAACACACTTTTTAAAGGAAAGTTCAAAAGTTCCCTCTTACTAACATTAGTCCAGTGCTCAATGAAAAATGAGTGAGCTGGGCTATCATATGGTGTTTCCCTGCTATTAGCCCACAGGATTTTCCCCCCTCTATCCAGCTCCATGTTGCTGAGATCCTACGTTAGAAGAAATTTGTAGCTTTATGATTGGAGGAATTCTATTCACACACTGCTGCCCTTCTTTCATTCGGTGACCAATCCTTTGCTGCCGTACATTTGGCACACGTGAGAGGAGGATCTAGTTGGAGAGGATCTACATGGAGTGTAAGTAGAGATCCTCTCAGCCAAAATTCCAAAATTCTCCATCGTAAATAGGATCTCTTCGTATGTATATCGAGATTCATGTTAAGTCCCCTGTCTGAACATGAAGCTGGAAGGATACAGTTTCTTCCACCATCTGCACATGGGGACATACCTAGGAATCCACACCACCATTCAAAGAAAGAAAAGAGGCGCACAGAGATTGTGGCTCCTTCTTTTAGTCCTCCATCTTGCTTGCTCAGAGATCCCAACCACTGATGAGGGGTTAATCAAGGGGACGCAAGCAAGCAATAGCAACAGCAATACCTGCTTAGACTTACAAACCACTTCATAGTGCTTTACAGACTTCTCTAAGCTGTTTACAGAGTCAGCATATTGCCCCCAACAATCTGGATCCCCATTTTACCCACCTCAGAAGGATGGAAGGCTGAGTCAACCTTGAGCCGGTCAGGATCGAACTGCTGGCTGTGAGCAGAATTAGCCTCCAATATTGCATTCTAACCACTGTGCCACTACTTATTTTTATTTTATTTATTTATTTTGTAAAGCACGTATAAGATAACAAATATAAGTATAAACATGATTATGAATACATGAAATGGATACGAATAAATGGAGACATTAGGACAGGGATGGTAGGCCCGTTGGTGCACTTATGCACGCCCCTTACAGACCTCTTAGGAATGGGGTGAGGTCAATAGTAGACAGTCTAAGGTTAAAATTCTGGGGGCTTGGGGAAGAAACCACAGAGTCAGGTAGTGCATTCCAGGCATTGACCACTGTTGCTGAAGTCATATTTTTTGCAATTGAGTTTGGTGCAGTTTACCTTATGTTTGTATCTATTGTGTGCTCGTATATTATTGTGGTTGAAGTTGAAGTAGTCATTGACAGGTAGGACGTTATAGCAGATGATTTTATGTACTACGCTTAGGTCAGACCGAAGGCAGCATAGTTCTAAGTTGTCTAAGCCCAAAATTTCTACTACTACTATTACTACGCCCTCTTACTGATAGCACTGCTTTTTTCTAACTAGATGAATGAACGTCTTAAAATAATGTGAACACCTATACTGATATAATTTTTTTTTTATATACACAAAGCATTGGGACAAAGGAGTGACGTAAAAGTCTGTAGTATAAAATTAGCGAGAACTAGCAGAGAAAGATTTGAAAGGGTCATCAAGAGCAGAGATGGGTTTCAGCAGGTTCTGACCAGTTCTGGAGAACTGGTAGTGGAAATTTTGAATAGTTTGAGTAGTAAAAATTCTGACTGGCTCCGCCCCCATCTATTCTCTGCCTCCCAAGTCCCAGCTGATCGGGAGGAAATGGGAATTTTGCAGTAACTTTCCCCTGGAGTGGGGTGGGAATGGAGATTTTACACTATCCTTCCCCTGCGATGCCCACCAAGCCATGCCCACCAAGCCATGCCACACTCACCATACCACGCCCACAGAACTGGTAGTAAAAAAATTTGAAACCCACCACTGATCAAGAGATGCCAGGGGTGAGATTCACAGCTGGACACATGATTGCTGATGGAATGGCACTTTCCTGCAGTTTGAGAGCTCAAGGCACCACATAGAGCTCTTCCTCTTCTCATTCCCCCTTCCTCCACAAATAAACCTGTAAGATAGGTTGGCTTTTGGGGTTGAGAATGAATGAAAACATGGATGCCAGTCTAATGCCTTAACCACTATATCATACCAGAACCTATATTGAAAGAAAGTGACTGGCCCATGGTTATCTAGGGAGCTTCTATAGCTGAAGGTAGATTAGAACCTAGGTCTTCTATTTCTACTCCAACACCTTAACCAATGCCTTAAATGGGCAGCCAGTACAGGTAGTCCTTGACTTATGACCACAATTGAGCCCCAAAATTTCTGTTGCTAAGTGAGACGTTTGTTAAGTGAGTTTTGCCCCATTGACCTTTCTTGCCATAGTGGTCAAGTAGATCACTGCAGTTGATAAGTCAGTAACCCGGTTGTTACATGAATCTGGCTTCCCCATTGACTTTTCTTGTCAAAAGGTCGCAAAAGGGGAATCACATGACCTCAGGACACTGCAACCGTCATAAATATGAGTCAGGAGAGCTGTGAGCTGTGTAGCGTAGGGGGCTAATGCCTCCTACTAAAGGCAGCAATTAACACCAGCTGCCTGTAATTTCTGCGAGTTCAATCCTAGCCAGGCTCAAGGTCGACTCAGCCTTCCATCCTTTCTAAGGTGGGTAAATTGAGGACCCAGTTTGTGGGGGCAATAAGCTGACTTTGTATAAATATACAAAAGTATGAAGGCTATTGCTTAATGCATTGTAAGCCGCCCTGAGTCTTCGGAGAAGGGCGGCATATAAATCAAATTAAAAAAAAAAAAAAGTTGCCAAGGAGCTGAATTCTGATCATATGATCATGGGGATGCTACAAAGGTCGTAACGGTGAAAAATGTCCATAAGTCACTTTTTCCAGTGCTGTTGTAACTTTGAACAGTCACTAAATGAACTGTTGTAAGTCGAGGACTACTTGTAATGGTTGATATAAAATTTGGGCAAAACTAATGGCGGAATCCCATTTAAGCCCTTCAGGTCTGCTTACTAATGACATGTGTGCAACTCGTTGGAAATGGCTCCCCCCTCTCACGCTGTGTGTAGTAGCTCTGAGTTCCCAATGATTAAAGGTTGGGGTTAGGGAATTTTAGAGATCTAACATGCTGTATCCATTCTCCTGGACATTTGCCCCCAAGTGCTGTCCTGACAATACTAATGCTTCTCATAGTCTGGCAGACTGTAAAACCAACTAACTTTCATCATGGTACCAGCCAAAGCAATCTCAGAAGATACAGTCAAACAATTTACTCCTTAATTATTTGAATATAATTCCCGGAGACAGGGGGGGAAAAAATCTTAAATTTTAAATGCTGGATATTGAGAAGTAATGCAAGGGAAAAGACAGGATGTTCACAGAGGTATAAAAAAACATAAAAGTTGGACAGAGAAGTAACAAACCTTTTCCAGCCAAATGCCACCTGCTTTGCAGATTATTCCTTCTGAATTCAAGTCACTTGTTAGTCCCAAGTAAAAAAAAATCAACACTGAAATTACAGAAAAAAATGCTACATATTCTCTAGGATCAGGGAAAGATCCTAGGAAAAACTCTACAAAGCAGTGTTTTGGCAGTTAGATGCATTGATTTTCTTGAGAAAAATCTGGAGGAGAAAATAATTTTCCGTACCTTCTGGGAACATGCTTCTCAGCATACCCTTATGTGGGTATGCACCACTGACCCAGCCTTCCCAGAAGTGCAAAATTGATGGTTTGCATAAGACTTGTTGGAAGAAAAAAGCAAGGAGATTTTGATGTGTAGCAGGCTTCACAAACCACACATACCAACAAACAAATAAACCTGTTCAACAGAAATACATATTATTTCCCTATAATCCTTGTTGGTCACCAAAATACAGTAACCCAGATTGTGTAAGGACTAAGCAGATACAGATGCCCAAGATGTTCTGCTTGGAATAATATCCTTGTGGCTCAACCATGGTGTGAATTCAATTAATTTGCCTGGTTCATGGTTCAATTTACTGAAAATTCCAGAGCTGGGTTAATTTGGTAACCGGATTAAAGGTATGTGAATGAAGCCAGTAAGGGGCACAGTTTCTCCTGTACTTTTTCTTTTAGTCAGAGAATCGTAAGATACAAAAGGGCCGCACAGAACATCTGGTGACTGTTACAGCTGCCCATTTATTTTCTTCTTGTATGAAAGATGCACCAGATCTGATGCCCTGAACCAGTTGTGGATAATTTCAACTAGGAAAAAGGACCAACTTCATCCAACGTTGATTTGCTGGCCCTCTTCCCATTTGCTGCATTAGAAGTTTTTTTGCTGCTTCCACTGGACGTTTTCAGAATTTCATCTGGCTGTATTTTTACTGTTTTTGAGGATGCACTACCAAAAGTCTCCCTTGTGGTTCCTCTCAGTCTAAAGCCCTGGAACCTGCATCCTGCAACTGTACTTCCATTGTCTGTAGAGATTCTCCGTCATTCAGGTCATGGTGGTCCCAAAGGTGCTTTTACAGGAGGCAACTGGACTTTCTTGTTTTTTTCTTTTGAAGACTTTTTGCTTCTCATCCAAGAAGCTTCTTCAGCTCTGACAGGATAGTGGGGAATGGAAGGCTTTATATTCCTTGCAGATAGCTGGTCAGTTGCATCCTTTTAGAGCAGAGGTCTTCAAACTTGGCAGCTTTAAGACTTTAAGGTTCACCTGAGTAGTGCTCCTGGTTCCTGTAGTCTGCAATTTTTCTTCTGGAAATACAGACTTTTTCCTCTGGTAATACAGACTACAGGAACCAGAAGCACTACTCAGATGACCTCCGAGGACACAGATAAGCCTCCAAGTGCTTCAAGGACCCTCTAAAAGGATGCAAATAACCAGCTGTCTGCAAGGAATTTAAAGCCTTCCATTCCCCACTATCCTGTCAGAGCTGAAGAAGTTTCTTGGATGAGAAGCAAAAAGTCTTCAAAGAAAAACCAAGAAAGACCAAGTGGCCTCCTGAAAAAGCACTTTTGGTGCACTTTCATAGGATTTTAGAACAATGACCCATATGACTGTCAGTGGAGGGCAATGGTAGCATGGGGTTTATTGATTCTGGTTTTGGCTATTCCAGGGGCCAGGGTTCTTAGACCAATCTCAATTAGCTCTGGGACAGATCTTTTTGCCCTTCTTGGTCATCTGGTTAGGATTGGATGCGTTGCCACTCGTGTTAGTATAATCAGTGCTTACAGTCCTTGAAAAGAATGAACTTGTAGGGTTAGTCTCTCACTTTAACCACATAACTCCTCCTGTGCCTTCCAGACAGATTATTTTTGAATGTGGGTTTAGCGATTTTGCAGAGATTGCAGAGATTGCAAGAAGCATCTGAAGATGTCCCTCCCTCTTCATCCTTCCTTCATCCCACTCCTGCCAGCATGTTTTGCCAAACCCACCGCCCTCTGCAAGTGTCTAAATATGCCCCCACCCACATCGAGGAGGACATTTATTGTTGCTTTCCCCATCCCTCAGCATATGCTCAGTCCACCTAGAAATGGAGAAGGCACCCTAGAGTTTCCCCCCTCCCCAGCTATCCTGCCCTTAAACCTTTCACTGCCCCACTCAGCTTTAATCAACGTGTTTGCAATTTCCCTTATCTGCTGCGTTCAGCTTTAATTTGCATCTTTTTTTTAAAAAAATCATTGGTATGGAGAGTGACTAAAGTTTCAAAGTTTGAATCTCAGGTATCACATTTGTTTGACCCATGGCATGAGAATTTTGCATCCCTCCAGTAGAAACACAGTGTCCTCTTCTCAGGCCAGGCACCCACAAACACAGGGAGAGGTGGTTGCAAATTTTACTGGGAAGTTTGCAAAGCGAATAAACAAGCGACAAAGGAAATGTGAGTGCAAATCAGGGGTGAAATCCAGCAGGTTCTGGAGAATCGGTAGCGGAAATTTTGAATAGTTCTGAGAAGCAGCAAATACCACCTCTGGCTGGCCCCAGAGTGGGGTGGGAATGGGGATTTTGCAGTATCCTTCCCCTGGAGTGGGGTGGGAATGAGGATTTTGCAGTATCCTTCCCCAGGAGTGGGGTGGGAATGGGGATTTTGCAGTATCCTTCCCCTGGAGTGGGGTGGGAATGGGGATTTTACAGTATCCTCCCCCTGCCATGCCCACCAAGCCACGCCCACCAAGCCACACCCACAGGACCGGTAGTAAAAAAAAATTGGATTTCACCTCTGGTGCAAATGCGCGCGCGTACACACACACACACACACACACACACACACACACACACACACGAAACCAAGTCCCCCAAAGTCCCGCAGATTTGCCTCGAGAGAGTGCCGAATCCAAACCAGAAGGAACTCTCGTGGTCAAGTGAGGTTCCAAATGTCTACCTCTAAACGTTGTAGCAGAGTTATCAGCCCGTTCAAATCCAGAGTCACGGTCACGAGGCTTTAAGCCGGGACACTCAAAGGCACACGGAGTCTGGATAAACGGACGGTTGCTGCTAACGGTGGGACTTCCGTGAGCTCGCTGCTTTTCTTAAACGGAAGCGGCTCTGGAAGTGCGAGATTGCCTTCGCTCCGCTCTGCTGTCCGCAAGGGGGGGTGTATGTGGCTGCTCAGACGCCGCATCTTCCGAGACCCGGTGTGGCGGCTGTATTTCTTGGTCGCCAGCGATGCCAGCCTCCTCTGCTTGCAGCTCCTCAGGCAGAGGTTCGTCGGAACAGAACTGTTTGCAGATTGTCGGATTTCTCATCAAGAGTCCAAATTGGCCGGGTCTGGCTAGCATTAAACTCATCAGTTGGCTCATATAAAAGATCCTTAAGCTTTTTCTTTATTATTATTTTTAGGGCTATTTTTTTTTAAAAAGTTCGCATTTAATATAGATGTGGAGGTCTGGCCTGGGGGAAAAAAATCTGAATTTTTCATCTCTTTATTTCACCTTCAGCACTTACTGAGTCTTCATGTCTTGTCAGCTAAGCAATGGAAGGGCATTGCCTGGGGTTTGCTTAGGCATCAGTTGGCCTTAATTTGACCCTGAGTATATGATGCTTAAGAGACAATTTGGTGTAGTGGTTAAAGACTCTGGACTAGAAACCAAGATATTTTGAGTTCTTGTCCTGTCTTGGATACAAAGTCGTCTGGGTGACCTTGGGCCGGTCACTCTCTCTCAGCCCCAGAGAGAAGGCAAGGGCAAACCACTTCCAAAAAAATCTTGCCTTGCAGTGATTTACCTAGCCATTTGCCAGAAGTCAACTTTGACTCATAGGTGCACATGTGTGTGTGTGTGTGTGTGTGTGCACTCACACACAAACGGAGGCAGGCAAGCAGATAAAGACAGTGGTTGGTGGGAGAAAAAGGAAGCTGGGAATTCCACTGATCCCTTTTGGTAACTTGGCCCACAAGAAATAAACCCAGATAGACTTCTTTACCAGCTTTACTGTGACAGTATACAAGTTGGCAATGAGCACATTGAAACTTCCTCATCAAGGACTGGAGGGCGGCACTTTGACCTGAGCATCTGTAAAAGCCGTGAGATGGTGTTTCCATTTTATGGATAAATATTTGGGGGGGGGGGGGGGGAAGCAAGTCTTCATTCCAGATTTTTTTTAAAAAATGAAAGGATTCTGGACTCAAAGCACACTTTGTTTTGCAACTTGAAGCAGTTCATAATTCTTTTACATAACTCTACAACTAATTAACTCAAGCTTTCTGAATTTCAGCATTATAATGTGGGAGAGAGTAATGTTGTTATCATTAGTATTTAAAACAAGGAAATTTGAAATCTTTGCCAATTTCTGAGTCACACAGTGATCTATTACAGACTCATAATTGCCTTCTTAATTCCATCCCTAATTTATGTGCAACACTTAGTGTGTTTCTGACTTTTTTTCGTCCTAAATGTACTCAGCAATTTAGTTTTTCCTCATATGAAGTGCCTTTTTCTTTATGATTGGTTTTGTTGCCCTCCTCTGGATACGTTTCCCAGACATACACAACTCCATTCATTCCAATGCTATGATGTTGTCAACTTCAGTCATTGAATGAAAATACCAACAAGATTTTAAAAAAAGGGACTTCATTATGATTATATAACAAGTATAACTCATTGCTATCATTGATGTGATATTTTTTCTCTGCTAAGCACTTCTTTAAATTTTCATAAGATTTAAAGATTTTGGAGAAAAAAGGGGAGGAGAAGGGAGAAGTGAGAAGCGAGAAAGGGGAGAAGGGAGAAAGAACAATGGGAAAAGGAGAAAGGGAGGGGGAAGAAGGGAGAATTGAGAAAGAGAGAAAGAAGAAAGGGAGAAGGGAGAAAGGGAGAAGGGAGAAAGAACAATGGGAAAAGGAGAAAGGGAGGGGGAAGAAGGGAGAATTGAGAAAGAGAGAAAGAAGAAAGGGAGAAGGGAGAAGGGAGAAAGAACAATGAGAAAAGGAGGGGGAAGAAGGGAGAATTGAGAAAGAGAGAAAGAAGAAAGGGAGAAGGGAGAAAGGGAGAAGGGAGAAAGAACAATGGGAAAAGGAGAAAGGGAGGGGGAAGAAGGGAGAAAGAGAACAATGGGAAAAGGAGAAAGGGAGAATTGAGAAAGGGAGAAAAGGAGAAGAGAGAAAGGAGAAAGGGAGAATTCAGAAAGGGAGAAAGGGAAAAGGGAGAAAGAAGAAGGGGAAAAGGAGAAAGGGAGGGGGAAGAAGGGAGAAAAAGAGAAAGGGAGAATTGAGAAAGGGAGGAGGGAGAGGAGAGGAGAGGAGAGATACTAAGAAGCCTCGAAGAAATACTTGGCTGCCTCCCAACGCGCACGAGACGGTGGATGCCCTTCTCTGATTGGACGGGTGACGCATCGCGGGGAGGGGGCGGGGCCCTGCCTGACAGCTTATTCAACCGAGCTCTTGAGATAAATACAGGTGGTCCAAGATGCTGCGGCGACACAGCTTTCCGACGCTCTCGGCGGCTTCAGACTTCTCCGCGCAAAGATGTCTCAGACGCTCAAGCTGGCCACGAAGGCGTCCTTGCTCGCGAAGCTCTTTCCTGAGCTGTGGGTGGAATCTGTCCTCGGGGCGCGATCGAAAGTTACTAAAAGCCATAAAACTCTGGAGGAGATGCCGGGACCCAGCGCGCTCAGCTTCTTCACCGACCTTTTCTGCAAAAGAGGGCTCTCGCGACTGCACGAACTCCAGGTAAGAGTCGCCTTGAGATGATAGACGACAGACAGACAGACAGACAGACCAATATCATCCCTACCATGATAATATCTCTCTCTTTGCCCTCCCCCCGTCTGTCTCTGTCTCTCTCTCCCCCCCTCCCTCCCTCCCCTTTAAGGCTTGAAACTAGTGAGTCTTTTCCTTAATGCTTCTCCCCATCAAAAAAGGGATTAGGCAGTGTTTTTAATCTCAAAACCCTTTTTGTTTTGCGAGGGCTTATGTAAACCCAATAAACCGCCTAGCCTAACCCCCCCCCTCCCAATCCTATGGACACTTCCCCACTTTTCTATCAATTCAAGATACTTGATAAGCAAAAAGCTTATCAATTACCAATCAAAAGATGTGCGGCATTCTAGGCTTTCCTTTTGCATGGTGTGGTATGTCTACATGGGTAAGGAATTGTTTTGTGTGTGTGTGTATGTGTGTCTTTTTAAAGAAAGAATCACAGGTGGGAGATAACCAAGGCTGACTCCCCTGTAAAATATATGTAAATGAAGCAAGGTAGTTGCACCATCCAAACTTCATCTAAGAGCTCTTTTTCTCAATTACAGTTCCTTCCTTTTTTGGAAGGGGACAGTGGACAGCAGGCATAGACACCTTTTGGGAACAGAAGTCATACACAATACAATGAATTCTGCTCCCTCCTCCCCAGTTGCTTATCCAGGGGTGTCCCCAAGGGTTTCTTACTGGGTCAAAAAAAAAAAAAAAGGATGCTTGGAAAAGGGGGAGATCCAGGAAAAAAAATGACAATAGCCAATGGATGAGCAAATTTCTTCTGAATGGATGGCTCTTGACCCATGATTTCTCAAATTGCCCTTTGAATCTTTCATTCCTGGGTTTTTGGTTTTTTTTACTTCATGGATGGTGCCTTGGCTATTTCTTTTTTAAGCTTCTGCCCACAATTCCAATTATCCAAATGACTTATCCCCTTGCAACAATGTGGGGAAGAAATTGGCATCCTTGGCATCCTGAAAGCAGTGTGGAAATGAACCCTCCAAGTTAAGGACATGGCATAAAATACACCCTTATAAGCAATATTTGAGCTATTCTCCAAAGCTATGCTTAAAAATCTCTGTTGCTCCCCAGGAATCAATGGGAGAGGAATCACAGACATTTAATGACAATTCAGTATAGCTAAGGCAAGACATCCCTGAGCCCAACCACCTCTGGTTTATGATGGCATATTTATAAAAACAGGAGCAGGTATCCTACAAGGTGCAAACGTGTTGTCAAGATCCTCACTTGCATTTATGGAAACCTTGCAGTGCGCACTTCTTGTCACCAACCGAGAGGCTATTTCAGGGATGTCAGTTCAGTGCGTTCTTTCCTAGCTTGCTTCTCTATGGTGCTGTGCTATATGGGCAGCAGCTTTCGCTGAAAAACCTAAGCCACTGAGATGAGCAAAAACATTTTGACCTTGTGACCATCTATGGCATTAAACTGTATTTGCGTGTGTGCATGAGACACGTTGTGCAATTTTTAAATCACTGATAGTTCTGTGAGGTGTGTACGGATGGGAGTGCCCTAGCCCATTCTTGTTTTAACATAACATGTTCCATGAGTATGTTCAACAGTTGTCTCAATAAAACGGTGTTTTACTATAACTGTGGAGATTATCTCCTTCTGCATGCTCTAAAAAAGAGAATATTTTATTATACTTCCAAAGTCTCTTTGCCATTCATCAATCCTTGTGTTTCCTCTAGCTTTAGCACAGTGGACATGATTTTTTTTTAATTGAAGTGTCCTTGGTGCTGTCAGAACTTGCTTGTTTTCCTGCTGATTTTTTAAATTGCCTTTATTTAAATTTGCAATGATCTTATCATATAGAATATTTTTCTATTGCAATCCAATTCTTCCTTCCAAAGGTATCTGGAATATATTTTGATATTTCCTAAGGGCAAAAAAGTTACTGAGTTACATTAATGAAACAGAGTAGTGCATGCTACTACCCTATATTGTCAAAATAGGTTTATAGGTTTAGCAGTACATCATTAGATAGGCAGAGAAAAATATTCACAATACTTACCTTGTGAAATGCCCTTGCCAGCATCTGTAATATCATTGTCCTGATTATCTCTGGAAAGAATCTGAGGGGTGAAGAGCAGACAGTTTTGGAATATCATATCAGTGTTAAGTTTGTTGAATGTTATACTGGTAATCTAATGTCAATTATTTTCATAAAGGTAAAAAGACCCCCACAAAGGTTTTAGGGCGGGTGAGGCTGTTTGATTTATGTGCCACTGCTGTCTTTGGATAGTGTGGGAAGTATTGAGATTAAACATATATCCTCTCTTTGCATGCGTAACCTCTTAGAACAATTGTATATATCAGGGGTGTCAAATGGACCACGGGCCAGATGCGTCACGTGGTGGACACCCCCACCCCCATTGTAGCAAAGGGGGGAAACTCACAATACGTCATGCGATGACAATGTGACAATGCGAGTTTGACACCCCTGGTATATATGCATTGTCATGATCCTCTTTCGCTATTTTATTGTTGGTGATATACTATAGTATTTCCCAAAGAGGGAAAAGCAAATGTACCATTGAAAAATGCTGATGCTTAACTTAAGAACTCAATTTGGTTTTACTTAGAGTTCGTTCACTTTTCTACTTTATCAAAGAGACACAGAACCACGAGGAGTCAGTAATTTAACAGAAGATGAGACTAAATAATGAAAGCTACTCAAGAGTCTGAAGAATGCTCTAGTCTAATCTAACCAAATGAATGAAAAGTACAATCCTACACATGTTTAGAGAGCCAACAACCCATTTGTCCCACTTTTAAGAGTCTATATCACAGAGAATCAATCCAAAGAAGGTGAAGCCTATTTTTCAGTCCTATGGATTGCAGTAGAAAAAGCCACTGACTTAATTTTGTCACATAATCTTCAGGACTAAAATTGCCCTTTCTTGTCCAATAAGCCACTGTCCTTGCACTGGCAATTTCTAAGCGGTTCTTTAGTTACTCAATCTGAGTTAATCCCTTTTCACATATGTGAAGATGCTTGCATTATAGAGGTTTTTTTTTAAAATTAGATTTATATGCCGCCCTTCTCCGAAGACTCAGGGCAGTTTACAGTGCGTTAAGCAATAGCTTTCATACTTTTGTATATTTTATACAAAGTCAGCTTATTGCCCCCACAAACTGGGTCCTCAATTTACCTACCTTAGAAAGGATGGAAGGCTGAGTCAACCTTGAGCCTGGTGAGACCCAAACTGGTGCAATTGCAGACAGCTGGATGTTAATAACAGGCTTTAGTCTGCTTATTAGCCTGTTGAGCTATCCAAGGTTCTAGGATGTACCGCCAACCTATTTGGTGTTGGGGGTATTCATTTTAGACATCAGATGCTTATCCTTTTTGACATGGAGGTTACCAGTAAGGGAGAAAAATTCGGCAATCGTTTTCCCCACAGCAAGAAAATGTAACTATTGAGAAACTTGACACATGAAACGTTTCTTCCATGGGTTCAGTATATTTCTACCTGGAGTGGACTAGATTTGAGATTAACAGCCTTTCTAGATGCTTTCTTACTTAGCAATCCTTTCAGTGATTATGCAAAATTTGGGGTTAATCGAACAAAAGAGATTTGGGGGGGGGGGGAGGATATGATTGGGTTTCCTGACTGGATCTTCTTCCTTGAGTGGATCATTATGGGATGTCTCACCAGCTTCTCTCCTGCTCTCCTCCTAGATCGAAGGTAAGAGGAAATATGGCCCGGTTTGGAAGGCGAGTTTTGGGCCCATCCTCACAGTCCATGTGGCTGATCCCAGTCTGATTGAACAGGTGCTAAGACAGGAAGGCAAGCATCCCATTCGCTCTGACCTCTCCTCTTGGAAGGATTATCGAGTGTGCCGAGGCCATGCATATGGGCTGCTGACAGCGTAAGTATTTGCTGCCTTTTGTTCTCCAGGCAGGCCGGCAGGAGTTCATATTGCACTAGAGTTCCCCTGAAGGCTGTCCTTACAGAGGTTATTCCATTCTCATTATTTCCTACCCTGCAAATCATTTCATACATTGATTAGCTATGGAGTAGCTCCCTCTAGTGATTTCCCGGAGGCTTTCAAGAAGGTTTTATGCATCTGAAGATGGTCATTTAGGCAGCAATTTTAAAAGCCTGTTGCCATTCGTCCCTCGGTTTTATGTAAGGAGTTTCTGCTCTTGTGGCAGCTAACTATCAGAACTAGAAAATAAAGAATCAAAGCCCAATATAATACAGTTAAAACTTTGATCCACGCAATTTATAAATCCCGACTGAAAGGGGGAAGAATTACATGCCTCTCCAGGAAGCAGAAAGTTGGGGAAATTGTTGACTCTCTAAAATTGGCAAGTTGAGAGGGCTGCAGGAATTTAGAAGGACTGAGATAGGACAGGACAAGCCTCATCACTAGATCAAGGGAATCAGTATCAGTTATTTCAAGCAGCCAAAACAGGTGAGGTGGGTGGGGGACACAGAGAGCTAAAGGACAGAGTTGTGTGTAATTGCCCTGAACCATGTCAACTATCTGCTGCTCTCAATTCCAGTGATGTTTCAATCAGTGCCCAAATAAGATCTGACTGCCAGTTCACTTGGGTTTTGGGTGGGGAATGGGGAGGGCTGCTGCCATCTTGCCTCTCACATGAGGCAACATATTATCCTGAAAAAAATCCTGTTCCTGAACAATGTGGAGATCAACAGTATCATCTGTTCCCATGACACAAAAAACACATCTTAAGACAACAGAGACTGTAGACAATTGTGTAATTTACCACTACTACCTACACATACTCACAAAACATATGTGTAGGTGGTAGTGGTAAGTTACACAATTGACTACAATTGTGTAACTTACCACTTAAAATATGTTTTCATGTCACGGGATAAGATGTTTCCTGCCCTCTATATTTCTCATGCAAAATCAGCAGAATTAAGCAGTAATGGAAACTTTAGAGTAAAGACCTCAGATAGTCCTACTATGAACAATATTACAGTTGGCTTATGTAATGGGTGGGATTATTTATCGATTTTTATGTGTTACTGGGGTTTATATGCCACTCTAACCCATGGACCCTCCAAAGCTACAGCATATAACATCTCCCATCATTGGCCAGACTGGCTGAAGCTGTTAGCCACCATATTTTAGTCACAGCTTGCCTATTTCAAATGCTAAGCTATATCCTTCTCTTTTCTTCTGGCATCTCACCTTTGTGGCTCTGGAAAGGAAGTTGGAATCCTTAAGTAATAGGCCAAGCTTTCTCCCTTACTCTGAGGGCACAAATGGAGACAGTATGAAACCATAATTACTGGTCCTTTCCTGCCTCAAGGTGTCTTAGCACATCCTCTCTCTGAAGCACCTGCTTCATTTTGTGTTTCTTCCTTTGAAGGACTGCTCACTAGAGCTGATCTGTGGAAGACAAGAGGGAAGAAGTCCCTCATGTTTTCTGAAAATGCGTTACGTGAGAACTGCAGAATCTTGTCGAGGCTTCTGCAAGCCTACAGGCCGGGAAGTGAGAAATCACTGAGGGCCCCATGAAGCCATAGATGACTCAGGATCCCTCAATAGGGGTTCTCCCATTTGCTTGACTGGTGGCTTCCACAGCCTGGACCAAGGCAGGATATGAGTAACAAGAAAAGGAAATGTAACCAAGAGATAAGCACTCAGCCCCTTTTGGAGAGGCTTTGGATGGTTTGTTCCCAGATTATTAGTGGACTATCTATCCCAGTGTGGTGTAATGTTAAGGCATCAGGGCTAGAAACCAGGAAACTGTGTTCTAATCTTGCCTGGAGCACAAAGCCAGCTGGGTGACCTTGGCCCAGTCACTTTCTCTCAGCCCTAGGAATGTTGCAATGGTAAACCAGTATTGAAAAACCTTGTCAGGAAAACATGCAGGGACTTGTCCAATCAGAATCAAACATAATTGAGTGGCGGGAGGAAAGAAAGTCTCTTTTACGAGTTTGGAGGTGTAGGTCCGTCAAGCTAATACTTACCCCTCTTTGGAAAAGGGAGAACGTTTTTACTTGTTTCTAGTTTTGTCTCTGTAGAGCTTTGGGCTTCCCTTCTGTCCAGCAGACTAATGGAGACTGTTTTCTACCATGCAGGGAAGGTGAGGAGTGGCAGCAAATTCGCAGCATCCTAGGAAAACACATGCTGAAGCCCAAGGAGGTGGAATCTTACACTGGCACCCTGAATGAGGTGGTCAGTGATCTGATTGGCCGGCTGCAGCACCAGAGAAATAGCCATGAGCGACATGTGGTCAAGAACGTGGCCGATGAATTCTACAAGTTTGGATTAGAAGGTATTTTACTGCTATGCCTGTTTTATAAAATTGCCCCACAACATTTCATCATGTATCCAAGTTACACTGGAGATTTCATTCACAAGTAGAGAAATGTTCGGATAACGGTATAATGTAGTGTAATGGGTATAATGGAGCCAGGATGAGTTTATCTGAGATAAACTACAGTTAGTCCTCAACTTAGAACCATTTGTTTAGCGACAGTTTGAAGTTGTGATAGCACTGAAAAAAATTGACTGACAACTGGTCCTCACACTTAACAACTGTTGCAGGATCCCACAGTCATGTGAGCTAAATTTTGATGCTTGCCAACCAGCACATATTTACAAGGGTTACAGTGTCCCAGGTCATGATTGCCAGAGTAATTTCGATACGAGATGGGCAGCAAATAAATAAATTTTATTTTAAATAAATATTTTTTTTTAAAAAAAAATTACAAATCTTTCCACCCAGCTTCTCACGAGGGAGAAGCCAGATTTGCTTAATGACCTCATGATTCACTTAATAACTGCAGTGACAACTGTGGCAAAAAAAAAAAGGTCATAAAATCGGGCATGGCTCAACCACCCTGCTTAGCAACGGAAATTTTGGTCCCAGTTGTGGTCGTAAGTCGAGGACTACCTATGCACAATTTTTATAGTGTTAATGATACAAGCACATAAGAATATCTAATTTATACTTTTCTCCCCATATGTCTTTCTTTACTACTTCAGCACAATTATACCGTCACTTAATGAGTCCTCAATAATTTTCATGTTCCAGGTTTCTTGTAAACCAGAGTTTTAGGCATTTAAAAAATGGCAATTTATGTTGAATTCTACAAAGTGAAAACCTCTAACTTCAATATTTAAATTTAATTGTTCAATTACAATTTTAAAACCCTGATGGTTGCAGAGAAGGATTTGAAAGTGTGTTGCCAGTGCTTGTTAAAAAAACAAAACAAAACTCAGATACTAAGGAATGAGGTTTGATGGAGAAAGTTTCTGTTGTAATGATTGAAGTTACCATTCATTTGACTCCCTTCCCTAGGTATTTCTTCGGTCCTCTTTGAATCCCGCATTGGCTGCCTGGAACCCAAAGTTCCAGAAGAAACAGAGAAGTTCATTAGCTCCATCAACACCATGTTTGTCATGACTCTGCTCACAATGGCCATGCCCAAATTTTTGCACCAAATCTTTCCTAAACCGTGGCAGAAGTTCTGTGAATCTTGGGACTATATGTTTGAATTTGGTGAGTGTTTGTGCCACTAAAGTTACCTACTTTAAGTAATTTTTAACTAATCTTCGATTGGGAGCTGCCCAGAATTGGCTGAAAGATGGGTGACTATATAAATGTTAGAAAGAGATGATGATAGATAGATAGATAGATAGATAGATAGATAGATAGATAGATAGATAGAAAGATAGATAATAAATAGATAGATAGGTTAGAGATAGATTAAAGACAGAGAGATATAGATTCCTGCTTTTTTAAAAATTTAATTTATATGCCGCCCTTCTCCGGAGACTCAGGGTGGCTTACAATGCATTAAGCAATAGCCTTCATACTTTTGTATATTCCTGCTTAGTAGGGCTTTCGGTTCCCCCAAGCGGTGTTCTTTTTTATACAAAGTCATCTTATTGCCCCCACAATCCGGTCCTCATTTTACCTACCCAAGAAGGATGGAAGGCTGAGTCAACCTTGAGCCTGGTGAGATTTGAATGCACAGTAATTGCATACAGCTGGTGTCACTTTAACACCACTTAAGCTGCTGCGCCACCAGGCTCTTTGATGTGATTATCAATATTGCCCTTGTTATTATTTATTATAAAGAATGGTTTTATAAGGACCAGAAATGTGCTATTTCTCATTTCATTTGCTGTTACAATTTTCTTTTTCTCCTTTCTTTTAAGAGATAGATTATTCAGGAATTTCCCCAAATGCTAAGTCTAGATAGCAATACTTTGAGGATTTGATTGAAGGATAGTGTGTAAATACCTAAAACAGATACATACCTATTGCTGACATGTTACAGAGAGCCAGAGCTGGCCCATTTAAAAGGTGATATTCTCCTGTTTGCTTAAAGTCATATTAAAACATATTGAAGCTTTGTTTGAAACAAGAAACATTCAGACCTGACTGATATGTCGCAAAGGTTGTTAAATATTTATTGGATGGCTCCAACAGGGAGACAAAGAATAATTTTTTACCCATTTCTTTTCCAGCCAAAGGACACATTGATAAGCGAATGGCTGAAGTTTCAGAAAGAATCACCCAGGGGGAGAAAGTCGAAGGAAAATACCTCACTTATTATTTGGCACAAGAAAAACTGTCCATGAAATCCATCTATGGAAATGTGACTGAGCTTTTGCTGGCTGGTGTGGATACGGTGAGCACTTGGGGATGCTGTAAAATTGAATATTTTCTTTACTCGCAAGCGTTATTTCTCTCTACCTTTGGAGGCCATGTTCAATCCAACTTCAGCTGAAACTAGTTCATACAATGTGAGGGGGGGGAATTGATAGATATTGGGGACAAGAGATTAGATGGATGATGTCATCTTCTTAAAGTGGAGTCAACTGTTCTGCAGGCCATGATAACCTTTTCTTGAATAAATAGTCAAAAGGATCATATTCCTTCCCTTCTGTAGCTGTTCTTTAGAGGAGGAGAAGGATATAGGTGTAATGAGATTTTGCTTGAACCTGAAATTTATTTCCTTGCTTAAAGCAAGGACATCTTTCCCCAATCAGAAACTTTCCAGTTGTATTAGATTACATTTCCCATCATTTCCAGTTAGAATAGAATAGAATAGAATTTTTTATTGGCCAAGTGTGATTGGACATACAAGAAATTTGTCTTGGTCCATGTGCTCTCAGTGTACATAAAAGAAAAGGTAGGTTCATCAAGAATCATAAGGTACAACACTTAATGATAGTCATAGGGTACAAATAAGCAATCAGGAAACAATATCAATATAAATCGTAAGGATACAAGCAACAAAGGTACAGTCATATAGTCATAAGTGGAAGGAGATGGGTGATGGGAACAATGAGATAATTAATAGTAGTGCAGATTTAGTAAATAGTTTGACAGTGTTGAGGGAATTATTTGTTTAGTAGAGTGATGGCGTTCGGGAAAAAACTGTTCTTGTGTCTAGTTGTTCTGGCGTGCAGTGCAGTTAAGGATGGACATAGTCCAGCATATAGACAAGGCATTTGAAGAAGGCTGCTTTAAAATATGACTGTTAGCATTTTTTTTAAAAAAACGCTGTAAATAATTTTTTTCACTGTGGACTTTTCAGCTCTGTTTAGAATGCAGTTCTCAATATTCACTGATCCACTGTTGATATGACATAATCTGACGAAAGGACATGGATTCCATCCACGATTTTTAGCTTTTGTTCTTTGGCTGTACGAAAGAAGAATGCCCTAGACAGCTAGCACAAAAACAGCACCTACTACTTAGCAACGACGCTTCCAACCTTGTAGGGGGATTATTCTCTGCACTGCTTAGACTAGTTCTGAATCCATCTCTCTTTCTCTATCCCTGCAGATCTCAAGCACTTTGTCCTGGAGTTTGTATGAGTTGTCTCGTCACTCTCAGATACAAGCGGCCCTCCATGAGGAAATTACCACTGTGATGCAGGACGGCCTCATTCCAACTGCTGCTGATGTAGCTCAGATGCCTCTGTTGAAAGCAGTGGTGAAGGAGGTCCTGAGGTGAGTCTTATTTCAGGAGCAGATGGGAAACTGGTACGTGGAAAGTAGAAACACAGAAACCTCCGATGCTGATCTTGCGAGGGGAAGCTTAAAAGATGGTCAGGTTCCTTCTTGCCTGAAAGCCTGTTAGCTTTTCTGTCTGGGAAATTCTGGGAGTTGAAGTCCACCAGGCTTAAAGTTGCCAAGGTTGGAGACCCCTGTGCTAGGGGTCTTTTCAGGGCAGAAGCTGAATGGTAGCAGTTCAAGGTCACCTGTTTTTTTCCCCCCCACTGCGCTGATCATAAGACCTGTCTTAAGACCAGCCTTCTATTCTTGTCTGCCTTTGGCATTCAGAGATGCTAAGTTTTATCATCCACGACTTATTTGTCCACGTAAAAATCCATTTGAGTACAGGTAGTCCTTGACTTACACTGTTTGCTTGGTGACCACTCAAAGTTACGATGGACCCATCACAAGTTTCTTATGACCCTATTTTGAAGTTACAGTATAATAGCCATAACACACATATCCCCGCATGGTCATGATATCACATTTTGGACACTTTGCAAAAGGTTCACCTTAATGGCTGTTTGCAGAGTCCTGTGTTCACATGACCACAATTTTTTATGGTTTTGGGGATTTACTTCCAGTTTGGGTCAAAAAAAAAGAAAGCCCATTGGGTAAAATGGGTCATCTTAATGACCAAGGTCACCACAAAAATGTCATAAAATTGGGTCCAATCACATAGTGACCCGCTTAACGATTGCAATGACTTACAACTGTAATTCCTGGTTCAATAACAATCTTACAAAGAGAACTACCTGTACCAACGTGGATTTTAAAATCTACTAAAGCTCTTTGCTTTGCTTTTGCATGGCTCAGTAGCAATAATAATAGCACTTAGACTTATATACCGCTTCACAGTGCTTTACAGCCCTCTCTAAGCGGTTTACAGAGTCAGCATGTTGCCCCCAAAAATCTGGGTCCTCATTTTACTAACTTTGGAAAGGTGGAAGGCTGAGTCAACCTTGAACTGGTCAGAATCGAACTGCTGGCAGTCAGCAGAATTAGGCTGCAATATTGCATTCTAATCACTGCGCCACCAGGGCTCTTAGTAGGTGCTTAGCTTTCCTGCTTAGTTTTTTGCTATGGAGCATCCATTTGGAGGCAAATTTAGCTTCCTAGCTAGTTAACTTTATTTCTGTCAATGTGCTTTGCACTGAGTATCTATAGATCTGGACAGCTGGGCAAGCACTGAAATCTGTGATTCCTTTAAAATAACTTTTGCTTTTGTTTGCTCTTTACAGGTTGTACCCAGTGATTCCTGGAAATGCGCGTGTCATCTCAGACAGGGACATCCAAGTGGGAGACTATATCATCCCTAAGAAGGTGAGCAAGGGTAGAGATGATGCAAATGGAAATGGAAAGAAAGCACGGTAACCGTTAGTCTGCAGTATATTGCCACAAACCATTTATGTGTCATTTGGATACAACGATTAGAAGCAACTGCTGAGTTAAGCTACGGACCTACACAAGACAAGGCTGATAATCTAAACACAATGTGATCTCAACCACATGTGTTCATCTAGGATTGCAGTTACCAGCTGCCCATGATGTGCTACTGGCACTCTCCTTACATATCTAATGTGCAACTGATTTTTAACATCAACAAAGTTATAAGTTGTGAAGTTGTGAAGGAAAAAATTAACAACATATAACAGGTTGTGTGTGTCAAACTCAATTTCATTGAGGGGCACATCAGGGTTGTGTTTGACCTCAGGGGGGGCAGATGGGCATGGCTCACTTGATGTCACTTGTATTGGAGGTGCCTGTGACGGCCCTAGCGCTCTGCCAGAGAAAACGGAGCTCGGGAGGGGCCCTCCATTTTCACTGGCAGAGGCACTGCAGGCCAATCCTTCGCTGTTTCCAGGGTGCCCCCGACATATAATAAATGGGAAGAAAGAGTAAAATCAATACAACTATTCACCATAGGACACCAGGGAGGTCCAAAAAAAGCCTGTTACTCTTTGTCCCCAAGTCTCTGGAAATGTATAAATAGTTTAGTATAAGCCTACAGGAATTCTTATTAGATTGGAGCTCAAGGAAAGGATTCCTCAATAGAAATACTGTCTTAAGGGCCAAATGAAGAAATGGGAACTAAGATAACACTTCAAGAAGGACAGGAAAGTGAACGTAGAGCAATGAAACATGTAGAGCAATGAAATAGGTAGACATTCTGAACGTGGGTTTCTGAATTGCTTTTCTCATGTTGGTTTTTTTTTTCTCTTCCTCTTTTCTTTAGACCCTGATAACCCTTTGCCATTATGCTACCTCTCGAGATGAGAAGTACTTCTCCGACCCTAACTCATTCCAGCCTGAGCGATGGCTGCACAAGAATGCTTCACACCACCCCTATGCCTCCATTCCCTTCGGCTTTGGCAAACGCAGTTGTATTGGCCGACGTATTGCGGAGCTTGAAGTATATCTGGCGCTGGCTAGGGTACGGTATACTGATGATTATATCTTCCAGATAAGCTCTTGCTCTACAACTGGCATGCTTGAAAACTTGGAATTCTGTTTGTGGTGGAAGGCACAGTGACAAAACATTGTCATCTGTCTTCCTTCCTTCCTTCCTTCCTTCCTTCCTTCCTTCCTTCCTTCCTTCCTTCCTCCCTCCCTCCCTCCCTCCCTCCCCTTTCCTTCCTTCCTTCCTTCCTTCCTTCCTTCCTTCCTTCCTTCCTTCCTGCCTGCCTGCCTGCCTTCCTTCCTGCCTTCCTTCCTTTCTTTTTCTTTCTTTCTCTCTTCTTCTTTTCTCCCTCTCTTTCTCCTTCCTTCCTTCCTTCCTTCCTTCCTTCCTTCCTTCCTTCCTTCCTTCCTTCCTTCCTTCCTTCCTTATTAGTTTTATATGCCACCCATCTCACCATTGAAGCAACTCTGAGTGGTTATCTTCCATTTTTAAATCTCCCATGTTTCCCATCAATTATTCCACTTTTTCCCCTTTTTTCTGCAAAAATATCATTAAGAGGAAGAGATGGAATAGTTGCATGAGGATTTTGGATCGGTCAAGTTATTACTGCCCTGTCTGAATGCACCCCACCCCCCGCAATAGTTAAACTTTGTACTATAATTTGAGAGGACAACATTAAGATTGAGAACTGTCTTACTGAGTTAAAATTAGCCTGGTCTCAAAGAATGCTAAGAGGTTTCTTTCTCTCCCTTTAAAAACAAATAGATCATGATGCATTTTGAAGTGAAACCTGAAGAGGAGGGACAAATCATAAGCCCCATGACACGGACCTTGCTTGTGCCAGAGAAGGACATCAATTTGCAGTTTCTGAGTCGTTAAAACTGGACAAAACAAGAAAAAACCATTGACTTAGGCTTCCTGTTGATGGGCAACTGGCACTTAAGAGCCTTACTGGATAGAATCTAGTAGCTGCGAGTGGAACTACCTGTCTGAATTCTTGATCTCAGTTTGAAAGGACAAAAAGAAGGAGAAGGCCCATGTTGCTGAGCAAGGTTAGCTCCAGAGAAATCCCCTTTGTGGTTCTGGGACATGGACACTTCAAAATGACTCCTCCACCAAGAATGTTTCCCAGTCTCCATCTAGGCTATGAAAATGAGCACAGAAAGAATCCAAACGCCATTTCAAATCTCAGCCACAACATAACACAAATTGCTAAAAGGCAATAGAGTATGGTTTCCTTAACTCAGGGTTTTGAATGAAAAGACTTTTCTGGGATTTGTAGCTGTAATCAGAACTCCTCTAAAACTCCCTTTTACAACCCTGTGATCCCTTAATTTGGGGTAGAGTCGGGGAGACTGGTTGGAGCTGAGCATTTACTGGCTGGATGCCCTTCCTGATGCCATGTGGAGTTTGCAGCTTTTTCTTTGCATCCTAGGAAAGAAACATCTGCTGCTACCTAGGATTGAACTCTCAACCTTCTGAGTGGGAGGCATTAGGCCATCATGCCGTAATCAGAATTTCTCTATTGCTGTGAAACACAGTGGATATATCAGTAGTGGGTTTCAAATGCTCGCGCTACCAGTTCGCTATTGGTAGCGCATGGGCGCGCTCACTCGCTTCATGAGTGTGCGGTGCTTCTGTGCATACGCAGAGCATTTTTGCGAATCTGGGCGGGTGGGCGGAGCCTCCCGCCGCTACCACTACCGGTTTGCCCGAACAGGGTTGATCCGGGAGCAACCCACTACTTGGATGTATCATATTTAGAACTTTGGGAATTATGTATCTAGGTGCCTTATTATTGTTGTTATTATTGCCATGCTAATTTTTAATATTTAATGCATTTCTTAACATATTTATATTTTTCTAGCTTTTAATTTATAAATAGAAAAATATTGATATCAGAAGCTGTCAGAAAGAAAGAACCTTTATCTTTAAAAATGAAGTATTGTTTTCTGTATTTTGAAATGGTTGTATTGAAGCTGTTTCTATAATCATAATGGATTGAGTCCATTTGGTGCTATATTTATTTTCATCTTTGAATTAAATAATGAACTATGTTTTTTAAAATATGACATTGACTCTGCCTGTGCTTTAGGGTCAGAATAAATCTAAATTGGGTTGAGGGACAAATCAGGATTATTTACTCCCGTGTTACACATTTAAATTTGCAACTAACAGAATTTTGTGATTTTGACTCTTCGAAGATTATAAAACAAGATATACACTCAGGATCATCAAAAGAAAGCACTTGCCACTACTCAAGTTGTAACTCCCACTATTCTGGAGAGAAACTAAGCTACATAAACTGATTATAAATCAGATAAAGGCTTGAAATGATAAGCATCCCTTTTAAAACATTTAAATTACGGTGCCCAACCTTGGCAACTTTACAACTCGTGGACTTCAATTTCCAGAATTTCCCAGCCAGCTATGCTATAACACCACCTGAAGGGTTGATGGAGAATATCCAAGGGAGGAGTAGACAACCTGAATTACTGTCTTCGGATGGAAGTCACTAGAAAGCCAGGTGGTTCCAGCGTCTTTGGGACAGGGCAGAAAATGATCCACTGCCTTCGGAAATTGTAGGATTTTGGCTTTCTCTTTCTCTCTTCTGCCTGCTGGCAATTCCTTTCAATCTTTCGACTGAACCTCAATGGAACAACAGCCAACTGTGTCTCTACAGTAAACTTTAATCAACTGTCACAAGCTATCTATGCGGTCTTACCTCTTTTTCATCCCTGGGGCCAGACAGAGAGAGAGAGAGAGAGAGAGAGAGAGAAACAGACAGGTAGACAGCTGCTTCCTATTCCAAGCCTCCTTTCTTGAATGGTGGGCTTTTCATTGGGAACCACAAATACCAAAGCTGTATCTACGTTTGAAGCTGCTCCAATGCTAAAGGCCCCAAGGAGATAGGTAAAAGCTGGCAGCATTTTTACAGGGAGTTCTATGCCCTTTCACACCATTGTAGTTTCGACACAAAGAAGATGCAAAGACCGTTTCTTTGCTCACAGTTTTCGGCCCATAATTTTTGAACCTCGGAAAGGTAATTTGAGCAGTGACTCACTGCTTCTGAACATTGAGAGTCTATCAGGTTATGAAAGATAAGCTGCTGCCTTTGGAAGCTAATGCATAGCAACACACACTTGTGCACATCTTCTCATCTTCAACTACCCAGCACAGAGGTAGTTTCTCCCCAGATCTTTTTGTAGGATTTTGGTTGCAAAGGCTTTCAAAAGCTATAAAGAATAATTGCAAACATCGTCTAAGAAGGATTCCTTCAGCTAGGCCCCGTCCCAGCAGCCTATTAGGAAGTAAACATCCTGCCGTTCCTGACAAGAAAGCAGGGAAGGGATTGTAGGACTTTCTAACTGAAAGAGAAGCCATAAGAGCAACTCTGCATATTGATTCTTTGCAATGAAATCTGAGATAAAATAGGTCACATAAGCGTTGGCACATAAATCAAGGCAGGAGAAAAGCCCAATTAAAATGGCTTACGATTATAAAAATGGCCCTACCAGTTAATGTGGGGTATATAATTTCATAATATTTAAATAGAATTGAACTTGGCATATGTTTTTAAATAATGTGCCTGTTCTCCTCTTTAGGTTTGATGAAGATAATAAATTAGAGTTATTATTGTTAATCATATTTCTATTCCACCCACTCTCCGAGAACTCTGGGTGGCTTACAACAATCAACAGTATACTAAATAGCATATTGCCCCCAACAATCTGGATCCTCATTTTACCCACCTGGGAAGGATGGAAGTTGTATGTATGTATGGTGCAATTCTGTGCATAAGGATCTACTGCAATAGATTGATTGACTTCTAGGTCTGTATAAACCAAGCCACGCAGAATGAAAGAAAAGTGATATATACCGTGTCTCCCCAAAAACCAGACCTATCCTGAAAATAAGACCTGTTTTGATTTTTACATGTGCCCAATATAAGCCCTACCCTCCCAAAATAAGCCCTAGTTAAGACTCCACCCACACTGTTGCACCTGGTTGCACGAGGTGGGGCGAGGCGCACAGATAAATATCAAGCTAGGGTGGGGGTGGTGAAGCTGCCCCATGTTCCCAGCACACACTTAACTTAGGACAGTTGCAGCCAGGCCTCCCACACCCTGACACATGCCTCGCCTTGCCAGCCCACTTCTTCTGCGACTGCTTGTCGTCTCTTGCACATGTTACCCCCAGCCTCCGTTTCACAGTCAGAAGCCTTCAGGAAAGGTTTCTGTGGAGAAGAGAAACGAGCTCCAGATTGACATGTGCAGTGCCCCCACCCACCCCGGCCTCCGTTTCACTGTCAGAGGCCTTTCCGGAGTTCGTTTCTTGGCTGCAGAAACGGCACAACGGAGGCCGGGTGGCACTATGCATGATCAATGGCAAGCAACTGCTGAAGAAGTGGGCCGGCAGCAGCCACACAGGCTCCTGCTGGGCAGAGTGTCAGTGCCTCCTCCACGAAATGAGACATTGGAAGGCATCCCCCCAAAATAAAACCTAATGCCTCTTTTGGAGGTAAAATAAAATAAGATTGGGTCTTATTTTCAGGGAAACACAGTAGATAACCCTTCAGTTAAGAACTGGGCAACTCTAAGGACTCATGTATTCAGCTGGCATTTTGAGAGCATGTTTTGGACATTCTCACAAAGTGACTAACCTTGTAGAAGCCAGAATCATTAGATAGCAAGTACCAATTTCTCTCTCCAGAACCCACAGTCTACCCTTTTCTATTCTTTTGTGGGGGGGGGGGGGAAATACTGGGACAGAACCATTACCATACAGGAATATCTATGTGGTTTTAAGAATGGATCTGTGGGATCAATTTGGTGTCGTGGAGCCAGTTTGGTGTAGTGGTTCAGATGCTGGGCTAGAAACCAGGGGATGATGAGTAAAAGTCCCACCTTAGGTATGGAACCTGGCTGGGTAGCTTTGGGCCAGGCCAACCACTGGAGAAAAGAGGGGGCAAGATTATTAGGTATGTTTGCCACCATGAGTTGACTGGAATATATAAAAGACAGGTTAAAAAAATTAACAAGGAAAATAATTAAGGTCCAGGGACATTCATAAAACAATTTTGAGTCACCCTTTCTTGATTTCCGGAAAGTAAAAACAAGGGATGGGAGAAGTGCTTTCAGGCTTGTACAATTCTTTTGTTATACAGTAACTTTACTGTAAAAGTAGTGTTTGTTTTCATGGAATTTTTAATTGTTTCCTGTATGGACTACTAAGATGGGCTGTGTCATGGCCCAGACTTAGGATTCAAATTCCAAGTCTAATTCTGACACTGAAGAAATTGTTCCAGCTCTGACTCTGGAATGTCAGCCTCAGGAAGGACAAAGCCAGATATTAGCTAAAACTGATTAAGTATAGACACTACTTGAACAGCTGAAAAATCAGAATGAGGATGATGTAAGGCCTTGAGGAAAGGGATGAACCAAGTTCCCGCACCAGACAAGCAGAGAAGACAGCAGAACAGCAAACTTCTATTAGGCTCCTCGCCAGGCAAACTTCAAATTATGGACAGCTGACTGCAGCCTTATTTAAGAAGCAGTTCTGAGTCAAGCTCTCTTTGCTAGAAACATCTGATGTCTGATTTCTAGCTTGTGTGTGAGACATACATGGATTCTACTCTTGAACCTCTGACTTTGGACTGTCTGACAAACCTTTACCTGGCTCTAAAACTTGGACTGACTTTAAACAAGTCTTCTGTGTGCTCCTATTTCAAAACAAACTTTGCAGGCTTTGTGTTTCATTCCTTTGCTTCATTGTTAACTCTTCAGCCTTGAAGTAAAACTGATAATCTCCTGAGAAACTGTGAGTGTATGTGTGTGGCTGAAACCTGGAGCAGGACAGGCTGACATCAATCCCTTTACTAGGAAGGGTCTCTTCTGACTTCCTTTCTCCATCCCTATTTCTTTTGTAGCTGAGATATCTTTTGTCTGACCATTGCCCTGGCTGTGGCTCTTCCTCCTGTCTCCCTTGGGGGTCTACGATAGCTCACCATGGCCAACTCACCGCAACCAATTTGCTGCAGGACAATTCATCGTGGGACAGCAGTTACACTAATATTGAAGACATAGTAGTATAGAGTCATTAAAGAAAAGTTGCCAAAGGAGGGACATAATGAAATGTGAATGTCAAACATTAAAATAAATTTTAAATTATTTTAAATAACTGAATTGTTCAATTGTCCTGCAGCGAGGTGGCTGTGGCAAGTTGTCCCATTCCATTCCCGGGGATACTTTCTCAGCCCAATGCAGAAGAGTCCTTATGATGGGACCTCTATATGCGAGTTCCTTTCCTGTGGGATAACCTGGAGGACCATCCACCCCCATGGGCCTCCAGAAGTTGGAAAAACCCAGTTCTTCTAGAAGACATTTGAATATTAACCTGAGTATTGATGCCAGTATTAGTTTTAATGATTTGAAGCAACTTTTGTACTTACCAAGATTTTGTATTATTTACTATGTTTGTCTTATTTAGTACTAGTATCTGCAAACTGCCTATGGTCCATTAAAGATTGAGGCGAGAGCAATCTCATGAATAAAATAATACATAAATCATCAGAAAAAAAGCAAATATAGTAATGTCAGCAATTCAAACCCAGATTTTATTGGGGTGGGGGGGTGGAAGCTGAAATGTAAAAATAGGTCTCCACTTCTCGAGGAAGTGAAACAAATAGATTGAGGCAGGGAATTCCAAAGTCCTGGAAATTAAGATAACATAATCATGAAAGAAAGAGGTGGGGGGGGGGTGGAGGGGGGGGGAAGATGGAGGTAAAGACAGAGGCCTTCTAGAAGCCAGAATCAAGAAGCTACAAATAAGGATCAAATAATAAAACAAGAGAAACACAGTGAAGCTCAAAAAGAACTTGAATCTGTGAAGTTCAATAGAACGTTCTTTAGAAAAGTGAAATGGATACTAAAGTCCGTCCAGAATCTGGACTACTTGACTGAGAAAAGGCTGATTTAGTGAACAGGCCAACCACAATCACAGTGAATAGAAGTATTATTAAAGGTAAACATTCATATTGGAACAAGTTGCCTCCAGAAGTTATGAATGCTCCAACACTGGAAGTTTTAAAGAAGAGATTGGATAACGATTTATCTGAAATGGTATAGGGTTTTCTAAGCTGGGGGTTGGACTAGAAGACCTCTAAGATCTCTTCCAACTCTGTTATTCTATTCTGCCCATCACCCTGATTTTGAATTTCTCTTGATTGTCTCTGTCATTCTCACAAACAAGTGGGATCCAGCCAGCAAATGTCCAAGAGGCAATGCAGCAGAGGCCTCCTGGGAGAAAAAAAAAAAGAGTCCAGACCACAACTATGTGATTGAACTTCTTTTTATGTGATTCTTCTCAACCCAATTTACCTCACAGGGTGGTTTTTGTAGGTAAAAATAGGTCTTGTGCTGTGCTTGGTATATTTAAGTACGACCCGAATGTTAAAAAAAAAAAAAGCATCTATATAAAATCAAAGGGACGCAGTGGCTCAGTGGATAAGACACTGAGCTTGTCGATCGAAAGGTTGGCAGTTCAGCAGTTCGAATCCCTAGTGCCGCGTAATGGGGTGAGCTCCTGTTACTTGTCCCAGCTTCTGCCAACCTAGCAGTTCAAAAGCTCATAAAAAATGCAAGTAGAAAAATAGGGACCACCTTTGGTGGGAAGGTAAGAACATTCCGTGCGCCTTTGGCGTTTAGTCATGCTGGCCACATGACCACGGAGACGTCTTTAGACACTGCTGGCGCTTCGGCTTTGAAACGGAGATGAGCGCTGCCCCCTAGAGTTAGGAATGACTAGCACATATGTGCAAGGGGAACCTTTACCTTTACCTATATAAAATCACTGTTTACAATGGAATGAGAGGTGGGTTTCACATATTTTTACCATCCATTCGCTGTGCATGTGCACATTCACTTCACGTGCTGTGCATGTGCCGGCTTTGCTTGTGAGTGTGCCTTCCGCACATGCGCCCGGCCTAGAAAACGTGGCTAAATAGAACGGCATAGCGCCAGAGCGGGTGGGCTGGCTCACCTTCGATTGCTACCGGTTTTCCAGAAGTGGTCCGAACCGGCTGAATACCACCACTGGGTGGAATCCCCTTGATGGTGGCAAAACTAGGAGAGAGCCATTATATGTTGCTAGCTTGTAAAGGTTAAGGAGCACTAGATAAACCAGCACGCCTGTATTTGCCCACATTTTTCAGCTGAGGCAGTTTGCACATGCAGCCATCCGTCACCAAATTGTGAGTAATCGAACAGCAACTTCATTAGTGATGCATCATGCATGTAAGGCAGCCCATCAGTGCCAAAGAAGAAATTTCTTCCCAGACTTCCTGAGCTAAATCCTAGAGACACAAGACCAGACATACACATATCAGTTAATTTAAACCTGGCTTGAAATGTACTTTTCTAAATTTCTTCCTATGGAAATACAGAACCTCCTTGGAAAGAACATAAGAACAATTTCCCTGAATGGAGGCTTTGGAGGTTTCTCCAAAGATTGCCATATAGAGGAGTCCTGCTTTAAAGAGTCTTCTGAGGTCAAACTGAATACAGGTACTCCTTGACAATTGAGCCCATAGTTTCTGTTGCTAAGTGAGACAATTGTTAAATGAATTTTGCCTCATTTTACAACCTTTCTTGCCACAGTTGTTGTGAATTACTGAAGTTGTTAAGTTAGAAACATGGTTGTTAGGTGAATTTGACTTCCTTATTGATTTTGCTTGATTGCATATTTATGACATAAATATGTATGTATGTATGTATGTATGTATGTATTTATTTATTTATTTATTTATTTATTTATTTATTTATTTATTTATTTATTTATTCAATTTCTATACCGCCCTTCTCCCGAAGGACTCAGGGCGGTGAACAGTTAAAATGACATACATATAGAATGTGAATATAAATAATTAAGCCAGTTTGGCTCGACAGTTAAGAATCTTCAGCATAAAGATTTACAAAATTAGAAAAGATTTATGCCAGACCGGCTTGGTGAAAAAGAAAGGTCTTAAGTGCACGACGGAAAGTACGAAGATCTGGGATCATTCGTATCCCTGGGGGTAACCTGTTCCAAAGGGTAGGTGCCCCAACAGAAAAGGCTCTTTCTCTGGGAACCACTAGTCGGCATTGCTTTAGTGATGGCACCCTGAGAAGGCCTACCCTGTGGGAGCGTACTGGTTGGTGGGAGGTTATCGGTTGCAGAAGGTGGTCTCGTAGATACCCAGGTCCTAAGCCATGGAGGAGTTTGAAGGTAAGAACCAACACCTTGAAGTGCACCCGGAAGACCACTGGAAGCCAGTGCAGCTCGCGTAGGAGTGGTGTCACATGTGAGCGCCATGTCACTCCCAATATTACCCGCGCAGCTGCATTCTGGACCAGTTGGAGCTTCCGTGTGCACTTCAAGGGGAACCCCATGTAGACAGCATTACAATAGTCCAGACGGGAAGTGATGAGGGCATGAGTGACTGTGCGTAAGGAGTCCCGATCTAGAAAGGGTCGCAACTGGCGAATCTGGCGAACCCGATAAAAAGCACCCCTGGCCACGGCTGTCATATGCTCTTCTAAAGACAACCGTGTGTCCAGGAGGACACCTAAGTTGCGAGCCCTCTCTGTGGGGGCTAATGACTCGCCACCAATAGTCAGCGATGGTATCAGCTGGCTATATCGGGACGCCGGCATCCACAGCCATTCAGTCTTGGAAGGGTTGAGTTGGAGCCTGTTCTTCCCCATCCAGATCCGCACGGCTTCGAGGCACTGGGACATCACTGCAAGGGCATCATTGGGGTGGTCTGGGGTGGAGATGTAAAGCTGAGTATCATCAGCGTAAAGATGGCATTGCACTCCCAAACCACGGATGAGCTCACCCAGCGGCTTCACATAAATGTTGAACAAAAGAGGTGAGAGGACCGACCCCTGTGGCACCCCACAAATAAGGTGTCTTGAAGTCGACCTCTGTCCTCCTGCCAACACAGACTGTGACCGGTCAGAGAGATAGGAAGAGAACCACCGTAGAACAGTGCCTCCCACTCCTAGCCCTTCCAGCCGGCGCAGCAAGATACCATGGTCAATGGTGTCAAAAGCCGCTGAGAGATCTAATAAAACCAGGATAGAGGAACAACCCCTATCTCGAGCTCTCCAGAGATCATCAACCAATGCGACCAATGCCGTTTCAGTGCTGTAACCAGGCCTGAAGCCGGAACTGGAACGGATCTAAATAGACAGTTTCATCCAAGTACTGCGGGAGTTGCTGCGCCACCACACTCTCAACAACCTTCACCATGTATCAGTTATCAAGCATCTGAATTTTGATCACATGAGTATGGGGATGCTGCAAGGATCCTAAGTGTAAAATGGTCATAAGTTATTCTTTTTTAGTACCATTGTAACTTCAAACTGTCACTAAATGAAATATTATAAGTCGAGGCTACCCATGTGCAGGAAGTCTCTGTTTGATATCTTCCATAATTTAGTGGGGGGGGGCAGAGTTCCTTGATGAAAATTATTTCTTCCTTCCATAAATTTCCATTTGCTGCATGCAATAAAATGCACCCATAGGTAGACCAATGAATGCCCGCAGTCACCAATGTGCCACAGATATTATCTTTGGCTGTAATAAGCCTCATTTCCCAGATTTATTTATTTATTTATTTATTTATTCAATTTTTATACCGCCCTTCTCCTGAAGGACTCAGGGCGGTATACAGCCACAATAAAACAATATAAAATACAAAATTTAAAAGCAATTAAAACAAATTAAATACTTTTGGCCCTTCCATTAAAAAACCCACAAGTTTAAGACACTCCCCCATCCCAATTTCTTTTTTAAGCCAGTCCAGCCTGTTGAAAAAGCAGAGTCTTAAGGGCACAGCGAAAGGTGCACAGGTTGGGAATCATACGTAGCCCTGAGTGCAGTTCATTCCAGAGGGCGGGTGCCCCCACAGAGAAGGCTCTCCCCCTGGGGGTCGCCAGTCTACATTGTTTAACCGATGGCACCCTGAGGAGTCCCTCTCTGTGGGACCGTGTTGGTCAGTGGGAGGCTATTGGTGGCAGAAGGCGATCCCATAAGTATCTGGGTCCTAAGACATGAAGCGCTTTAAAGGTGGTAACCAACACCTTGAACTGCACCTGGAAGACCACTGGGAGCCAGTGCAGCTCGCTCAGGAGAGGTGTCACGTGGGTGTGACAAGTCACTCCCATAATCATCCATGCGGTCATATTCTGGACCAGTTGGAACCTCCGAGTGCCCTTCAAGGGAAGCCCCATGTAGAGAGCATTACAGTAGTCCAGACGGGATGGGACGAGGGCGTGAGTGACCATGCGCAGGGCATCTTGGTCCAGAAAGGAACACAACTGGTAAATCAGGAGAACCTGATAGAAAGCCCCCCTGGCCACAGCCGTCATATGGTCTTCTAAAGACAGCCGTGCATCCAGGAGAACACCCAAATTGTGAGCCCTCTCTGTGGGGGCCAGGTTTCACCCCCAATAGCCAGCGATGGAACCAGCTGGCTATACCGGGACGCCGGGAGCCATACCCACTCAGTCTTGGAGGGATTGAGTTTGAGCCTGTTTCTCCCGAACCAGATCCGTTTGGCCTCCAGACATCAGGACATCATGTCAAGGGCATCATTGGGTGGTCTGGGGTGGAGATGTACAGCTGAGTATCATCAGCATACAGCTGACACTTCACCCCAAAACCACGGATGATCTCCCCCAGCGGCTTCACATAAATGTTGAACAAAAGGGGCGAGAGGACCGATCCCTGCGGCACCCCACAAATAAGGCACCTCGAGGTCGACCTCTGTCCCCCTGCCAACACAGACTGAGTCCGACCGAAGAGGAAGGAGGAGAACCACCGCAGCATGGTGCCCCCCCCACTCCTAACCCCTCCAGCCGGCGCAGCATGATACCATGGTTGATGGTATCAAAAACCGCTGAGAGGTCCAATAGGACTAGGACAGAGGAGCACCCCCTGTGCCGAGCCATCCAAAGATCATCAACCAATGCGACCAATGCTGTTTCCATGCTGTATCCTGGCCTGAAGCCCTACTGGAACGGATCTAGATAGACAGCTTCATCCAGGTACCGGGGGAGTTGCTGCGCCACCACACTCTCAACAACCTTCACCACAAAGCGAAGGTTGGAGACTGGACAATAGTTCGCTAATACAGCCAGGTCCAGAGAAGGCTTCTTGAGGAGGGGCCTCACCACCCCCTTTTTCAGGGTGGAGGGGAGGACACCCTCCCCTCTGCCCTGAAAGATGATCAGCTTTTTGAGAAATTCATATTTAATGGGATGCTGCAAAGAAAAGCCCCAGTCTCAACAATTAATTATTATTTCATAGGGCACAGCATTGGTGCAGAAAAATTCAGAGAAGCAACATACAAAACATCTGTGGAGATCCTCAGTCATCTGGCTGTTCTAAAGGTTTTTTTTCAAAAGGCAACTGGAGTTTATTTTTCAAAACGTCTTCAAGTCCATTTGCCTTTTGAAAAAAACAGCTTTGGGACAACACACAAAAAGTGTATCAAAATATAAGACACCAGAGCAGTGAATTGTTTTAGAAACACACAGATGAATAAAATTTTGCATAAAATTAAATGATTCATGAGCAATTACTAGAGTGACTATGGCTGGGTAGCTAGATGTAGATCTAGATCTATCCTTAACAATCATTTTTATTTATAAGAAAGCTGAGTATCATAGACATAAAGTAAGCGAGTGGTTGTTGCCTGTGACTTTGGGGTGAAAAAAGGATACTCCCCACCAGTGGTGAAATACAAATTTTTTTACTCCCGGTTCTGTGGGTATGGCTTGCTGGGCATGGTGTGGCTTGGTGGGAGTGGCTTGGTGGGCATGGCAGGGGAAGGATACTACAAAATCCCCATTCCCATCCCACTCAAGGGGAAGGATACTGCAAAATGCCCATTCCCTCCCTACTCCTGGGGGAAGGATATTGCAAAATTTCCATTCCCATTCCACTCTGGGGCCAACCAGAGGTGGTATTTGCCAGTTCTCCGAACTACTCAAAATTTCCGCTACCGGTTCTCCAGAACCTGTCAGAACCTGCTGGATTTTACCCCTAGAAGGAGGTGATGCTAAATTACAGGCTACTCTTCAGAACAAGAGACTGGTATCTACTAATAGTTTACAGATACCGTTGAAAGAAAGAAAGAAAAAAAAAGCTTTTGCCAATGTGTGTCTTCATGAAGAAGGAAATGAATGAATGAGGTGACCCATTCTCCAAACTTTACCCCAAAGAGTCCTTGGTGTCATGGATGTAGCCAACACAATGTTTCTGTCAAGGGTTATGACTTTTCTTACATAGGTATTACGGTAATACTCTATTGCTTGAGGAAAGGGATGAAGCAATATGCTGGCTCATCTGAGTGTGAAAGCCAACACAGCTTGGCTCTGATGTCCTAATCCTGAGATCTGGCAGAAGCTATTAGAAGATCTGAAGATATGGAGTAAGGTTAGGGCTAACCCTGGAGTGCTCATTCAGTTAAAATGGTGGGCTCTCCAGAACAGTTTTCTGTGTCATAGAGAGTCATAGCTATGCAGATAGTGTTGGCACCAGGTGAATAGCTCTGGGATATATGTGGCAAATGTCCTATTTTGGTCTGCCCTGGGCAACTTTCATTTTTATTACTGCCACTCCTCAACGGATATGACTTTTACACATATCCTGGGAGGTGAACAGCAAGCCTCTACATGGATGGCAGGGGAAAAATGCAGTTCAGGCAAAATTCCCAAATTTTAAATGATCAGAATAATTTCCTCAGGGCCTTCAACTCAAAAAAATATCCATAAGATTTATTGGAATGTAACGCTGAAGTTTCTGCGAATAGCAGAAGCTGCATAAGATGTACAATGATACCTTGGTATTCAATGGTTTTGAAACTCATCAAATTTGGTACTCAATGCATTTTGATGCAAAATTGTTGTCCCAGTATTCACCGTTCGTTTGGTACTCAATGCACAAGCTAGAATTTGTTGGCTATCTTGTGACTCACTACATTTCTTATGGGAAAAAAATTGTTTGGTACTCATCATTTTTGATACTCATTGCCAGAACCAATTAACCATGAGAAGCAAGGTAACACTGTCTATGCAACAACTAGCCTCAAGTATTTCCTGTATTTTAAGTGTGATTTGATTGCTTTATTGCTTGTGTTGCATCCTGAAATCTATTGATGTAGGAGCAATTATAAATATTTAATTGTTAAGAATTGGAAAACCTTACATTTAATGGGAAAAATTCTTTTTGGTTTTTATTTTATTAGAATATTTAAAAAGAGAGGAACATACATACCACATATTAAATCTTCAAATATCATTCTTTTCATTTCAGGAATTGGGAAAAAAATATGTCCCCAAACTACATTATTTTTGTACAAGTTAATCTTTAAATGATCTTTTTCTGCTTTATACAAGCAGTGCATTATGAAAGCGATAACTCCAGGTTTTGGCAGCCTCTGATTAATACCATTCACAGCCAAGAACATTTCCCATTTTCCAAAATGCTGCATTTCCAACGTCGTTCTAGAATTGGATGGCCTAGAAATTTGATGAAATAAACAAACGGGGACAGAGTGACAGAAAGCTTGAGGCTTGCAGATGTTCTAAAGATGATGTCCAGCCAAGACATTTTTGGTTAAAGTGAAGCCCGAAAGCCATTCTTCTGCTCTATCTCAGGCTCCAAAAAACTTGCTCCAACTTTCAGTATGCCAGTCCTGAAGTACATGCCTTCCATTCTAGTGCATGGCAATATTAATCACTATGTTTAATATTTGTATAACTTTTCATTTCAAAGTACAGTATTGTTTAAGTTGCATGTAGCTAATTTTTTTACCCATCTAACAGCTGACATCCATTTCTCTGCTCAATAATTTGTAGTTTAGTGGTAAGGAGCAGGAGCAGATGTGGATTTCAGCAGGTTCTGACCAGTTCTGGAGAATTGGTAGTGGAAATTTGGAGTAGTTCAGAGAACCGGTAAATACCACCTCTGACTGCCCCACCCCCATCTATTCTCTGCCTCCCGACTCCCAGCTGATCAGGAGGAAATGGGGATTTTGCAGTATTCTTCCTCTGCCATACCCACCATGCCACGCCAACCAAGCCACACCCACAGAACTAGTAGTACAAATTATTGAAACCCACCGCTGAGCAGGAGGAAAGGTTTTTTTCCATGAGAAAACCCTGAAGAAACATTGGACGTGGCACTCTGATGTGATGCAGTAGGCGCTTACCTGTATCTTTGGCCCAGCAATTATTTCAAGGGGATGCAGTGGCAAGCTATAAATTTTCTCAGCAAATTGACTTTATGCAAACTTATTTATTGTTTATTATTATTATTATTTTTGCAATAATGTGCAAAATAATGTGGCTGAGCAGGACCAGGTTGCTGGGATTTGACTGCTGGCTCGCAAACTATTTTTTAAAATATAATTTTTATTGAAAACAAATCTGAGATAAAGGATAAACATGAAATAATATAAAGTGAGATTACAGAAAAGAAGGAAGTAGAATGAAGTGAAGAAGTAAGAAATGTGGGAAAATAAAAACAAACAGAAAAAAGAAAAGATCTATAAAGAAATGACTCCCAATGTCCTTTACAGCAATTACAAAGAAACTTATCTTCTCGCCTACCTCACTAAAGTTACATCATTACTACCTTCTTCCCATAATCAATCTCTTTTAATCAGCAAATCCATAAATCACCAGTTTGCTGTTTTCCATTTTCAGCAGAAGTCCATATGACGTTTCCGGTCTTTAATAAAAGTGCTCATCTTATCCTTGATCAAACAGATCAATTTTGCCATTTCCTTGCATTCCATCATCTTTACAATCTATTCATCGGTTGTGGCTATTTCAATATTTTTCCATCTTTGTGCCACAAATTTCATTAGTTGTAAAGGTAATCTTGGAGTTCAGCTGAATATTTTTTTTAAGGTACAGCCTGTTTCCTCCAGTCCAATCAAAAAAAAAATAATAATTCTGATCGCTTCCCTTTCCTGCCTATTACAGTTTAAGTAAAACTTACATACCTGTAACTTCTAGGAGATAGGCCTGATTGCAGTCCTTTGAGTGATTTTTAAGGACGTTTCCTCATTAATTCTTAACTAATATTTCCATGAAAACTGGGAAGGGTGGGCTTGCTAATTTAAATTGGAGCAGATGATGGAAAGACTGTTCTCCTGGTTTTGGTCTTCACTGCAGAATAAAAGCTTGACTAAATGTCAGTCAGAAGGCAGTTACTGTATTCAAGCAGCGGAACAAATCTCAAGGAAGGCATGTAGAATACAGGCGACCATTCGGAACTGCAGGGACTTTCCTAGGAATGAGAAAAATCTGGTTTCTGAGTTTGCTTCATGGAGCAGGAGCTGGGCCTAGATTAGGGGTATCAAACTCAAGGTCCCTGGGCTGGATCCGGCCCATGGGGTGCTTAGATCTGGCCCGCGTGGCTGCCCTGGAAATAGTGAAGGACTGACCCACAATACCTCTGCCAGCTCGATGGCACTCACACCGCTCCTGAGCTCTGTTTTCACTAGCAGAGCACTACAGGAGCCATCGCAGCCGGAAAAGGAGCCTGGGAGGGATGCCTCCGACATGAGTGATGTCAAACTGGCCACACCCACCCCAGCCACACCCACCTGCCCCCCCCCCAAAGGTCAAACAGAATCCTGATGTGGCACTTAATGAAATCGAGTTTGACATTCCTGGCCTAGATGGTGAGAATTGATGCTGCTGACTCTATGGTACAAGTATTTGACTGCTTGCATTGAAAGGATTTTTTAAAAAAAGAACCTAAAAGAATAAAGAAAATTGGAAGGTAACAGTATAGTGCCCATTCATTCTGCAGGCCATTAAGGGTTATTGGAAAACACCTAACATTTGTTCTTCCAAATTGTGATGAGCAGAACAATAGCTAGGTTTCTTATTTGGATGGAATTTGAAAACAGGACACCTATTCTAGCACTTGGATCAATCAACAGGAGAGATTTCTACGGAATTACAAGCATTTAACAAATTCAGGTTCATCTTCCATTCAGAAAGAAACTCTAGCTCATTTGTTGCCATGCCTGAGGTAAAGTGTCTACGGAGCTTCTATCATGTTTTTATTGTTATGGCTCTTTAGTCAGGCTATTCCATTTTGTTTCATGCTTTTAACAATGTTGTAAGCTGCCCAGGGTTTATTGGAGTGATGGCTGTAATAAATGTAATACATTTTGTTTTGTTTTAAAAAAAGATCTTGATTTTGATTATGCTCGATTATGATTATTTTCATCTTAGGAAAACAATGTCTGTTACTTCTTTCTCCCACCTCTGCAAAAAAATAAATTATATGCTATTGGAAGAAAGTTTGCTATGTGGCAAATATTTGATAGTTATGGACGTTAATCCCATTTATTATATCACAAAAATAAATGCCTGTTGTTCTAATCACTAGATTTCTTAAAGGTTTCACTTTGCTGGTATTCTCAAGTATTCCTATTCTGTTTCTTGAGCAATTTAAATTTTTCATTGGATTTATTTTGCATCTTTTGTGTCCTCTTGTCCATATGCAGTCAGCCATAATATCAGTGAATTTCTAAGCATTTGTATTGCATTTTTACAACTTTTACATAGATGGTTAGATTAATTAACTTAAATTGTTTTCTGTGATGGCCAAATGGAAAAGAGGAGGAGGAGGGAAGCGTTCTGTTTAAAACTGCAGATGTCTCAGCAGGTGGCAGTAGCTGTCTGTCTGGATTGGAAGCTAAGCATAGTCAGCCCTGGTTGCTATTTAGATGGGAATCTACTAGGAAACCCCAGGACTCTAGGCTAAAGTGAAACTCAAAAAACATTCCAGAAGAACCTAATGGCAAATCGCTTCCACAATAGTATAAAACTATGTAAGTAACAAATGTGGACGTATTCCTCAGGTCCCCAGGAAATGACCTCCACTTGAAGGTGAAGGTGTCTTAACAAGGAAGATAGACAGCAAAATTGCAATTCCCTTAAAAAAAAAGTGGGGGAAACAGTAGGGTATCAATTCATCAAGGGCATTCTATTCAAAGCATTGGGGCGGGTGGACTGTTGAAGCCTTTATTATGATTTTCCTTGGCATTTTTCTGCTTGCTGTTCTGAGTTTCTCAGATGAATGCCTTGCAAAGCTCAGAAATCCCTTCTCCCCAAATATATGTACACGTCCCTGATTGACCTGAGTGATATAACTTAGTAAGTCTTCCATTGTGACGGTTTTTATTCCCCAGGGGAAGCAGAAATTAATTCAGAAACTGGGAAAACGTTCAGGAAGGAGAGTTTGATTACATTATTATTGAGGTTGGTCACACAGCCAGCCAGCCAGCCAGATATTTAGATTGGATTTGGCATTTTTATCCATCTGTTGAGTCATCCTCAAGGACCTGGGATAAGCAGATATTATTGTTATATAGTGTTAAAGGTATAATTGCAGGATATGAACTGTTCCAAGTAAGGGCAGCTTTTGCAATTGAGAGCATTTTGCCAATGCTGATGACGTTAAAGCTTCCTCTTTCCACTATGTATTCAAAATGGACAGTGAATAATTATCTATCTATCTATCTATCTATCTATCTATCTATCTATCTATCTCTCTATCTCTCTATCTCTCTATCTCTCTATCTCTCTATCTCTATCTCTATCTCTATCTCTATCTCTATCTCTATCTCTATCTCTATCTCTCTCTATCCCTCCCTCCCTCCCTCCCTCCCTCCCTCCATCCATCCATCCATCCATCCATCCATCCATCCATCCATCTATCTATCTATCTATCCATCCATCCATCCATCCATCCATCCATCTATGGGTGCAGGTACATATGTATGTATATAACATGTGTGTATGTGTGTTATGTAAGTGTTTGGGTAGATATATACTTTCTCTTGAGAGCAGGCAATAGAATTTCATTTTTAATGTGGGCCAGTGTGCTCACAGTAAAATAAAGTTATCTTATCTAAAGCAGGGTTCCAATTATTTTGGGATCATACTATTGGTACTATCTTTGCTTTCTTTTGTCACAGTTGTTCCTCTTCTATTTGCAGGATTTTACCTTTCTGATTTTCTCCTATTCTTTCTCTTCTCTTCTGCTGCATCCAGGTATCACAAAGTCCCCAAGCCACATTTTTAACCAACAATTGTTGAGGTATTGTGTGGCATTATTATTATTTACTATTTTAAAATTAATGTTTATTTTTTTATGATTTACTAATTGTTTGTTATCTATTGATGTTTGCTGAAAATTATAATGTTTCATTATATTAGGTTATATTATTAGGTTACTGTTTCATAAACAAGCCTTCTAGCTTGCATACCCTCGAATGATGTTCCTCTGATTTTTCATTTTTTGGCACAATCCTTGAGTTCTGGGAAATGTAGAAAATGGACCTTAAGGCCAGATATATCTCTATGAGTTACTATCTGCTATTCGTAGAAAAAGATTCTTGCCCACATAACTACTTTTGCCAATGTTTATCCTTACTGCTGCAACTCACTTTATTATTCAGTACAGGTGGTCCTCAACTTAGAACAGTTCATTTAGTGACCATTCAAAGTTACAACAACACTTAAAAAGTGACTTATGACTTTTTTCACTCTTATGACCATTGCAGCATCCCCATGGTCAAATGATCAAAATTTGGACGCTTGGCAACCTGATTCATATTTATGATGGTTGCATGTCTTGGGATCATGTGATCAGCTTTTATGACTTTCTAACGAGCAAAGTCAGTGGGGAAGCCAGATTCACTTAACAACTGTGGCAAGAAAGGTCGTAAAACGGGGCAAAATTCACTTAACAAATATTTCACTTAACAACAGAAATTTGGAGCTGAAATGTGGTCGTATATCAAGGACTACCTGTAGACTGTTTGAAAGAGAAATAATTAGACCAGTGATGGCTAACCTTTTTGCCGTCGCGTGCCAAAAGAGGGGGGAGTGTGGGGAGGTCACTCACGTGCGTGCCCACACCCATAATTCAATGTACCCCACCCCCATGCACATGACCCCCTGGTGCAACCCCCTCTGCTTTTAGCATGTGATAGCAAAGTAGGCCCAGTAGGCCCAGAATCCAGCGGCTTTCTAGGAGGCTGGGGAGGGCAAAAATGGCCTTCCCCACCCCACCCCACCCCACCCCACCCCACCGGAGGCCCTCTGGAGGTCAGAGACGCCTATTTGCCAATTTCCAGTGGGACCAGAAGGCCCAAAAATCAGCTGGCTGGCGCACACATACGCACTGGAGCTGAGCTACGGCCGTGCTCGTGTGCCCACTGATATGACTCCATGTGCCACCTGTGGCACCCGTGCCATAGGTTCGCCATCATGGAATTAGACTATCAGTTTAAAACTTTATGGAAAATGCACCCTCAGGGTTTGTGTGTGTGAACTTCTACTTTTAAGTTAGTTTTGGCAGTTTCAGTTGACTCTAGAGCAGTGGTCACCAACCGGTGGTCTCCGAGAAAATTTTGGTGGTCTGCAGAAAAAATATTTGCATTTTTTATATTGCACTAAATACTATTTATCTTTTTAAAAAATTCATATTAGTGGCCCGCGGGATTTAAAATTATGAATTTAGTGGTCCCTGAGGTCCGAAAGATTGGCGACCCCTGCTCTAGAGTCTAGAGAAAAGCTCTTCATTTAATTTGAATTTACTCAACTTCATGGCAACTTATGTGCCTATGTCAAATGTGGACATAGATCAACGTAAAATTATTTTTTCACTTTGATGGTTAGAATCCTTTCACTTCAAATAGCATGAATGGTAGCTTTCATCTCTTGACACATTCTCTTCTCCACTATGCATGTGGATATTGAGAAAATCACTCTCTCTTTTGAACCAATGAGTGTTATTGTCATGAATGAGACATGCAATCTGTCCCCAAGGTAATTTTTCAAGAGGCAACTGGACTTCCTTTGTTTTTGCCTGAAGACATTTCACTTCTCATCCAAGAAGGTTCTTCAGTTCATGCAAACTCTTTCCTTCAGCTTCACCATCACCTCTCTTCTTGGGGTTTATCAGCAACAGAGTTGAACTATAGCTACCCAATCTGATATTTCATTAATGTCACCTTTTTGCCAAAGTGAAGACCATTTCCTTCTTCTTATTTTCCTACCAGGACCTTTATCAGGCGCCAGTCTACACAGCAGGAGTGGTGCTTTATTGCCAACTCTTTAGTCTTTTTGTATGTGAATGGCTGCTTCTCATTGTAAACACCAGCAGGTAATACTCATTGAGATCATTCTATTTCCCATTAGAATTTGTGTAAATGAAGTCCAACTAAATCACTGGAACATCTCAATTTGTTTGTGTATGGGTATTAATTACATGATGTCATTCCCCTTTTAAGAAACTGATATAAGAATGAGTCATGGAGTAAATTTGCCAAAATATGCTACTTGCCGGTATTAAAAGATGCTTTAAGATGCACACATCAGAACATATGCTATGTCTAGTCACATGGCTAGGGAACAGATGTGGAAACAATGCAGTTGATGGGGAGAATTGTGAAATGTGCACCTCTGTGAATATATACAGATGCATGGGGCCTTTTACTGTTGTTGGTGAACATTGCATATTTTTCCTCATGATATGGGTTAGGGTTAGGGTTAGGGTAGGGTTGGGTTAGGGTTAGGATTAGAAATGCAGATCTCTTCACCAAGTTTACTCATTTGTGTTTTCAATTATCAGCATATATTGGGGAGAGGAATGTTTCCCCTCCCAAAATATAAATAAATAAACTGCATTTTGTTAAATTTATCAATTAGATTTATAGAATAGAAATAGTGTCATATTTCACATTACTAATCCTAAAGGTACTTCCTATGAAGTGAGCTAACTTTCAGGCAAGTGCATTTAGGATTATGAAGGACTATCCAGCAAATGATACTTACATCATTCGATCCACTGTATAATTTATGCCACCAATTGGAAGTATGCATACACAATATTAAGGTATCCAAGACCTGATTCATAGCCAGCAAGACTCCTATCTATGTAAAAATGCAAAATAGAACACCAGAGGACTTTCAAAGGTGAAATGCTTCAAAGACAGAAGGATTTCGTAACACGTTTACAGAGCTGGATTGCACTCTTCTGCATTTACTTCTTTAAATACATCCCACCTTTCAGGTAGATATCCCTCTATTCATTGCAATTCATCTGTTCAGTAATTCCTAGGAATGCTAAAAAGCATGAGGTGAATGGATTCAAACAACATCTGGCTTCAACAGTAAAATTTCAGGATCAGTTGCATGGAGGCTCTTATCTGAATGCAACCAATCACAATTGGTACCTAGAAAACCCTGCACAATACCAGCATTTAAAGCATTTATATTATAATCTGAATGATTAATGATGCATCTTTCCACTCAATTATCATACCCAGTGAGATAATCATTCATGGAGAAATATTTGAATTTTGCTCAGGAGCTTGGCAGCCTCTTTCTGTCTATAAAATAAGCTGGAGTTTCAGCACCATGGACAGAGTCATAAATAATATACCAAAAATAATAATTTTTTTTTTAACCAAAAGAGAATTTTAAATATCTCTAGAAATTTTTTTATATTTTTTTATATACCTTGAGTTCAATTTGTCATTTTTATTAAGGATTTGTGATAATATTATTAAAAATTCATGTTTGAGGCAGGGGGGTATTGGGGGTATTTAAACTAACATTCAGGCTTTAGAAATTAAAAGGTGTGCAAAATGCCATAGTCCCATGATGTATGAGACTAAAACAAAAACAAAAATCCACATAACTTCCTGCACTGGGGAAGAACATGGATGCAAGATCTTGCCCGAGACATAATACATCTGAATGTTATGAACTAGGCAAAATAATACACAAGTTTAGGGAGCTATGCCCAACTACTAGAAGCATTACCAAAAGGATGTTCTTACCTGTGCATAAAAGCCAGTACCATTTCCCACTCATCTCTCAGAAGCAGTGTCCTATGGCCTCTCCTTTCAAAATATTGAAAACCAGTGAAGCTCAAACTAGGTAGCTGATATGTGGAGAAGAGAAATGCCAGGTTGGGTCTTTCCTTCCCTTCTGCTCTGACTTTCCTCTTCTTCAAACACTGTTTTAGCATTTCCAGGCTGTTGGAACGATTTCTAGTGGGAATATTGACCCTTTGAGCGGAGTGAAAGCTCTGATCCGCTTCCACTGCCCACCCGTCTTCTCTCCACCCAATCCCCCTTGGCGCCATCATCTTTCAGTCATGTGCACTATGTGGGAGCCCTTTTGTCCAAGGATGATCCTTTGAAAGGAAAATATTTGTAGCTCAAGAGTTGAAATGAGGGGTGCTTGGTGCTCTCTGGGTTGGTTGTGTATCTTGCAGACGTTTCACTAGGTAAACCAGGTAACCAAACCAGGTAACATCATCCATGCTAGTTTGGTAACGAAACATCTGCAAGAAAACAAGCAAGCTCAGAAAGCACCAAGGATCCCTCAATTATACTTCTGCACAGAGTTCTTGTTTTTTTTTTTTAATTTCTACGGCCCTTGCTACGTCCTCTATCGTGGCATTCGTTGTGCAAGAACAGCAGCATCCAAACTGATCAGCTTCAAAGAAAGTTTTCCAATGATTGTAAGTGAGGAGGACGAGCCCCTCACCTATCTCAGGAACCCTTTAACAGAGATATAACGCCAGCAGCAAGAAGGCCCTGCCTTGAAGTCACAGCTATAATTTGGTCTCATTGATCTGGTTCCTCTTTCCAAATCCCTATCCTGTGATGCAGCATCCAGATAGCTGAGTTTGTTAGGGCAGTAAGATGAGGGTGACACGCAGTAGAGGGGGAATAGTGATTATAGTTTTGAACTAGAACTGAGGAAACCATGTTGAAGTCAATATCCAGTCTAAGGGGATGAGAAAACTGGGAAGAGAGGGTGCTATTTAAGCTGCCTGGAGGAAAAGTGGGGGTACTGCTGCTTCTTTTCGGCTCTGGACTAGAAACTTAATCCAGCGAGTGTTTTACTAGTAGAAAATGGATGAAGATCAAACTGTGACTGGACAATCATAGTCAGCAATGTATACTTTGTTACAATTAATCAAAAATAGGGAAGACTAGGGAGCGTTGGATGGTGTAGAAACACGAAGGTGGATTTGAGAAGAGCCTTGTCTTCCACCATCCACCTTCCATGTTGCTGTGATTGTATCTGGTGGTAAGTGTAGATGGTGCCTTCATTCATGGATGTTGCTGTAACAGAGCATTGTGACCTGGCAATAGCAGAGCTGTTTTCATCTCGACAATTGGATTGGCACAAATTGGTTAGAGGGGTTTCCAGGACAGGCATTAATAGTAATCCCGCTGGGGCCTGAGCCCAAGGGAACACTTTTTAAAATCATTGTACTATTTAAAATTAGTGTTGCTATGTATCATAGTGTTGAATGTGAGGCTCGCTCTACGTTTTTATATAGCATCCATTCTCTGGAAACTCCCGCCTGAGGGTATATAGCAGGGGTGTCAAATTCAAGGCCCCAGGGCTGGATCTGGTCCGCAGGGTGCTTAGATCTGGTCCGCGGGGCTGCCCTGGAAATAGTGAAGGACTGGCCTGCAGTGCCTCTGCCAGGGAAACAGAGCTCAGGAAGGCCGTGTGTGGCTGTGCCAAGCTCTGTTTTTGGTGGCAGAGATCTCAGGCCACCATAGGCACCCCAGACATGAGTGACATTGAACTGCCCATGCCTACCCTGGCCATGCCTACCCGGCCCCTGAGGTCAAGCACAATCCTGATGTGTCCCTCAGTGAAATAGAATTTGACACCCCTGCTGTATAGACTCGGCTCGTCAACGAGCAGCCATTTGCATTTGTTGCCGAACAGTGCAATACAGTTCCAGATCATCTTGCAGATTTTGTGAAAAAGTTGATTAATAAGCATAGGATAGCCAAGCATTAAGATGAATGGTTACCCATGTTGCAATCCACAGTCATCTTTGAACAAGATGGGGGGCACATAAATTTAATAAATAAATAAATAAATTTGGCCTATGTTGGCCCAAAAGGAGCCTCATCCATTTTAGATGCTACATTACAATCTTAGGAGGGGAAAAATGCAGTGACAATAATAACCACTCATTTCCACTTTGCAGAGATTTGTATTGGTGGCAATGTTGTGATTGTCATTTCTTAGTTTCTGGCTCACCATTCATTTTGTTCATTTCCCTTGCTGTGGATTTCATCACTATAAAACTTCCTTTTCTTCTAATTGACACTGCTACGCAGATATTTATAAGGGATTGTATTAATTACTTGAACTGGTATATAATTAAGTGAAACTGAAAATTAAACATTTCCATGTCCATTGGAGATTGGGCAGCATATAAGCCAAATAAAATAAATAAATAAATAAAATAAAATAGCTGTTAATTTTGCCAGGCATACATTTGCCTGGCATAGCTCTTTAAATGATTGTTGAAAAGTCCGCTAAGAGTTAAATTGAGTTAATATATATTTATATCCATATCATCTTCACTAAACATTAATATAGTTTAGTGGTTAACATGCTGGACTAACAGCAGGGAGACTCAATTTCTAGTCCTTCCATAGGCTGATTTAGGGCCAGTTATTCCTCTTAGCCTGGATTAGAAAGCTGAATGATAACTATTTATCAGTCCAAACCGAGCGAGGTAATAGATTATAATCATGCTTCATAACCTTCAATGAAGAAGCCTTCAGCAGTGCAATGGATTGATTTGGGTTGATTAGGTATATATCTATATATCCTGCTTATATATCAAGAAATATCTTGTGCTTTCTATAAACCTTACTGTAGTTTTTCCTGTATTTTTTCACATGATGCATCTTCTATTGTATTTCTCTTGCCTAAAATTCAATTATATAATTTCATCTCATTTGCCTTCCAACATTTCTTACATCATATCTCTAGTTTTAGAAGATGAAAAGTATAAGTGCCCTATTACGAATTCGATAATACTGTTTTAAAAGACAACGTGTTTGGGGAATGTCTCTCGGCAATCCAGATCCTGCCTTTTAGTCAACCAGGGCAATTACAGGTCATTGCTTTGAATATCCATGTTCAGGTAACAAATATTATCTCTGTAACCTCTGTAACTGTTCAGCTAAGACAAGATACCAGTGACACTTGATGTCCCCATCTTCTGCTTATTCACCAGAGTAAATTGCCTCTGAACTTAAAGTTACACTTATTTCCAAATCAACAAACACAGGATCGGACTACAGTTGAGGTCAAATTCTTAAATGCAAGAAACAATTGCCATAACTGTCACATAAATGGGATATACCCATGATGGCGAACCTATGGCACAAATGCTAGTGGTGGCAGACAGAGTCCTCTCTGTGGACATGCGGGCCATCGTCAGCTGCTCTTCTGGTTTCTGGTGCCCATATGTGTGCCAGCCAGTTGGTCTTTGTGGGCTCCAGGGTGCTGGAAAACAGCGAGAAAAACGGCCAAAAAACAGGCCATTTTTTTGGGCTGTTTCCCAGCCATTTTTGGGCTGTTTTCCAGGCCGTTTCCAGGAATTTTCTGGGTTGTTTTCAGGCTGTTTTTCAGGCCTGGAAAACGGCCTGGAAATGACACAAAAAACCAGCTGGAAAACAGCCTCGAAAACGGCCCAAAAACGGCAAAAAAAGAGGCTGTTTTCCAGGCCGTTATCCGGGCCAAAAATGGCTTCCAGTGCTCCAGTGCACACATGTGCACATGCATACATGCACATTCCAGTTTGGGTACTTGGTGCCAAAAAGGTTCGCCATCACTGGGATATACTGTGTAGAGCAATTCTATAAATGTCCACACAGAAACAAACCCCATTCAATTCAAAGTAGCTTAATCCTAAACAAGACTTAAGGTCTTTCTTCTCAAAACAGATCCAAAGGCCGAACATGGTGTGGTTTCCACCCACCTTCCTGACTGACTTCCCCCAAGGGTATATTTCCTTCTCCCCCAGGTTCTATCATACACATGTCCACCTTTCTGGAATAGAACTTTAAAAAGGAAAGTGCACAATGCAAATGGAAGACACCTATTTGTATATAAACAATCCTTTATCCTTCCATAATTGGAGAGAAAGGGAAGGGAGGGAAGGGAGAACAGGAGAAACAGACTTTCATGCAGTAAATTAAAGATGAAACGTGCAGCAACCTTATTGCAAGATGCCATTTTGCTTTAAGAAACATGTTTATTGCACCATTTTTCAAATTTATTTTTTTTCGGGAGGGGATGGTCAAAGTTCAGAGCCTCTCTGGTTGGCATCTCCTGGTCAGAGAGAAAGAGAGCAACAGGATGAGGGTGGCAAGGCGTGGTTCTTCTGGCAGGTTTTCCTTTGAAAGATGAGGTAAAAATGTTTCCAAATTTCTGGATGGGTTGGCGCCAAGACTTGTCCAGAAAGGGACCCAGCAAGGGGCCGTTTTTAAAAAAATAAATAAATAAAATAAAATAAATTAAAAGCCCACCCAACTTCCAAAGAGTTTAATCATAACAAGAGAAGCCAGGGAGGTGGCGTCAGGAGGGCTGGGCCAGGGTGGGGGAGGGCTGGGTTGTCTCTCCTTTCATCACAGGCCTGGATGGAAAGGAAAAGAATTCACATTGATGGGAGATCAGGAAGAGGAAACCATACTGAGGCGTTCCTCCCTTACAAGGAAGGCTTGGGGGGGGGTCTGCGGTAACACCACAGAGCCGGGTGCCTTCTTCATCAGACAGTATTCAATGTGTGGCCAACCCCGTAGGGGCTCAAAACGGAGCCTTTGTGTGGAAGCAAGGGCATCGGTGTCTTCCTTCCATCGGATCTGCAGAGCCTCTCCCTCTTGACAAAAGCTCCCTAAGCGGTTATTATACGGTCGTCACCCTCATGACCACTTCGCGGCCGGAACCGGAGCCCCCGCGATGTTCATTAGGCCGCAGGTGGCTGAGAATGTGCAGAATTGTATAACCACAGTGATGGTTCAAAATAGTCCTAACCCGCTGGCCCCGCTGGGAGGTCCTCTCACTCCCTGAGGAGGGATTCGTCCGTGAATTCCGCCCCCCTGTCTTTGTGCTCCCACCGAGGGGTTCCCCCAGGTCCTTGGCTTTGTCGTAATTCAGCACCTTCCACTGCTGGTTCACTGCCTGCCAGCGCTTGAATATTCGATACACCGAGGAGCCTTCGTGAGTGATCAGGCCTGTGGAAAGAAACAAGGGACAACTGTGATCCTTGCGCAGACAAAGGGGGTGAAGGAAAGGCTGGCTTGAACCAATACGCTTAGATTAGAGGGCATTGCCTTATTCTCAAAAGACTCAGCCGCCAGTGGAAAAATAATCACAGGCTATTTCATCTAACAGCTTAAAAGGTTGGGCCTTTTATTTTATTTTATTCTTATCTTTATGTATATAAATCAATATTAGAATCATATGTATAAATGGTAAATTGAAATAAGGGGGAAAAATGGATATGTAAGAAATGTTTACTGATGCGAAAATGTTGAAAAGAAGAAAACTGTAAAAAATTCTTTTTTTTTTTAAAAAAAAACCTGTTTAATAAAAATTATTTTTTTTAAAAAATAAAAAATAAAAGGTTGGGCCAAGACCAGGAAGTGGGTGGCTTGGGCTACATCATTGCTTCTCAGGCCAGTCTATCCCACAGAATTACTGTAAGGATTAAATCAAGGATGTGTATTGCCTTCAGTCCTTGAGGAAAGGTGGGGTAGAAATGCAACAATCAATCAATCAATCAATCAATCAATCAATCACCCATTTTGCATATTCAGTCAGTTGCCATGCAGGATAAATCATTTCCCTAAATACTTCAGCCCACCTTTTAATTCCTGCAGGCCACCTTTCACTCTGTCTGGATTCACACACTGTATGAAGCCATGATTGGCTTAACCAATAAGCCAAAACTGGCTGGGTTCACAATATTTGCTAAGCTATCCTTTTCCCTTATTCCTTTGCTTTATTTCCAACTGAATCTGCACCAGAGTGAACACCGTCCCCCCTCCCACCCCCCCAGTTTCCATCTCTCCATTTTCCTGAACTTCACACTAAGCTCTTCAGAGCAGGAATTCATCCTGTTTCCCTCCCCCCCACTTTCTATATAGGGCTGGGCACGTTCTGACACTACCTAATTAAATGAATGAATAAATGAAATAAAGCTCAGGGTTAACAGGCTGATGCGTTGAATGCACTTGGGCAGTCCTTTTTATATCCACCTCCAACTTTACTGAAATTCATCACTCTGCCACAAAACACCCGTATCTCTCTGATCATTTATCTTCTGCTATGTACTTGTGTACATTCAATTTTCACAGAGGAACAAAGCTCTGTTTCAGGATATGAGAGATCTAAAGATTTTCATGCCTTCGGAAGCCAAGAAAAATGATACGGAAATTTTTTTTGGGAAAAACTGAAGTGTTTTTCTGTAGTATTCTCTGTAGATTTAAAATCCCCTTGTTACTTTTTGAATATAAATTACATTATGCATGATTTGGTATGCTCTAAAATCCTAACCTTTGGCTCCTAGGTCTCTTCCAACTCTGTTACTGTTACTCCTCTAGTTTAAGAATATAAGGATCCATTAAATTTAAAAACGTGTATAGTGTTTAGCTTTCACCACAAAACTTCTAATAAATAAGAATTCTAGTACTATTAACATAGGCTAGAAAAAATAATAACAAAAAGGTTTGAGGGACCTTAAAGATCAGATGCTGAATTGGAAGGTTGAAAAAAAAATGCAGAAGGCAATTGCAAAGTACTTCTGTAGTTTGCATGAACAATGTCTGTTTAAGTCATCTGATGTATTTAATTTTATTTTTTTAAAGACTAACATATTTATCACATATATGCTTTTATAGATTATAATCCATCTAAAGAGCCTTGGTGGTGCAGCAGATTAAAGTGCTGTTTAAAGTACTGTTAAATAACACCAGCTGCCTGCAATTACTGCAAGTTCGAATCTCAAGGTTGACTCAGCCTTCCATCCTTTCAAGGTAGGTAAAATGAGGACCCGGATTGTGGGGGCAATAAGCTGACTTTGTATAAAAAAGAACACCGTTGGGGGGGGGGGGGCGAAAGCCCTACTAAGCAGGTATATGCAAAAGTATGAAGGCTATTGCTTAACGCATTGTAAACCACCCTGAGTCTCCGGAGAAGGGCGGCATATAAATTGAACCAATAAAATAAATAAATAAATAAATAAATAAATAAATAAATAAATAAATAAATAAATAAATAAATAAATAAATAAATAAATAGAAAGAAAGAAAGAAAGAAAGAAAGAGAAAAAAAGAAAGAAAGAAAGAAAGAAAGAACGAACTACAGGGAGTCCAGTGACTGCCTCATGCATTGGCCTGTTGAAGTTACGACAGCAACGAAGGACTAACTTTGCAACTAATCCTTGCATTTACAGGTCTGTAAAGCAAAGGAGAGCTGAAGTAAAGCCGTAAAATCGTGACGATTCACTTAGTGATCATTTTGATCAACGATCCAGTTGCTGGTTCCCAACTGTGGGCATTAAACAAGGACTACATGAATATGGACAAGGCACCAGCATCGAAGTGCTACAAGCACTTCATCATTGTTTTTGCAGAAGACTAACTTGGCTTCTCGTCTAAAATATATATTATCGTAGCTACAATCCGGTTTGATGAATTCAGTCCTCCAAAGGTTCAGTAAAGAAGTATGTGTTTTCATTCCTTTTAGCGCCTTGACCTTCTCTGCTATTTCAACAGGGACAAGAAGCAGAGTTCCTTCCAACTTTAAGATCTGATCTTCTGAGGGGGCAGGGCTGCTGCTGGCTCCGCTCTGTCCCACTGACCTCTACCACAACGAACACGTAGGCACTCAGAGAAAAATGGTAGTGAATTCTTGCTTTTCTCTGGTGAAAACTGCAGCACAAGCTGGAGCATCTTGCAACGATTGCAGGTCCTTAGCATAAAATTTTAATGATTCTGGGTAAACAAAGTCTTCTGGTTGCCTAGTCCTAGACGTAACTTGTGGGCAGGAAAAGAGTGGAATATATATTTTATTCATCATTCTAAAGGAAAATATTCATAATTGGTATGAGAACTTTCGTTCCATTTTTCCCCCCCAAGAAACAAATTCAAATTAACCTTCTCCTCACTGGATCATTGTTTAGAGAGGGGGGCATTTCTGTAAAACAAGATTTAAATCTCTTGCTCAACTACAAAAATTGAGTTGGCCTTCGGAAAGTTCCTATAGGCGGTCCTCGACGTACAACAGTTCATTTAGTGACCATTCAAAGTGACTGATGACCATTTTTTATAGTTACAACCTTTGCAGCATCCTCAGGGCCACATGATCAAAATTCAGATGCTTGGCAACTGACTCATATTTATGACGCTTGCAGTGTCCCAGGCAGTGGTGGGTTCCAACTGGTGTTACCACCAGTTCTCTTCACGCATGCGCTTTGCATGCGATTGCCGAACTGGGCCGAACCGGTTCGCCCAAATGGGGCCGAACTGGGAGCAACCCACCACTGGTCCTGGGGTCATGTGATCTCCTTTTGCAATCTTCTGACAAGCAAAGTCAGTGAGGAACCCAGATTCACTTAACAACAGGGTTACTAATTGAACAACTGCCATGATTCACTTAACAACTGTGGCAAGAAAAGTGGTAAAATGGTGAAAAACCTCACTTAACAAATGTCTCACTTAACAACAGAAATGTTAGGCTCAATTGTGGTCGTACATCAAGGACTACCTGTACTTACACAGCCTTATGGGGTTCAGATTCAGGACTGGATATAAAAATATAATTTTTAAAACTGTACAGACCTCTTAATAAAGAACAGGAAGAAACCGAACATAAAAATCTCATCCGAGTATTTTTTTCAGATAGACAAATTGTTGAGCACATTTATATGCAAAACAGGCTGCCAAGGATTTCCCTTCTCAAACTGAGGTTATATTTTAATGCTGGTGATTTCAAAAATATCACTGACCTTTTATCATATCAGCCATGTCTATGTGGAATGGAAATTTAGTAGGCTGTCATCCTTTGTGGATCTCATTGGAAACTTTCTGATTTATTTCCATTAAGGCCTTGGCAATTACTTGGGTCAATGTATAGTAAAATGGACTTTTCAATTCTGAGACTAAAAAGAGCCGGAGATGTTTGGGCCCTGTTGGGTTGTAGACTGGATTGCTGACATTGATGCTCATGAATATTTAACTTTATGGAAGAGATCACTGACTTGTATCGTATTTTCTTTTGAGTTGGCATCTTTTTGGAACAATAGGTTAATATGCGTCTGTCAATTTATGAGGAAATCATTTAATGTTAAAGACGATAATGTTAATATTGGATTATGTTTCAGAAATGTGGAATTAGACTGAGCAGCTTTGCTCAGCAGCTTTTGAGCAGCTTTGGCGACATTGGGCACGTGGAATTAAGAAAATTATTTTAAGAAATTGGAAAATAATACTAACATTATTGTCATTGTTGTTGTTATTATTATTCCAGACATCAAGGGTACTTATCCAGATTTTTTCTACTAATTAAAAATGACATAATACCTTTTTCTTTGACACAGATGCCCTCATATTTATAATAATAGATTCTTATTCTCTTTTAAATTTGAAAACTAATACAGGTAATGGTTCATTTAGTGATTGCTCGAAGTTACAACAGAACTGAAAACAATGACTTATGACCATTTTCAGCCGACTGTTGCAGCTTCCCCATGGTCACGTGATCAAAATTCAGACACTTGTCAATGACTTATATTTATAACTATTGCAATGTTCCAGCGGGGGTCACGTTATCGCCTTTTGCAACCTTCTGACAAGCAAAATCAATGGGGAAGCCAGATTCACTTAACAGCCATGTTATTAGCTTAACAACCGCAGTGATTCACTTAGCAACTGTGGCAAGAAAAGTTGTAAAATGGGGTAAAACTCACTTTTTAATTTAATTTAATTTAATTTAATTTAATTTAATTTAATTTAATTTAATTTAATAATTTATTCAATTTATATGCCACCCCTCTCCGAAGACTCAGGGTGGCTCACAATACATTTTAAAAAATCATTATAAAAAACGTTTAAAAACACTTAACGAATGTCTCACTTAGCAACAGAAACTTTGAGCACAATTGTGGCCATAAGTTGAGGACTACCTGTATATTGTTTAATATTGATGTATAGGTGATATACTTAGATTGTTCATAATTTTTCCTTTTTTCTATTTTATTTATTTAGCGCTAGTTTTGTAAAAAGTATTCTTTTTAGTTTTGCCCACCGTTTTTATTATGTTGTGTTTAGGAGTGCACTATTTTAGTATTTTGTCTATTGTTTAAAAATGTATAATATAATGTTATGACTGGAGCAGCATATAATGGCTATTAAATATGTAAATAAATAAATTGTGTTTTAAAAAATTATTGTAAGCCACATGTAGCCCTTAATATAGAATAATAAGAAACTGAACATAAAAATTTATCCACGTAGACTGGCATAATACAATCCTTTTATTTGTTACTAGTCCTAATGATGGTGAAGAGATAACTATTCTGTTACAAAATCTTTGCTTTGGAAAACTGCCACCAAGCCTTAGATCAGCTTTAGATCAACTTTTGTGACTTGTGGACTTCAAATCCCAGAATTCCTGAGGCTGGCTCGGGAATTCTGGAAGTTGAAGTCCACAAGTCATAAAAAGGCCATTGTTCCCCATCCCTGCCTTAGATAAACTCACCCTGTCTATGGTTATTAGCACAAATTATTGAAAAAATAATGAACATTTACAGTTTTCAGTTAGAAATCTCTATTTTACATGCATAGGGAATTGGCATCAAATTAATTCTTCAAGTTGAAATATTGATGGGAAACACACATTTTGTGAACCATTTGTCATTAAAGACAGTATAAAGATTTTGTTTCTGGATACTGTGTTTAAGAATAAACAAAACTCTCTAAATAAATGGGATGATCAGAATGTTTAATCAGGATTTTTCCAAGAACCATTCACTAGATGAGGTGTCAAAATAGGGCTTATATGTATTTCAGCAAGTGAAATTGATTTATGTTTGTGTGATCACAGGTATCTGTATTTTTTTTAATTAAAAAAAAGGAATTTTGTGAAAGAAATACAAGTCTTCCCCTCTCGGTCTGTTCACAAACTCCTAGTACACCAATCAAACATAATTATGTACCAAAGAGGTAACGCCCAGTGGCATTCACTTGAGCGCCCTGCTGCCATCTCCCAAGGTGGGTCATTACCATGCAATACAGGTAATTCAGTCAAATCAAGGGGGAAACAGAAAAGTCATTCATTCACTTCTCAGTGACAGCCCCTGGCTCCTGCCCACAAGAGTCTGCCTGTTATCCTGCCCATCTCAACAGAGCTCATCCATCAGTGCCATAGACCTGGCTCGGTCTCTTTAGTGAATGTCACCAGCTTCCAATTTAAAACAGATTTCTTTCCAATCGAGGGTGTGTAGTGCTAACGGAAAAATATCCAGTCATCTGATGAGAAACCCACCAGCAACTACAGCACAGGGTGCACCGAGGACAAATTACTAAGGCTGAATATGCTGCAAGAATGATTCAGACCTCAGAGGAAAAGAAGGAAGCACCTTTTTTTGTCATTCATTAAAGCACTAGGGTCAGCTTTTTTCCATTGTTAGGCACGCCTTTAAAAAAAATATCCTTTTAAGGAATCTACCCCTTAAAATTAATACAATTCTTAAAGCATAGCCAATTAATGCAATTCAGTCATATTTGTAATCCACAATGAATGCTTTTGGAAGTCACTTATTTATGGAAGTATCTCGGGAAGGTATTTTTTTTCAATAGAAACCAATGACTCTTATGTGAAAGTATGTATTACAAATGTTAATCAATGGCATAATAATTTAAATAATGAAAAGATTTGGGCTGGATTATGACAATGTCATTTGGCGATGGTAGAGAAGGTCCTCTGTATCAGGGGTCTCCAACCTTGGCAACCTTACGCCTGGCGAACTTCAACTCCCAGAATTCCCTAGCCGACTGGCTGGGGAATTCTGGGAGTTGAAGTCCTCCAGGCTTAAAGTTGCCAAGGTTGGAGACTCCTGCTCTATTTAATAGATCTCTGTTTAGAAGATTTTGGATGCAAAACACCAAATTTCTTTCTTGTGGATCCAATGCCATTTTACACATGCACAAAGTACAAAAAGTACCCTTGTCTAAATTCTTATTTGGATGTAATGGACACTTTGGTTTAATGGATACTCCTTTTACCCTGTTAGGTTATTAAATTGAGGTTTACTATAATAGTATAGTAATAATAATGTGGCAAGACTCATCAAGAACTTTTTTTAAAATCCTGATGCACTGCATTTATTTCTTTGGGTTTAGAGACCCAAAAGGGAGTGGTTATTCCATTTCATCTATGGAATAATATTTATTTATTGATTGATTGATTGATTGATTGATTGGTTCAATTTATATGCTGCCTTTCTCCGGAGACTCAGGGCGGCTTACAATGCATTAAGCAATAGCCTTCATACTTTTTGTATATACCTGCTTAGTAGGGCTTTTGGCCCCCCCCTAAGCGGTGTTCTTTTTTATACAAAGCCAGCTTATTGCCCTCACAATCTGGATCCTCATTTTACCTACCTCAAAAGGATGGAAGGCTGAGTCAACCTTGAGCCTGGTGAGATTCGAACTTGCAGTAATTGCAGGCAGCTGGTGCTAATTAACAGCACTTTAGTCTGTTGCGCCACCAAGATTATATATTTAATCTTCAAGTTGATTATTGTTATTGTTATTATTAGTTGCACAATTGATTTGGCATTTTTGTCTGCCTACTGAGTCTTCCCAAGGACCTGGGCTATGCACATGTTGTTTTATAGTGTTAAAAGTATTGTCACAGGGTGTAAACTCTTCCAAGCAAAGCTGCCTTTTGCAATTGGCTGATGATTTTTGCCAATGCTGATAGTGTTTAAGTGGTGCTCCAGATTTTTTAGGATTCACCCAAGGTGCCTATCACGATCAGCGCTATCTTTGCTTCTTTTTGCCACAGCAGTTCTGCTTCTATTTGCAGGTCCTTGTAGTTTGCAATTTTCTCTAGTTCTTTCTTTCTCTTCTGCTGTCTCCAGGTTCTCCCATGACCATTAGCCAGACTTTTTTTGTCTTTTTTTATCAACAATTGTTCAGTCTGGGGTGTTATGTGGCAGGTGCTGTTGGAATTCTAAAGTGCCAGAGCACTTTACCTTCTTCATTTTATATTATTTTATCTATTTTGTGATCCCACCAATTCTTCCTTGCAGGTTATTGTTAAGAGTTCATAAGAAATTCAATTAAAGCTTTGTTTAGTATGTAAGAAGCCCAGTAAATATTCTGGAGAACCAGGTATTGGCAGAAAGGTGTCTTCCCTTCTCTATCACTATCTGGCATGGCCCTGTGACCATGTGATATTGTACAGTCACATGACCATTCAGGAACAATGATTCCCAATTTCTTCCCAGCCCTTATAGAGTTACCAAAGCAGGGTTAACACCTATAACTAACCATTACATGGTGGTCCAAGAGAGTTTTGAGTATTTTATTTTTTTTTTTTTGCTACCATTCAACAGCGGTCTGGATTCCTACAGTCCTGAACTGGTCACCCTGCCCATGTGGTCTTGAAATATTCAAGCCGCCGCTTCCCTCCACCATAATGCTACTCATTTTGCCTGCTGGAAAGTACCAGAATGGGAATTATAGCCTTTCAATCTGCTAGGGATTTCAAGGGAGGGGATAGGATCGCTTATGCCGGTTATGATGGAGTATTTGGCACGTAAGGGTAAAGCAGAAGTGAGGGGGAAGATGGAACCAGAAGGTTGTCCCATGGATGAGAGTGGGTAGCGGAGAAGGGCGGGGTGATTTGTAAACTAAACAATGATGACATGCCAGCCTAGATAACAGACAGTTTCTCCAGGGATGGGCCGTGTGTTCAGCTCTGAAGGACTCAACAGAAATATTTTGCAAATTCTAGGGCTATGACTAAGCTGCATGATGTGTAGCGTCATGCAGTTAATATTAGGAAAATGCATGTGTCACAAGAAGAAATGCTTCTGACCGCTCATAAGCACAGCTTCCCTCTGATACCCTTTAAAAGAGCCGAGTCTTTTGCAGGCTATCGCTTACTCTAAAAATAATATATGTCACCGCTTTAACGGTCCTCTGGGTCCTTTAAAGTAGCAGCATCTTTTCTTCTTCTTTTTTTCAGCCCTTACCACTTCACCATGAACAATGCTGGGCTCGTTTAATTACTGTTAGATGTATTCCTTAAATATTCCTATGAAAGATTAAGTCTCTCTACTGAAGCTGAACATAGATATATCCATATGGTTTCTTTGACAACAATATTTGACTCTTGTCTCTTTCAAGTATTTTTGTTTTTCATTTTTGCAGTTTAGCCTATAATTCAGAGATTTCCTGATAGTCATCCAGCCAAGCACTAGCCAAGTTCAACCCCACTTGGTTTTTTGAAATCTGCTAAGATTATGGGAGTCCTTGGTGCTCTTTGAGCTTGACTGTTTTCTTGCAGATGGTTTATGACCAAAGAATGATGACGTTACCTTCTTTGGTAATGAAACAATGTAGAAAACAACCAAGCTCATAGACCAAAGATCCCACAGTTAAAGCCTGAGCTACCGATATTCTCTTCTTTTTGTATCTGCTAAAATTGTCTAGGTGCTGACACCCAGCTGGCTATTTAAAAAAAAAATATTTTAAAAAATTGAGTTTCTCCTAAGCACCCAAGTTCTTCAGCTTTCTCTGGAAGTCGGGAATGTATCTGTGAAACTAAAAGGCACTCTGTATTCTAAGCAAAGCTGATCATGATCCTAGAAAGAGCAAAAGCAACCTCAGAATTAATGTGTAAGTCCTAAAATAAAACTCAGTGGCTTTGGACCCAGTGCGAAAGCTTAGCAATTTAAATCCCTTATTTCAGTGAGCAAATGTTCACCCCCAAAAAATCACTACCTGTATCATATATTCACATGTTAGAGGGCAGGTGCTATCTAGTGAATTTAAATTTTAGAATTACTTTAGGTCAGTGGTTCTCAACCTGTGGGTCAGGACCCCTCTGGGGTTCGAATGATCCTTTCACAGGGGTCACATAAGACCATCGGAAAACACATATTTTCAATGGTTTTAGGAATAATTTTATGGTTGGGAGTATTAAAGAGTCACGGCTTTAGGAAGGTTGAGACCCACTGCTTTAGGTGTTGTGTAAATTCGGTATGAAAAACAGCTAAATTCTACAATGTACAGTATCTAAATTATGAAAATAACGCACATTAGTGTGTTTGGCTTATTTTTGAGAATGGGAAAGGATCTTGAAACTAACCAATGAAAATCTGTTTTTTTGGTTCAATCTGTGTCTCTTCTAGAATTACCCAGATATAATTATCTCTATATCAAGAGCTTGTATTTGAGTTATAGCTACAGGTATATGTTCTGGAGATGAACTAAAGATTTTAACCCTCTGAATCAGAAATAGAACCACAAAGTTATTTAAAAGAGCAAAAAAGGGAACGAAAACAAAAACATGATAAGGCATGGCAGCACATTCTTGCAAACTCAAATTCAAGCAGACTGCAATAAAAACATGTCTGTCACTGCCCGTCCTAGTTTCATCCAGCATGTCTCAGTCTATACCCTTAAGACTATTCCTGGAAGACACTCCAGGAAACCTCTGGATTTCATTAATGACCACAATACAAATCTGCTGAAATCTATCCTGGTAGTTCTTTGCTTTGATTTTCATAGGAGAACCAGAAAAACATGAGAAATTGCCTCTGTCTGCCCGTGGCATCCTCTGTTTGTAAAAAGGGAACATGGTCATTTTTCAAGCGACAGGAGAAAGCTTGGGAAAAGGAAGTTCTCACCTATGCAGACGATATCCATAAAACCATACATCCCATAGCAGATCTGGAAGAGCAGGTCCTGCCGCTGCCATTTGGCCGAGGGACTGAGTGACGACCAAATCAGCCAGGAGATGCTTGCAATGAGGAAGAGGGAACCCAGGATGATGGCTGCAATTTGCACCTTTTCAATCACCGTCAGGGAAATTGCCTGCCACTGAAAAGGAGAAAACAAGGCAAAAGAGTTGGTCTTGGGTGATTACTCTTGTGGAGTTGATATGTGTCCCTACCCAACAGGACTGAGAAGTCCAAATGTGAAGATCCCCCTTCATCACAGAGGTGATACAAGTCACCTTTGGGATTAGTAGAGTAAATCTAATGTTACTTTCTCTCCTATCCTAGATGCAAGTTCTATTCACGGTTTCTTCTCTCTGTAGTAAGGTGGGAGAGACAGAGATTGCTGAAGCACCATTCCAGCATCCATCAAATGGGACTAACAAAGACATTCGGCCACATCTTGAGAGCCACCAATTCTTTATCCTTCCCTGTCATAGCTCAACCCCCTGTCAAGTTAAAAAGCATTAATTCTAATATTGGAGGATGGTTGATTTGCATAATTTGGGAGAGCATACATGTGTGTACAGTTGATAAGGAAGTCACACAAGTTTCACTCTTATCCATCCCAAAAGGTGTGTCTTTGGATCATTGTATCATTTGGGAAGTTAGTCTGTGTTCATGAGATGTTGTGGCTTTTGTCATGCGGGGGAGGGGGGGTGTTAAGACACAATTAGATTTAAGTAACAAAGAGCCTGGTGGCACAGCAGCTTAAGCAGCAGCGTAAGTGGTGTTAAAGTGACACCAGCTGCCTGCAGTTATTGCAAGTTCGAATCTCACCAGGCTCAAGGTTGACTCAGCCTTCCATCCTTCAAGGTAGACAAAATGAGGACCCAGATTGTGGGGGCAATAAGATGACTTTGTATAAAAAGAACACCGCTTGGGGGGGGGCCAAAAGCCCTACTAATATTAAGCAGGTATATACAAAAGTATGAAGGCTATTGCTTAACGCACTGCACTGTAAGCCGTCCTGAGTCTCCGGAGAAGGGCGGCATAAAAATTATTTTTTTTTAAAAAAAAGTGTCATGGATCTGGGTTTGCACATATTGTTTGTTTAGTTTTTCATGTTCTGTTAGTTCAGTAATGGTGAACCTCTTCAGCACTCAGTGTCGGGTGCGTTGATGTTGTACAGAACATTGCACGTATCCACGCTCATCACTTTTCTGGAGCACAGTGCTCCAGAAAAGCCAAGCATGCACGCCCAACTATCAGCTGGCTGGCGCGCGTGAGTAGGTTGGTTTTCGGCACTGCCGCGCGTGCAAAGAGACGACGCTCTAGAAAAGCCAAACTTCCGGGTTGGCGCGCATGCACACCCAACAATCATCAACTGACACATCAGTTTTTGGCACTGCCGTGCATGCAAAGGACAGCTGATTGTCATATGCACATGCGCACCAGAAACCTGGAAGACAAACAGGCAGGGCCACATGTGCTGGGCGACATCGCTTCGCGTGCCACTATGGGCACACGTGCCATAGGTTCACCATCATGGCGTTAGTTGTTCAGAATCACTGTGGTGAGTTAGGCAGCCACACAAAAAACTTTTACAGTTCCTTCCATGAGGAAGGAGCAAGTTAGGGAGAGAGGAAGCAGCTTCCTTCTGAACAGCTTGTCCTGGAGTTAAGGACAAGGATTGACGTTGCCAAGCAAAACTGTCCGCCTGTGCATGACTCAGGACCAATTCATTTCTTTTGTCACTGGCAGAGTCACCACCATGCGACTTTTTCGCCTGTCACTTAGTACAGTCTTCCCTCTCCATGATTCACCCCTTACATGGATGGAGCTGGAATTCACCAGGTGAGAGGCTATGCAGAGAGAGGACCGAGCACCCAAAGTTGAAAGAGACAGTTATGCTACATCGTGACAAAAAAATAAATAAAGGTTATGTATGAGACTTTTCCAAGCCTAAATGTTGCCTGCCAGATTATGTTGCACTTGCAGAAGAGGACAAGGGAATGCGGGCAGATATATCTTGATCTGCCAAGATCCCTTCCAGCATGACACTCCTGGTGGAGGTCACCCGACTGCCTCCACCAGGATATATTTGGAGTGAATGACAGCTTCAAAGCGGAACCTGCTCCCTCTGGGCAGTTTCTCCAGCAGCATTTGGGGCGGATAAGGCTAGCATATGGGTGGAGGAACAAAAAAGACAAGAAGGAAGGAAAGAACACATTCAAGAACACAGACATTTCTGGGGAAGCTTCTTGACTACCCCATATCTCAGAAGGGGACAGATGGAGTAATAACTGAATGTGAGGGTAACCATGTATATTCGTGTATGTGTATGTGTGCTTTGTGTGAGAGGAGGAGGAGGAGGAGGAGGAGGAGGAGGAGGAGGAGGAGGAGGAGGAGGAGGAGGAGGAGGAGGAGGAGGAGGAGAAAGATTATGTTAAGCACATGGGCCAGAGGTACTATGTCCACCATCCTCTGCTCTTGACTCCATTATTTCCCCTTCCAGCTACTATTCCTAAAAGTCACCAGGCAAGGCTTACCTGCAACGGATTCTTTGTGCTAATGGCTAAGACCTGGTACTTAAAGTAGCACAGCTCACAGCTCCAGGAGCCCCTCTCACTAATCCAGCGAATCAAGCAAGGCTGGTGGGTGCAGCGGACGGAACCATCACAGCGACAGGGGCTGAGCAGCTCCCCCTGCAAGAAAAGAGAGTTGGAAGAATCACATTAAACCAGGGAATTCTTTACTGCTTACAGGAGAGGAACAAACTCTATGGTCTCTGGTTGGATTCCTAAGTCCCAGCATCCCCAATAATGATCCAGGCTAGCTGGGGATGATGGGTATTGGCATCTGGCGACATCTGCAAAACTATAGTTCCCTATTCCTAACCCAGGGGTCGGCAACCCGCAGCTCTGGAGCCGCATGTGCCTCTTTCATCACTCTGCTGCAGCTCCTTGTCGCTGGCTGGCTCTACAATTGATAAGGCTTTCGGTTAGGACAGGTAGAGGAAAAAGGACGCTGCGCTAGGAGGAGACTCTATGGTGGGGGAACCGGACTTCTGGTTGGCTCCAGAATTGAATGGAGGGCTTCCGGTTGGATCTTTGTGGCTCTTTGAGTGTTTAAGGTTGCCGACGCCTGTCCTAACCTATACCCTATCATTCTATATCTTGGATAATATCTAATAATAATAACAACAACAATAACCCATATCAACCATTAGCGCCAGTCAATGTTATTTGTGATACATTTTTAAATATTCAGTTGACCAAGTTTCATGTTTAATTAATAAAAGAGATAACAACAATAATAACAACAGCAACAACAAGGAGCCTGGATAGCTCAGCAGACTAATGCATTGTAATTAACTCCAGCTGTCTGCAATTACTGTAAGTTCGAATCTCACCAGGCTCAAGGTTGACTCAGCCTTCCATCCTTTCTAAGGTAGGTAAATTGAGGACCCAGTTTGTGGGGTCAATAAGCTGACTTTGTATAAATATACAAAAGTATGAAGGCTATTGCTTAACACATTGTAAGCCACCCTGAGTCTCCAGAGAAGGGCGGCATATAAATCAAATAACAACAACAACAACAGCAGCAACAACAACAACAACAATAGTGCCACAAAGAAGAGGGGGTCAACTTATTTTCCAAAGCACCAAAGGGCAGGGTAACCAACAAATCCTTAATCAAGGATAGAAGCAACTTGTAATTAAGGAGAAACTGCCTAACAGTGAGAACAATTAACCAGTGGAACAGTTTGCCTTTAGAAGTTGTGGTTGCTTCATCACTGGAGGTTTTTAAGAAGAGACTGGACAACCACCTTCCTGAAATGGTATAGGCTCTTCTGCTTGAGCAGGGGGTTGGACTAGAAGACTTCCAAGGTTCCTTCTAGCTCTATTTTGATTGGTTGATCTCCCATCATGCCAAGAACATCCAATCTGAGCAAACTCAAAGCCTACTCAGAGAATTCTGGGTAATAAAGCCCATCTCTAGGCTGGCTGTCCATTAGCCCTGTTTCATTATTTTAAAAAGTTCTACCTGCTTAATGTGCTGCTAGGCAAATTAGCATCAATATTTCAGACCCGCTTGCAGGAAGTATTAATGATGTGTTATGGATATGAGCCTCAGAAAGGATATTGCTGTAGGTTCCTGTCAAATGGAGGACAGGCAACACAAGGGGTCAGCAAGAGTTCTCTCACATCCTGTTTCACATACGACTGGTCACCTTATGGTCTGAGCATAGCAACAAAGGGGAGACCTAGTACAAAAGACCAGAAGACACTGACTGGGGTCACCCGTTTGTAAAGCAAAAATCAGACACATGTGCACCAGAGGTGGGTTTCAGCAGGTTCTGACCAGTTCTGGAGAACCGGTAGTGGAAATTTTGAGTAGTTAAGAGAACCGGTAGTAAAAATTCTGACTGGCCCCACCCCCCATCTATTCTCTGCTTCCTGAGTCCCAGCTGATCCGGAGGAAATGGGGATTTTGCAGTAACCTTCCCCTGGAGTGGGGTGTGAATGGAGATTTTACAGTATCCTTCCCCTGCCACACCCACCAAGCCACGCCCAGCAAGCCACACCACACTGACCAAGCCACAGAACCGGTAGTAAAAAATTTTGAAACCCACCACTGATGCGCACACACGCACACCCACACACTTATTTACTTAAGATGCTGGGCATTTTTACTTTGAAAGAAAAACAGAAGTAATGGACCTCTGCCCACACTGCATTCTGTACCAGCCTCCTGCTGAAAAATATCTCCCGATGTATGAACATACAGAGAGATACAACAGCAGTTAAAGGACTTGTTAAAGGAAACAGAAGTGGAGGGGGGAGGGGGTTATATATTTCCATTTGTCAACAGGGTGAGGAGTTAAAAGCTCCAGGTCAGAAGAGCAATTCCTGTTTCAGGCACACAGTACAGTATAGTCACAGCACAGGTGAAGTCTAATTGGTTCCTAGGTGGAATATGAATTTCATATGCCATCATACATATCTTGTAACAGTACAAGATTGTAGTTCTGCAGCTTGTCTACACTAAGAACTAACACCGGCTTCTCATGATGCACACAATGCCATGATGCTAAACCTAGGAGAAGCCTCAGAGGTCTTGGCTTTGAATGGACCTTCAATGAAGCACCCCTTTGAATCAGAATCCATCTTTATTACGGTCACAGACCAGCACAAACATTAAAATAAATCCATTCTCTAAAAATTATTGGAAAATAACTAAGCGAAGTAGTAATATGAATAAGGATCTTTTAGTTCTTTAGGTGTTTTTTTCTCCCCTTATTATCATTGCTGCAGCACAACATTTTGCTACTGCACGAGTGGTGGCTCTGGATTTGAATTCTGAAGGAGATGGTTCCCGTAGAAATTGTCTGATCTCCCTAGAAATTTCTCTAATAGAGGGAGAAGATATGTTGATCGGATGTCCCTGTAGTATTTGCAATGTAATAGGATGTGTGAGATATCTTCCCCACTGACACATGTACACATTCGCTCAGCTACTGGGGTTTTAAGCACCTCTTGGAAGCCATTCTGCCATCAAAGTGGCACCCCACTTTTAGGCGTTGTAACAAAGACATCGCAGTACATCAAAGCATCTGTTTGGTTAACCAAGATCTGGAGTTGGCAACTCTTCAAAGCAGTGTGGCTGTACACAGTCTAGTACGCCTATAGCAGTGAAGGCTAGCCTTTTCTGGATCAAATGCCCAAAGTGTGTGTTCTTGTGAATGTGCACGTGTGTGCGCTGAAACCCCCAAAATGCAATGCATGTGTGGCCCCTGCACATGCGCCCCAGCTCCCACACACACACCGCCCCCCCATATGCGCGGCAGAGACCCAAAGACCATCTGGCAGGCAGGAGATGTGTGCATGCACAGCAGAGCTTAACAGAGCGATGGCTCACGTGTCATCAGAGAGGGCATAGGTTTGCTATCACGGGCCTATAGTCATGCATGTTTCTAGCCTAGGTTCTGGAGGCCTCAACAATACCTCTATCATCATGAAGGATGATGGCTATTGGTGGCTATTAGAAAGATGGTTACATATCTGCATTTTCAAAGCTTCTCAGTACTAGTGGTTGCAAAACATGAGCAGCAGAATCCTGCTGTTGCAGTTTGTAGTGTCTGGTTGGGATTTGGTTAGGAACAAGACACTAGATTAGATGAGTCTCCATTTTGGTTTACACACAACACTGTTTTTTCTCTTTCTTATTTCTCCTTGTATATTAAAAATGATCAGGTGTGGTCCTATTTTCTGTGTGCCTCTAAGTGTTGATTACTATCCCATTTTTTAATCTGGCAGCTCAAAATGGCATCCATAGGCCTTTGTCCTCCAAGTGTATTCCCACAGCAATCACTCTGTGAAAAGTGTTGATTGGAGAGAGAGAATCTGGCTCCAAGCTGCTACATAAGCTTCTACAGCTGACAGAATGGACTTGGACAATGAATTTCCTTGGTCTCTTCCAATACACTAACCTTCACACTATACTGTACTGGTGCTCAAAACTTCCTCCACAATAGCGCTTTCCAAATTGAATGCACCAGTTTGCTTCTGAATTTTAGCCAGTTACTTACAATCTTTCACAGGGCTTTCAGGAAGACTCAAAATTGTACCTCTGGATTAACTGACATTAGTCTTTTTTTTAGTGGATTTCATTGGCTTTTTTCAGTGGATATAGTTAGTTCCATTGAATTTTATCAGGATCCTCACACTTTATCATGATTCTTACTTTATTTTACTTTTAAAATGTCTACAAAAAGTCTACAAAAATACAGAAATATGCGGTACACATGAATACACCTTTTACAAATAAAATATAATAATCAAGTGGTGACAAAGCACAGAGATGTCATACTTTCTAAGAAAAAAGAAAATGTTGCAGGGAACCACTCTAAGCAATCGTAGGAAAATTTCAACTTGACCTGTCTTGGATGGGAAATACAAAGCAGACATACATTTATAAATTTAAAAACATTTATGAATATAAATTGGGATTTTTAGCCCCCCCCCCCCCGTGAACATGGCTGCTTTTGTCTGAATCCATTCCATACCAAACCAAACCGGTACCTTGGTACCTTCCCAGCTGGCTATACAGAGAATTATGGGAGTGAACACATTTGGAAGGAACCAGCTTGAAAAAGCAATCAACCCCAGTAGAACTATGCAATATGACTACTTCATGAGCTGCACTGGCTCCAGGTTAGTTTCCAGATGACTTTGAACATTGCCTATTGTACAGGTGGCGCAGTTCTTAGAATGCAGTTATGCAGGCTACTTCTGCTGACTGCCGGCTGCCAGCAGTTCGATTCTCACCGGCTCAAAATTGACTCAGCCTTCCCTCCTTCCGAGGTTGGTAAAATGACCACCCAGATTGTTGTTGGGGGCAATACAATGACTCTGTGAAACCGCTTAGAGGGGGCTGTAAATCACCGTGAAGCGGTATATAAGTCTAAGTGCTCTTGCTTTTGTACGGAGACCATTTTGAAAAATATGTCGCAGGCGACAAATGTTATGATGCAGGAAGGCATGGGGAAGAAAACCCCTCAAGACTGCCCTCATATCAACACTCTAGTACTGTAATGGCGAACCTATGGCACGCATGCCACAAGTGGCATGCGGAGCCATATTAGTGGGCACACCAGCTCAGCTCTGGGGCGCATGCGCATGCCGGCCAGCTGATTTTCGGGGCTTCTGGGCCTACCAGAAGTAGGGAAACAGGCTGTTTCCTGCCTCTGGAGGGCAGGGGGGTGGGGGTGGGGAAGGCCCATTTTTCTTTCTTACCTGGCTCCAGATCCTCTCTATTTATCTGGTGAAAACAGGCTTTCCCACTCCCTTGGAGGCTCTACAGAGGCTGAAAGGGCCCATTTCCTGACTCCTGGTGGGACAGGAAGTGACATTTTTTGCTGTCCGCAGCCTCCAGAGACTCCTAGAGAGGAATCAGGTAAGAAAAAAAAACGGGCCTACCAGGCCATCATGCGCCATGAGCGGGGAGGGAAGGGGGTTGCGCACGCTTGCGCGTGGGCATGTGTGCGCACGACCTTCCCCCGCCTCCCCTCTCCTGGCATGCGATGGCAAAAAGGTTAGCCATCCCTGCTCTAGTATAAGAGGGAATGAAGCAGGGGTGAAATCCATCAGGTTCTGGCAGGTTCTGGAGAACTGGTAGCGGAAATATTGAGTAGTTCGGAGAACCAGCAAATACCGCCTCTGGCTGGCCCTAGAGTGGGGTGGGAATGGAGATTTTGTGTTATCATCATCAAGCCACACCCACCAAGCCACACCATGCCCATAGAACCAGTAGTAAAAAAATTGGATTTCACCACTGGAACAAAGTAGAAAACCCATTAGGCCTTCAAGATTCTGTTACTGTAGCCTAAATCAATAAAGGTCTAGATTACTTGTGATATTTATTTCCTCGGTTATTTTGCCTTGGATTGCTGACCTCTACAAAGCTCTACATGGTACAGGACTGGGTTATTTGTGGGACTGCCTTTCTCTGATTATCTGCCAACTCCTTCCCCTTGGAATTACCCACCCACCAAAATACGGGTGGTCTTGACCTTGCTCATTTTTGAAAGGCATTACAAACTAGGTTGTTCTCCCTATCCCCCATGGTGCGGGGCCAGGATGATAGGAGATCCTGCGTCTCTTAACTATTGTTGCACTTTTAATTGTACAGTGATTGAATTTTTGTTTGTTTGTTTTGATAAGATCTATGCTGGCCAAAGTCACGTTTAAGTGAGTTCGGCAGGTGTATAAACTAATTTTTGTTCTTTATTCTTGACCAATTTAATTGTTTGGTCACTACCAGAATATACTAAAGGATCGTGCCCAGGGGTGGGTTCTACTTACCTTTACTACCAGTTCGCAATGGGATTGTATGCGCCTTGCTTCTGCGCATGCACAGGTCATGATGATGACATCCAGGGCAGTGGGTGGGGCCTCCCGCCGGTTTTACTACCAAGTCTTGAGAACTGGTCCGAACCAGGGGCAACCCACCACTAATCGTACCTTCCTATTTTACAATTGTCCAGAATGAACTCAAAGAAAGCCATCAGTAAGTCACTCCCATAGCCCAGCAACCATTAGCCCTATTCCTACTGTCCATGAAATAAGGAGGGTCATACTTTCAAGGATGCTGCATAAATCCTGGTATATGTTATGTATCCGATCTGAACTTGGAAGGCTCTAGATCACATAGAACCGTGATGGAGAACCTATGGCACATGTGCCGGAAGTGGCACACAGAGCCATCTCTCCAGGCACACCAGCCGTTGCCCATTGCTCTTTTGGATTCTGCGCCGGAGCGCGGGAAACCAGAAAAGCAGCTCCCTGGTACACATATGCGTGCTGGGAAACTGAGCTTCCGGTTTCTAGCATATGTATGCGTGCTGGTCACTCATGCGTGCATGAAACCAGAAGACCAGGTAACCAGCATGCATGTGCACACCGGAAACCAGAAGCTTAACCTCTTAGTGTGCACATGTGCACCAGGGAAGTGCTCTTCCGGTTTTTGGCACTCCTGAGTGTGTGCGCCGGGAAGCTGCTCTTCCAGTTTCCAGTGCTCCCCCGAGCAAGCAGGCGCGCTCCTGTTTCAGCACTTGGTGCCGTAAAGCTTCGCCAACATTGACATGGAATCTTAATCATGCACATTTTTGAATGCACAGTTCAGAGTTGATTGGAACGTCGGAAGGATAAGGTAGCACTGCACTGACCTTGCAGAGCAGCTGAATCTCAGCATAACTAGAAGTAGCCTGAAGTTCAGAATAATGTGGCCTATGCACAATCCTCCCTTCCAACAGGTTGTTCCCACTTGTTACGCAGCAACTATGGCTTCACTCTACCCAACCATGGGGCCCGAGTTGAGAGGGGCATGAGGCTTTCTTCCCACAGCATCTGCCACCATGACTGTACAGCTGAATCATATGAGTACAGCTATTGTCATCTAAATAAGTCTTAACTACTTCTCTTGAGGCTGAGGGCAATCTGCATCTAATAAAATCAAATTTAATTAAATGGGAAAGTCAAATGTTACAGTGCAATTTTCATAATTATTCAGCTCATGTCAGGGTTGGTTGCAGAATCCGACTGACAACCCCCCCCCCCACAACCTCTCGCCATTCCCCTCCTGCCTCTTAACACTCAAAACCATTAAAGCCTCTGATACAAATCCTAGAGACACAGAGCCTTTTCACACATTCCTAAGCAGTAAAACCCCAGTTTGTTCCTAAAAATATACCTGACAAGCAGCTGCAGATATCTCTGTGGCTTCCTAATGAATGTATGTTTGCAAACAAGTTTGCCCCTATTTGTTTTTTCACACTTTTTGTTTCCCCAAGGAAACATCAAAGAGAGTCTTTCCCACCTGGCACCTTGTAGATGTGTCAGAACTGCAAACTCCCAAATTCATAGCCAGCCAGCCAGCCCAAGGCACAGACTGTTACTAAGATGATTAACTTGTGTCTCAGCTTCATGCATTTCAGTTGCGCTGAAGGTGCCGGCAGTGTTCATGTAAAGGAGTGTTACTAGAAGTGTGTAGAGGTTGGTTCCCCCACCCACCCACCCCCACCCCATTCAAAGGATGAAAATCTGTTCTGAATCCCTTGGTTCCACCTCAGGTGTTGAACTTATATCCACAGAAAATGCCTCCCTGTAGAAAACAGGAAAGCAGGGAGAATAAACATCCCAAAGTGCTTTTTCAAGGGACAACTGGGCTTTCTGGTTTTTCTTCGAAGACGTTTCGCTTCTCATCCAAGAAGCTTCTTCAGCTCTGGAGAAATATCTTCAAAGGAAAAGTCCAGTTGCCTCTTCAGAAAGGACCTTTGAGACAACCATGACCTGGCTGACTGAGAATTTCCATAGACATTCCGGGAGACTATACTTCTTCGTAATATGGCATCCTTTACAAGCACATAAACATATGAAGAACAATCGTGGGAACTGGGTATGTGTAGCTTAATGAAAAGAAGGACTGGGGGTGGCATGATAGCATGTTCCTCTATCCAAGGAGCTGCCAAAAAGAAGACCTATATTCTCCAAAGCACCTGAAGACAGGACAAGAATCAATGGATGGAAACTAATCAAGGAGAGAAGCAATTTAGAACTAAGGAGAAATATTCTGACAGTAAGAACAGTTAAATCAGTGGAACGATTTGCTTCTAGAAGTTGTGAATGCTCCAACACTGTTTTTAAGAAGAAATTGGGCAACCATTTGTCTGAAATGGTATAGGGCCGTGATGGCGAACCTATGGCACAGGTGCCACAGGTGGCACGTGGAGCCATATTGGTGGGCATGAGAATGTTGCCCTAGCTCAGCTCCGGTGCGCATGCACGCACTGGCCAACTGATTTTCAGGCCTTCCAGTCCCAGTGGAAGTCAGGAAACTGGCTGTTTCTGGTCTCCGGAAGGCCTCCGGGAGGATGGGGAAGGCTGTTTTTGCCCTCCCCAGGCTCCTAGAAAGCCTCTGGAGCCTGGGGAGGGGGGAAAACGGGCCTACCAGGCCCACTGTGCCATCACGTGCGAAAGCAGGGGGAAGTGTGAAGTGGTCACATCTGCATGCGCGGGAAGGCGAGGTGCATTGAATTATGGATGTGGGCACCCGCACCCGCAACCCCCCATGCTCCCCCCACTTTTGGCACGTGACGGCAAAAAGGTTAGCCATCACTGGTATAGGGTTTCCTACCTATACCAGGAGTTGGACCAGTGGTGAAATCCAAATTTTTTTACTACCAGTTCTGTGGGCGTGGCTTAGTGGGCGTGGCTTGGTGGGCATGGCAGGGGAAGGGTACTGCAAAATCCCCATTCCCACCCCACTCTGGGGCCAGCCAGAGGTGGTATTTGCCAGTTCCCCAAACTACTCAAATTTCCACTACTGGTTCTCCGAACTGCTCAAAATTTCTGCTACCGGTTCTCCAGCACCTCTCAGGACCTGCTGGATTTCACCCCTGCGTTGGACTAGAAAACTTCCAAGGTCCCTTCCAACTCTGTTACTCTATATTTCTGTAACCAAAACTGCAAATGGTCACTAAATGGCAGCATTCAGACAAAGAAATTTTGGTTATCTAGAATTTGGCAACCCAAATCAAATTCTTATGACAGTGGTAGATCAGCATAAGGCAACCCAAATCTGATAATAGTGATTCAAAGTGACAATGAAGTTATTCTAAGTCTAAGCCTAAAATAGGCATATGGGAGCTGTTCTCAAGGATTGAAGGTTGGTAGGTGATTGCAAAGGCATTGCACAGGGGCTACATTTGAACTCTAACCCTGCCTTTCAGGTTTGGATTCAGGTTTGGTGATCATTTTCTTTAATTGGGATAAAATTAAAGCTCTCTCCTACCAGAGGTGAACGTTTTTGTGTAATAGAGCTCAAAACTATGTTAACATGGATTTATCTTTACCTGGATACAGTGGTGGGTTCTAATCGGCTTTACTACTGGTTTTCTTTTGCACGCGCTTTGAGCGCAATCGCCTCACGCATGCTCACTTCACTCGCATGCACGCCGAACTTGCGCTCTGCGCAAGCATGTTAGGAATCTGCCCAGCTGAGGTGCGGGAGTCCACACTGCCGCACCTATCAGCTGGGCTAAAAAAGAAGAAATAAAAGGTAGGAATAACATGGGGCAGGCAGGAGGGCCCAGCCCCCAGACAGAGAGAACCGGTTCGGTGACATTGTATCGTCACCGCTACTGGCTCGGCCGAACTGGGCCAAACCCACCACTGCCTGGACATAATTATGCATATTTGCCTATAGTTACAAAAGAAATGTAAGCAGGCAGGGAAAAAAAAGGGCAAGTAATAGAGATAGTCCTCAACTTAAAACAGTTCATTTAATGGCCATTCAGAGTTACAACAGCACCGGAAAAAAGTGACATGTGACCATGTTTCACATTTATGACTGTCGGAGCATCTCCATGGTCATGTGATTTACATCCGGATGCTTGACAACCGGTTCATATTCATGACAGTTGCAACGTCCTGAATGTCAGCCCTGGAGGCCATCTTTTTAGTGCTGTGGGAAACTGCATACAGTGGTGGAGATATGTAGCCATAATAACATTCTTTTCTCTGGGAGTCAAGGACATCATGCCTTGCGCCTGGAAGGGGGTGACTGGGAGGCATCTCCAGTTGGGACAGTGCAACAATTGGACCATGTGATGGAGATGTGGGTGCAGGGGAAGGGACTTGGACTTTCTTTTGGGTGGGGAAAACCTGAAGCTTTCAGACTCGTGTTTTCCCAGATGTGCCAATATGACATCTCTAATAAAATGGAACTTTGAGGAACTTCTGGCCTTGGAGTTTTCTTTCGTTGAGGGTGTTACTTGGAACCCTGACACCGGGTTCATGTCATTATCTTTTCTGAATGTCTGACAAGTCAAGTCAATGAGGAAGCCATTGTTACTGATTTAACAACCACAGTGATTCACTTAGCAAACGTGGCAAGGTAAGTCATAAAATGGGGCAAATCTCACTTAACAAATGTCTCACTTAGTAACATAAATGTTGGGCTCCATTGTGGTCGTACATCAAGGATTGCCTGTAATGTTTTGGGTTCTCACCAGATCTCCAGCCTGGAAATAGCAAAGGACCGGCCCGCAGTGCCTCTAGCAGCCAAAACGGGGTGTGGGCCGGTCCACCCGCACCCCATTTTTGGCCTGGACAGCTTCCTGGAGCATTCTGCCAGCCAAAGCAGTGCTCTGCAGGAGGCGTCCGTCTCCCCTCCCCCCAGATGGCCCACAGAGAACTACAGTGCTGATCCGGCCCTCGAAGAAATCCAGTTTGACACCCCTGATATAAGCTGAGAAACAGGTATTTTGCAAAAAGAAGCAGGTATTATGCATCGCTAGCCCCATGAAACATCAGGCTTGGCTGCCAAAGTTTTCTCCAACTCTACAAGCCAAACTGGCACTTCCATTCCCCCCTTCCCCTAATCTCGCTTTCCAACAGACGGCAGTTTAAAATAGGCAAGCCAAATTCAGTCACCTGCAGTGGGCTTATTTTTCAGTTCCATGGAAAAGGCCATGAGCCATCCAAGACCATTGCTGTCCACTCATGACCAAGCCACAAATGCAAGAGCAGCCTGTCCAGATTTTCACCAGGAAAGAAAGTGGCTTTCCCTAAAATGATTTTTGGTAACCCCTTCATGGAAATACATCTTGGTTCTCTCAAACATCATCGTCAGTAGCTGCCGATGAGTAGATGGCAAAAGATGCCTTTTGTGCATTTATATCTGTATGACGATTCACATCAATTGTTCACAGAGACCATTTTAAGCTGCGGAATCGCTGTGTGGTGATAACCACTTTGCTTAGCTATTTATGACATACTCGTAGGCTCTGGTGGTATAATGGGATCCATTTTACACTACAGGGAAAATTACTCCAATTGCTGTTACTACCAATTTCCACCAGTCTTCCACACTCCCCCTTAGTTTCAGCTTCTCAGTGCTCACGGGCAGAGATGGGCCATCAGCCTCCTCCGTCTGCTAAATGCCAACTGGAATTTACCTGCCCCCAACACAGGTTTACGAGAGAGAGAGAGACTCAAAACCACCACCACCTTCATAGGAAGCACGTATGCTAGTCAATGATACTTTTCACTAAGAACTTGTGCCCAGGATATATTTGCCAAGTCGTGCCAGGAGCGTTCTATCGGCATGGAAGGATATTGTAATCGGCAATTTCACAGCCAGCTAATTCCTTTTGCTGCTGCCTTGTTCGCCCTCATTCCGATGTGTCTGCTCTGCCTTTCTGTCACAAACGCGCACACATGCATTTACTGGGGGGAAAAACTCAGGGCTGCTGAAAATAGAAGAGATCTGGAAATATGTCAGAGACTCACAGGATGCGAGTATTCTGGTTGCCCTGCTTAGTTCAGCTGTCCATCTCCGCTTCTGTCTGTTATCATACCTAGGTGCTAAGGGTATACTAATCTATGACATATCCAGGGACTTCTATGTTCAACCGAGGACCTTTAGCTCCTCAAATGTGGGAAGGCCACGTTGGGTAAAAATAAAGCATGGACAATGCGCTGAGGTCAGTTTAATACCAAGACACCATCACAGACGACATGTTGACTTGAAGGATGCTGATACATGTAGTCAAATCCTCTTCTCAGTTGAAAAATCACTTGTTAGGCCAGAATTGCAGGTATCAAAGGCAAGAGAAAACACTAGAAGAGAATATTTGTAGCTCAGGGTTGAACTGTGGAGTCTTTGATGTTTTCTGAGCTTGGTTGCTTTCTTGCAGATGTTTTGTTTCCCAACTAGGTAACATCTTCAGTGTTGAAAGGCAGAGTGGTCTGTTCTCAGAAAACAACACTCCCATCAACGCTGACAGGGCAAGACATTAAACACAGAGAGCAAACCTTCTACCGTGTTTCCCCCCAAATAAGACTGGGTCTTATATTAATTTTTGCTCCAAAAGACGCATTATGGCTTATTTTCCAGTTAGGTCTTATTTTGGGGGAAATACAGTACTAAACGCCTCCGTCTGGTGTCAATCTTAACTAGGGTTTATTTTTGGGGTGGTGCTTATATTACAAGCATCCTGAAAAATCATGCTATGCCATATTTTCTGGTTGGGTCTTGTTTTTGGGAAAACAGGGTAGCACTGAAGGTATTACCCAGTTGGGTAATGAAAAATCTCCAACCCTACCCCCACAAAAAAACCCAACAAGGAGCCTGGTGGAGCAGTGGACTAAAGCGCTGTTAAATAGCACTTAGCTGCCAGCTGCCTGCAATTACTGCGAGTTCAAATCTCACCAGGCTCAAGGTTGACTCAGCCTTCTATTCTTCCGAGGTAGGTAAAATGAGGACCCGGATTGTGTGGGCAATAAACTGACTTTGTATAAAAAAGTACACCGCTTGGGAGGGGCAGAAAGCCCTACTAAGCAGGTATATACAAAAGTATGAAGGGTATTGTTTAATGCATTGTAAGCTGCCCTGAGTCTCCGGAGAAGGGCGGCATATAAATCAAACCAATAAATAAATAAAATAAATAAACAATCAAGCTTGGAGAGCACCAAAGACTCCGAGAAAAAAACTAGAGGATGGCCTCTATCAAGATCAGGGGTGTCAAACTCGATTTCATTGAGGGTCACATCAGTGTTCGACCTCGGGGGGTGTGGTGTGGTGGGCATGGCCAGGGTGGGCGAGGCCAGCTCAACAACTCGTGTTGGGGGCAGCTGTGGTGGCCAAGTGCGAAGGCAGGACTTCCCCCAGACCCTCCCTTCCTCTCATTATAATCTCCTTCCTTCCTTCCTTCCTTCCTTCCTTCCTTCCTTCCTTCCTTCCTTCCTTCCTTCCTTCCCTTTTCTTATTTTTCCTTCCCTCTTCATTCTCCTTTCTTCTTCCTTCCTCTCTTTCCTTATTTTTCCTTCCTTGCTCTCTTGCTCCCTTTCCTTTTTTTCTTTGTCTTTCCTCTTTCCCTTTCTCCTTTCCTCGGATGCTCAAATGCAAAAGGGGAAACATTTCTCCTTTTTCTTTTTTTAGTTTGTTTTGCTAGCCCTCTGCCAGTAAAAACAGAGGCCGCGGGGCTATGTGTGGCAATCCCGGGCCCCATTTTTGACTGTGATGGCCACAGCCTCACAGCCTTCTGCAGGGAAAATGGAGCTCAGGGGAGCCCCTGGCAGAGGCACCATGGGCTGGTCCTTTGCTGTTTGCAGAGTGGCCCTGTGGACCGGATCTAAGCATCCCATGGACCACATCCGTCCCATGGGCCTTGAGTTTGACACCCCTGATCTAGATCGTGTTCTAAAATCCATGCCAAGGCTCACAATAGGCCCTGGTTTCGCTTAAAATAAATCAAGATCTTTGTCAGTTTCAGCAACCGTTCCAAGTAATCTGGTGTTCTTCTCCCCTAAATCTGAAGGTGAGATGAGATTGCAGAGGCTCTTCCATGATCCCATAGTGAGTTCAAGGCTTTGAACTGGTAATAACCCGGCAGCTCTTTTAGCAAGCTCCAAAACCAGCAATCATGGCTCTGACTCTCCCTTTGAAGCCAATATGGGTGGTTTTCAGTCCAGGAAGTAGAAAGAGACTGGAATCCTGCTGCCCACAGCAAGTTGCGATGGTGGGAATTTTCAAGCTGGAGGCAAAACCTTGAATCAGAGTCTCAGCCTGTGAGACAAAGCTCTGACTTATTCACTGGCAAAAGAAGCGGGCAGATTCTGAGGGTTCATATCAGTTGATATGGAGAATCCCGTATTTTTTTTTTATTTTTTAGTTCTTGGCAACATGCCCCAAGTAGCCTGCCTTTAGTGGCACCAACATTCTCCTGACCCTCACTGGAGGGAGAAAGCAGGCAAGTGAACAGCAAGATTGTTTACAAGGATGCTGCCCAAGTCTGCTTGTCAGTGCCAGGGGTTGGGATTAATTGAAGAAGGAAAAGCAAGTGAGTGAATTTGTTGTCGTTTGCTTGCCTATCTGCCAGTGAGGAGCAGCCGCAGGAGAATCCACCGGCTCCACAATCTGCAAGTAGTGTTGTTATGTACTGCCTGCCCATTTCCAGGCCAGTCAAACTCACTACTCCTTTTACACCAAAAGGGAATTCAGCCTGCCAAACTGAATAACCCATTAGGATCCCCCAACAGCTACTTCAGCAAGATTTTTGCTACCATGCCCTCCTGTAATTAGTGGCGCATTCACACCCTCAGTGGATTGCAATTGAGGATCAGACACTGGTTACAGATCAATAGCAATAGCACTTAGACTTATATATCACTTCACAGTGCTTTACAGCCCTCTCTCAGCGGTTTACAGAGTCAGCCTATTGCCCCCAACAATCTGGGTCCTCATTTTACCCACCTGGGAAGGATGGAAGGCGGAGTCAAACTTGAGTCTGGTGAGATTCGAACTGTCAAATTGCAGGCAGCTGGCAGTCAGCAGAAGCAGCCTGCAATAAGGCACTCTAACCACCGCACTACCGTGGCTCTTTGGATCACATACCTGTTTTGTACGCAGAAGATATCAGGTTCCACTGAGGCTACTCCAGACGACTTTAGTTCCATTAATACCAGTTGACATGGCCAGGAGTCTGACCCGGGGCAAGATACTTTGCTGTCTTGCTTATGGGTGTCAGAAAGTGGGGTAGGGGAAATCAACATCTTTATTTAGGGATTTAGAGACACCTGTTCTTCCTGATTCTCTCACAAAGCAACCAAGAACCAAAGTATTAGCAAAGATCTACACATCCTACAGCCTAATCACGGAAAACCCTGCTCTGTTCCTTCTTTAATTTCTGAAATTTTTATAGCATGCATATCTGTTGAGACAATTCATTCATTTTGCAGGTAAGCAAACAAAAAAAAATTCATTCTGCTTAGAGAGTTTAAAAAGGGGTATGTTCCGTTTGCGCCATTCTCTCAATTCTCCAGTATGGTACACACTGGAGAATCACAATACACCCATGATGATGATAATGAACGTCTGCAGCAAAACAGGTGGCTAAGTGGAGCTTTCACACTGTGGCTTTTCCAACAATTCCAACAAATTTCTATCTGCTAAACTGAAGGTGGGCAGATCTGAGGCTTACAAGAACTGTTTTATGCTTTAATAGAACCTCGAGATTCCCCATCTACAGTTTCATGAAATATATTGGCAGACAGCTAAGAAACAGGGATCATGACTCTACATGCAAATTTAGGCCAAAATTACGAATCAAGTTAATCTATCTTTTTTTAAAAAATGCCACTCCTAGCTTTTCCATAAGCATTCTCTTTCCTCTCCAACATTCACTTTTAGGAAGAAAAATGGTTCTAAATTGCTACTGCTATAGAGAATAAATTAACAATAACTAAACCAATCCAGTGCCAATCACCTAGAACCGTAATGGCGAACCTATGGCACGCGTGCTGGAAGTGGCACACAGAGCCATCTCTCCGGGCATGCCAGCTGTCGTTTGTTGCTCTTCTAGGTTCCGGTGCACAGGAACTTCCTGCGCGCAGGAGCACTGGAAACTGGAAGAGCAGCTCCGTGGTGTACATGCGCATGCCAGGAAGCTAAGTTCTGGTTTCTGGCATGTACATGCATGCTGGTCGGCTGGTCTTCTCATGCATGCATACCAGAAACAGGAAGACCAGCTGACCGGCACACATGTGCACACTGGAAACTGGAAGCTCAAGTTCCTGGCGCGCACATGTGCCCCAGGGAACTGCTGTTCCGGTTTTCAGTGCTCCCACACATGCACACCAAGGAGCTGCTCTTCCAGTTTCTAGTGTTCCCCAGTGCCTGTGTGTGCGCTTCCATTTCAGCACTTGGTGTCACAAAGGCTTGCCAACACTGACCTGAAATCTACCAACAAATTCCATTCAGTCTCTTCCTTATTGCTGTTCTATGTTACACCAATTTTGTTCTCATGTTATTGTGAGACACAGCTGCTAGTAAAAAAAAAATAGCAATGTGGTTGGCCTTAAACCAGAGTTATATATTCTGTCAATTAAATAGCCACATGAAAAAAAATTATGTTCAATGTTACAGCTCCCAGCAGTATGTATGCAAGACTGACATCTGCATGTAGACGTGTTCTTACTAACTTTGGTCCTCCTTAGTATGTGGCCAAGTCACAGATCTTATGACTACAACCTAGCCTTCCACCATACAGATAATCCTTGGATTGTGATGGCAGCTGGGACTAGGAACTCTATCGATAACTGATACAGTCATAAAGTAGGGTGTCACCGGACTGGGTTGTTTACTGATGGCAATTCCCGAAGTTCTAGTTACCCTTGTTAAATGAAATTGTTAACTGAGGATCTCATGTGATGGCTACTTATGGCTTGACTTTGCTTGTGGGAAGCCGCAGGGAACATCGGAAATCACAATCATGTGACTATGCTTGCCGTGATGTTGTAATAGTGAGCTGGGTTCCAAGTGTATGGATTACAATCATGTGGTTGAGGGGATGCTATGATGGCTGGAAATCTAAGGACTGGTCCTGAGGCAGGGGTCTGCAACCTTAAACACTCAAAGAGCCATTTGGACCCGTTGCCCACAGAAAAGAAAACTCCAGGAGCCACAAAACCCTTCCCGTGCCTGATTTGAGTGGCCACAAAACTAGCATATGTAGTTGAATTAAATGTTTTGTTTTTTTCTGAAACTTTTCTTTTCTTGGGTTTATCCGTGGTTGGCCTACCGGGGGTTGAAAAGCTCAATAAATTGCGTGCTGGTGGGTATTGCACATTGGCGGTTGTGATGCATATTTTGAGTGACAGGGAGCCACAGTAGAGGGGTGAAAGAGCCACATGCGGCTCCAGAGCCGCAGATTGCTGACCCCTGTCCTAATGCCTCCTATTCAGCCTCATCGTAAATCTGAACAATCATAAATCTGAACAAATGGTTGTAATCGTAGGACTACCTGTATTGACTAAAATATAGTGACCACTGCAGTAAAGCAATATTGCAGCCCTGCATTTCAGTTCTTGCTTGGTAGCCTCAGGTGGGAAGGAATTGCATGCAGGATGTAAGAATGAAATTTCATGCAGTCAACATAAAAATCAGCAATCTGATCATCGCCTTCTTCTTTTACTGCAGTTTTGCAGTTGTTGTTGTCTTCTTCTTTACATTATAATAATCTTGTGTTATAACATGGCGGTACAATGGATGGAAGATTAGCCTGATGCCGAATGCCTTTGATGCTTGAATTTTTTTTCTTCCTGTATATTTCTCAGCAACTATCACACAGTGACTGCTTTAGAGTCAGGGAAATCAACAAAATGCAATGACAATTTCAGAATCAGGTCACCGTTTCAGACCATGCAACAGCAGGTCCTGATAGACCCCACTGAGGATTTGAGAAGTGATGCACATATAACTTCATGATAGTTAGCCCCTTAAGCAAAGAGCTGTCACTTCAAAGCTCAGTATAGTTCCTAGCAAGCTGTTTGGCATTAAATGCATGTTAAATGGTGGTAAAGCAAGCTGTCACTCAGTGCCTGTAGTCATATTGTTTCCCTGCCCCTATAGTGTTGTTCTGTGGGACCAAATTCAAAATCAGCTGGAATCATAAACCATACAATGGAAACAAAATACATGGACAAGATATGCCATTTTCCTAAGTAAATGAAAACCCAAATGTCCTAGCTTTACTACAGATAGTCCTCAAATTACAACCACAATTTGGACCGGAACTTCTATCACTAAGCAATGCAGTCGTTAAATGAGTCATGCCAGATTTTTACAATCTTTTTTTTTCTTACTGAGGCCATTAAGTGAACCATCACCATTGTTAACTGAATCACATGGGCATTAAATGAAGCTGGCTTCTCCCATTAACTTTGCTTGTCAGAAGCCTGTTGGGAAGATCCCAGATGATGATCACATGACCCTGGGATGCTATAATCATAAGAGCCGTGGTGGCTCAGTGGTTAGAATGCAGTATTGCAGGCTAATTCTGCCAACTGCCAGGAGTTTGATCCTGACCAGCTCAAGGTTGATTCAGACTTCCATCCTTCTGAGGTGGGTCAAATGAGGACCCAGAGTGTTGGGGGCAATATGCTGACTCGGTAAACTGCTTAGAGAGGGCTGTAAAGCACTGTGAAGCGGTATATAAGTCTAAGTGCTAGTCCTATTGCTATAAAAGCATGTCGGTTACCAAGTGATCACGTGACCATGAGGACACTGCAATGATCATAAGTGCGAGTATCAGTCATGAGAACTTTTCTTCAATGACTCTGTAACTTTGAACAATCGCTACGTGAATAGTTATAAGACCTGTAGTCTATGGAGAAACCAAACTGGATTAGATTTCTTGGAAACTCTTTTTTTTCTGCACCTTTTTTTTAATGAGAAGACAACCAAGAAATAAATAACAACATATGTTATGATCTCCTTATATGATACATTTGATCCCAAAGTCACCCATAGGTGGCTCATGGAAAGTAATATCGAAGTGCCAAAGCTCAGCTCAGCTATCTGAACAGATGTTGTAATTAATTTATAGCTGGGGAAAATGCTGCAAAGTTCACCCTGCATATCGTTCAAAACACAGTTACCTTGGAATGCCGAAAGGTTATACTGTTCACTCATTAATTCCACGGAGTGGCAGCAGCAGCAGCTGCAATTCAATATGTTTTGGAGCTACTAATTGGTGTGGGTTTCAGAAAATTTCCATGTTCGATCTTTTACTGATTTCAGTCTTGTGAGAAAAGGGGGATACCACAATTAGCGTACTAAGAAAACTCCGTGATTAGGAGAAATACCATAGAAAGGTGAGAAATTAATATTGACACTGACATAATCGTGGCCAATGTGCCCTTGATCACAATAAGTTTCTGGGCGGCTTTAACTTATTGAGCCAACAACCCCAAAATTTCAGAACAAGTTAAAAGCAGGATCACAAGAGCTGGAAAAGAAGGAATTCTTTCATTGTGCTTGACACGTAAATAAATTCATTTTAAGTCACAATGAAAATTGCATGTGGATGATAGGTGAAAACAAAGATCTTACAATCCACAACATAATTTGCAAAGGCCTAAAGCACTCATCACAGAGAACGCCTGGAGAAAAAAGGGAAAAGACAATAAAGGAGAGCAGAGAAAGAGAAAGATTATGAAGATGACGGGGGGAGAGAGAGGGAAAAGAAAGAGAATCAATAAGTTATTGCCAATTCTGGCTTCATCCACTTTAGGCTTCAGATTCGCCCATCACTGATTTCCTGATTTATGTCCCCAGAGATTTCCGTCTCCCTGGAAATTTAGTTCTCAACCTACAAAAGATTTTCTATCTCTCTTTTATTTTTTTTCCTTGCTCCTGCGGTATTGCTTTAACCGTTCTCCTCTATTGTATTCTGATTCAGATTATGCTTCCTAACATTTCCCCATTTTTATTCTCTTTTTGTTCTGCCTTTTCAGCATATAGCAACAGTGTCCCCGTGGTTTTTCAAGCCAATTTGCTACTCTCTTTGCTAGATCCATGCTTTTGCCCTACTTTTTCTTTCTGGCTTAGTTTGGCTGACCTGAACCTGCCCTGAGATCGAGGAAACTGACAACCTCCTGGGAGTTAGCCAAGCAACTTACATGCTCAGATTCTTATTTAAGTCCTGTGATGTTAGCCAAGGAACTTACACGCTCAGATGTCAGGTTTAATGCCCATGACATGAAAACGGGTGGCATTGGCATAGCTAGACCAAGAAAGGTAAAGATTTGGAACCATTTTCTAGATAGGAGGAATCTGAGGACTTTTGGCATCTTGGATCTGCTCATAAATGTGTCTGTGTGATATATACATATACATATACATATACATATACATATACATATACATATACATATACATGCAAGTCTTGGCGTATTTGGGTCTTTTCCCGTGTAAGATTGAGAGTATCTTGGCAATGTTTCGATGAGGCCCCACTCGTCATCTTCAGGCTGGTGTCTTCAGCTTCATGCTTGTGCAAGCAAAGCGTGATCGGAAATGCCGTCTCTCTATAAATACAGGTAGGGAGGTGTAGAGTGCTGGCTTTGTTGTTGTAAGCGGGTTGGTTGGCTGTGTTGTTACATCTTGATTAGTAGATGGAGTTGATGTTTGCAGTTTAGTCAGCTGTTTCGTAACATCCTGTGTGGGCGAGGTCCTACCTGTGTGCCCTGGGTAGTTGGCTGTGTTGTAACATCCTGAGCTTTAGTGTTGTTAGAACAGGATGTTACAATACAGTCAACTACCCAGGATGTTGCAGCAAAGGACTCCGGATGTCACAATACTAGAGCTCAGGATGCTACCACACAACACTTTACTCAGGTCGTTATAACACAAAAGGCTAGTGGGCACACAGCTAGGTCCTCATTATATACATACACTCTCTCTCTCTCTCTCTCTCTCTCACACACACACACACACATATATACCGTGTTTCTCCAAAAAGGCGATCCACGTTGAAAAGAAGCCCTATCACGTTTTTGAGTGCAGGCGATCAAATTAAGCCCCACCCACAAAATTAGCCCTAATAAAGACCCCATCCACCATAGGGTGCAGGGGATGGGGCAAGGCACACTGGTTAAAAAATAAGCTAGGGTGGGAACGGGTGGGTGGAGCTGCCCTATTTACCAGGCCTCACACACTCCGACATCTGCCTCTCCTTCTTCTGCAGCCGCTTGCTGTCACTCGCATGCATTGACCCGGCCTCCGTTTCGTCTTCAGATGCCTGTCGGAATGCATCTACAGCCAATAACAGAGGTCCGGATCGATCCAGAGCTCTATTATCAGCTGCAGAGGGCTTTCTGGAAGGCATCTGAAGGCGAAACAGAGGCCAGGTCGATGTCTGCGAGTGGTAGCAAGCAGCCACAGAAGACGTGGGCCAGCAGTGGGCTCCTGCTGGACAGGGTTGTCGATGCCACTGCTGTGAGGTGTGTTAATAATTAGAACCCTCCAAAAAGGAGCCTGAGTGGCGTAGGAGGCTAATGCCTCCTACTAAAGGCAGCACTTAACATCCAGCTGCCTGCAATTACACCAGTTCGAAACTCCCCAGGCTCAAGGTCGACTCAGCCTTCCATCCTTTCTAAGGTGGGTAAATTGAGGACCCAGTTGTGGGGGAAATAAACTGACTTTGTATAAATATACAAAAGTATGAAGGTTATTGCTTAACGCATTATAAGCCGCCCTGAGTCTCCGGAGAAGGGCAGCATATAAATCAAATTAAAAAAAAGACAGCTTAGCTGTTTTTTCGATGGTTAAAAGAAAATAAGACCCAGCCTTCTTTTTGGAGAAACATGGTATACACACACACACACACACACACACTTATGAGCAGATCAAAGGTGCCAAAAGTCCTCAGATTCCATGTGTGTGCATGTATGGGTATGGTCATGGTTATAGGTTCATATGTACATACATATGCAGGTAGTTCTCGACTTACAGCAGTTCATTTAGTGACTGTTCAAACTTACAAAAGCACTGAAAAACGTGACATGACAATTTTTCAGTTACAACCTTTCCAGCATCCCCATGATCATGTGATCAAAATTCAGATGCTTGGCAATTTGTTTACACTTATGACCATTGCTGTGTCCCAAGGTCATGTGACCAACTTTTGTGACCTTCTGAGAAGCAAAGTCAACAAGGAAGCCAGATTCACTTAACAACCAGGTTACTAACTTATCAGCTGCAGTGATTCACTTAACAACTGTGGCAAGAAAGGTCGTAAAATGGGGCAAAAGTCACTTAGCAACAAAAATGTGGGGCTCAATTGTGGTCGTAAGCTGAGGACCACATACACATAAAATCATATGCATATACATATACCAGTACATATACATATTCTTTTCAGAGAATTTCATTTTTTAGTTTGTGCCAGTGTGTTCACAGAAAAAAGTGACAACAAAGGTTATATTATCTTAAATGTGGAAAGGGAGTTGATTCAGTAGGTTTCAGCAGAGACATTTAGATCCAATTTTTTCAGAAAGATTTGTCCAAAAGCACTACAATGGGAACCTCTCCTCCTGTGAGTTAGTCAAGGAACTTGTATCATCTAATGAGCCACGTATCAGCCAATTTAGCTCCACTGATCTGTCATCAGGCAACCCATCATGCTAGAAAGGTGGATATGAGGCATTATGCATGCGTTCAGAGGACTCCCCTGGAATCTGGTGGAGCAGTGGACCAAAGCGCTGTTAAATAGCACTTAGCTGCCAGCTACCTGCAATTACTGCAAGTTCGAATCTCACCAGGCTCAAGGTTGACTCAGCCTTCCATCCTTCCGAGGTAGGTAAAATGAGGACCCAGATTGAGGAGGAATAAGATGACTTTGTATAAAAAAGAACACCGCTTGGGGGGGGAGGGGCAAAAGTCCTACTAAGCAGGAATATACAAAAGTATGAAGGCTACTGCGTAACGCATTGTAAGCCGCCCTGAGTCTCCGGAGAAGGGTGGCATATAAATCGAACCAATAAATAAATAAATAAATAAATTCTTACACAGGTTGAATCCTGGCACAAAATATATAAATCTCAACTGATTTTAAGTCCTTCTTATCAATCGGTTAGCCAAAGCTTCAGCACGGACATCTCTGCATCAGCTGGGAAATGTCTCAACCATTGCCAGAAGCCAGTGGGATAAGTCAGCCCTACAATTAAAGTGACATTTCAGCGTGCACCCTGCCTCTCCAAATGACTCATTCCTTCACTAGACTCCATTCTCTTGGAAGCCTCTGGCGCTAACAGCAAATTCGCTCAAGGAAAGACCTCTCACTGGGCACATGGCTGTGCCACCTGAAACAGGAGAGGCCCAAATCACAGGCTCCAGAGGTGGCAAAGGAGAGTTTAGGTATCTTGTTAGAACTATGCCATCATACACTAAAATACAGATAATCCTTGATTTATGTTGGAAGAAATGTCCATCTGGGTTCAGTTCCAAGTGGGGAGAAAGACACTGGAAACATGGAGAATGCTTGAAAAAGTGGACAGGACCACATGGTTTTGAGGTCCTGGGCAAAAAAGCACATGGTAGAGAGAGAGAGAGAAAGAGAGAGAGAGAGAGAGAGGGAGGGAGGGAGGGAGGGAGGGCTATGGGGCCATGTGGTGAGTTCTGTTGCTATATGGGTAGAGGGCTAATCCTGTTTTTGTTGGATCTTGGGTGAGGGCATTTGCTTATGAATAGACCTAGCTATCTCTTTATCTCTTAAGTACTGACATCTACTGTGGGCTATTGAGAGTGTGGGAGCTATTAAGAGTGAGTCTGCTTCCTGTCAAAAAACATGTTTCTCCATTTCTCATCCAGGGAGGTATAATATTTAATATTTCTTAGAATACTTCATTCTTCTAGGGTGCTAACTTCCTACACTTACAACAGTTCATTTAGCAAATGTTCAAAGTTACAATGATACTGAAAATGACTTTATGACCATTTCTCACACTTACGATTGTTGGTTATTCCCATGGTCACATGAACAAAATCCAGCTGCTAGACACTGATTTATATTTACGATGGTTGCAATGTCCCAGGGTCATGCAATCTCCTTTTGCGACCATCTGGACAAGCAAAGTCAATGGGGAAAGCCAGATTCACTTAACAACCGAGTTGTTAACTGAACAACTGCAGGGATTCACTTAGCGACTGCGGCAAGCCAGGTTGTCAAAACTCACTTAACAAATATCTCTCACTTAGCAACAGAAATTTGGGGCTAAATTGTGGTCATACATCAAGGATTTACCTGTCACAGCAACAACCACCATTCAGAAGCAGGAATGAAGATTCATCCATTAGGCGGAGGGAAAACACGCTGGACCACATGAAAGTTATTTTTATATGTTCTTACATGACAATGCAACCTCACATTTATGTATCCAATAAACCTAAGCTTCATTACCTGGCTGTGAAGCACTATTACCTTTACTAGCCATTTCCATTTCAAATGCTTCAGGTGAAAGTATTGAAGTGATTCTGAGAAAAGACTAACTAGCTAATCAAACAGGGAAGCCCAAGATCAGTTTCTTCTGAAATTCATTAAAAATTTTAGCCATATGTTTTGTCCCAGTGGAGACACTCCCACTCACTCCTCCCAAGAACCTTTATGGAGAGGGAAATCAGCTGTGATCCATCTGCTTCATGTGCAAAACCCATGGGCTTATTGCTAACAAACAGCCTTTTTTTAAAGAAGACCCCTTTTGGGATTTGCTTTTGGTCAGCCATGGGGACTAGGAAAATGGCCAGAGCAGATTGGACAAAGGTTTACAACCCCTTAGTTAAAAATTAAATAATTGCTTTCCCAAATCAGAGCCAGGTCAGTCATGTACTATTCTGCACTTAATGGCAGCCAGCTGGGGATTTTTCCAAAAATTCCCACTGTTTCTGGTATACAAAGATACGATGCCTCTGTCTGAAAGCTAAAAGGCGCCAACATCAAAGAAGATGAAATAGGATACAAGTTTACCTGTTGACCCCTTTATATTAATTTGCATCTGCAAATGCCGATTTAGAAGGTATAACTTAAAAAAAATGTTTCGCAACCTTGTTAACTTTCAGATGCATGAGCTTCAACTCTCAAAAGTCTCAGTAATGGCCCTGCTGATTGCTGGAATTTTGGGATCGGAAGCCCACAAATCTGGAAGAAAACCAATGTGTTGTGGTGACTAAGGTGTTGGACTATGAGTGCAGAGATCCAGTTTGAGGACCAACCTGAGCTCCTGAATGAAAAGCAGGATATACAGAACATTTAATAAAGAAAAGAAGAAGTTGCCATGATTGGGAAACTGGTTTAAATTAAAACCTGCATACAAGAGTGGAGTCTGTGTAGGAGCTGTCCAGGTGCTGAAGGTTGAAAGGCAACATTAGGCTGCTCTACAGTCCCTTCTATAGGTAGTCCTTGACTTATAACTATAAGTGAAACCACATTTTACATCACGTGACCCCACCCAATTTCACAACCTTTTTTTGCCACAGTCATTAAGTGAATCACCACACTCTTTAAAGGAGACATCACAATTGCAATTTGTAATCTACCCTGCTGACTTTCCCATTGACTTTGCTAGTCAGAAGGCAGCTGGGACGGTTGCAAATGGTGGTCATGTGTTCTGCCCCAGCTACGGACCCCAAAGAACGCAGCACACACAAAGTCTGTACAAACTGTAGTTTACTAAATGAAATCAGTCTTTTTCAAACAAAGGCTGTTAATTAACTTTCCTAACAGCCTTCAAGAATCCAAAGAATAATAATCGTAATCTTACTATGATTGGCAGAAAGCCCAGAAGCAATTTGCAGGACACTGATAAGAGAACTAAGATCCGGACGCAAAGGAGAGTGAACAAAGTTGTTGCCTGCAAATTGTTTCAGTCGTCATCCTTCCTTAAATAGGCTAAGAGAGTGGACAATTAGCCCCAAACCCTACTCTTGAGGAGACCTCCTCCTGAGGAGCCACTCCTGCCTTTTGGCAGCTCTGTGCACCCGTGCATCGAGAGGAGGCTCCTTCTCTTCTTCCTCTTCACTTATGGGAGTTTCTGGAGGTTCTGAAGGCTCTGGCTGAATCCCTGCCTCTGGTACCACATCTTCTCCAGCCTCCTCATTGTCTGACTCTGGTGCCAGCTGCACAGGCTGCTGGCACAGCACCATACCAGCCTCCTCACTGTCAGAATCAGCTACTAGCTGCACAGGCTGCTGACGGGCCACAACACCATGTAACAACGGGAGACCATTGTAAATGTGAGCTGGCTGCCAAGCACTTGGATCATGACCATGTAACTGTGAGCATGCTGTGATGGTCATAAGTGAGAAATTGGTCATGAATCACTTTTTTTCAGTGCCATTATAATGTTGGACATCACTGAATGAAGTGCCATAAAGTTGTAATGGTCCTTATTCTTAAATCAGATTTGAGTCAAACTCTGCAAGAGAGGGCTGCCCTTTGCAAACTGTAATATATGCAAACTTCCCGCATAAGCAAGGTATGTTTAATTATGGGGTCATTAATCATGGTGCAACATATGCGTATGGAATGTGCCTCATCCCTACCAAGCCAAACAAAAAGATCATCTAAGTTAATTGACCTCATTGCTGCATCTTAGGGAAGTTGATTGCATTTTCTAATTACCACTGGATGGGCTTTGAGTTTGATTTTAGCAATGAAAAAGTAGGCTAGGCATTTTATAAATCAAGCCATCAAGCAGATCAGTCTTTTCCCAATTCAAAGTGTGAGGGACTGTAACTCCTACAATTCACCACCCAGACAATGCGACTAGGCATATCTGTTGACTGTAAACCTCAGTCATTTGGTGCCACTTAGAAATGTTGATCCTCTCTGCACCACCACAACCTACCCAAAAGGGATGACCCTGCAAAGTCCTGAAAATATATTTCTGAAAACCAAGAAGATGAAGTATTGTTCTTGGAGCCCTTTCTCTCAGTTTTCATTTGACAGAGACATTTGGCCTGTTTACATTATAGAGGAAACTCCTGAAGGTGCCTTTAATGGGAAATCCTGCTGTCTTGCTCAGCTAGAGTTGCTGGTGTATGTAGGTCTGATGAGTCAGGAAGCAAAATTGAATAGTCTTCTTCCTTGGTTACCACACATTAGGAAGGCACCAGGTTGGGCAAAGTTGGTTGATTCCTGTTACATGATTTCAGATGTTTTACATCTGCAATCCCTAAAGTCCATTCACCTTCTTCTGAATGGACTTTCAGAAATCCAGTTCAATAGCACCATCCTAGATTACAAATCTCCCTCGCTAGGAAAGCTCGGTTGCTCATGCTTTGTTGCCTTTATGGTTCTGAATGTCCTTGAACGTTCGATTCAAACAGATGGGCTTCACACATTGCCCTAAACCATAATGTGGTTTGTTTGATTTTGGCTTGGTATTATTGTACAATTCTAACTATTGTGGTTTGCAAATCATGACTTATGGATTAACATTCTGTGTTATTGTTTTTATTATTTGAGATTTGGCTGGTTTTATCTCATTCTGTTGGCTATTGTACTCTCCTTCAAGTTGCTGTTTTATAGTCATCTCTGTTAATCATGCACTAATGTTGGGATGAGAGGGCTCATGGCCAAAAAAGAGATAAAAACATTTTAAATAAGCAATAAATAAATAAGGAGCTCAGCCTGGTGTATACAGATCTGCTCCTACCCATTCTACCTCAGTAACAAACTGTAAAATATATTAAGATAAGGGTCAAACACTGTGACCTGCATGTATAACCTACCAACATCCTTTCAGCAGATCCATAGCTCTTCAAAGGGAGTAAAGCCAAAAATTCCTTTTTTAAAAAAATTGGTGGGCCCTGGGGTGGCCCACCAATTTAAAAGGCAATACAGGTGGTCCTCAACTTATGACTACAATTGAGCCCAAAATTTATGCTAAATGAGAAACCTATTCAGTGAGTTGTGCCCCGTTTATGACTTTTCTTGATACATTTGTTAAATGAACCACTGCAGCTGTTAAATTAGTAACACTGTTGTTAAGTGAATCTGGTTTTCCCACTGACTTTGCATGACACAAAGTCACAAAAGGCGAAGACGTGACTTCAGGACACTTCAACCATCATAAATGTGAGTCAGTGATCAAGCATCTTGTGACCATGGGGATGCTACAATGGTTGTAAGTGTGAAAATTGGTGGTAAGTCACTTTTTAAAGTGCCGTTGTAACTTTCAATGGTTACTAAACGGACTGTTCTTAACTCGAGGACTACCTATATACACTTCATAAGCTTTACAGAGGCTTAGAGCAACTGTGTTCCCCCGAAAACTGATATTTTCAGATTGCATCCCACAGTGTCTGAGCTCTTGAGCTGACTGAAGGTCCACTCACCTGACTAAAAAATAGCCACTGGTTTATGGTCTTCTAATGAGCTTGATGGCCAAATCAAGATTTGCACATGAGTTTTCTGACCGGGGAACAATATTTCCCTGGAGGTATTGGTTGGTTATTATACATTTGGCCAGTTATAACCTACTAGCCTCTCTTCAGCTGCCTCAGAGCTCTCCAAAATGAGTCAAACCAAGAACATTTGTCTTTTCTTTCATTTAGGGGGGCACTGGGGTGTACATTAAAAAGCAATATGCTCTTTACAAGCTTTACAAAGGCTTAGGACACCCCTGTTACCCTTAAAACAATGAAAATGGATATTTTTCAGTGTATCCCACTCTGTGTATGCTATGTAAAGCTGATGCAGCTCTTGAACCAACTAGAGGTGCACTCAGCTGACTAATAGCCACTGGCTTAAGGTCATCTAATGATGGCCAAATCAAGATGTGTACTTGAGTTTCTGACCTGGAAACAATGTTTCCTTGGGGGTATTGGTTGGTGATTACACATTTGGGTAGAGAATCTTCTCCTTGTGGCCTCAGCCGGGCCCAGTTAAAGCACTAGAATAGAAATAATTGGATTTCAGTCCCGTAAATGTATACATTTATGTCTTGTTTCCAAGAGCCATCTAATAAGCACATAAAAAGGTAAGCAGATTTAGAATCGTGTATGAATTACTTTTTGGAGAAGCACGGAACAGTACAAATAAATAACGTGGTAAGATTCTGTATTCCTATAATTCATTACCAGGGCCCCAAATTTGTATTTTTAATCTACAGCCATAATTCAGAACACTGACATGTGTTTATGTGCATGGGAGCACTGAATGACAGTGCTGAAAGCAGACTAACAATGAAAAGTAGAATGGGGGGGGGGGGAAATTCCATACATTTGTAATTGTGATGTGGGTTTTCTGAAAATTTTCATATTGTAAATTTTTCCTATGGTGGCTAGGTTAGTTTGCACCAGGCAGTTTTCACCAGAAAACATCTAATTTGCATTGGAAAAGTTTCTGATGGATGGCATTTATGTTGATCTCACATATTTAAGAAAGCTAATCACTTGACAAAAACATAATTAGATTTAGAAATGACTAATCTCGCTCAGCGCTGTAATAGTAGTAACAGTTGTTGTTGTTAAACTTATGAAATGGGAGTATTTTCTTCAGGGGAAAAAAAAAATCAAGCAATTGAAAAAAAAATAGACCTGTCAGATCTTTGGGTATTATGGAACATGCACAGACCCCTACCCCTGATTTTGGGTACCACCTTTTACAATATTAATATTCACTCAGGTATGAGTGAATCTCTGTATTGCATCGGGTTTACCACAAACAATGGATTACAGTTTCGGCCTCTGACAGAGAACAGAAGAGCAGAAATCCAGCATTTCTGTTATCCCTAACTTACATTTAGATGAGGAGAAATTATGAAAACGAAAAGATCGAGTCATTTTATATCAGGGTAGCAGAGAGAGGGACAATAGATTTTGTGGTTGGAAGTGGGTGTGGCAGGGATTTTCTGATGATCAGGACAGAAGCAGCTGCTATCAACATGGTGAAACAATCTGTTTGCTTAATCCAGTATTGCTCCCTTTGAGGGAATGAACTTTTCCAGGATCTCAGCTGGAAGGCAGCTTTTCCCATCATCTGCTGCTTGATCCTTTTAATTAGACATGCCAGGAGATGAAATAGGCATGAGCTGAACTACAATAATTTCTTCCCTAAACTGTTCCAAATGCTAGATAATGATAATAATAATGAAATGCCCCAAGAATTTTAAGCTGTGTTTTGTTTTGTTTTCTCCTCTCCTCTCCTCTCCTCCTCTCCTCTCCTCTCCTCTCCTTTTTTTCTTTTCTTTTCTTTTTTGGAGCGGTGCTCAACTTCCACATGACTTTTTAATAATTCCAGGAATATCTTCCACTTTCAGACCTCCTCCCATGAAGCCAAAAATTTTTAGGCAACTCTCCTGAATCAATGGCAGGCATAGCTATTGCTCCTAGTAGGATTTCCAAGCTTTAATTTATCTTTTTTTTTTTTTTTTTGCTAAGCAGAGGGATACTTAATACTTTATGCAGAAACAAACTCAGGTCTGCCGTCAAACGTGCGCCAACACAGAGAGAGCTTGCAGCCAATCATGGTTCCCTGTTCAGGTGCATGTATAGATAGATGAATGTATACATTTTATAAACAGGTGAGTGTAATATTTGTTGCCTGCACTATTTTATATTTGGGAATAGATTTCAACCATATCATAAGGGAATCGAGGCAGATAAACCTATTGCAAGGCACCAGAGGTCATTATACGTGCTCCAAATACATGCACGACAGAAGCACAATTGAATCCAGGAGTGTTTTCAAGAGTCAAGGCACTTAGGCCATGTAAATGGGGGGGGGGGGACTGAATCGATTTGATCTATGCAGCATAATCCCTCAGGGAGGTACTCTGCCCAAACCCTCTTGGAATCAAGGGAAGCTATGCAAGGATGCTTTTGTTTCACCATGTGAAGCCACTTCAGCAGGACTCTAACCCTTTATTAACAAGCATTTTTGGTGCGGGAGGATGCGGGGAGGAGAGAGAAGTGTCACTTGATGCCTATTATGTTTCAGCATCTAATATGCTTGCCCTGTCTAGTTATTTTGCATGCTGCACAGTTGAAGCTTGGCAGAATTAAAAAAAAACAAACATCTGGGGCTAAGAGTTAATTAAGGCAGGCTAAGAGTTAGAGAACAGGCTCACATCGTCTATCCCAGGGTCCTCCATGGTGGAGACATCTACTTGTGTTGAAGTGCAGCACTCACTATCTCCTAGCCCAGGGGTCTCCAACCTTGGTAACTTTAAGCCTGACTTCAACTCCCAGCAAAGCTGGCTGGGGAATTCTGGGAGTTGATGTCCACCAGGCTTAAAGTTACCAAGGTTGGAGACCCCTGGCCTAGGCACTCACTATCTCCTAGGCATCGCAGGCTTTGTCCTGCTGGGTATGTGATGGGACTTATAGTTAGTACATCTGGAGAGTTCTAGCTTGCAAAAGATTATGTTTACGTGCATATGAATGGCCATATGGAAATAAGAACACATGCATCCACAGGTGGACACGCACATGTGGTACAATATACATATATACTCATCAGAAAGCAAAAGCTTCCTATGCCTCTCCTCCTACTCCAAGTTGGGTCTCAGGAAAACACATAACTGCTTAGAAATGAGAAGCTGGCTACATAGACACACAGACTTGCTGGTTTGAAGCAATACACAACACACCAAGAGCTTGAGGTGGAGTAAACACCAGTGCAATACTCGTATAACCTGTACTTGTAACCTTGTACACCCAATATAAGCACAGGATGCAGCCACGTGAGCTCAAAGACAGACGTGCAAATGCTTAAATATTCCTCAGTTCCAAAGACACAGGAAGGGAGACGGCAAGAAACACGCGTGCGAACCCAGTTTTACCCACATTCTTTGAAGCACGTCAAAAAGCGGTCCTGGGCTCATCAAAAGCTTTTTATCTGAGCAACAGGCACACAAAAGTACATGGACACACATTGGTTTATTTCCCTCCCTCCAATTTGTGAAAAGATAATCAGAGTGGGTTTTTTTTTTCACGCCGTGAAGTGTAGTCACTCAAAAAAAAAAAAAAAAGATCAGCCACACCCTACAATCATGCCAGCTCAGTCGCCTGGCTTTTTCACAGAGATTTCATAGCTTTCCATTCATTCAATACGTGAAAGGATGCAAGCAGCCTACCAATCAATGCTGCCTTCCACACAATAGCCTCCCTTCCTCAGACTGAATCCTGGCGTAATGCAAGCATGCACAGGGTATGATCTGAAAAGAGCTTTTTCTTGCATGCCTGACTGACACCCGGCTTCTCTCTACCTCTTCGTCTCAGCTAAAAAAAAATGGGGTGGGGATGTTGGAACCATCCGTCTCCATCAGACCGGCTGAACTGCCACCCTGCAGAATGGATCATCAAATGGTCACCTGCTTGACTTCAGCACTTTCTCCCCTGGTACACCCAACTCTTTTAACACTTTGGCTGACCTTTCTGAAAGGGCCCTTTTCCCAGTAGTAAAAGCACATGTTCTGCAGGAGGAAGGAATCAATTCCTGGCATCCTTAGTTAAAAGGACTAGAGGAGCAACTCTTTCTTGCTGAAGAACTTGGAGAGCAAATACTAGCTAGAATAGGCAATGCTCAGCAAGACTAACCTGTCCGATCACTTCAGATTAACTCATCAAGAAAAAAAACAGCAACAACAACACACCAGTGCAGGTACCATCTAACTCCGTAACTGGGTATAACCTGCATGGTGACTGCAGCTTTTGCATTTCTCAGAGCTGTTTCACATAAATGGTGTCCTTCCCACTCATGGCGATCTTGCCGTATGACAACTTTCGCCAGCCTAATAACCTTTTTGATGTGTTGGATTTCAACTTTCATAGTTCCCAACCAACGTGACTTTAAACCCACACTGTCTGAGAATTAGGGGAACAGCCAAAGTCCAATGCATCTAGAGGGAATCGGGAGTGGGGCATATTTATTAAATAAAGGACATAAAGCCACTCTCCTTGCCCTTTCCCCTTTCCCCAAAAATGCACCTTCCACAGACCAATGCTCTCCCTATGCCAAATGGGACAGTAACAACGTTTTCTCATTAGAACCCTTTTGTCCAGGACCACACCGATGGAGAATTAGCTAGTATTAACTATTGTGGCTGGCTGAACTCTAATAAAATGATTAATTATGTCTGTACAATGTACACTGTTAATATCTACTCCACAATCTATGTTTAAATGAGTCCCCATATAAGGGAAGGCTGAAGCAGCCCAACATATGAATTGTAAAGGTAAGCAATGCCCATCTTCAGTTTATTCTCCCTACACAGTACAATCAGTATCGATTTCATAGATCCTCACTTCTCTAAAGTGGGACACTTAGACGCTTTCGAATGATCCTCCTCCCATTGTCTCTCCCACGAGTATCTCTGAGGCAAGGAAGCCGGAGGCACCCAGTGTCTGCTTTTTTTTTTTTTTTTTTTTGCAAACTGTTGTCTTTTCTGGGCATTTCAAAGCTTTAAGCCTTAGGTGACCATCACTGGCATGCTTGGAACAGCCTGCTTCTTGCAGGAAAACACAGCTTTGCTGCAAGAGGTGGCGACAGGGATCAATAGGTGGCATTTCTCTGAGCCAACCAGACAACTCCTGGAGGTGTGGTCTTCTTCCCATTGACACATAACTCAGAGGCCTTTTGCCAGGTTCAGCGTTTAAGCCTCCTCCTGCTTTTTATCCACTGGAACCCCCCCAAATTCTCCACCCAGCCTCCTTTCAGCAGCTAATTACTGCCCAATCTTTTTTAGAATAGCCTTCCCCATCCCCGCAGGGAGCCACTACAGCTGATGTTGCTGCACAGGCACTCTTCAAAGAAAAAGTCTCCTTCTTTGTCTTAGTAGTGCATAAACCCCATCACTCTGCACTCTTAAAGGCAGTTGGCTAGGGGAGGAGAAATCCTAAAGGCACCCTGTCAGCATGTGCAAACATAAAAGGCTCTACGCCAGGCAAGGAAAAGGAATTCAGAGGGAGCACCACAGTTGCTCTCAGGTACCAGTGGATGGCTTTCCAATCCTGACAGCTCAGGAATGTTGCATTTCCAAGCATCTTAAATAGCACAATACACCTTTGATAAACCCAGGGTCTTCTTTGTAGTCTCAGAGCAGTTTCCACATCCTGAAACGCTAATGAAAGCCATCTCAAGAGATGGCATGCTTCTCCTGTGGTTCTCTACCTAGATTAAGTGTCCTGGGTCGATACCCAGATTGTCCCCATATCCATAATGAGGTCATCTAATATAGCTACAGCTTTCGCCAAAAGGTTTTTGAGTTCCTTGGAAATAAATGGCAAGCAAACCCACATGTGGGATCGGAGAGCTGGCAGAAGGGAAGGCACTGTAATTTCCCAGGGATTAAGAACTGTTATCACTTTTGCATGCTCTGCCATTAGTTTCATCCCATGCTACCCTGGGAGCTTCTCCAGAAACAAAAATAAAACAAATCTTGAAACAAGCCTTGGAAGTTACCACTCAGCTCCTGTCCCCAAACAGATCTCAAATCCTGGCATCCCAGAAACCAGGTTGCAGGAGATGATGTGGTCTCCACCTTGACACTAGATGACAGAGGCATCCAAGCCATTCGATCTCAGCATATTTTTTTTAAGTGACTAACTTCATTGACATCTTGATAACTTTATGGCTCTTGCTGCACTGGATGTCTGACACACTCCTGCCACTATCTTGGCCTCGGTGCTTCTACCCTCTGCCCACCCAGGACATTTGAAACCATGAACCGACAGGAGTCCCCAAAAGCATGCAGGCACCAGGGAAAATTGGGGAGGAAGTTGTCCAATGGTCCAGCCCATCCTCCAGGCCGATCCTCCCCTAACATCCATCTGGTCTGGCATCCTGCCATCAGGCTCCAACTTAACCCAGGCACCAGGGTTTTTTTTCCCCACTCTGGGGCTCAGCCACACCTCAAAACCCAGGACAACCTGTCCCTCCCCCCCCCGACATTTCTTTCATCCCACTGACCTGCTCTGGTCCCTGGAAGCAAATCCGGCACTGCGGGGTCCTCATCCCACTATCCAAGCTGCTACTGAGCGATACTGAGTCCAAAGCTCCTCCGGCCCCACCCGCGGTGGGTTGATGCCCCGGCTGGTGCCCCGGTGGCTGAAGGCGAGGGTCCTTCTCCTCCAAAGCCAGGCTCCGGGGCCGGGTCTCGGCGCCTCCCCCGCCGTAATACTCCGCTTCATCGTCCTGCTGGACCGAGCAATCGGCGAAGGGCGGCCATCCGCAGCCACTGCCGCCCAGCGCTCCCCGGCTTCCCCCAGCTCCAGGCTCGGGCTCCGGGCGGCCCCGCCGCATCAACACCAGCAGCTTCAGCTCGTTGAAAAACATGCGGATCCGGTACTTGAACATCATTTACCTTTTTTTTCGACGGCGGCAGCAGCGTGTACCTTTCGGGATGGGGAGGGGGGAAGAGAGCCACGGAGAGGTGGGGTGCGGGACGCCGCCGTCTAGCTGTGCCCCTCCTGCCTAGCATCGGGGGACGGAGAAGATCGGGAAAGCGCCCGGCAGGTGGAAGACGGGGGGACGGAAGGAGCGAGACTCGCAGCCCACATCTCGTCGCGAATGGGAAAGGCAAGCTGCGCGTTTACAGGTGTCGGGGGGGGAGGGGGGCAGAGATGGATGAAGGGCAGGAGGAAATGGGGAGGGGGAGGTTGCAGCCCGCTATGACGGAGAGAAAGGGCTTTGGGCGCGGACGGCGAAGGGTTAAATCGGGAGGTCGGAATTCTACAACTCCGGGTCCCGCCGGGGTGGGCGATCGGGGCGGGAAAGGGGTGAGGGGTGGGGGTGGGGGGAGTTGGGCAGTCGTCCCGGAGCGCGGTCTAGGTGTTGCGGGAGGACTGCTAGGCTGGGACAGAAGCCGCGCTCCCCTTCTTTCCGAAGCTGGGTGGGGGAGGGGGGGTTGCTCTCCGCTAGGATTCGGCGCGCTGCAAAAGTCCCTCCAGGACCCTCCGCGGGAGGCCGGCGTCCGGATTTCCTCGGGCCATTGTAAAGCGAGGCGAGCCAAGGGAGAGCTTTCCGGCGGTCAGGGCCTGCAATCGGCTACGCGGAGGATCCGGAGAGGGAGGGAGAAAGGGAGGGATGAAGGCAGGAGGAGGGGGAAGAGGAGGAGGAGGAGGATTCAGCAGACGCGCTGCAACGGCGGGCTGCGCCTCTTCTTCCCGAGCTTCCCTTTAGAGCCGGCCGCCAGAGCGGCGGGGAGACGGCTCCTCCGCTTCAGGACCTGCAGCCCCAGCGACAGGGCCCTCTCTTCTTCTTCTCCTCCTCCTCCTCCCCTCGGGAGCTGGCTGGGCAGCAGCAGGCGCAGGCGGTTCTTTTGTCTGCAGCGCTACCGGTAGCTCCGCTCCCTGCTGCAGCCTCAACTGCAGCCGCGCCGCCGGGCTGGAGGAGCCGCATCCCTGCGCGCTGGAGCTGGTGGTGGTCTTCCCCCTGCGCCGGCAGGCGGCCGCTTCCACCCTCTCCTGCCGGGATCGGGGCCGTGCGTGCGTGCGCAGGGAAAGGGAGGCTCCGGCAAGCGTCTGAGGTGCAGACCGAGCCCTCTTCCCCTCGGCTCTTTATGTAGCCGGCCCCGGCGGGCACTAGGCTTCCGTCTCAGGGCGCCCCCCAGCCGTCCGGGGTTGCCAGCCGATTCCCCACGCCTCTCCTCCCACCGCCCCCGAGATCCGGGGGCTGGGGCGCACGACAGCCCGAATGGCAGCGGTGGCGGCGGCTCAGGGCTGAGGAGAGGGAAGATGGCTTCTCCTTCCGGTACAGCATGTTAAATAAAACATTTCGGGAGGAGAGCGAGAGCGCGAAGCGGGTGGATGCGGGGCTTTTGCGTGGGGCCTCGGAGGCGCGCCGGCGTCGGACGAAAACCGAGGGGGCTGATGCGTAACCGCTGCGCCACTCGACTGTCGGCCGACCTCAACCACGTGGAAGAAGGGAAGAGTCCCCGGGAAATGCGAAAAGTGCCCTGAGAAACATCCTCCGTCTCCCCTTTCTAGAGATGCCTAGGTGGAGACGGTTGAGAAAGCAGATCTGGGAGGTGGGACAAACCAGATTTTTTTCAATCGCCTCGCAGCCCTACCCAGGCACGTTCATTTCATTGCAAGAATTTGACAGTGATCCTCGCTAAACGACCGTGTGAAAGCGTCACCTCTTCTCCGAAAACCATTCCCTAACTCAGCAGGCTAAAACCGTCTCTCCCTTAGGAAGAACATCTCTATCCTGACCCAGAAGTTTGGTGACCTCAGCTTGCTGGAGTGCTATTGTTCACATGTGAGGCTCTGGGTCAGGTAGGATGTTGAGGAACAAAGGAACATGGGCAGATAAAGCAATGTTTTTTTCCCTAGGTTGTATTTATGGTTAATTTGCCTTCTGAGCCTTGAAGTAGAAATGTTACTTTGATACATGGATGGATGGACAGATAACAATCTTCTCTAAATAGTTAAATAGGATTTAAGCCCAGCCGACTTTCCATTATTTGGAATAAAAGGGCCTGGTGGCTCAGCAGACTAATGCATTGTGATTAACTCCAGCTGTCTGCAATTACTGTAAATTCAAATCTCACCAGGCTCATGATTGACTCAGCCTTCCATCCTTTCTAAGGTAGATAAATTGAGGACCCAGTTTGTGGGGGCAATAAGCTGACTTTGTATAAATATACAAAAGTATGAAACTTGAGAAAGGATTAGGGAAGGAATAGATTATATATTTGGTGCTCTCCCAATGTTTTGGACTTTATCTCCTATAATCCCTTAACACAACTGTTTTAATAGAAGTTGCAGCAGCACAACATCTGAAAGGAGGCAGGTTATCGCTAAGTCTGGGGTAAAAAGAGGTTTAAAGAGCAGTTGGATAAAGTAGGCTGGTAATGAAATTTGGGGGAGGGTGTTTTTAACATAGTCACCAACCTGGCAGAAGGCACAGAGGTGGGGGTGGATGAGAAAAGAGGGGGGTTGATTGAACTTATTTCACACTACAATTAAGTAACAAGAAGGGTGAACAAAAGACAAAGCGAAGCATTGCTTTATTCCTAGCGCCAAAGTGCTATTAATGTTAATAGGTAAGCAGAAAGCAAGAGAAGAGTGGAGTAAAAATAATTTCCCTTCCCTGAAGAATCTTACAACATGATCATATACTGTTGAATATACTTAGGTCTGGAAATGAGGATTATAAGGAATAAAACCAACCAATCAGAATAGAGCTGGAAGGGGCCTAGTCCAACTCCCTGCTCATGCAGGAGACGCCATACCTAAAAATCTTTTTGGTAAAGCTGAGTTTTGAAAAGGGGTTTGAAGGAGAAGGGCAAGGTAGCACCATATGTTCTGGGAAGGAGGCCTAAACACAGTGGCAAGTAGGAAAGATGGAAAGGAAGCCAGATAGTTTGACTATGGACAATGGTTATAGAGTTGGACGAGCAATGACATAAGATGAGGTTAAAAAGTACCAGAAGCTTGTAACCACTAAGAAGAATGTAAACATAAGGATAATTTTCTCCCAAAGTAAAGGCAATGGGAAATTACTGGTAAATTGTAAGCAATTCATAAGACGTATACAATTTTCTCTCACTGTATTCTTAAATAATATCAACTGAAAGGTCAGCAGTTCAGCAGTTCGAATCCCTAGTGCCACATAACGGGGTGAGCTCCTGTTACTTGTCCCAGCTTCTGTCAACCTAGCAGTTCGAAAGCACATAAAAATGCAAGTAGAAAAATAGGGACCACCTTTAGTGGGAAGGAAACAGCGTTCCGTGTGCCTTTGGCGTTTAGTCATGCCGGCCACATGACCACAGAGACGTCTTCGGACAGCGCTGGCTAAGCACATATGTGCGAGGGGAACCTTTACTTTATTCTTAAAAGAACAATCACGTGAAGTAAACACCAGAGAGAGATTGTCCCAAAATCACTTGGTAAACTTTGGTATGTGAATGAGGATGGAATCTCTTTCCTCTTCCAAACCAGCAATTAAATAAATGAATTTTAGGGGTGTTTTAATCTGGAGTTTTAAACTTGGGGCCAAATTGTTTAATACATTTTAAATTGTTTTTAAACTTTGTATTATATGTTGTTTTTGCTATGGCTGTACACCGCCCTGAGTCCTTCGAGAGAAGGGCGGTGTAAATATTTAAATAATAAATAAATAAAATTCAACTGTTATACTGTATAATACTACTGTTGTGGCCTGCCAGCTGCCCGTGGATCTAGTGCAGACCCTGATGATGAGCTTGGGGAGGAACTTGGGCCAGTTCTGGAGTCTGAGGAAGGCTTTGATGGATGCTCTGCGTCGGACGCAGAGATAAAGCCAGGGCCATCTGACATTTCCCAGCCACTGGAGAGGCAGCTGCCTTTGGAGGCTGATATGAGTGAGGAGGAAGAAAAGCTGGGGCCTATTTCAGATGCACGTATGCCAGAGCAGTTAGGAGAGGTGAACACGGAGGACAAGGAGTCGACTCGGGAAGCAAAGCATACGTGGACGCTGAATGGCCCCTCCCTGGGTGGGAAATAAATAGAAGAAAAGAGGAGTGGTTGTCGTAGGAGACAACAGTTCGTATTTCTGAAGATTTTGTACTGCAGTTAACTCCTTGAAGGACTATTGCCTGGACTTTTCGATGGGTGAATGCAATTAATTCACAAGAGGTAAATAAAGAGGAGTTTTTCGTGACAAGGAGTCTGTTTCTTGCTTCTTCTAAGGCTGGGTCAGAACAACTATGCCCTTTGAATAATAAGGAATGTAACTAAGATCTTCTGAAGTTCCTTCTTTACAATTGCATTGACTTAATAGTAGCCATGTTTCAGTATTATGTTCATGTCTAAATATCAGCACATGAAGAATAATAAGTACTTTTCCCTACCCAAATTGAGCTGGAGTGAGATGTCTCCTAAGAGCAGGTCCCTACGTTTCTCATGGGGTGGGAGGGATGAGCAACCCTTGAATTATGTGCCTCTTCTTGCAGTGTACCAGTTTGGGGCTTTGGGGCCTGCACTCATGCAAACTGGTCCATGGGTTGCTTTTAGTGTACAGGTTGTCCTCGACTTACAACAGTTTGTTTAGTGACCAAAATGACTTATGGTGGTTTTTCACATTTGATTGATTGATTGATTAGATTTATACACTGCCCTTCTCCTGAAGGACTCAGGGTGGTGTACAGCCATAGTAAAAGACAATATATCATACAAAATTTAAAACCCATTTAAAACAAAATTAAACAAATCTTGGCTTTCTTTTTTTTTATTGAAAAAGTTTTACAATACAAATTTTATCATTTCTCCCCCCCGCTTCCCCCCTCCCCCCTCCCCCAAATCCCCCTCACCCCCCAGTCCCACCCCCGCCCCCTCTTGACTTCCGCTACAAATTTTAAAAAAGTAACCTTGCTTATATTAAACTAAAGAAAATACAGTGAAACTTTTAATAGTATAGTAAAAAGACTAATAATAAAAATATTTACCTCATTTAGCAACCATTAATACTCAATTATCCATCAGTACTACTCTTTTAATCTTTAAACCCCACTACAAAATGTTAACATTTCTCTAATCTAATATTAATTACCTAAATCAATTCCCCTAAATATAATATATAACATCCATATCAAATAATTTTCTGTATCAAGCAATCAATTTTTGATCTTTTTCTTCATCTTGATTAAGATTAAGTACATTCCGAGTACCTCCCTCAACAAAAAAAACATCAGTCATTTCTCTAATCTAATATTAATAATTATTTACATAAATCAGACCCCCTTAATATATACTAATAAAAAATATGACATATCTAATAATTTTCTATCTTAATAATCCAGATTTTAATCTTCTCTTCATAAATATAGTATCCAACATATTTTTTATAAACTTCATATTCTTTCAAAATGTATAACAATTATATCAAATAATTTTCTATCTCAGTAACCAAATTTTTGTCTTCTCTTCATCTTCATCTTGACTGAAGTTGAAAAAATGTCTTCTAGCATAATTTTTATAAACTACTTCTTATTCCAGCTGCCCCCATCAGCAACAAACATCTCTTCATATATAAATCCCCCCGAGTGATTTTATATTTATAAAATCCAATCACAAAGGTATCTTGTAATCCTCTAGGTAGATCATTCAACCTGGCTCCTGCTATATCAGTTAAAAGAAAAACAAATGCAGTTCATACAAGCTGCACTCCCAGATGTTCCTTTAAAACTCTTTCAAATCCTGCCAACCTTTCCACCTCCTTCCTTCAGGTTTCCGAGATGTTTTCATCTTCATTTTCTTCATCTAGACAATTGATTCCAAAAAAATTATAATAGGGTAACCATAGATCCTCTGCATATGTTGCAGTGATCTGTTAACCTTTCTCAAAATGTCAAATCCAACTCAGGATGAGTTTTATTAAAAAAATTTAATCCATTTTCATGTATAAATCAGGTATAGCGATGATTATCTTTTAAACTATTTCAAATAATAAAATATCTGCCATCCTTTCTGTAATGAATTCCATCTATTCATAAATATCGATTAGGTTTCACGAATCGATTCAATCATCAGACGCAGTATCCGTTGCACATCAGTTTCAGTGGTTTTCAGGTTATTTCCTCCCTTAACTTCTGTTTTCTGTTGCTTATCATCCTCATGCTTTTCCACTTGTGGAATACTGGTCCTCTGCTTTTTCACTAATATTTGTTTCTCATCTCGAATTATATATTTATCTTTCAATTCTTGCTTCAACAGTTCAAGGTCCAGCTCCTCATATCTTGCATCTCTGAGATGCTTTACTTTCAAATCTGGAGAGTCCATAATAAAATCATCTGAAAAACCACCTAATACTCCTTTTTCTTCTGCCACACTTTGGTTATTTTGATTTTCTAATTCCATCTGCATACATTGTTCCTCAGTCTCACTTTCAGACTCTTAGTCCTTAATGTCTTCTTCCATAGTTGATAACATAGAAGAGGGTGAAAATATGGGGGCTCCCTTAAGAATATTATTATAAAAATGTTCTGCTTTTTCAATAGTATTTAAGCAATATCTCACATCTTGATATCTCAAAATTACACCAACTGGTACATCCCATCTGAATGGAATCTTGCTTCTCTTCAATTCCTTTACCAGAAATCCAAAATCTTTTCTGTATCTTAAAATCCTGGATGGTAACTCTTTATAAATACTAATTTGTATACCTTCTACCTTCAGAGTAGCAGAATAAGACTTTTGCAGAATATCATTTCTTAATCTTCTATCAGTAAAATATACAACAACATCTCTGGGCAGATTCCTTTCTCTAGCCACATGTGAGTTAACCCTATAGACTTTTTCAATACAACCAAGAATTTGATCATCTTCCAAGTTTAATAATGCCGCTAATGCCTTAGCACAAAGTGTTCTTAAATTTTCTCTAGTATTCTCTCTTATACCTCTTAATCTTAAAGCAGATTCCATAGCTTAAAATTGAAGCATCATCACATCATTTTCAATTTTCTGATTTTTGGCATCAGCTTCAGAAAATTTTTCCTCTGTGTCTTTCATCTTGGAATCAAGCTTGGTACTAATTTCAGCCACTTTCTTCCCCATTTCCATCACCGCATTTGAAATATCAGAAACTACTTTAGTAATAATTTGATTCAGTTTATCATATTTTCCCTGTACCAGTTCCTCAAGATGCTTCTGTGAGCTTTCTATCTTGTCAACAACACTTCCCAAAGACCTAGTTATAAAATCTTTTAAGTCCTCATTTGCAGTTACCTGCAACTGCATTTGAATCTTTTCAGCTTTTTCCTTTGTCTGACTTGTAAGGGAGCCCCCCCTTGATTTTTGTTTAGGAGTCATACTTCACAAAGTTTTAACTTTTCTCAAAAAAACAAAGAAATTCTATTTAAATCTATTTTGTTTCTTTTTAGAATCCAGTTAGAATGTTTCTTTTAAATACTTCAGCACAGGCTTAGCTCTCACTTTCACTTTCCACTTTCCATTTTCTCAAGCATTTTCCGAGCCCAGCCAGTCGCCATTTTCCAGGGCATTTTCTCAAGTCTCTTTTTTTTTCTTCTAAAAATTAATAAAAAAAAAACAATACTTGCATTTTTTCCTTTTTCCTAGTTAGTCCAAGTTTCACCAGCTTACTTGCTTGCTATAAATTTCAGTCATTCTAGTGGTGTTGCTCACGACGTCTGGCTCTGCTGCTGCGAGCAGAGATCCCTCGCTGCGCGGAGCTTCTCTGGGGTAAATAGGGAGCCATCACCCTGAGTCCTCCCCAGGACAAAGAAAAAGTCCTGGGGGCATCTCAGGGGGCTCTACCAAACCCCCAGTTGCTCTACCCGCTCTTCCATTTGAAGAGCGGGTTTTCTGAGCCGCCTGCCAGCTGTGAGGCGGCTCTTTACGCGCGGCGAGGCCAGCGGTCATGGAGTGATCGTCCGACAACGACGGAGACGCCACCGGAAGTCCAAATCTTGGTTTTCTTAATTTAAAACCCTATAATTTTAAAAACTACCCCATTCAAATTTTATTTAGTCAGCCAGGCCCGCCTGGTGAAATAACAAGGTCTTGAGAGCCTGGCGGAAAGCACGGAGATCGGGAATCATGCATATCTCAGGGGGTAGCTCGTTCCAGAGGGCAGGTGCCCCCACAGAGAAGGCTCTCCCCCTGGGGGTAGCCTATATCACCAGCCTACATTGCTTTGCTGACGGCACCCTGAGGAGCCCCTCTCTGTGGGAGCGTGTTGGTCATGGGAGGCTATTGGTGGCAGAAAACAGTCCCGTAGATATCTGGTCCCTAAGCCATGGAGCACTTTAAAGGTGGTAACCAGCTCCTTGAATCGCACCTGAAAGACCACCGGGAGCCAGTGCAGCTCGTGCAGGAGAGGTGTCACATGGGTGCATCAGGTCGCACCCATAATCACCCACGCGGCCGCATTCTGGACCAGCTGGAGCCTCCGGGTGTTCTTCAAGGGGAGCCCCATGTAGAGAGCATTGCAGTAGTCCAGTCAGGATGTGATGAGGGCGTGAGTGACCGTGTGTAGGGTGTCTTGGTCCAGAAAGGGACGCAACTGATGCATCAGGCAAACCTGATAGAAAGCCCCCCTGGCCACAGCCGTCATGTGTTTGTCTAACAGCAGCTGTTCGTACAGGACGACACCCAGATTGCGCGCCCTCTCCGAGGGGGCCAGTACTTCACCCCCAATAGCCAGCTGGCTATACCGAGACGCTGGGAGCCATAGCCACTCAGTCTTGGAGGGTTTGAGTCTGAGCCTATTTCTCCCCATCCAGACCCGCACGGCCTCCAGACAGCGAGACATCACGTTAAGGGCATCATTGGGGTGGTCCGGGGTGGAGATGTACAACTTACAATCATTATAACATTCCCTGTGGGTCATCAAAATTCAGATGCTTGGCAACTGACTCATATTTATGACAGTTACAATATCCCGGGGGTCGTGTGATCCTCTTTTGCAATCTTTTGGCAAGCAAAGTCAACAGAGACTCCAGATGCACTTAACGGTTGCGTTACTAATTTAACAAGTGCACTGATTCACTTAACAACTGTGTCAAGAAAGATAGTAAAATGGGGTAAAACTCAGCAAATGCCTCCCTTAGCAACAGAAATTTTGGGCTCGATTGTGATTGTAAATTGAAGACTACCTGTCTTCCATGCTGCATTCTACAGTCCTTCATTAATACTGAAAAGCTTGGGGAGGCCCTGGTACATGCTAATATTGTCAATACGGGAAAAATTGTAAGATACAATGACATTTTGAATGACGAATTAAAAACTAAGCAGGAACTCAGTAGGCAAAGAATAGAAATTGCACGATGGCCACAAATGCAAATACAATCACATTATGAGAAAGATGCAAAAATGTATGGCTTTAATGAAAAACCAACAGAATTAGACCAGATATTAATCGGAACAGATTGATAAAAGAAATTATATGGTTACCCATTGAGCATCAAATTAGAAAGGGAGCAGGTAAAGGAGACAATTGCTTGGGCTAAAAATTTTGGACATGCAATAGAATTAGATAAATGGCAGAAACTATGGGATAGGGATGTAAAAATGACAATGTCAACCACATATAAAGAAAATCTATATAAAATGTTTTATAGATGACATTTCACACCGGCAAGGTTGGCTAAAATGTATAAAGACAGCAGTCAAATATTGGAAATATAACCAAACACCGGGTTCATACTATCATATGTGGTGGACGTGCCCCAAAACTAAAAATATTGGTCAAAAATACATATTTGGCTGGAAAAAATGACGAAGAAGCATATTGAACTGAGACCAGAGACATTTTGTTGGGCATTCTACAAAAAAAGACTACATATTTGATTTTACATGTACTGACTGCAGCTAGGATTGTATTTGTGCAACAATGGAAGTGTGAAGAGACCCTGTCGGATGAGAGGATGATTCAGAAAATAATGGAATGTGCAGAAATGGACAGATTAACACTTATTATTAAGGACAGAGAAGAAATTGAATATTTTCTGACGTGAGATGTATTTTATCAATGGCTAGAGAATAGAAACAGAAGTTAGGAAAGAGGAAATGTAAGAAAAGAAAATGTTACTGTAGAGAGAAGTTTATGATGATGTTATGTGCTATTGTAAATTATCTTGATACAGAGTTATATTATCAATGTTATTGTAATGAATACAACAAGTATGCGAGCTATGAATTTTCAAATAACTGTACCCAATTCACACACTGCTTGATGGAGATGAAAAGTATTATAAATAAAATAAATAAATAAAACTTGAAAAAAAAATACTGAAAGGCTTGATATATCCTTCAGAAGGGGAGGACCACTTTTTACCTTGAACGCTGTTTTGGCAAACACAGGAGCAGATTTTGGAATACACTTAAGTCTTTTTTTCTTTTTTTTTTGTCTCTCGCTGAAAACTCTTGATGGCTTTTGTTGGTCTCCTTGCTTGGCCTCTGAAATTTACATTCTGTCCTATAGGCAGAAGGTGACACAGGGCACGATTTGCATTAAAATCCAATCAACTAATTTGGCAGAGAAAACACGATTGGTTTCTCGAACATGGCGTTGCATCTGGAATTTTTAGCTAATTGCAGCAAAGAAATGACAGAAAAGGTGAAAAGAAAGCTTATGTAAAAAGTTGTGCTGAATACCACTTCTGGCACTGTTTATCGCCACAATACAAGTTGTGCAAAGCTACGCCAAAGCAAAGTAACCATTTTAATTTATTATTTTCTTCTTTGTTTTATTGAATTCAAGATAGCATATATCCGGGATGGCGAACCTATGGCACACGTGCCAGAGGTGGCACACAGAGCCCCCTCTGTGGGCACGCACGCTGTCGCCAGCTGCTCTTCTGGTTTCCAGCATGCGCATGCACGTGGGCCCCTGGTCTTCGCGCATGCTGGACCACCAGAAACCCGAAGACGAGCTGGCCGGTGAGCATGCGTGTGCTGGCCAACTGTCTTTGGGTTTCCGGCATTCTGGCATGTGCGACCAGGTGGCTAGCTTGCATGCATGCACCGGAAACTCAAAAGACCAAATGGCTGGCAGGCGTATGTGCACCAGCCAGCTGGTCTTTGGGTTTCCGGTGCTCTCCATGCACACATTCCAGTTTGGGCACTCAGTGCTGAAAAGGTTCGCATCACTGGCATATATGACATTTTAAAACAACTCCGTCCTAGGTACTAGAGATGCAACCAAGACCTGCTTAGCAGCAAGGAGGTTACTACACTGGATGCCATCAGACCTGGGTCTTTGTCAAACATCAGATCTGCTTTGTTTCCTTTTGTCAGTAAAGATTGAATGGCTGCTCATATCAGCAGAGATACACCACTGAGTGTTGAAGGTCACTTAAATGTGATTTTCAGCATTAGCTAGATGATGCTCTACTGCTAGAGAAATGGATTCTGTAAAAATTCCACATTTACCATGAAGAAACTTATCCTCAAATGAATTGAGGGTAGCAGTATTTGAGGCAAACCAAATGCGTGTCAAAATCACACATTTGTGCAATGATTAAAAAAAAAGAAACCCATGCAAATACAGTATCACCATTATGTATTTTGACCAGTGTCATCCACAGGATCTTGTTGCTTTCCTCAGAATTGTGGTATCACACTGTCACACCACAATTGCAGTCTCATCACAAGCTCCGACTCTTTTGGGTGGACAAGCAACATTACAACTCATAGAAAAGGGACAGGGTTTACATCACAATCTCACAACAGATTTACTTAATCTAGACCCTTTTACAGTCTGCTAATGTCACTACTTGCACCCTAATTACGAATATATCATAAGTGCGTAAATCTTAGGGAATGTATGTACATATATGTCTGCATGTATACCTGTGCATTTCTGTGTCACAATGGTTTGTGCATATGAGAGAGAATGATTGGAATATGAGGATAGTGTTCCTCATTTTACAGTCAATTAATTTGAATTGGTAATTATTAATTCAATGTACACATATATACACACAGCACAGTCATAGAGTATAGACTCTTAAGATTTGATCAATCATACTTTGCACTTCTGTAGAGTGTATGTATATATACTCTATGACTGTGCTGTGTGTATGTATGTGTACAAACATAAGTACAAATTGCATGCATTCATGTATGTGTACATCTCACATGCTCATGTATTGGGCATGGGAAAATGTCTCCAAGATTAATTTCTTCTAAAGCAAATGATCATATTTGAACTCTGTTGCTAAAAGTGTAATGATAATCTTCAAAGTTGACAGAGTTTCTCTTTTCCCTTCTCCTGAACTAAAGAGAATCAAGGCAGGTTTCTTGAGTTTCTTCTTCTCTCAGAGGGCTACGCTGATGTTTAGGTAACTGCCCTTGAATACTTTTTCACTAGTATGCTTATACTCCTCTACATTGATTACACTGTCCTCATGCCTCAATCACAACAAATTGGACTACTGCAAGTCACTCCATGTGGACTTGCCCTTGAAGGCTACTTGGAGGCCACCACTAGTCCAGAATGTGGCTGTCAAGTTTCGATGTCGTCTCAAAAAAATTGCATTTCAACAAAAAGTCTTTGATAAAATCTCTCATTTATTAAGCACAACAACCGATACCTGACCCCATCGCAGCCAACACTGGCTTCCTGACCCAAAAACCCTCCTTCTCCTTTCCCCACTCCTCTGCACTCATTGGCCACCTTCCAAATCACTCTAATCCTAATCTACTGCTCCAACTCAAAGGAATTTCCCCCCTCCCATCCCATCTTCTAGGAGAAAATAAGGGAAAATAAGTAGGTGAAAAGTCAAACGTCCCTTTCCAGATGCCTCTCCTTCTTCTTATGTCAGCACTAGAGTAAATGCAGCTTGAAGTGCTGACATCGGCAACTTGAATACTTACAAGAACATTTACTTCAGCTATACAGCACGCCTACTTCAGGGACTACATCAGTTATACAGGTAATCCTAGATTTACAACAGTTCATTTGATGACCATATGAAGTCACAATGGCACTGAAAAAAGTAACATGACTGTTTTTCACACTTATGACCACTGCAGCATCCCCGTGGTCACATGATCAAAACTCAGACGCTTGTAACTCAGTCATATTGATGACAGTTGCGATGTCCTGGGGCCATGTGTTCCTCTTTTGTCACCTTCTGACAGGCAAAATCAATGGGGAAGCCGTATTCACTTAATAGCCATGTTATTAACCAGAGGTGAGCTGTTGCTGGTTTGGACCAGTTCGGGCGAATGGGTAATTGCGATCGGCAGCAGCCCACTACTGTTATTAACAACTGCAGTGATTTACTTAACAGCTGTGGCATGAAAGGCCGTAAAATGGGACAAAACTCACTTAACAAATGTCTCAGTAACAGAAATTTTGGGCTCAATTGTGGTTGTAAGTCAAGGACTGGCTGTAGTTGGCTCTGGCTGTAATTTCAAGGTATTGGTTGTTACGTTTATCATGTTATCTACCTGGATCAGGATTTGGATATCTTCAAAGTCATCTTCTCCCAATTGTTTGTGCTTGATGAATAAAGCAAAAAACGAGCAGGGAATGCCTCCAGCAAGAACTAGGAAGGGAAGTCTTCTCAGCTGCTTCCCTCCCACCCACCCACCCCGCTTTGGAACCTCAACCCCCTTATCCAATTGGATCCAACCCTGATGGGATTCAGGAAAGCCATCAGAATATGTCTATATCAGGAAGCTTTGGGCATACTGTAAGGTATTATCTGATGCGGCTGTTTCTTCTTGTACTGAAATGTTTATGGTGATAAATGTTTTAATCGTTCTCTGGTGCATTTTGGATAGTCTTATTTGTTGATTGTGATTTATTCTTTTTAATTTTAGTTTTATTTATTCAATTTCTACAGCCACCCATCTCAATGACTTGGAGAGGCTTACAATTCCAAAATTCTAAAAAAATAATTAAAACAACAAAAAAGATATAAAACAATAAAAAAATATCCAAAACAAATATACACAGCAGGCAAGATAGTTAACTAGTAAAGCCAAGAAACTGGGACCTTAACACACTTAGCATCACAGGCTTGGGAACACAGCCAAATTTTTAAAATCTTCTGACAGGGTTGGGGCCATTCTAATATCCAAGGGGTTAACAAATACTGTGTAAATAAACCACTTAACAGTTGGCAATCACTGAAGTGGTATAAGGGCAAAATAAAATAATAACGTTTATTTAAATTTGGTTTTGACAGCCAATAAAACTTCCCTGTTATTGTTGTGGTTTTCTTTAGAATGATATTTATTCCTTGTTGGTGGGGTTTTCCCAGTCTGATAGACCAAGGATGTCCATATTTCTTTGCATATATATAATTTTCCCCTCCCACAGCAAAGAATGGAAGACAAACACAAACTGTGCATGCACCATCTGTATTTAGCATATAATCCTGGATATTTGTGGCTCCTCCTGTTTCTTCTTACCTCTTTCTCATACCTCAGATAGCCATGACATCCTCATCTTAAATCGTATGCTTCCAATTCTAATAACTTCCTATGAAATACAGTTTCAGATTTTCTATTCCTAAACTCTATTGTCTGGGGAAAAATAACATTCTAAGTAAAGAATGTGCATTTTAATTTATTTGTTTTAATCACAGAAATTCTTCCCAACAATAATTGTAGGTTTTCCCATCTCAGCATATCTTTTATTAACTTCATTCCATACCTTAACATAGTTATTCGAAACAACATACAATTCATATTGCTAAATAACCCCCAAACATTTAATGTTTTTCTCAATTTTAAAACCAGATTGCTTCATCAGAACACCGTGATCTTGTGCAATCATACTTTAAACCAATACCTTTGTTGCACAACAAAGTTCCTATGTAAAATTTCAAGAAACAAAATAAACAACAGAGGACAGAGAACTACCTTGTCTTGTCCCCTTTTGAATATTATATGATTTAGTCAATTCACCATTAACTATAATTTGAATCTTTGGGGCTGTATATCAACTTGATTCCATGAAAAATATTCTCACCAAAGTCCATATCTTCCAGAACTTTAAATAAAAAGGATGGGTTTAAATTGTCAAAAGCTTTCTGACTTCTGGTTGATGTCGCGGTGAGAACGGCTGGAAAATAGCAGGCTCTATCGAGCCTTGCGAAATCCAGCCGGTAACCACTGTCGAGAGACCCAACAAGGTTATAGCCGCCTTATATGGGCGGCAAAGGAAGTAGAGTAGAGGTGCTTCGCTGATGAGGTACCTGCAATTTCCTTGTTAGGTCTGAAGCAAGCTCTCCCAAACGACAGCACGGTGACAGCCATTTTTGGCAGTCACAAGCTGGGACAACCAGGACCATAAGATTTGTGCTGGAGCAGTTCATGGACAGAGCATTGAAACTGAGTAAGATAATTACCAACTTTTACTCTAAAGACCTGATTTAAGTACAAGAATTTTAAAAGATAACTTCCAAGCCTAAAAAAGCAGTGACTAAATACATGGAGAAAAAAAAACCCTGAAAATCAAGAGGCAAAATAAGCCCAAGGGAAGCTTTAAAACACAGAAAGCTTGAAAAAAGCTTAAACAATTTGAAAGGTGATTTTTGGGAAAAATTGTCTTGTTTATTTATATTTCTAGACCCCCTGGATTTATCAGATAATCAGCTGTTTTTGACACACTGTTTTAGGTTGGATTTGGGAATAAGAGAGCCATCTACTGGACGAAGAAAAGAACTACAGCACCATAGCCGCAGTATACTCAGTGAAAGTGAACTCAATACACACAAAGTCTAAAACACAGAATAGAAGTAATAACATTTGGCCTGACCTTATGTTAGAAGGCAACTTGGATAATTTGAGAATATTTAATGACTTTTTTTCCCTTCTGAAGATTTCTAAAAGGAACTAACTTGCAAATAACTAAACTTTATTAAAATTGGCTATTGGATTATGGATCTGAAAGATTGGAGGAATCTAGTGGATTAACTTGGATTTGGACTATTAATGTTATCAAACAGAACATTCTACGAGACAAAAGAAGAAAGGTAATAGAAGAAAAGAGAAAAGAAGGAAAATTAAATAAGACTTTAAAATTTGGACAATTGGGAAGATATATAATTGGAAAACTATAAGGCTGTAAATTACTAAACAAGTTTAAAGATCATAAATTTAGAGGTTCTGAAGGTATAATTATGGGATTGATGAAATTTTATTAAGTAGGGGTTTTTAAATATTGAGATGTTGGAACTATAGAAATATACTGAGTAATTTTTACTAAATTGCTATAAAATGGATTTACAGAGGATAATAGAGGCATATGAAGAAATATATTTAAAAAGTCAATAAATGATGGCATTTTAGAAAGATTAAGAGATGATGGATAATGAGAAAATATATTAATAAAATGGGAAAATACAAATAAGGGAAATAGTAGTATATTAATAGATAATACAACTTATTATAACTAAAAATAAATTAAGCTTAGGAAATTTAGGATTAGGTAATTTAATTGTATTATTAACAATAATAGTGTGTTAAATATTTTAATATTAATATTTTAAATGTTAATATTTTAAATGTTGTGAATCTAAAATATTAAGGATTAGAATGTGTGGGGATTTTGAAATAAACTCCTTGGATTGATTAAATATTGTTAATATTTGGCTTTATTAGTAATCCTACACATTTGGAATATTGCAGTTATGGTGGAATAATGAGTAATTCTTAAAATATTAAATATTAGTAATTTAGTAGGGGATAACAAATACATGATGCAAAAAAATACTATCTATGTTTAAATGAATTAATGGGAAAAATGATAAAGAATTACAAAGAGAGAATAGTATTGTTGAAGTTGGAAGATTAGGATTGCACATACTTATTTGCATTATTATTGTAAGTGTTATTTAAAAAAGATTTGACCCAGTCAATACACTGTCTACAAAATATGTATGGTGTGAAAAGAAAACTGGAAATAAAAAATGTTTTTTTTTTAAAAATTGTCAAAACCTTTCTCAGCATCACAGCAAAAATTAATGCAGTTTGTTTTTCATTATGTTGTTGTACGTATTCTGTTACATCCAACACACTTCTCACATCTTATAATTGTCTTTTAGGTAAGAATCTAAGTAATCTTCATGAATAAAAAAAGTAAAATAGTAAAAAGCCTGTCTGCCCAAATTGATGACAACACTTTATAGTAATTATTCAATAAAGAAATTGTCTATAATTTTTAGTAGAAGTTAAATACTACCCTTTCTTTGGTAATCATGCAATATTGGCCTCTTTCCAAGATTCTGGTACTGCATCTCCTTGTAAAATAGAATGCATCATTTTCTGAAGTACTGGTACAAGATGGTCTTCAAAATGTTTATGATAAAAACTGGGTAGTCTGTCCAGTCCTGGTGCCTTTTTTTATAGATTCTGATATCTCTGAAACAGATATACAATTTTCATAATTTGTTTCTGGGATTGCGAAAGTTTTAATAAATTTTGGTTTTTTTTACCTCAATTTTTCCTAAAAAAATACCTTGTGCTTTATGGAAATTGGAATAGTAATAATAAAAAGTTTTTTCTATAATTGCATTGTCCACTAACTCCTTATCTCCTTCTTGAATTTTCACTATTATTTTCTTTTCTCTTTCCTTTCTCAGTTTCTCAGGTTTAATTGTAAGCTCAAAATTCTTCTGTTTCACCCATAGTTGCTTTTTCAAAAGACACTGAAGAAACTTCTTGAAAGAGAAGCGAAACATGCAAAACAAAGGAAGTCCAATTGCCTTTTGAAAAAGCATCTTTGGGACAACCATGATTGAGAATTTCCATATACATTCTTGTTTCACATATTTTAATTTCCCTTAACCGTCAGCATAGTTAATTCATGTTGTAAAAGTTTAATCTGTTATATAATACATGCATCAGTTGGTAACTTTTGTAAATCTTCTTAATTTCTTCCAAGGTAACTTGCATTTTATTTCTCGAGAATTTCTTTTTAACTCTTGATCAAATTGGATAAAATAAAACTCTCTTGGTGTCCGAAGATTTCTTGACATCTGAAATGGTTTTTAAATATGTCCTTTTACTGAGGTAGTTGTCAAAGAATTCTGTGTCTTTCTTCCTGCAGTCATCCACTACCAAAACTTTTGTAATAACACTTCATTTAATCTCCACCTAAAAGCTGTAGATTTTTTTCCCTTAAGTATCAAACTGTCAGGGTATATTTAAAGACTTTTCCTTGGTTATGTTTATTTTCCTTATATGAAGCTCTATCATATTTAATCTCCACCTAAAAGTTGTAGATTTTTTTCTTAAATCTCAAATTGTCAGGGTATATTTAAAGACTTTTCTTTGGTTAAGTTTATTTTCCTTATATGAAACTCTATCAAATTGTGTGGAGCCACTACTCCATTCCAATCCCCATTATACACAATCCCCGATTATATCATATGAAAAAACAGTTGATTAGTCTATAAGATAATTAAAGAACTTTGCTTTAATCCTCATTTGGAAGAGAAAGACCAACAATTATAGATTTAATCACTTGGATGTCAACATCAACTGCAACGTATCTACCGAGTTCATCAGTCAATAATAATTTAGGTTTTAATTATGGATCGATGTACAAAACTACTCCATTAGTCTTTTTTTTAAGCCCACTGATACAAATTCTTCACCCAGGGTCTTACAGATCAAATCCTTCATATCTTTTTTCTTATATATGCTTATGAACAAATAACATCTTACTTCAATTTTCTCAAGTATTGATAGTCCTCAATTTAAGACAATTGAGATCGGAATTTCCATTGTGTTAAGCAAGTTGTTAAGTGTAAAATTGTTAACTGTATTGGTAAATGTAAAATTGTGCCCAGTTTTATGATCTTTTTTTTGCTATGGTTGTTAAATGAATCATGGCAATTGTTCAGTGAATCACGTGGCCATATATCCGGCATCCCCTTCTGATTTTGCTTATCAGAAGCCATCTGGGAAGCTCACCAATGACAATCACATGATACTGGGATGCTGCTACCATTGTAAATCCATGCTGGTTGCCAAACTACCTGGATTTGATCATGTGACCATTGAAAATGTTGCAAAGGTTGTAAGGGCAAGGACCAATCATAAGTCACTTTTTCCAGTGCTGTTGTAACTTCAAAGGACCACTAAACAAATGATTTTAAGTTGAGGACTACCTATAGTGAAAAGTCTTCTTTTTTCTTTTTCCCCCCACTTGTATTCTATGTTAAAAATTTTATAATCCATATTCAAGAGAAGATTTTATCAAAGTCTTTAAAACTGTAGCTCCCAAAGTAGTCCTCAGTATTTTTAGTCACTTGCAGTCTTTGTGAGTCTTTATCAACCATCTCCATTGAAGTACGGTTCCTCCTTAAATTTTTTCCAGAAAATCTTTTAACTTTTTGGACAGTAATTAGTCCATAGTTTTGATGTTGAAAAGTAAGAGTTACTCCTTCCAATTTATCCCAGTGAAATGGAATCCTTTTCTGCTTCAAAATTATCTGTTAGGAAGAAGTAATCTTTCCTTCTTACTCAGGATCCTAATAAAAATCTCCTTTAAACTATTACATCAATCTTATCAATCTGTCTCAAAATGACATTGAAAAATTTGATTCCTTATTGTTTTCCTCAGAAAAGGTACCCAAACATTTCTTGATGCTTGTCTCATTACAACACAACGTGCATTTAAGTGGTAGACCTTGTCCAATTCTCCCTCCATCCATTCCTCTTCCCAGTTCAATAAATCAGCTAATTTCTGAACAAACTTTTTTCATATTTTTTCAGAAAGATCCTCCGAAATACTCATAAATCTCAGACAGAATCTCTTCTCTTTTGAGTTCCAGCATAGTCAAAATATCCAGCCCTCTTTCTAAGTCCAAATCTCTAATGACTGTCTCTCTAAAAGTTCCATCCTATCATTAACTTGCTTGATTTCCCCTGAAATCTTGTCCAGTCTTTTATCCATTTCCCCCCAAAGTCTCAAGCTTAATTTCTAAAGATTGTGATAGCGTATTATCCAAGTCCAACATCACCTTCATAAGAGACAGCAGAATCTGTTCTTCATTTCCAGACCATCATCTGGTACCCCTATTTGTAGCCATGGTCTGTAGCACACTTAGCTGGTAAAAGATATATTAAAAGCCTTTAATTTAAAGGAAGAAATCTTCGGATTTCTGAAAACCTTACATCTGGCCAATAAGCAATTTTGGTGGCCCAAGATGAAAAAAGACATAGAGGACTATGTCCAGAGCTGTACGTTCTGTGCAATGATGAAGAAACGACTGGGGGAACCCCCCAACCTCTTGCAAACAGTGGCGAATCCCACCCGACCATGGGAAGGAATAGCCATGGACTTCATCGTCAAGCTCCCAGAGAGCCAGGAGAATGCCATTATCTGGATGGTTGTTGACCTCTTCTCAAAGCAAGCCTACTTTGTGGCCTGTCTGAGCCTCCCATCAGCATGCAAACTGGCAAAGATGTTCCTCACCCACATCTACTGCCTCCACGGCGTTCCATGGCAGATCATCTCAGATCGGGGAGTGCAATTCGCAGCCAAATTTTGGCAGGAGTTCCTGAGAATGATTGGGTCCTCTCAAGGACTGAGTTCGGCTTTCCATCCGGCTACCAACGGAATGTCAGAGAGAGCCAATGCCATGGTGGACCATTACATCCGCTGCTACACAAACACTATTTGTGATACTGAAATCTTTTAACAAGGGGTAATATATTATGGTATACACAAGCCAGAAGGGAACTCCATTTTAGAAACATTCCAAAATCCGCTGAAGACTCCTTTCATACTTACCTACCAACACATTGCTTCTACACACTGTTGGGGTGATTTAAACAAGTCATAAATCTTTCTTTGCTTTGAATTAGCATTTAAAATGTACCTATGATTGTTAATAACTCCTACACTGAACAAAAAAAAAATATATTAGATCACCTAAGAGAGGCTTGAAAATATGTCTGTAATGTCAACTAGATTAGAGATGGCTAAATTAACTGCTCAAATTAAATAAAAGAATATATCAGACTTTGTTTCTACTTGAAAACCACTTCTGGATTTTGTGCTTGAGATGGAATATATATATATATTGACTTTGGGTTTTGCCAATTAGATAAGTTTGCTGTTATAGAAATAATACATATTAAATATGCAAAAAGTAAAAAGTTGAGGCTGTAATGTTATCCTTTCCGCCCACAGTTGCCTTGCAGCACGTTGAGTGGCAAACAAATAAATTTTATTCTACTGTTCGTAAAGTCAGAAGTCAATGCCTCCTCCCCCTTTACCCTACACTTCTTTTTCCCTTTCCCTTTCCCCTTCCCCATTTTCCCACTATTTTCATTTTCATTTGTGTTTTACACTTTAATAAGTTTAACATGCTATACATATGCATATATGTAATGTATATAATTCGAGCCAAATTGTCTTCCAACTACTTCTCCATATAGGTTAGGTTGGCAGTAGCAATCTGGAGCTTAAATAAGCGAAAACTAATTGTTAGCAATTTTCCTACCTGTTTACTAGATGTCCTTCATATACACCAAGGATGAATAAAGTTGCACTTTGGCTTTTCCTTGGTGAGCAATTATGAGTAAAGGAAGTCTGGGTAATCGGCTCTCAAGAAAGTCAGGGCTTTAAAATACAAGGCCAACATTTTGAACTTGGTCCCTCTTGCTGTATAAAGACGAGTTACGCCTTAATTGTTGAGTAATCGTACACATTCTTACATTTTAAATGGATGTGGATGATGGAGGCAGGAAGCTGAAATCACATACTTTTAATGATGATTAATATTTAGCTTTAACTTCTTTATTTAAATGCTTTAGTTGAAAATGCTTTAGGGTTGTTAAGGGCTGTAAAAATTCTTATTGATTCATTTCCCCCCCCCCTTTTTTTATCCATGATACATAGCTGTAGTATAATTCATCTTAAACCACAGCAACCCAGATGCAGGTGATAATTCACTTTTTGAACTCAAAAGTGACATTTCTACAGGGAACCGGATCTTTTGGAACAAGAAGCCAACTCTGTGCAATGTCTTTTCTTAGGAAGCCCATCTGCCTCCAATACTGCTTACTTGTTTTACCTTCATTGCCTCTGTCGTCTCACAGAGGTTTATGAAGGCAGCTCTTCCTTTATTTATTTATTTGTCAAACATGTATAAGATAACAGATATAAGTATAAACATGATTATGAATACAGGAAATGGATACGAATAAATGGGGACAGTAGGACAGTAGGCACGTTGGTGTGCTTATGCATGCCTCTTACAGACCTCTTAGGAATGGGGTGAGGTCAACAGTAGACAGTTTAAGGTTAAAGTTATGGGGGTTTGGGGAAGAAACCACAGAGTCAGGTAGTGCATTCCAGGCATTGACCACTCTGTTGCTGAAGTCATATTTTCTGCAATCGAATTTGGAATGGTTTACCTTAAGTTTGTGTCTATTGTATGCTTGTGTATTATTGCGGTTGAAGCTGAAGTAGTCATTGTCAGGTAGGACGTTGTAGCAGATAATTGTATGTATTACGCTTAGGTGGCATAGACCGAAGGCGGCATAATTCTAAATTGTCTAAACCCAAAATTTCAAGCCTGGTGGCATAAGGTATTCTGTTGCGAGCAGAGGAGTGGAGGACTCCTCTCATGAAATACCTCTGGACTGTTGTTGCAGTTGATATCCCCTTTCCTATTGGTTGTTGCTTTGATTCTTAATTATATCAGTGCTTTTGCTGCTTCTTTGCTTCCTTTATTATTTGCAATTATATTGTTATCCTTATATATAACCTTTACAGGTAGACTTACGACCACTGTTGAGCCCAATATTCATGTTGCTGAGTGACAAATTTGTTAAGTGAGTTTTACCCCATTTTACGACTTTTCTTGCCACATTTGTTAAATCAAGCACTGCAGTTGTTAACTTAGTAACATGGTTGTTAAGTGGATCTGGCTTTCCTATTGACTTTGTTGGTCAGAAGGTCGCAAAAGGTGATCACATGACCCTGTCGTAAATAGGAACCAGCTGTCAAAAGCATCCGAATGTAAATCACATGACCATGGGGATGCTGCAATGGTCGTAAGTGTGAAAAATGGTCATACGTCACTTTTTTCAGTGATGTCATAACTTTGAATGGTCGCTAAATGAACTGTTGTAAATCGAGGACTAGCTGCGTTTCGTTTGAGACCGACTTTGCTGTTTCCGAGGAAGAGCAGTTGGGAGCATTTGCTAAAATGGAGTTTTTTGCCTGCCCTTAGAAACCAATGGTGGGATGAACAGGAGAAGGCGCAACGCTAAGAGTTTTAGGCATTCTGACTTTAATCAGTACTTGGTTTTTGATCAGATTGGATTGGGAGTAATAAAGGAAGTCTAGGGAGTCTCTGATGCACCACAAATATAGTTCAGATGAAAAATGGATGGATGTGTTTTCCCCCAAATCTAGCTGTCTCACCTGGGAATCCATTTGGAATCACATAACCTTTTCTGAAGTAACCTGTCTAGTCCAATTCAACACTTGTCTCTTGGCATAGCTGTTCAAGTGGAAAAGCATCAACCTAGTAAACCTGGGAGCTTTAACTAATGCTGTGAAGTCAGGGATGCAAGTAAAGGTACAGGCTGGAAGGAGACAGCTTGTAGCCTTTATTGCCTTTCTTTCCAGACAACAACTTTGATTAGATCTACCAGGTGCTTGATACTCTTATTAGCACATTCCAAGGCAATCAAGGTAATGGACAAGGCAAAAGTATAACCAGAACATCAACTGAAGGAATTTCCCCTGAGCTGAGAGAAAATCCTTACATCTTTAACCCTTTGGAGGAATGACAGGGAAAACCCCTGTGCAGGTGATTTTTAATTATCTTCCAATTAATCGATCAATTATAATTAATTAATTAGTCCTGCTAATTAACACCCCCCCCAAATCTATGGGGAGATAGAACAGAACATTAGCCGTAAGGCTTTTAAACTTAGCTTAAATCTGCCAGGTGAGGAGAAAAGTACAGAATCGGGTGGCTTGCAAGAGATGCCACAAATGACATCACTGAGTGAACTGGGAATTTCAACTAAATATGGTAAAACAATTTTGCTCCTTTTGTTTATTGTGCTTCATGCTATGGTAGAGACTGTAGATCAGTGCTGTGCACTAATGATATAGGTTTATCCAAACTCAGAATATACGAAAGTCAGAAATTACCAGCCCTTTTTTAAAAAATTACATTGATACAGTATAGGAAAATCTTAATTCAACCATGAAGATCATTTGTGCCCAGTTAAAGTCACATAAGGCTAATGCAAGGATAAAATGAGATAGAAACTAGAGCTATGAAGTGCCACAGTGAACTCCTTGGAGGGTGAATATAATAAAATAATCCATAAAACAAAAAAACGTAATGACAAGTCTCAGTAGGAGAGTGGGTGGGTCCACAAATCTAATTCAGATTTGTTAATCATGGAAAAGAACTAAAATGGTAATTGTCAACAGTAAAAAATATACATTGAGGCTTCCTTTCTATAGTGTTATGTTCTTGTGTCCTCCAAGTGTAAATGGGAAGACTGGAGGAATCTGAGGTAAAGAAGAATAGAATAGAATAGAATAGAATTTGTTATTGGCCAAGTGTGATTGGACACACAAGGAATTTGTCTTGGTGCCTAGCTCTCAGGGTACATAAAATAAAAGATACATTCATCAAGAATCATAAAGTACAACACTTAATGATAGTCACAGGTTACAAATAAGCAATTAGGAAACAATATCAATATAAATCGTAAGGATACGAGCAACAAAGTTACAGTCATGCAGTCATAAGTGGGAGAAGATGGGTGGTGGGAATGATGAGAAGAGGAATAGTAGTGCAGACTTAGTAAATAGTTTGACAGTGTTGAGGGAATTATTTGTTTAGCAGAGTGATGGCATTCGGGGGAAAAACTGTTCTTGTGTCTAGTTGTTCTGGTGTGCTGTGCTCTATAGCGTCATTTTGAGGGTAGGAGTTGAAACAGTTTATGTCCAGGATGTGATGGGTCTGTAAATATTTTCATAGCCCTCTTTTTGACTCGTGCAGTATACAGGTCCTCAATGGAAGGAAGGTTAGTAGCAACTGTTTTTTCTGCAGTTCTAGTTATCCTCCGAAGTCTGTGTCTGTCTTGTTGGGTTGCAGAACCAAACCAGACAGTTATAGAGGTGCAGATGACAGACTCAATAATTCCTCTGTAGCAGTTTGAGCTTTCTCAGTTGGTACAGAAAGAACATTCTTTGTTGTGCTTTTTTGATGAAGTTTTTGATGTTAGCTGTCCATTTAGACATTTGGAAGAGAATATGAAGAAAACCATTGTTACAAAGAAACCTGAAAGTCATAACTTTTCGCCAAATTGTGATATGGAGCTGAGATTTCAACTACTATCATAAATTGAAGACTACTTATAATGTGATAAAAAGGCAAATTTGCATTTTAACCTTCCTTAAACTTTATTTATGGGACAAGCTCGTGAAGTGCTCACTAAGCCAGAAGCACCTGCAGGTGGAAAGCAGAGTTTTGAAAGGCTGAAAGATTAATCTGGCTCTGAAAACAGAAGGCACTCTTGGTGCCTACAGAGTTGAATCTCAGCTGGAGGGATGAGAAGGGCAGTCAAAGAAAAACTGGCAGGGAAAGACAGCAGCTAACAGAACTTTCATAGCAGATTCTTCATCTAGCTTTGCAATTTCAGATTTAAGTTTATCTTGCTTTTCCAAACGGAAAAGAGATTGTCTTAAAGGTTTGATGGGATGTATTGCTAGAGCTCACTCTCTAGAGATAAGATTCAGGCTTATATCGCTTTAAAAGGAATTTGTAGAGGTCTGTGAAATCTGCCTGAGAATGATTTAAAACAACATTCTATCCAGGTTGCAAATGCTGCCTGAACTTTGCAGTCTTGTTGGCAGATCCTTTTTTGAGTATATATATGTCATGGTTCCGAGTTATGCTCCCAAACAGTTCAAGACTCTGAGGCCTTGGTTTCCTCAAAAATGTAGTTTATTGGGTACATCATATTGGCACCGTCAAAGGTGAATCCAACACTGAATAATTCCTGCGTTTTTGATATAATTAAAGAATAGATACTGTCCACATCCTCATGTCACATGTCATGTTAGCCAACCAAGCAGGTGATGAACTACTCATCACTCCCTCCTGCTGTTGCTAGGGCAGGCTGATTTGGCCTTGGTTCTCAGGAGCCTTATCGTTGTTATGTCTGGCACACTGGAGAAAAACATTCTACATTCCATAAGTCCCACCCCCTCCCCATAAATATCGCAACTAAGAAAAGAAGCAAGAAATATTTAGCTTCAGCTAGAGCCAAAGTTGTTTCGAGAGTTGACAATATACTTACATTTGCTTTTTATATATTAGAAACTGGAATTCCTACTGACATGAGTAGGCTCTTAATATATGGATAATTGGTGGCAGGGTTGCAGAATGGTTTAAATGTAAACTTCAATCAGAAATCTGATTTGTTTTTGGGGGGGGGGAATATATTTTGATTTGAGCCCACCAGTATTCCATTCTTTCTCCAAACCATAAGTTTTAGCATTTTTTTCCTCAACATCATGATACTGTTTCACCTTTATGGCCTTAATTCTTTCATGAAGAGTTCAAGAACTCAATCTTTGCTCTTTGTGGCAGAACAGGAGATCAATGGAGAAGTGTTCTAGTTAATGGAGCATTTCACTTAGAACAAGGGACTAAGTGCTTTTAAGATAGCTGCCCAAAGAGGTGATAGGAAACTTGCTAGATGTATAAATGCAGGGAACTATTGATGTGCGTTTATTGAAGATCTGAGAGCACACAGTTTTTACAAGTGAAAACAGAACTGGAGAGAAGGAAGGTGAACCAAGTGCATGTATTGGTTGACCATACTTTGGGACTAGAAATATTGGCAAGATCCGTAGAACTATTTCTTATCATTTCTTCTTGCAACCTATCTTACCCATGGAAAATTAATCTGCCTGATTTTAGAAGGATTGACAGCTAGTTAACATGATCGGTGCTATTATTTGGTTGCATCATGAGATGTTTAGACTGAATTTGGCATTTTTAACCACCTTTAATTGAGTCCTTCCCAAGGACTAAGGACAGACCAATGTTGTTTGATGGTGTTAAAAGTATTGTCGCAGAATGTCAAGTGTTCCAAGTAAAGTTGTCTTTTGCATTTACTGGTGATTTTGTCAATGCTGATAGTGTTACTGTGGTGCTCCAGCTGCTTTGGGAATGTGCCCAAGTTGTCTATCACTATTGTTATTATCTTTGTTTTCTTTTGCCACCTTCCTTCTACTTCTATTTGCAAATCTTTGTATTTTGTGATTTTCTCTGGTTCTTTCTCTTCTCTTCTTTTGTCTCCAGGTGCTGCAACATCCACTAACCAGGCTTTTTTGTCTGTTTTATTAGTATTGTTAATCTGAGGTGCTATGTAGCAGCTGTTTGCCTGTTGGAATTCTAAAGTCCCAGACTAAATGCTTCTTCATTTTCTATTACTCTTGACTATTTTGTAGTCCCACCAGTTCTTGTTTGCCGGCAAATGGCATTACATACAGCTTGTAGTTGGTTTGTGAAATTTTGCAGCAGCCATAGATCAAATGGTCAATTGTTCCATCCTTTTCACTACAAAGGCAACATTTGCTGTTGATTGTTATATGTTGAATTTTTACCTTTGTGAAATTAGTTGGCAAAGCTTGTTCTTGAGCTGCTAAAATAAGCCTTCAATTTCTTTCTTTGACACTCCTGATCTTAACCAATTCTATGTGGGTATTTTTAAATCAGCTTTTCATTGTATATCATTCAAATATTGACCATGTGTTGGCTTGTTCGTTCAAGTAACAAATGTTTTTTTTTTCCTGTATTCAACCTTCATCTTGGTTGTTTTCAAGAGCTTTATTTGATTGAGTTCTTTCAGCAAGGGTTCTTGGCTTTTCTTAATATTGTTGCAAACTAGAGAAAATCCTCCACCCTCATCAGCTCTTGGTAAATATAGTTGATCAATAGCACTTTTTGGGTGCAAAGCATGGGACATTGTCATTAGTTTTTTTTAATCTTCTAATCCAGATGATCAAGTTCTATCAGGGAGCAGTCAACTATTCCTGCAGTATACTGAATAACAGGGATTTCTTTAATCGCTTTAATGAGGTTTCCATCATTTAGCCTTGATTTCACAGTTTTCTGAAATTTATAAATATTTGTAAGCTCCTTCTAGTGCAGGGCTATCAAACTCGCAGCCCGTGGGCCAGATGCATCACACACTGACCATGCCTAATTTAGCAAAGGGGGAAAAAGTCGTGATACACCATATGACGACACTGTGACATAAGTTTCACGCCCCCGTTCTAGTGTTACTACCTTTATCAAATTTTCATTCCATGGAAAGATGTATTCCAGCATCTTCATCAATTTGTCCTGCCTTCATTGCTATGATTTCACAAATTGCATTCCAATATTTTAATTAAATTCTTTTGAGTTTTGCATTGTTCAGCCTTTGTTTTTCCAAATGAGCGTAAATCATAGAGTAGACGTGTGATTATTTTTTACTCCTTTTTTTAGAAAATTCATATCCACAATTTGTCTTGTCCAAAACTGTTGTCAATGGGCCACTGACAGTATGAAGAGTAAAAGTGATAATGAGTCACCTTGGAAAATTCCATGTTTGATTTCAACTTCTAACTTTTCCCCATTAGCAATCAGCTTTGTTTGCTAAAATTTCATTGAAATATTCATACATTGCCAAATGTCTCTGATGATTCCATAAGTTTTGAGACATTTCTCAATCCAACTATGTGAAACAGAAGTGAATGCCTTTTTATATAATCTATCCAAGCCATAAACAAATTTGTTCTTTTTTTCAAATTTTTAAAAACCAGTTTATCAATCAAAAACTAGTCCTTTGTTCCTCTCAAACTTTTCAAATAACTTTTAACAACTTTATTAAATGGGTTTTGCCCTGTTTTAAGACCTTTCTTGCCACAATTGTTAAGTGAATCACTGCAGTTGTTAAATTAGCCACATGGTTGTTAAGTGAATCTGCCTTATCCATTGACTTTGCTTGTCAGATGGTCACAAAAGGTGATCACATGATCCTGGGACACTGCAACCATCATAGATATGAGTCAGTTGCCATATGTCTGAATTTTGATCACATGACTATGGGGATGCTTCAATGGTTGTAAATGTGAAAAGGGGACATAGGTCACTTTTTTGTAATTTTGAATGGTCACTAAACGAATTGTTGTAAGTCACAAAGTATCTGTAGTGGCCTGTTCAACCTGGAATTTATATATGCCTACGAAATTGAGGGACGAGCTCTATCTTCAGAGGATAAATCACACTAGTCTTCTCCAGAATGATGTTTTTAAACTATTGGGAAATCTATAGATACCCAATTGGAAAGGCTGTGCTAAACGATGTGTGACACAAAGCTATTATTATAGCACAGGGCTGTAACGTCCACATTTGTTACTCCATGGTTATAAAGTACATATACAGACAATTGTTGACCTGTCTAGCCAAGTAAAACTCATCAGCCTATGGGTGCCCATACACAATTCAACAGATTTCCTCCCTTTGATTTTTATCTAATTAAAAAAAAAAAGAGTTCTAAAGCCATTAAAAGTTAGAATTCATAACCGGTATATTGTATTCGGGGTGGGGGGGGGAGGGGAAGCTGGTTAAAAGGCTCTTAAGGTTTAACATCAACTTCTATATCAGTAAGAAAAGGATGCAGTATTTGGGCTGATTTTGTGTGAACAGTCAAACTCTTTCCTAGACATCAAAGAGCAACAATGATAATGAAATCTTCTCCCTGAAAGAGACAAATGATTATGGTTGTTTCAAAAGGATAGACATAGTTCCATCCTGTGCTTTAGTATTGGCCCTGAAGTCTGATATTATATTAATAATAGGTCTGGTCGACACTTGGGATCAAATTATTTTATATTACATGAGGGTGCATAATGGATTATCTGGCTTTTTTTTTTATTTTTTAATGAAATGAAGTGGAGGCAACTTGCCAATTGGATCAGAGTTGAATAAGGAAGAAAGGAGGGGTCTGCCCCCCCCTTATAGTTTCTCAGAACAAAATCATTCACACAGGGAGAAAACACTCTTAATCTCATTAACCCATAGGGAAGTACTTTTCTCCCCTACTAGGAAAAAGGACCCAGGTGGGAGAAGCAAATACTTACGTAGAAAAATGGCTCTGTACCATTCCCCAGTACTGCTGCTGATTTAAGACAATTGACAGTCCCTTGTAGCTATTGATTTAAAAAGAAAGAATATTGAGTGTTCCAATCATATAATGGGTAGTTTGGCCTTTATAAACTACCTCACCCATAGAAATGAATCAGCAAAGATTGTTCTTCTCAGGGCAGCAAAAGGAAAGGGGAAAAGCTCAACCTGTTGGTTTTTAACCAAGAAAGCAAAGCAGTGAAGTCGGTGGCAAACATAAACAATCAAAAGGAAAGTTTGAGTTCAGACGAGAGATTCGTTTCTGGGGATTTTCTCACACCACGATAGTCTAATGTGGACTGGTGTGGAACCCAGATTTGAATTCCCCCTTTTATCACCGAGTTCACGGGGTGACTTTGAGCCAATGGATGTCCCTCAGTCCATCCGGAGCTTGGCAGATCGTTGCTGTGGGAAATCACAGTAGGAAAGTTTCTCATGTATATAGTATCTTGAGCTGCCAGAGAAAAGATAGGAGATGAAAGAAACTAAGTAAATAAATAACTCCACTTAATGGGCCAATTAGAAATCAATCAATAGCAACAGGCATAACCGGAGGACAGGCAATTGTTTGGAAGAAAATTGTACAATAAAACCACAGTTACTGCTGGTGCGTGCCCTTTGGCTTTACAGTGGACACTATTAACTTTGGAGAAATGCCTATCTCATGGTTCTGTTTAAAAAAATCCCAACTCCGTACTACACATAATAACAAAAGCATAACTGTGCACCACATCATAGGCAAGGATGGTTCTGTCACATTCTTTTTGGGCGGCCTGGGAAAGCTGTTCCTTGCCTCCAGCTTGAATATTTCAACTTGCTTTGTAACAAAGGGCTTCAATTGGAATAGCTAACCCCCCTCTGACTTCACTGCCAGCATGCCTTGAACAATTCTGAATTCTGTGCTGTCAGATCATGCATCTGACGAAGAAGCTCTTAATCTGAAACGTTAAAGCTCAGGTACCATATTTATTTACTTACAATTTCAATTTCTGTGGCCAACCTGCACACCACTAACTCTTGGTAAGTTCATGAACCCAAAGGAGTGCTGTACACCTGTTCATTTTCTGCTGCTAACTTTCGGTATCGCCTTCCTCCACCCTGGTACCCTCCAATTAATTTGAATGATAACTCTCATCATCCCCAGCCGGAAAGTCCAACATAACTAGAGGACATCAAGTTGCGAAATCATTATTGTAATACCATTTAGCTCCCGATTACAAACTCGCTTCCTACTTGGCAGCCAGGGCAACAGCAAGTCTAACTGAGCACTAGGGGGGTGTCCTGTGTTATAAAAATATCTGCCTGACCTCAGGCAAGATGGGTGAGAATAAAGACAACAAAATTGAATAGCTAATTATGTACAACAGAAAGCTGTGCGCCATGCTCCCAGATAATATTGGACAAAACTAGAGTAGAAAGCCTGCTACCATCTGTACTAGGTAAAAGAGAAATTCTAGGCCAACTTGGCCCAGCTTCCAAATGTCTTTTGGTATTAATCCCAATATTTGGACACAGAAACATTTGTCTTTGATCATTAAAATCTTACCCAATATTTTACTTCTTTATTAAAGACTCTGGAAAGTAACATTAGAAAATTCATATTTTGCCTCATGCATCCACATCTCTCCCTGATTCAACCTGTGCAAATAGAAATCTTTGTTGATATGTTGTTCTTGTTTATAATTATCCAATCCCGTGTAATTTGGTGCATGTAGAACAATAATTCCCAATAATACAAATTCCTTGCTGCAAGTCACATTGATGGTTTGGACCTCTTTATTTATTACACCTTCAGCTCTTTAAAAGCCTTGTCTTTTTTCTTTTCTTTTTTTAATGAAAAGAATGAGCAATCCGCTGTCTTCTAGATATAGGATTATAAATCCCATCATCCATGTCCTAAGGAATTATACTGCTAATAACCCAGCACCTTCCATAAAGCCATAGGCTGCCCACTTCTGTGAAAAGCATGTCAGTGGAAATTGGTTCTAGGTATGAATTCTGGTATCTGGGATAGACAGAAACGAGCAGACCGATACCACTGTATCTCCTAAAACTGGAGATTTGCAAGATAGATTCTGCAGCATTGTAGTAAATCATAACAAAGAATGTTAATGTTGTTTTCAGCATTCAGCAAGTCTACATTTTAAAAACAAGTTCCTAAGGCTACAGTTGTACAAATCTGTTTGAAAACATGTGTGGGCCATGTTGCTGGAAATAAGGAAGTTAATAAGATCTAGAAAGAGTGGTAAGATTTGAAATCCAGTTAAAGGTTTCTATGTCTTACATATTTCTTTTGTTCTTTTACCCTTGATTAGTAAAACCAAGACAAATATGAATCAGTGTAATAAGAAATAATGTAGACAAAAATACAACCTTGCCAACAATCTATAAATAGTCATACAATGCCAAATACATCTATAGCTGACACATTAATTGGAGATAGAATTTTACCTTTTTTTAAACAGCAAGATAGGCTTAACCGAATCTTACCAACACACCAATGTAATTATTGATGCACCAACACGAATCGCATTAAGTCACACTCTTGGGTATTATTCTATCCCCCTGCAGCTCTAAACCTAGTAATAGAGTTTTGTTTTTGTTTTGTTTTTTTACACCATGCCTTTCTGTTACCCTAACCTTGTTGTCATCTTTATTGCCGCAAACAAAAAAATGAAGAAATACATTGCAGAATGGCTGTCAGCATACTATCAATCAAGTGACATTTTTTCCCAGTAAACATTTTCCTTTTTGAGATGAAGGGGGGTAGCCATAACATCTACATATCAAAATGTTTCAAACAAAATTAATTTGGAAAGTAAATATTTGCTTTGAGCCTCTCTCTACCACAGTCACCTCCCTCCTGCCTTCACTGGGACCGAAGCCTATTCCCAGAAGCTTGGCAGAGCTGAGTTTATCTCCCACACAAGCATGCAATGCTGAGTCAGGCCCACCATGATTTCAGCTTTTGGTGGGGACCTCAAAGCAGATGCACAAACTGGTAAGCCACCCCCGTTAGCAGGTGTATTGGTTGGAAACCTGGAGCAAGACCAGCCACCCAGGATGAACAGATCGTGCTGTAAGGCTCCTGCCTCCTCCTCCCGAGACTGAGTGACACAATGGTCATGAAAACAAAACTCTCAAAGCATATGAAACTTTTTGCTATGAAACTTGAAGAAAAATCCTATCCTAGGGGCCTTTTCTAAATGGATATCATTAACGTAAACTAGAAAGTAGACCTTTTCAAATATTCATATCTGAAATAATTTGAAATATTAGTTGTTTCTGAATCAAACTTACTTTGGATTCAAAGGTTTATATCAAAACCGTTTGCATTGGAAAATTAATGTATTATTAAACAGAAGGGATGCGGTGGCTCAGTGGCTAAGATGCTGAGCTTGTTGATCGAGAGGTCAGCAGTTCAGCAGTTCGAATCCCTAGTGCCTCATAATGAGGTGAACTCCCATTACTTGTCCCAGCTTCTGCCAACCTAGTAGTTCAAAAGCACGTAAAAAATGCAAGTAGAAAAATACGGACCACCTTTAGATGGGAAGGTAACAGCATTGTGTGTGTCTTTGGCATTTAGTCATGCTGACCACATGATCACAGAGACGTCTTCAGACAGCGCTGGCTCTTCAGCTTTGAAAGGGGGATAAGCACCGCCCCCTAGAGTCAAGAACAACTAGCACATATGTGCAAGGGGAATCTTTACCTTTACCTATTATTAGACAGCTCAATTAAGCTTAGGGTGGCACAGTAGCTCAACCGTTAAAAAGTTGGTCTTCTCATCTGGAAAACCGGCAGCCCAGGTCTGAGACCTGAGTGCCACACAACAGGGTGAGCTCCCATTCTTGTCCCAGGTCCTGCCAACCTAGCAGTTTGAAAGCAAGCAAATGTGAGTAGATAAATAAGTACCACATTGGTGGGAAGGTAACAGTGCTCCATGGCATCATGCTAGCCACATGACCGCAGAAATGTCTTTGGACAGCACTGGCTCAATGGCCTTGAAACAGAGATGAGCATCGCCCCCTATAGTCGGCAATGACTAGCAGAGTAAAATCTGTGGGGACTCCTTTATCTTACTTTTACCTATGAAGGTTTAAAGATTTGACTTTTAAAGGGGAAAAAATTTGTTTATTTATTTATTTATTTAATTTTTTTATATTTCTATACCGCCCTTTCCCCGTAGGACTCAGGGCGGTGCACAGCTGGGTAAAAACACAGAAACACACGAAACGTCATAAATTTAAAATTTAAAATTATTAAACAATTTGGCCCAATTTGATTAAAAACCCAAAATTAAAACTCCTAATTAAGATTCATTTAAATAGTCAGCCCGCATGTCGGAATAGCAGGGTCTTGAGGGCATGGCATATGACAGTAGAGGGAAAAAAGGAAAGGGTCACAGACATAGTGTCCTAATAAAAAAATGGAGGAATGGAGAGAAAATTAATGGGATTCCTAGGTTCAAATTTTATAGAGAAGTATATATGGTAAACGTTCAAGTCAAATATATTTATATCTATGGCCTTTCGTTTATAAATGTATTTACAGTATTTTCAAATGTATTTATAAAGGTCACAGTAAGAAAAAGCATGAACCAAAGAATGGGAGAAATTCAGTTAAAAAGAAATAAAATTTGAAATAAAACTTTTTTTCCCATGGAGGGCAGAGTGTAAATAGCTACAGTCTTGTTACACATAGTAACAACACTCTAAGAACTGGAGCTTGAAATAAATGCCAAAAAATAACAAATAAGGGGTCTTTTGGTATGTCGGGTCCTTTGGTTTCAAAAGATGCAAGATGCTGACGGACAACAGGAAGACTAAAACTGCTTAATTCCTAGTTTGCACCTATTTTTTCCACACAAGGAAAGCATAGTTCAATAGGTCAGAAGCCTCACCATGGGAAGCAGAAGAGAAATGCAGGTTAAGCAAGGTAAGAAACTAGCAAGAGAACACCTAGCTGCTTTGAATAAGTTTACATTTCTGGGACAGGATGTTAAAAGAAACTGGCCAATGTGATCTCCAGTATCGCTGGCTGTACTCTTTGAGAACTCCTGGAATGCAGGGGAAGTGCCAGTTGATTGAAGAAGAGCTAATGTTGTTGCAATCTTTAAAAGAAAATGGGGGCAGTTGTGAAATTTAATTTATTTACTACCGGTTCTGTGGGCGTGGCTTGATGGGCCTGGTATGGCTTGGTGGGCATGGCAGGGGAAGGGTGCTGCAAAATCCCCATTCCTTCCCCATTCCTGGGGGAAGGATACTGCAAAATCTCCATTCCCACCCCTCTCTGGGGCCAGCCAGAGGTGGTATTTGCCGGTTCTCCAAACTACTCAAAATTTTCGCTACCGGTTCTTCAGAACCTATCAGAACCTGCTGAATTTCACCCCTGGGGGGTGGGGGGTGGGGGAAGTACAGACCAATTGGCTTGACATCAGTACTTGGGAAGATCCAAGCACTTAGGAACTAGATGATTACTAGAAGCCATTACGGGTTTGTTTTTAAAAAGTTGGTTCGAGACAAATCTTATTGCTGTTTCTGACAAATAAATTAGATTGGTAGTAAACCGAGGAAGTGCTTTGGATATAGTGTACTTTGATTTCAATAAGACATTGAACATAGCCTCCTTCTCAATAAAATGGAACAATGTGAGATCAATAGTCCTACCACTGTATCAAAAGGATTTAGAGTCGATTAAACCAACATATCCCATATGTGGTCCATAATAGATTTGTATCTACATGAAGAGAGAGAGATGCAGTGGGTTGTCTAAGGGTTCTATCCTGGGCTCATTGTGTTTCAATTTTTTCGAAAATGGCTTAGTCTTAGAGAATTAGAGAAGATGCTCATCAAAATTTCAGACAACACAACGCTGTAGGAGAGGGGTTGCTAACGCCTCAAAAGAGAATAGCATCCGACAATATGCAGTTCAGGGTGAGAAATTCATGGGTCTACATTTATGTAGGAAAGATTAAGTGCATGGTACAAGTACCTCAGGGGTGAAATCCAGCAGGTTCTGACAGGTTCTGGAGAACCGGTAGTGGAAATTTTGAGTAGTTTGGAGAACCGGCAAATACCACCTCTGGCTGGCCCTAGAGAGGGGTGGGAATGGAGATTTTGCAGTATCCTTCCCCCAGGAATGGGGAGGGAATGGGGATTTTGTAGTATCCTTCCCCTGCCACGCCCACCAAGCCATACCAGGCCCACCAAGCCACGCCCACAGAAATGGTAGTAAATAAATTAAATTTCACCACTCCCCCCCGCATTTTCTTTTAAAGATTGCAACAACATTAGCTCTTCTTCAATCAACTGGCACTTCCCCTGCATTCCAGGAGTTCTCAAAGAGTACAGCCAGCGATACTGGAGATCACATTGGCCAGTTTCTTTTAACATCCTGTCCCAGAAATGTAAACACATTCAAACAGCTAGGTGTTCTCTTACTAGTTTCTTACCTTGCTTAACCTGCATTTCTCTTCTGCTTCCCATGTTGAGGCTTCTGACCTATTGAACTATGCTTTTCTTGTGTGGAAAAAATAGATGCAAACTAGGAATTAAGCGGTTTAGTCTTCCTGTTGTCCGTCAGCATCTTGCCATCTTTTGCAGCCAAAGGACTGACATACCAAAAGACCCCTTATTTGTTATTTTTTGGCATTTATTTCAAGCTTCAGTTTCTCCATTCCCACCCCAGAGTGGGGTGAAATGGAGATTTTGCAATAACCTTCCCCTGCCTTGCCCACCAAGCCACGCCCACAGAACCAGTAGTAAAAAAAAATGGATTTCACCACTGAAATACCTGCTGAGCAATACTATTACGAGAAGGATCTGGGCATCCTAGTAAACCAGAGATTACAAATTACAACTGCCAAAACAACACCAGTGCAGACTGGTGACTACAGCAGAGATAAAGTGCAGCAAACAAGGCAAATGGAACTCTACTTTATGCTGACTGATCAGGTTTTAGCTGGAGCATTGTGTCCAATTCTGCTGGATGCTGAGGAAATATAAACCCAGAGTTACTCTATCTTGCTAGCGTTGAGCCAAAGCCGGTTCAGCCGGTTCAGCCAAAGCCCAGCTAATTTTCAAAATCCATTGTCAGGCGGGCTAGAGTAACAATAAGCACCTCTGATTTATCAGTTCTTTCCTAGGGAGAAACTAGTTGAGTGTTGTGGCCCGCCAGCAGTCTGCATGGATCGTGGCTGATCCCGACGACAAGGAGGATGGTGTGGGGTTGCGCCAGCAGCCTGTGCAGCCAGCACTCACGTCAGACAGCGAGGACGCTGAAGAGGATGTGGTGCCAGAGACAGAGACTCAGCCTGGGCCTTCAGAACCTCCAGAGGCTCCTTCAAGTGGAGAGAGCGAAGTGGAGGAGCCTCTCCTCAATGCTCGAGCGCACAGGGCTGCCAAAAGGCAGGAGTGGCTACTCAGGAGGAGGAGGTCTCCTCAAGAATAAGGTTTGAGGATAATTGGCCACTCCCTTAGCCTATTTAAGTCTCACACAGTTAGTAATTTCTTGCTGGAAACAATGTGTAATTATTTCAGAGCATTTTGGAGAGAGAGTGTCTTATTGTATCTTGTTTCTGGGCTGGTTGTCAAACTTTGCTGGACTTTGTTTATTCTTGGTACGTTATAAATTTGATAAGGACTGTTAGTGCGTGTCACAATCCTTGGTAATCCGGAGCTGGGACAGAACATTGAGTGGCAAAGCATTTGCTTGGAAGGATATGACATTCCAGGTAAGAGTTAATGATCATGAGCCACAGTGGCGCAGTGGTTAGAGTGCAGTACTGCAGGCTACTTCTGCTGACTGCCAGCTGACTGCAATTTGGCAGTTCAAATCTCACCAGGCTCAAGATTGACTCAGCCTTTCATCTTTCCAAGGTGGGTAAAAAGAGGACCCAGACTGAGGTGGTAAGCAGGGCCAGACTAGGCCTCAAGCCTGAACCAAACTTGGCCCTGAGGTCATGAAGCCTAATAATAAATTAATAAATAATAAATTAATAATTAATATTATAATAAATAATAAATTAATAATTAATATTATAATAAATAATAAATTAATAATTATTAATAATAAAGTGCATAGCTTTATTATTAAATAAGTATAACTGTTTACCAGACATGTATCATTGGTTCTCTAAAAAGTGTACTACGTCATTTACACTATATAAAGAAGCTCCTGGCCCCTAATCGGGGTTCAGGCCATTTTACTCTTCGCTGTGCTTTGAACCTGCGCAAATAAACCTTTACTTCTTTGAAGTGCTGGCTTGTGTTCCGTCATTTCTACAACAAGTTTGTTGGGGGCAATATGCTGACTCTGTAAACGGCTTAGAGAGGGCTGTAAAATGGTATATAAGTCTAAGTGCTATTGCTATCACTTACCATGTTATGAAAAACATGCATGCCTCCCTCTCAAGAACTATGGTCAGACAGAGGAAACATACTGTTGCTTTAACCTCACTTGGTTTTTTTGACAGCCTGTCCTGGAGAAGAGAAGCACTAAAAATCCTTGCATATATTACAGCTAGTCCTCAACTTACAACAGTTTGTTTAGTGACTGTTCAAAGCTACAATGGCACATATGACTGTTGTCACACTTCGGACCATGGCCATGTGATAAATATAAAGATGCTTGGCAACGGACTCATATTTATGATATTTGCATTGTTTTGGGATCACGTGATCATCTTTTGCGACCTTCTGACAAGCAAAATCAATGAGGAAAGCCAGATTCATTTAACAACCAAGTTACTAATTTAAGAACTACAGTGATTCACTTAACATTGAGGCACGGAAGACCGTACAATGGGGCAAAATTCACTTAAGAAACATCTCAGCAACAGAAATTTTGGGCTCGATTGTGGTTGTAAGTCAAGGACTACTTGTACGCTGCTCTGAAAAAAGATTTAATTCCCACCCCCTCTCAATTTTCAATTTACCTTTGAAATGGGGAAATTGGAAGGGGGCTTTATATTCAGAATTATCTTTCTTTCAGATAATTACACTCATGAATTCCTGCATAGGGAGTATAAAAACCCATAAAGTTATTATGGATAACTTTATGGATAATATTATGGATAATATTAATCCCATGGGTACTATTGGAAGAGAATTATAACAGACTCTTTCCAAAAACCAGCCAGACAGGGAAAGGTATATCTGTGGAGGACAAAAAGCAGGAGACCAAAACTATCTTGATAGCAGCTATATTTTTCCTGATTGGAGAAGCTTTGCCTTTCCTGCCTCTCGGATTACGGTTTTGGTATACAAGGTACCCCTGGAAAAGGATAATCTAGAAATAGTGGACACTTCATATCCCATTGTCTGGTGAGTGGCTAGGAAGCATCATGACTCAAGATATGCAGTGTAAAATAACTTCTCGGAATTGTAGCGAATTTAAAATGGCATCTTCCCAGTTCAACTGCTCAATGATAGGGGATCACACTTCGCATCAAATCAAAAACATTTTAAGTACTGGTTTATTAACTATATCTCAGTTGCAAGTTTCACTTATCACATTAAGCCATAAACTACTTTTTAGAAATCACATTATGAATTAGGGCACTGTTTTAAATCCAGACAGTTGATTAGGATGGTCACGAATGTCATCTGAGTATTGCTGAGTCTTAGATCTTTAATTTTCCGCTTAATAAAGTTATCGTACATCTAGCCCAAAAGGACCACACAAGATGAGGAATTTGTTCTTAAAAGTATTGTTAGGAAAAAAGTAAGGCTACGCTGGGGTCTCTTCATCAGAGTTTCTGGCAAAAATCAAATCCAGAAGCACACGCAGATAAACTGATTCAGCTGGATTCATTAACTTCTTTATATACATAATAACAGATGAAGTATTTACAATACCAATATAGATTCTTCTTCAACATAGTAGCAGTTATAGCACAAGGCAGGAGAGAACAGTTAGTTTCATTTCAGCAGAGCAGACAGCATGCACACTGGTTTCAGTTTCAATTCTCTGCACAGACTCAGAAGCTGCAGACTAAGACACACCTTGGCTCCAGTCTGTCTCAGTTCTCAATTGGCTGACTTAGTTGCTATGCCTATTCATTGGCTGACCTTGTTACCATGTCTCTGCCGGTTCATGAATAATCTGACACTCTTCCAATTCTGTGCTCTGTGATGGGAGACTTTAAAGGGAGACCAGGGAAAAATATCACTGGCTGCCACTCTTGATAGCTGTATGCTTTTAGGGGAGAAACCATGGAGGGAGAATGCCTTCTTCATTTCCTGCTTGTCAGTTTCCAGAGGCATCTGGTCAGCTACTGTGTGACACCAAATGTTGGATTACATGGATTCTGAAGTTGAACTAATTTAGCAGGACTCTTCCTACATATTTATTAAAGAGGCATAACATATTATTCAGGCTGGTTGGACAAGCTTACCTTATCGGTAGTAGCTAACCATTGTTACAAAAATAACAGGCTGATAGCTTTTAAATTTTAGAATAGAATAAAATAACAGAGTCGGAAGGGATCTTGTAGGTCTTCTAGTCCTACCTCCTGCTTAGGCAGAAAACCCTATACCACTTCAGACAAATGTTTATCCAACTCTCCCAGGGGGAGAGCCTTCTCTGTGGGGGCACCCGCCCTCTGGAATGAACTGCCCCCGGGGATACGTATGATTCCCGACCTAAGTACCTTTCGTCATGCCCTTAAGACTTTACTAATCCAACAGGCTGGGCTGTCTAGATAAGGAATTTTAGGGGTGTTTTAATCTGAAGTTTTTAAATTTGGGGCCAAATTATTTAATACATTTTAAACTATTTTTAAACTTTGTATTATATGTTGCTTTTACTATGGCTGTACACCGCCGAGTCTCTCGGGAGAAGGGCGGTATAAAAATTTAAATAATAAATAAATAATAATAAACATCTTTGTAAAAACTTCCAGTGTTGGAGCATTCACAACTTCCGGAGCCAAATTGTTCCACTGATTAATGGTTGTAACTGCCAGGAAATTTCTCCTTAGTTCTAAGTTGCTTCTCTCCTTGATTAGTTTCCATCCATTGCTTCTTGTCTTACCCTCAGGTGCTCTGGAGAATAACTTGACTCCCTCTTCTTTGTGGCAGCCCCTGAGATATTGAAACACTGCTATCATGTCTCCCCTAGTCCTTCTTTTCATTAAACTAGACATATCCAGTTCTTGCAACCGTTCTTCATATGTTTTAGCCTCCAGTCCCCTAATCATCTTTGTTGCTCTTCTCTGCACTCTTTCTAGAGTTTCAACATCTTTTTTACATCATGGCGATCAAAACTGAATGCAGTATTCCAAGTGTAATCTTACCAAAGCATTATAACGTAGTATTAACACTTCACCTGATCTTGATTCTATCCCTCTGTTTAGGCTATATAGTTAATACTGTAAATACAATAATGAAATAGTCACAAACACTACCAAAGTCTCATAAATGGTTAGTGACATTATTCCAAACAAGATAAAACCCAGATAAGTGCGGCTGGGAATTTTTACTGCTTAGAGAACAGGGACAATAATCACAAAATTTCCAAAGCAAAACAACAACAAAAAACCCAAATCGTGCTTTTATCCCATGAATCTTTGAATGTACGACTCTAAAAGAAAAAAGGGGACGGGGAACCCCTGGCAGTATTTTTTTTTTTTAAAGCAAAACCTCCAGGCAGTAAAATATTCATTAGGAACAAGCTTAGTACACATTGAGTTTACCGAGTGCTTCCTCAGGAAAAATAAAAAAGCCGTGTGGGGGCAGGAGAGAAGGTTTTGGTGAAAGTGTGGAAATGATGCAAAATGCCTCAGTGCAAGGAAAGGGAACCAGATGGAAGATATTGCTTTAAAAACATAAAAAAACGGCAGATCCTTCCACAATGGAAAAAAAAATAAACATGTTAAAATAAGTACTTAAGGAAAGGTCCTGCTGGATCAAGCCATCCATCTATGTCACACAGTAGGTTGCAGGGTGCTACTTCTCTCCTGCTGTTGTTTCCCAGCAACCAGGATATAAAGAATGCTGTTTATAATTAAGGAGATAGTAAACATCAATACCAGTAGCCATTGATAGCTTGATCCTTCATAAACCTGTCCAGTGTCTCTTTAACAGCACCTCCATTGGCTGCCATGCCATAACTGCTGGCAGCAAATAATACTGTCAGCCTCTCTAGCTGACTGGTAGAATGGCTAGTGATATCTAGCTAGCTATCATTTTGTTTACATACTGCTGGGCTCAGAAAACATCTCCCAGCAATTCACCTAATAAAAAACATCTAAACGTAATAAAAGCCTAAACACCAATAAAAGCTCAAATCTGTGCAATACAGTGGGCACAATGGTGACCATTCACTCCCATAACAGCTCTGTCTTTAATAATCTCCAGAAGGCCAACAGTGAGACTGACAAACTAATGAATCGAGTGGGCTGTTTCTGGACAAAACTGTCTTCTATGTACCCCAGTCAGTGGCAAATCATTGAGACTTCATACAGTACTGTGGGTCAAAACGAACACTTTGAATTGTACCCGGAAATGTATGAGTAAGAGCAACAGCTGTAAAACAGGTCTGTAGGAGTAAAACTTTATTTTACTTCCTTCAGGAGATAAAGCATATATGTAACCGTTAAAACTGTTGAGTTTATATTTATGGGTTGTGCAACAGAGAACATATTTTATAGAATTCATTGGGATTTCATATAAAGGTGATGAATTCACCTAAACACATACTGTTTGCTCATCCATGGTCAAACCATGGATAAATGCAGTCATATTACACATACCTGGTGTTCACTATTTAGACTTGGAACTAGGATCTCCAACATTCATCATTTTGACCCAGCAGTGGGACATCTGGGCCAGAGATGGAGACCAGCAATAGATTTTTAGCCTTTTCCTGCAATAGCCTACCTAACACCTCCTGACATATATTCTATGATTTGTCACAATTAAAATAACTTTGATGCTTTCTCCTTCATCATATAATGCACAATTGCTTTCTACATAAGAATTTAGGAACCAATTCACACTCCACAGGTCTAACCTATCAACTATCCTCAAAGGAACTGCATCTACATGGAGGGAGGTATGCAGTGGGGTACCCCAAGGCTCTGTTTTAGGCCCAGTACTCTTCAAAATCTTCATCAATGATTTGAATGAGGGGATAGATGGGGAATTCATTAAATTTACAGACACCAAGCTAGCAGGAATAGCCAACACTCCAGAAGATAGGCTTAAGATACAGAAGGATCTTGACAGACTTGAACATTGGGCGCTATCTAACAAAATGAAATTTAATGTGAAAAAAGTAAAGTTCTACATTTAGGTAAGAAAAACAAAATGCACAAGTTGAGTAGTAACTGTGAGAGGGATCTTGGAGTCCTAGTGGACAATCATTTAAATATGAGCCAGCAATGTGTGCTGCAGCTGTCAAAAAAGCCAACACAGTTCTAAGCTGCATAAACAGAGAGATAGAATCAGGGGTGGGTTCTAAATTTTTTTACTACCGGTTCTGTGGTGTGGCTTATTTTGTGGGCATGGCTTAGTGGGGGTTAATGTGACTGGGTGGGCGTGGCCAACTTTTTTTTACTTTTAAAAGCATTTTTTCTACAACTTTAAGAAGTTGCAAAAAAAATGCTTTTAGAAGCCTTGGACGATCCCAGCTGAGCAGCGTGATCATCAGAGGCTTTTTTTTTACTTTTAAAAGCATTTTTCGACTGAAGAGGTTGTAGAAAAAATGCTTTTAAAAGTTTTTTTAAAAAGCCTCTGATGTGGTGGGTGGGATAAATGAGTGGCAACCGGGCCGGGGACCGGTTTGGGAGCATGGCCAGCCAATGTTATTACCAGTTCTCCAAACTACTACAAATTTTTACTAGCGGTTCTTGCGAACTGGTGCGAGCCAGGAGCAACCTACCACTGGATAGAATCAAGATCATATGAAGTATTTATACCACTTTATAACGCTTTGGTAAGGCCACACTTGGAATATTGCATCCAGTTTTGGTTGCCATAAAAAGATGTTGAAACTCTAGAAAGAATGCAGAGCAGAGCAACAAAGATGATTAGGGGACTGGAGGCTAAAACATATAAAGAACGGTTGCTGGAATTGGGTATGTCTAGTTTAATGAAAAGAAGGACTCGGGGAGACATGATAGCAGTGTTCCAATATCTCAGGGGCTGCCACAAAAAAAGAGGGAGTCAAGCTATTCTCCAAAGCACCTGAGGGTAGGACAAGAAGCAATGGGTAGAACCAGTGGTGAAATGTAAAATTCGTTACTACCGGTTCTGTGGGCATGGCTTGGTGTGGTGGGGTTAATGAGTGGGCATGGCCAACTTTTTTTTTTTAACTTTTAAAAGCAATTTTTCTACAACCTTAAGAGGTGTTAAGGTTGATCCGGTCCGAACTGGGGGCATTTTACCCATGGTAGAAACTAATCAAGGAGAGCAGCAACTTAGAACTAAGGAGAAATTTCCTGCCAGAACAATTGATCAGTGGGACAACTTGCCTCCAGAAGTTGTAAATGCTCCAACACTGGAAGTTTTTAAGAAGATGTTGGATAACCATTTGTCTGAAGTGGTGTAGGGTTTCCTGCCTAAGCAGGGGGTTGGACTAGAAGACCTCCAAGGTCCCTTCCGACTCTGTTATTTTATTTTAACTATCTCAGCTCTTCTCTCTATCCCAATTAGTTATTCCTCATTCCTTTCAGCTCTACTGAAAGAGAAAAAAAATAAGATTTTAAAGAGGCACTGTCTGTCTTTGAAATCTAGGCATTTAAAGAATAAAATGATTAATCCTTTTCTATACAAGTAATTCACTGAATGGCTTTTTTCCCAAAAGAACAAGAAATGAGATCTGATATATGGATTTAATTAAAATAAGACACATTGTGTTTAAAAAGATTTCAGATTTGAAAGTAGGACCTTATCTGTTTGATTCTGGAACTTTCCTTTAAAAGTCTGCCTAAGTAAGCACTTCAAATGTGCAGGAAAGGGTAAAAATGTTCCTTTTATTAAATTGTTCTTGTATGATTGAGTCAGGTCCTAGCTCATTAAGTTTGGAATGATTTAATTATAGTGTTGTCAAGTTGTGTTACTGATTATTCTCCTGCTGGGCATCAAATGTTTTACCTTCATAGAGATGGAATGGGGAACAGTCTTTTATATTCTTGTAATATACACAATAAAGAGAAATTTTTATTTAATATGACTGAAGGAATTAAATGTTTCCTCCTGTAGAAATAAGAATTATATCTTTTAATCAAGACACATTACCTCAGAGGGACACTTTCAAAAGTAAATTGACACAAGAGGAAAACAACCTGCTTTCTTAAGCCTGACTAGGTGGCTCAAGTAGCTAAAACACTGAGCTTGTCGATCAGAAAGGTCGGCAGTTTGAATCCCTAGTACGGGTCTCCTGCGTGAGCAGGGGGTTGGACTTGATGACCGCCAAGGTCCCTTCCAACTCTGTTCCTAACCTTATATGCATGGTCACATTTTCAGCTGAGTAAGGCCTGAAGAGGCAGAGGCATTTTTCTACCCACTGACTCATTCCCATGTGAGACCAGACTCAAGGAACAAACTTGTTACCGCAAATCTTCCTGTGTTAACTGTGGCTTTAGCAAGTCCTTCCTTTAGGGACCTCTTAATTTCTCTGTTATTTACCTCTATTTTAATAGGTGTTTTTTATGGCTTTTAAATAGCAATAGCACTTAGGCTTATATACCACTTCATAGTGCTTTATAGCCCTCTCTAAGTGGTTTACAGATTCAGCATTTTGCCCCCAACACTCTTGTGTCCTCATTTTACTGACCTGGGAAAGATGGAATCTGAGTCAACCGTGTCAGATCAGGATCGAACTGTTGGCAGTGAGGCCTGTAATACTGCATTCTAACTACTGCGCCACCATGGCAAATATATCATTTTCTTATTATTTTCCCTTATCATTTCCTTATTATTTTCGACATTAAACTTTGAAATGTTATTTCTGTTTTCCTTTTAGGTTTTCTTACTGCTTTTTTTATTGTTTTAATTGTTTTTAACCTGTAAAAATGAAGTGTTTTAATACTGTGTGTGACCAGCCATACGCTAAATAAATAAATATTTTTGTATTTGCATTTTGATCCTGACACAGGAGTTAGAAGTTCTGCAAAAGCCTCTCTTTGCTATCACTACTATAGAAAACCACTGGAACCTTTTGCCGTGGTTTAGGATAAACTCTCCAAAATGCACAATAGTGCACTGTGAGCAGATTGGGGAGGTACGTACATTTTTTTCCCCAAACATCAGTGTTATGTGGCAAGCTGATAGCAATTGTAGGTGGAATCCAGATTCAACTTTTACTGTCCACTCAGGTGGAAACACCTAACTGACCCTGAAAACTTAAGTAGCCTTATCTAGAATCTGATTGAAACTTGAATGAGAAACTTCCAAGATATTCCAGGACTATAGCCTAGTCTGAAAAAAAAATGACAAAGACAACAATGGCAATCACTATTTGCTAAGATATCACAAGTGTGCCATATAATCACCAGAAATTATTCTGGATTCAAGAAAATGCTTTACTTTTATTCCCTTTACCCTATATAGTTACAACAGTTCATTTAGTGACCATTCCAAGTTACAATGGCACTAAAAAAAAGTGACTTATGACCATTTTTCACACTTATGAGCTGGAGGTGGGATTCACTTATCTTCCCTACCGGTTCGCAAATGTGAGTGCAGGCGCCACCTCTGCGCATGGTTTTCTGTGTGTGCGCATAAGTCGCGCATTACATCCAGGTGGGTGGGCAGAGCCTCCCACAGTTGCCGCCATCGGTTCGTGGAATTCAGAGAACTGACTGAATCCCACCAATTATGAACGTTGCAGCATCACTGTGGTCACATGATTTACATTCAGATGCTTGACAACTGATTCACATTTATGACAGTTGCAGTGTCCCGGAATCACGTGATCCTCATTTGCAACCTGACAAGCAAAGTCCATGGGCAAACCAGATTTACTTTTAACAACCACGTTACGAATTTAAGAACTGCAGCGATTCATTTAACCAACATGGTGAAAAAAGTCATGAAATGGGGCAAAACTTGCTGAACAAATTTCTTACTCCGCGATACAAATTCTGGGCTCAATTGCGGTCGTAAGTTGAGGACTGCCTGTATTTTACATCAGCTCACCCGTGGCCCTCTGAATCTGCTGGATCTCAGATCCCATAATTTCAAATACTCTTGGGGGGCGGGGGGCAGGAAACCAAAGGTGAAATCCAAAACTCAGGTTTGGTTAAAAGGGAAGAAGGGAAAATTTTGGCTGTAAGGGTTAACAAACTTTGCGTTTGCTGTGGCTCCCGCTTAAAATCAATAAAAGGCGCTGGAGCCCGTTGAGGGTTAAAAGCTGTCCAAGGCCAACATATTCTCTCTCTCTCTCTCCATGCAATAAATGCATGGCAACCTTTTGTCCTTTAAAACAGAGCAGGAAGGGACACCTGGCCCTGATACTAGCATCTTCGCAGCAAAGAGGAAGTAAGCGCCTTTCTACCCCCTCCCCCGTCCGCCTCTTTGAAGGGGGAGGGGGGAAAGGGGACTCTACAGCTTAGAATGGTAACTATGGAGACCCACTTCCTTCTCTGGTAGCCACTCTGGCTGTACCGCCTCTCTGGTTTTGCCGGGTCTTCCAGCCCCGCCCCCCCAGCCCGCTACCTAGAATACCGCTGAGCAGCCCCCATCGCTGATCCTCGCCCAGGGTGAGTTCGGGCCCTGCTTCTTTGGAACGTTGGGGGGCGGGCGGGGTGGGGGTGGGGGGGAAGCGGGGAGGGAGAGGAGGAGGAGGGAGAAGGGGAGGGGGGAAAGCTCCTCGATGCGGAGCACGCGCTCCTGCGCTTCTTCCGCGTGGCTCCTTCAAGAGCGGGGAATGCCTTATCCCGCTAAGGAAAGCTTTGCACCGGCAGTGAGTCAGAGGGGGCCCTCGCTGGGGGAAGGAGCTAGCGGGGAGGTCTTTGGATTTTCGGCCTGGTTTTTTTTTTTTTAAAAGAGGTTTTTATTTTAAAAAAAAAATAGTTTTGCAAGCGTTTTTTTTTCTTTTAATCCCGTCTTGCAGTTTGGTGAACGAAGCTACGAAGAAGCGGGAGGACGCTTCCCCCCTCTCCCCTTCTCCAAACTGCCCGTGTGTGTGTGTGTTTTGTAAGGAGGCTGCGAAAAGAGGAGGAGGAGGAGGAGAAAACGGCGGCGATGTTGGAAGCGTAGCCTTCGGCTTTTGTTCGGGTAAGAGTTTAGGGTCCACGGGGATCGCACCGGGAATGGGGAGGCTGGCTAGGGTGTTGTTTGAAATGTAACTGTTTTTTGCTTGTGGAATCCGGAATGCATAGCGTAAATAGTGTGAAATGCACAAAATGAGCAAAGCGCTGGGGGAGGGTTTTTAAAATATATATATATATATATATATATTATTTTATTTTATTCCATTCTCAAGAATTTGCATTCCGAGTGTGTCACGATTCCCGCGGGCTCTGATCAGACGGTCCAGCAACCGGACGGGTGTGTTTTATTGTTTGAAAACGCCGATAAGCCACCCCCCACCCACCCCTTTTCCTTTAAGGAAGCCGAACTATGTTGGGCCTCAGCGCCTTTGCAGCAGCTTTGCTGTGGGTGTGGGAAAAGTTTTTTTTTTTTAAGCGCTGCTTAGTGGTGGTGGTGGTGGGAAAACGTGGAGATTTGTTTGCGATAGGAGTATAAAAAAACGCCATCTGTGGCCCAGAGAGAAATGGCCAGTTTGGAGAGTTCGTGGGGCAAAAGTGATGGTCGATGTTGGCTAGCAAAAAAATAAAATAAAAATTGGCAGCTTGAAAAGACAAGGTAAGCGTGATTTTATTAGAATTAGGATTCTTTATTGTCCAAGTGTGATTGGACACACAAGGAATTTGTCTTGGTGCATATGCTCTCAGTGTACATAAAAGAAAAGATACGTTCATCAGGAATCATAAGATACAACACTTAATGATAGTCATGGGGTACAAATAAGCAATCTGGAAACAATATCAATATAAATCGTTTATATAAAAAAGGGCCTGGTGGCTCAGCAGACTAAAGCATTGTGATTAACATCAGCTGTCTGCAATTACTGTGAGTTCGAATGTCACCAGGCTCAAGGTTGACTCAGCCTTCCATCCTTTCTAAGGTAGGTAAAATGAGGACCCAGTTTGTGGGGGCAATAAGCTGATTCTGTATAAATATACAAAAGTATGAAGGCTATTGGTTAACGCATTGGAAGCCACCCTGAGTCTTTGGAGAAGGGCAGCATATAAATCAACTTTATTTTTATATACATACATACACACACACACACACACACCCCGTATTTTCCGGCGTATAAGACGACCCACCTCAGAGCCATTTAAGGTTCGTTAGAGCCTTTCGGGCTGGTCTGCCTGGTTACAGGAGAATGAGACCCAGCGTATAAGACGACTCCCAACTTTTGAGAAGATTTTTGTGTGTTAGAAAGTAGTCTTATACGCAGGAAAATACAGTATATATATAGAGGGGGGGGGTGTCTTTGGTTATTCGGGTCTTCTCCCGCGTAAAATTGGAAGTATCTTGGCGACGTATTGTGCTTCCAGGAGCACTTTGCTCCTGGAAGCACGAAGCCAAGAACACCAGCCTGAAGATGACGAATGAGACTTCGTCGAAACATCGCCAAGATACTTCCAATTTTACGCAGAAGACCCGAATAACCAAAGACCTACATACAAACACCCGCGAAAACCTCAGAAAAGATAGATAGATAGATAGATAGATAGATAGATAGATAGATAGATAGATAGATAGATATAGATATAGATATAGTGTTATTTATACCTTTGTGGGCAAAGGAGGACTGATTTGGGGTAAAATTGAGCAAGTTATATATGATTTCACTACCTTGAAATTATGCCCTGTGTAATTTTATCTCTTTTTTTTTACCCCATTATTAGAATGTCAGGAAAGGCCAGCTTCTCCCTCCTCCAATTGTAATTAAGATACAGCTGCTCTTTTCAGACAACATTTATATACCTGCTCAGGATCTGGTGTGGAGGAGGACAAAGGGAAATTGGAGAAGCCTAGCTAAGCTTAACATGCCTTCATTAACCTTTCGGAATAATTTTTTTAAAAAATTAGATTTATATGCCGCCCTTCTCCGGAGACTCAGGGTGGCTTACAAGGCGTTAAGCAATAGCCTTCATACTTTTGTATATTTTTTATACAAAATCAGCTTATTGCCCCCACAAACTGGGTCCTCAATTTACCTACCTTAGAAAGGATGGAAGGCTGAGTCAACCTTGAGCCTCGAACTTGCAATAATTGCAGACAGCTGAATGTTAATAACAGGCTACTTAGCCTGCTGAGCTATCAGGCTCTTTTTTTTTGCTGAATATGATCTAGTTCTATGTGTATATAATATATATATAATCAATATATCAATACAATATAATTATATCAATATAATCCATCAAATAAGATTACTAGTTTGACCGAACCAAGTTGAGATATGTATGTATATACCCTGTTTCCCCAAAATAAGACATCCTCTGATAATAAGCCCAGTAGGGATTTTGAACGCATGTCGATAAGACCAAGCACTTATTTCAGGGTTCAAAAAAAATATAAGACAGTCTTATTTTTGGGGAAATACAGTACATACATACATAGCTCAACTTGATTCAGTCAAACTAGTAATCTTACTTGATGGAATACATCCCAATCTTGTCATTGCAAATAAAAGGACTGGAAAGCGTGTGTGTATCCATGAATCAACTGGATCTAGGTGGGAAGCCTAGCTAGGCTATGTCCTCCTCCTTCCATTAATTATATCCCTAGCAGTGCTGTTAGAAGGGGGAGTTCCCCAAAGTGCCAGTTTCCATTCAAGATTGAGAAAAAAGGCACCTGGTAAAATTCCCTCTTCTGTTTCAATATTAAAAGCATCAAAAATTATTTACAGCTTGTTATATCTCAATCTGCTAGCACTGTCTGCCGAAACAGATCCGCTACCTGCTTGAATGCAGATGGAAAGAGTTCCAAATCCATTTCATTATCAAAATAATCAGGATCCTCCCTTGGAGGTGTGTAGTCTAGTGAGGTGCAGAAAGAAACTGTCAGGCAGATAGGAATGGAGGTGCTGTGTGAAATCTTGGGAAGTGTTTGTCGACCACGGCAACTTTAAGATGTGTGGACATCAACTTCCAGAATTCCCCAGCCAGCTCAGAATTCCGGGAGTTGAAGGCCACACATCTTAAAATTGCTGAGGTTGAAAAACACTGATGGAGGAGGAATAAAATGCTTTTTTTAAAAAAAAACAAAAGGATTGTCCTTGGGGTATTCAAGGAGCTAGCTATGAGAAGAGATAGACTAGATCAGGAGTCTGCAACCTTAAACACTCAAAGAGCCACAAAGGTCCTAACCAGAAGCCCCACATTTGATTCTGGAGCCAACTAGAAGGCCGGTTCCCCCACCATAGAGTCTCCTAGCATGGCATCCTTTTTCTTCTGCTGACCAGAAGTGCGGTTCCCCCACCACAGAGTCTTCTCCTAGCACAGCGTCCTTTTTCCTCTACCTGTCCTAACCGAAAGTCCTATGAATTGTGGAAACGACTGGCGACAGGAAACCCGCAGCAGAGGGATGAAAGAGCCACAAGTGGCTCCAGAACCGCAGGTTGCTGACCCCTGGACTAGATGTAGCCTTTTTCCTCTTCCTTGCTCTTTTAGAACTTCCGTGACTCCAGCAGGGGAATTGCCAGGATGGCCATGGGCATGCAGGAACAATATGAACCTGTGGCTGAAATTGGTATTGGAGCTTATGGTACTGTCTTCAAGGCCCGGGACTTGCAGAGTGGCAAATTTGTGGCTCTCAAGAATGTACGAGTGCAGAACAGTGAGAATGGACTCCCTCTGTCAACGGTCCGAGAGGTGGCCCTGCTGAAACGTTTGGAGCACCTTGACCACCCCAACATCGTGCGGTGAGAGCCTCATCTATGACTACAAGTCTTCCAGGGGTAGGGGTTTAGGCGTTTGTAGATTTGCAGCTGGTGCAGGACTGTGGACCTGGAACTGCAGCCTTTGAGAGTTAATTGTATAAAAGATATGGCTCAATCAAATGGCACATTTTGTAACTTTGCAGAGATAATAGTAATTATTTTGCAAATACAAATAGTACAAATATATTACTGTGGCGTAAGCTTTTGTAGAGTTCATCTGATGAAGAATAATCTTCAACTCATATACAGAGAGAATATGCCATCAAGTCAACATATATGTGCACATATACACACACGTACGTAGAATCTATGTGTGATTGGGTTTAAGTGATATAATACAGTCATAAAGCCCAGTCTTTGGACAATTCAATTAATTTCTATGTATGCAAAGTTTATGTTAATGCAATCATTTCAGTAAATTAATACTAACAAGGGGTCCTGTAACCATTATCCCTACACTGACTGATTTTCTAGATAAAGGGTAATTCACTGGAAAGCTTTTCTTCAATGGTCCTTTGTTCTACGTGTGTGAGATTATAATGCTGAGTCTTGGGGATGAAGACAGGACCAGACTTGGTTCATATCAAGGGCTGAATGGAAGGAGCGTGTGAAGGATTCAGTGCTCTAAATTTATTTAGCAGTCTACTTTATTGCTGCTCGGGTTTAGTTTGTAATGCTTGAGAACTAAAAAATGAGTCTGTCTTGAATTACAGCAGTTTTCCAAATTCAAAAAAGCCGTGTTAAATGAATTGGATTAGACCTGGAAACAGGTAGTCTTGATGGGATTGTAATTGGTAGAACTAAACTTGAGCAATCTTTGGTCAGTGTGGCCTTTGTACACAGAAAAAAAAACGTTCCAGGTTGGGGAAAGCTGATTTGAAGAGTGGGATCACACAGTCTTAAGAAACAGGGGAAGGAAAATCTATGTGTGACTAAGCTGTAGTGTGATAAGTATGGGTTGGTCTTTTAGCTGTCTATCTAGAGCACAATGCTGCTGTACTTCCTATCTCGGTTAGGATAATCACAATCTGAAAGAGGACTGAGCATATTGATAACTGCTATAACTGCTTGTGGAGAAGGTAGTAGCCCTCTTGAGGTGTATGCTGAAGTTAGCACTAGGAATATGGGAGTTTGGATGGTAGCCGGTTGAGGCCTGGCTTGTTAAACTGGTTTATTGAATAAACCACAATTTGCCTAGGTTTATAAATTATGCTAAACCATGGTTTATACACAGGAGCCTGTGTAGCGTAGAGGGCTAATGCCTCCTACTAAAGGCAGCAATTAACACCAGCTGCCTGTAATTTCTGCGAGTTCAATCCTAGCCAGACTCAAGGTCAACTCAGCCTTCCATCCTTTCTAAGGTGGGTAAATTGAGGACCCAGTTTGTGGGGGCAATAAGCTGATTTTGTATAAATATAAATATACAAAAGTATGAAGGCTATTGCTTAACGCATTGTAAGCCGCCCTGAGTCTCCGGAGAAGGGCGGCATATAAATCAAATAAAAAAAAATTAAAAAACCACGTTAATTTGATCTCTGAGCTTAAACTGAAACAATCAGATTACGATAGCAGGTACAGCAGGTGATCTAAATTGGAGAGAACTATTTTAGAATAATTTGTCTCTGATTATAGTTCTAGATTTATTTGGTCTTATTTGGTCTTCTCAATTCTTTCTTCTATGCTCCAATGGGCATTTTCATCTGCCTTTGTTGTGTGGAGCAGGCCAATTAAGGGCATAGGCTATAATTTGGTTAGATCCTTCACTGAAAGTGCAGCCTAGCCTTTACAGTGCAGTGTCTGGGCAACAGAAAGAGGCCGGTCATATTGGGGTTACAGATCTAATGTACGGTATGTGGCAAACCAGATTAGAGAAGACTGCTGATTATAAAGGATCACCCTTAGCAAATAAGCTCACAAATTGGATCTAGAAGAATCTGGTGGGCTCAAAGACTGTTTCCCCCCCCCCCCCCCCTTATTTGGCTCTCTGTTATTGTGTTGACAAAGGCAGAGCGGAGGCCTTGGCTCTATTGATATTTTACAACGTGGTCAGTATTTGTCTTAAGGATGACTCACAGCAGAAACTGGGTGAACTGAAAGAGTTAGAATGGGAAATAAACACGGGATGGGAGTGAAGAGATTGGGGGAAGGGGTATATCAATAGAATTTTTATAGGAGGATCTTGAGACTGGAATAGAAATATCTTGGTAGGCTTGCTAGACAAAGAAAAAAGCAGACGGCATGGACCCTTAAGAGCCCAATAGATTAAATCCATTCTGTAGAGACCTGTATTATTTCTTGCAAGCTGTGAGATTTCCAGCCTGTCTCATTATTCAGGACATTCGATGTGCCTGGATGTGATTCAGGATCAGGGAAATTCTATTCAAGGATCCTTTTGATTTAAGATGTTATCTTAATTTCACCACCAGTCTCCATCTTCCTTGGCAGTTGTGGAACATTTGCTGAATGTCTCTTCTTTCATTCCTCTTTAGACTAATGGATGTTTGCACCACTACACGGACTGAACGAGAAACCAAAGTGACTCTGGTTTTTGAGCATGTAGATCAGGACCTGAAAGCTTATTTGGAAAAAACACCACCTCCTGGCTTACCCTCAGAAGTAATAAAGGTAGATTGATGTCCAGTACTCTGCTTTCTGGGCTGACCTCCAGATTGGTAAGAAATACAAGGAATCCTAATCAGAGATGTCAATGACACATGTTTTTTTACCTGTCACCTCCAGGACATGATGCGTCAGTTCTTAAGTGGCTTGGATTTCTTACATTCAAATTGCATTGTTCATCGTGACCTTAAGCCAGAAAATATCTTGGTGACCAGCGCTGGTCAAATCAAACTGGCTGACTTTGGACTGGCCCGTATCTACAGCTGCCAGATGGCCTTGACACCATTGGTGAGTGCTGTCCAGATCTTATGAGAAAGAAAAAAGGCTGTTCCTGCTAACACAGCTAAGTTGAGAGATTCATGACGATGGGAATATACCAGCTAATTCTATCCCAATGTTTAGACTTCCAGCTACTAGAATCCCAAATTCTTACGTTATAATAGGGGTCTCCAGTTCACAGGCTGTGGACCGCCACTGGTACATGGACTGCCAGGAACTGGGCTGCTGATCAAGTGAAGGCCCATGTGTGCACGCATGGGGTCCAGATAGCGTGGGAAACCATGCCCTCCTGATCCCGGAAAAACTGCCCTCCTCAGAACCAGTCCCTGGTACCCAAAAGGTAGGGGACTGCTAGGTTATAACACCTGCAGAATAGTAGGTGTGTCAGATGTGGAAGCCATCTTCGGGCCTTCAGGACTGCCACATCTTCTGTGGGAAAATGGGAGGGAGGGTTGTATATAGTGTAGATGATATGTAGTCAAAATAACATTCCTTTCTCAGAGAGTCAAGGATGCATTGTCCTGGCACCTGGAGTCGGATGACTGGGGAGTGTCTTCAGTTTGGACAGTGGATGATTGGACCATGTAATGGACATGAGGGTGCTGGGCAGGGACTTGAACTTTCACTTGGGTGGGGAAAACCTGGAAACTTTCAGATCCGGATTTTCCCAGTATGACATCTCTAATAAAAGGTAGTTTCCAAGCCTCAAGAATTTTCTTTTGTTGGGGGTGTTACTTGGAACCCTGACAAGGTGGCTATTTCTACCTTTAGAGATCTTTGCAGCTAATAGGGAGGGGACTGCTCTGTTCCTGGTTTTTTTTTTTTTTACTGTTGATAGTGGGAAAAGTGTGGTCTTGGTAGGTGTAATGGAACGTAGCCTTGTTCCTCTAATACGTAGCTGCAGATCTACATTCAATATTAGCAATATCATTTCCAAACCAAAATAGATGCTTAGATGTTCTGGTAGGAATGGGGAAGTGGGTAGTTTGTACTGAGTAGGAATTGTGATGGATGGAAGCTCAGGAAATAAAAAGCATCAGGATGTTTTCTTATGGAACTTAGCCTCATCTCCAGCATGGAACTTGAGTTTCCTTCTGTGGTTTTCCTCCATCTTCATGCTACCGGTGTTCTCCTCTCGTCTAGGTGGTCACCCTCTGGTATCGTGCTCCAGAAGTGCTGCTCCAGTCAACCTATGCTACTCCTGTGGACCTATGGAGTGTGGGATGTATCTTTGCAGAGATGTTCCGAAGGAAGTAAGTGGTTGAAGGAAGAAGAAGAGGAAGAAGGACTTTCCTTCCATTTGGGAAAATGAATCTTTGTGCCAGAGCTTCAGTTAGCTAATTTCAGATTGTTTCAAAGCAATTGTACAGGTCCCCATAATGCCTGCAATTTCATGCAGCTCCCCTTTCCCCCCAATTTTGAGTCTTGCATTTTCTATTTTTTAAAAGATGGAATTTCCTCAGAATACCATTATAGGCGTTTATAGTATTGAGCCTGGGTGGGAATGAGTTTTCTCTCTTCAGTGTGTGTGCATGTGCTTGTGTATTGCATTTGCAGAGGTGAAATACGCTGTGCTTCCTTTTTTTCACAGCCTTAACAGAGTGAGTTAATTTGAAATAAGAGGGAAGGATTGATGCAGAAGGGATAAAAGAATAGTTGGAAAAGAGTCCGGAAGCATGGCGAGGGTTGACCCAGGCATGTTCTGTCTTCCAAGGAGACTCACGGTCTGCCACCTTTGCTGTCCTTGTGTCAGATCAGAGCTGGTGAATATACTTTTTTGCTAGCACATGACCACAGTCAGCAGCTGGAAAACAATAGATTAAGGCTTGGCCTGCCAGAATTCTGTCTTGCTTATCTTTCAGGCTAAGGATTGATAGGGAGGAGCCAGTGACCTGCTCTCTTGCTCTCCTTAGGCTTCCCCTTTCAAGAGAAGATAGGATTAGAGAGACTATAGAGCCTAAATTGCACCATGTGCTGTTTTGAAATCGTCTTGCATGTAATTTAAGTTTGAGTATTAGGTAACTAACAAAAAAAAAAAACACAAAAAAATCACAATTCACACAGATTCATATGCTTAATCACTTCACAGTCTTGCACTGTGGAGGTTTAAAACGTTCTGGCTGAAGTGTGGGGGAAACATACAAGTTTACAAAAATCCCAGTTTAATTACGCAGGGTTTTGCCAGTTTCTCTCTCCGTTGTTAAGTGAGTTGAAAGTACTGCTGCCCTTCATTTGCATAAGGCAGGGGTTCCCAACCTGGGGTGCGAAAACTTGGGTTTAGAAGAGTCAAAATTATAGCATGCATATACATAATTATATGCAAATTATATGTGTATTATTATTTTGTAAGGGGTGCGAAAATATATCCGAAGCATTCTAGGCAGGGGTGGGTTCTACTTACCTTTACTACCAGTTTGCAATGGGGCCGTGCGCTCTTCTGTGCGTGCTCAGAAACTTCCTGATGACATCAGAGTTGGTGGGTGGAGCCTCCCGCCGGTTTTACTACCGGTTCTTGTGAACTGGTCCAAACTAGGGGCAACCCACCGCTGATTCTGGGAGTGTGGTATATAGAAAAGGTTGGGAACCCCTGGCACAAGGGAAAAATGCGTGGCCATTATTTCTATAGGTTGTGGTATTCAAGTGTTCAGGTTTGCTCTGGAATCAGATCGAGCCTGATTATTTTGACCATGTTTCCAAACCAGGATTGCTCAAATCAGGTATAGATAACATGGGAGTGTATTTCTCACTACTTATATAATTTGCTCCCATAAATTTCTTCTGGCAGATTCAAGAGTGAAGCCAACAGACAGGCTTCCTTTGAAGCACGTACCACATGAATAGTTCATTACTGGATTTCATCCAACAGTCTTCAGTTCACTGCCACTTAAAACTAAAAAAGTTCTTAGCTGATTTTGCAACAGACGGTATTATTTACATCTTTGGATGCTAAGGGTTTTTATTGGGGAGGGGTGTATTTTGTGAAACATAGCAGATGTCCAAAATTCTACAGTTGGGATATTCTCCTTTACTTCCAAACAGCATCTCTCTGGACTATAAAACAAGCATAAAATATAGGCATGGCATAATACTAACTCATTCATTCCTGATACTTAGAAATAATGCACCCCCCAAATGTCATATAGCCCAAATTTCATATTCTTAAAATTAAACAAATGTATCTGTTTTAACAGATGTGAGCAGCCCCTGCCTTATTCTAGGATGGGTGTCAGCAACCCGCCCTAGAATGTGGCTCTTTGGCCCCTCTGCTGCAGCTCCTTGTGTCATCACTGGCTCATCCTCCCCTCCCAGTCACTCCTCGCCTGGCCTTAGAAATCCGAGGGATACGGGCAGGGGGGAGAGGGGGAGAGAGAGACATAGATACAGGAGTGTGGGGAGAGAGAGAGAAAGAACAAACAGTTCTCTGCCCTAATAACTGGCTGGGTAGGCATGGCTAGGGGAATCATGTGACTGGGTAGGAGTGAGTGACATGGAGTTGGCCACTCCCACCCAGGTTTTGTGGCTCCTGGTGTTTTTTTTTTCTGTGGGAAACGGATCCAAATGGCTCTTTGAGTGCTTAAGGTTGCAGACCCCTGTTCTAGGGTATTTCGGAAACAGAAAACGGGACAGCTAAAATAGCTGTCTTTGTGACAGTTTCCACATGTTAGCAAATAGATAATTTACAGTGTGGGTCTCTTCTGAAGAAAACGTACTTCTTACGCCACTCTTAACATGCAAACATTACAATGAAGTTATTCTACTATTTGGTTTGTGGATTCACAAGATGGCCTTTATGTCATCTTATATCAGCTTTTTTAGGAAGCTGTTAGAATCTTCTGTTCCTGTCAGAATCAAGAGAATATAACCTGACAGAAGAGAGATACTAAATCAGGAAGTAAATGGTTCAGGTCTTTTTTTTCCCCTGACCTTCAGTTCATTATGCATATTCTGTGTCAGTACATTACTTGGTCCTTTTCAAGAGCTAAATATCTGAACATTTGTTCCGTATGTTTTTGTTCTTTTTTAAGCTTTTTTTCCCCTTCTTATATAATATTGATCTTAATTTTAAAAAAAAATAACTATATGGGAAAAACAAAAGTACCTAAAACGTAATCAAAATACAAAACTAAAAGTAATTCTGTTGCATGTTGATATAAACCTTAATGTAATACTTCCAGGTGGGGAACTATGAACTTCTGCATGGCTCAGGAATTCTGGGAATTGTAGTTTACAGATCGTGGTTCCCCACTTTGTAGTTCTATCTCTTACAAAACAGGAGGATAAATTGACCCTTTGAATTTCAATTAAAAAAATGATTTATATAATTGTGATCTCACCATAGAACAGGTATATTATTCTCATATATTAACAAACTATGTTGAATCAAGTCTTGATGTGAAAGAGACAGATACATAATTTTATGTAAATGATAGTTAACTAAATCATGTTTACAGAAGAATTTTGATGTTTCTGTCTGATTTAAGTCCATTCCAATATAAAGAAAATACATAATACAAATTTATTTTCTAGATGGATAATTAGTTTCTCATTGGTTATGATTTCTTTTTGATTGAAACTTCATTATAAAGAAAATGGAAAGCCACTTGTTTCTGACAATCTAAAATTATAATAAACATAATTTTGCAAAGAATAATTAGATCAAGCAAATTCAAAATAAATAACTCTTTTATAAGATTGATTGTCCAAAGGGAGAGGCACTATCCTTACTTTTAGAAAAGCAGGAAATTTGTTTTCTTATATCCAGCTGAAAATGAAATCCACTCAGCATTCATATTTTGAACACTTTTCATTGTCAGAAAGTTTATAATTAGTAAGTGTGTATAATTACAGTTAGTCCTCAAAGATGGTTATTGGGATCTGAATTTTCGTTATTAAGCTTGATTTTGGTTATAAAGAATGACATTCTGTGACTCCATCACTTAGCAATGTTAATCCTGATTTACTGTTGTAGTGAGGATTGTGTGATGTTAAGCGAGGACCTCATTGACCATGATTTGTGACTTCCTTCTGGCTTCCAACAAGCAAAGTCAATGGGAAAGTCCCAGTTACAGTAAATTTTGCCTTAGATGGCTTGCAAACAGGCTGGAGAGTGGATGAGAATATTGACTGTGGCTGGGCAGGTGAGTGCTGACATTATAACTTCGAACAGTCACTGAACAAGTAGTACAGCCCTTTAGTTTTGATATGATGAATTTGTCGAGGTCCATGTAATTTCTAGCAGAACTAAAAACATTACATTTACAATGTTTTCTCTGTTGCCTGGCCTCACGTTATTTAGCAATTATGCTCTTTATAAGGTTGGGTTTAGTCAGTTCTGTGCCCGCTTCCCATCAGTTCTTGTTCCACTAAATCAAGAAAGAGAATCGTACTTTGTATCTGTTCATTTATTTTCTAATATAGTGTTTTCTTGATAGTTACATTCATATCAAGAGGTGTACCTGAGTTTCAAATTGGAACTATTTGAAGATTGAAACACCCTTACCTGAGTGTAAAAAAACCTAGTTTTTGGTGTGAAATGGGCAGTCCTGGTCATTTTGGAAGTATCTTGAGCTTAGATCCTTCCAGAATGATCCAAGGAACCTTGTTTTGCACTTGAGATATTCCTCTCAAGACAGTGATGTGGATACCTCTAGTATATACAGCTTGTCTTTTGGAATCCTGTAGGGTTTCATAAATATATTCTCAAATAGTTTGGAGAAGTGGCTTTCCCTCTTCACATCATCTGTATTTTGCACAGTTAAAGCTCTAATATTGAATAATCTCTAATAGTACTTAGCAATAGCACTTAGGCTTATATACTGCTCCATAGTGCTTTACAGCACTCTCTGAACAGTGTACAAGTATCGGCGTATTGGTCCTCATTTTACTGATTTCGGAAGGACGGAAGGCTGAGTCAACCTTGAGCCCCATCAGGATCGAACTCCAGACTGTGGGCAGTGTTAGCCTGAAATACAGCATTCTAACCACCACCACCGCTGTGTGTGTGTGTGTGTGTGTGTGTGTGTGTGTATGTGTATGTGTAGCTTGAGTTTTTGTCAGTGAACCTTCAGAAAGAGTGTTTTTCACCCATTAAAGCTACTTTTTCTTAGCTTCATTCAAGTTTGCTTTCTGGTTTTCCTCTCTGTTTTATAATTAATTTCTGCCCCTTGTTCTGCCATTATTATCTTTGCCTTTTGCACTGCTTCCACACTCTCCCAATAACCAATCCATTACATAGTAATCTTCCCGTTGTATCTCAGTCTTTCCAAGTATTGCTAAGCAGTGGAAGTTGCTTCTGCTTAGCCATCCTTATTCAGACGACGTTATATATCCTTTACTTCTATGGTCTATGTTACAACATCTTGGATTGATGTTTTGATGCTTATCTTTTCTCCTCATATCCTTTCTATTCTGTTTTTAGGATTCCATCTGCAAGTAGTTTTCCATCTTACTGAAGCTCTTTTCTCCCATTTCCTTTAAAATACCATTTGTTTGTTTTCTTGTTAATTCCCTTTTGAGATACTGTAAGCCATTATTAATTAACCCATCCCTTCTTGCTTTATCTTCTCACCAGTCCTTTTCATCACTTTACTCATTCCTTTGTGATCTCTGCAAAATACTGGCTGTATTGATTATTCAAATAAATTGGCAGGGAAATGACTGCAGTACATTTCTTCATCATTACTGGTAGAAGTTTGTGTTGAGAATTAATTTTACTTTACCTCATGCAGTCCAGTCCAAGCATCTGTTTAGTGATTATCTGCCTGCCTGCCTAGCTAGGTAGGTAGCTACAGTATCTATCATCTATCTATAATCTATTTTGCTATACTTCTATACCCACCTACCTACCTACCTACCTCTCACCTTTTATTTTTTATAAATTAGCCAGGGTGGCAACATATCTAATCCTCTTTCTTCCTCCTCCTTTCCCCACAACAACAATCCTGTGAGGTGGGCTGGCCTTAACCAATAGACCAAACTGGCTCATCATTCCCTTAAAGTATTTATAATGAACAATGGAGGTGCTATAATTCTGCTATTGTCCTTTGAATGCATTTCTTCAAGTAGCATTGTTATATCATGAATGCTATTGGGGTTCAATGTATAACAGGGCCTATCAGGGACAACAATTGTGAACTTCCTGTTTCCATACACGTAACTGCTTTGTAACCTTTCCTAATTCATTTTTTCCTTACCTCTATTGTTGGAATATCCTTATGCCAATAGCCAAAACATTTTTCAAATTTAAATTTAGGATTGCCAGACTATTATTGCTGATATTTGATTTTCCTGTTTTGCAACTATGTAATTGTGTTTTGCATCTGCTGATTTTCTCTTTCGATAACTTTTCATGGCTGCAGCAACAGGGATTAATTACTTGCATTTCTCAATCTCTTTCTTATTTTCCTGTAACTTTGCCTTTAAGGCTTTCCCTCCTTTTGAATTCCTCTCAATTCCTGCTGCTGTAGATTTACTAAATGCGCAGAAACCCTCGTGTTGTCATATCTTAATACCGTAGTAGTAGCCTATCCTTTTGGAGTCTTAACTGCTTCCTTTTGGAAACAGCTCAGCAATGTTTTGTTCAGCTGTTCTACCTGCTCAAAGCCAGCAGAGGGAGTAGCATAATAGAAGGTGACTGCCCAAAAGAGGCCATCACGGGCTTTCAGAGATTTTCTGCAAGAGCTCTTTCTTAACTGGTCCCTTGGGCATACAATTGTAAGAAAGGAAGGGAACGTGGTGGCATGGGGCTTATCAATGAAAGCCAGTTGCGCTTTGGTTAGTGATGGTGAGTGTCCAAGCTTCCTTTTTCTACACAGAATGCCAGATACTTAGCATGTTCTAGGTCAGGGGTCGGCAACCTTAAACACTCAAAGAGCCACTTGGACCCGTTTCCCACAGAAAAGAAAACACCGGGAGCCACAAAACTCTTTTGACATCTAAAATGAAGATAACACTGGGTATATCATTTTTTACCTTTATGCTATGTATAAAAAAACTATAGTGTGTTGCATTTATGAAATCAATGACCTGCTGCAGAGAAAACACATTTTTATTTCTGCATGCAACAAAAACATTTTGAACTCCAAAAGAAAAGATGAGTCGAAAAGTCAATAAATCATGTGCTGGCAGGTGTCGCACATTGGTGGTTGTGATGCATATTTTTCATCCCTCTGCAGCAGAGGGATGAAAGAGCCACATGCGGCTCCAGAGCCGTGGGTTGCAGACCAGTGGTGGGTTGTCCCCGGTTCGCACTGGTTCTATAGAACTGGTAGTAAAACCGGCGGGAGGCTCTGACCCCGATGTCATCAAAATGCTTCTGCGCTTCTGCAGAAGAGCACGCTGCCCCTCTATGAACCGCAAGTAAAGGTAAGTAGAACCCACCCCTGTTGCAGACCCCTGGTCTAGGACAATGGTTCTCAATCTGTGTGGTCCACGGATCCTGGGGAGCTGTGATTTTGTCACGGAGTCCGCGAAGCCTTGAAGAAATGTTATTATTTAAGTCTTGGAGGGTTCGTGGCCACAAAAGCTTTTTAAAGGAGATCGATGGTGAAGAAAAGGCTGAGTACCACTTGTCTAGGGCAATGGATGTCCAACCTTTTGGCTTGCCTGGGCCGCATTGAGTGAAGAGGAACAGTCTTGGGCTGGACATAAAATATATAATATACAGCAGTTTATATAAATCACATAATAGTAAAAGTGGGGCTACCTTACTAGCTGTTCAGGGCTGCATGTGTCCTGAGGGCTGCAGGTTGGATATACCTGTTTTTTATCCGTTTCTTTCAAGCTTTTATTCAGCACTGCATCTTTTTGCATAGTTCTCTTATTTTTCTTTCTAAGATGTTTGGTCTTTGGACACCATAGTCAATCCGGTATTACTTGTGAACAATTGTCCGTCATCTGTCTTTAATGAAAGGAGCCAATTTGATTGAGTACGCCTATAGCTTTGTAATATCCGATTGAAGGGGCGCTGCAGCTTATACAAAGATCTGTCTAAAGCTGCTGTTTTCATTTGGGAGAGGAGGTACATCTAATGATGCATGAAGTATTTTCCTAGATCTTTTATACATCTCTTAAAACTCAATATTTCATTGGCCGAGAACTAGAAATTTGTTAAAAATATGTGTGTGTTTCATGAAGCTCGCAGTTTTTGATGGAACCTTGGGTATTGATGAATCGGAAATACTAATTTGGGCAATCTGATGAAGAATTGGGCTCTCCTGCAGAAAGTATCCTTATCTATAAGCTCCATCAATAGGTACAATCATCTTCTGTCTGTGGCCAGGCCTTCCCGAATTGCCATTGCTTGCTAATTCCAGTAGTCTGGTTTTACTCCCACATTATCTTCAGATAATTCAAAGCCTGTCTCTATGAAGCCTTTTTAATTGTTACTCTTCTCAGTTCAGTGGATTGAATCACAGCTGCCCTAAAATAGTTAACCACCTGATGTACTCCTACTCTTGCCCCTGAATAATATTAACCAAGCCTGATGTTTGACATCAGTGCTTTGATATCAGAAAAAAATAAGGAACGAGCAGTTCTGGTTTTTAAGAGAGTCAGAATTTGTGAGCGTCATAAACTGCCATGACCACAATTTCCTTTTGTCTTCTTTCTAGACCTCTCTTCTGTGGCAAATCAGAAGCTGACCAACTGGGCAAGATCTTTGAGTGAGTCTCAACTTCTTATTATATGCCAAAGGTTGTGGGTCAGTAGATCCTCACAAAGAGGAAGTTGTTATCGTTATTTAGAGCATTGGTTTTGCTCAACATGACTTGAGGTAGCATGACTGATTCTGCTGTATATAAAGATGCAGAGCAAAGGTTTGTGGGTTGGGTTTTGTGAGCCAAAGAAAGCAGAAATGAGTTATCAGAGCTGCAAGATCTTATTTTGTTGATCTTTCTAATTGAGCAAATGGCCAGAAGTAACGGGTTTGGCCACTGGCTTTTGTTGAGAGTTAAAGCGGGGACATTGCTGGGTTGTAACATTCAAGGGGCACAACCTCTCGTGGAGGATGCTGGGAATTGTAGTTGAACAGTATCTGGAGAACACAGATTTCCAGTTCATGTATTAAAAAGTTGGTAAGAAACTATGCAAATAGGACTCACTATTTTATTGTTGATATTTAGTCGTGCTTGATTCCAGTTAAATTGCATGATCTTCATACGAGGCAGGGCTGCAGGGGACGTATTATTTAGGGGACTTAATCTTGTTCTGCACTTACAAGCTCTGGAAATCCGAAAATCCTGAATTAGAACAATGATTACAAGATGAAAAGCCATTCATTCATGTAATTTGGCGATTGGTGCTATGGCTGGGAAGTCTTCCGAGTTGCAGTGCCTAACAGGGTTGCCCCATTGCCTTGAGACCAATCTGAGTTGGATCTAGCTCATGTTTTTTCTCTTTCTTTCCTTCAGCCTGATTGGTCTCCCTTCAGAGGAAGATTGGCCATTGGATGTGTCTCTACCACGCTGTGCCTTTGCTGCTCGCTCCCCACAGCCGGTGGAGAACTTTGTGCCAGAAATCGAGGTCCTGGGGGCTCAGCTGCTTTTGGTAAGTTCCGAAATACCAGAGTAATTACGGCACAAGCCAGAGCACAATAGAAGTTGAGAATTGGGGATAGAATGATCATTGAGAGCCTGAGCTTGGTATTATTCTGAGAATGGAAATACGCAACAAAGGAGAGATTGCCTATCTAGGTAGCTTACATGAGTCAAAAAGTCATTGGTTCTTTGCACCCACCGTCTTGGCATTTGTCTTTGGCAGGGAAGAGGCTAGTGACTCAATATTTGCTAACCAGGAGCAACGTAATTTTCCTCCAGTCATGCTGTTGGTGGCAACTACAGCTGGCATCTGAATAATGTACCGTGTGAATTCGACATTAATCATAGAATAGCGCGAGCAGTACTTTCAGTTGCATCTTCAAGTTTAAGAGAACTACTGAAGTTGGAGCCATCTCCATGGCTCCAGTCCTTGGTTTACTTTTTTTTATTTATTTATTTATATGCCGCCCTTCTCCGGAGACTCAGGGCGGCTTACAATGCGTTAAGCAATAGCCTTCATGCTTTTGTATATTTATACAAAGTCAGCTTATTGCCCCCACAAACTGGGTCCTCAATTTACCCACCTTAGTAAGGATGGAAGGCTGAGTCGACCTTGAGCCTGGCTAGGATTGAACTCAGAGAAATTACAGGCAGCTGGTGTTAATTGCTGCCTTTAGTAGGAGGCATTAGCCCCCTACGCTACACAGGCTCCTTTTACTTGCCTTCAGACCCTCTCTTGTGGCTCTTGCTCAGGAGAGATTTGGAACACAACTGCAATGGTGGATGGACACATGCATATCGGTTTTTATGAGATGTATGTAATGGGTTTCCTTTTTTTGTGTCTGTCCCTCTCTAGGAAATGCTGACATTCAATCCACTGAAGCGTATATCTGCCTTCCAAGCCTTGCATCATCAATACTTTCAGGACAAGAACGCAGGTGAAGGGTAGCACCCCAGCGAATCCCTAAGCCTGGGGGAAGAGACTATACAAAAGACTTTGTGACTATGCGTCTAACGTGAACCCCACCAAGTGGATACACTCAGACTAGTCCCCAAGCTGTCCTGGCTGTGCTAGGATTGAAGGGGTGGGAAGGACAAAGTTTTTGACAACATGCATGAAAACGAGAGAGTCGTGTTGCAGGAAATGCACCATTGAAATCCTTTCCCACCCTGAAAATGTTAGGACTTCATAGTGGCATTTCTCCGTCACACTGCATGCGCATTCTGTATTCCTGGGTTGATCTCCATTGGCGTTCTTGGAGGTCTGTTCGGTTTTGGGACAGCCTGGTTTGAGGCATCTCGGTCATCTATGGGTTCTTTGCCAAAGGTCTCTTTTGGATAGCCCCTTTTTCCTCTTAATAAAAATTTTATAACAGTTTACACATAATAATACTGCTGCCTTATCACATTCCTGTGGCTAACAGTTTGACACTAAAGCCTTGCCTTAGCATGTTGCAGAGCTCCACCAAAATGGGAGCAGAAGATTATTTTTGTATAAGTCTTCACAATTCTTTTTTTAATTGCCAAGACACTGGTCAGGACAGACCTACGCGGTTGGCTATCAGCATGGGGAACGTGTTCAGATGAGAGGCATTCTCCATCTGTTCGATTCCAAATATTAATGTGAAACATTTTTTTAAAGGCTTTTAAAAATGGTAACATTTCAATAAAGGATATGGGTGAGGTCCAGGCAAGTATAGTTTGGTCTTTCCCTTTTCTTGCCACCTGAAGTTGTCTCATGTTGTGATTAGTTTGGTGAATGGTTATCTGGGTTGGATTGCTCAAGTGTTGATTCATCTATGCTTCAAAGAGCTTTCAGGAACAGAAATTCCTATTGCTAAACCTTTTTGCTTTTCAAATTGGAAAACTGATGCTTCACATTGTTGTGTTCTATGACATGTACTGATTTTTCAGAATATTCCAAAAGTTAAGAGAGTTACTGTAAGTCCTGCTTGCTTGCCTGATCTGTTAATGAGGTTCTTGACAATCTGACTCTGCAATAGCCTCTCCGGAACATTCTTCAGCTTTGCTTAGTCCTCTCCTCTCCCCTCCCCTCCCCTCTCCTCCCCTCCCCTCCCCTTCTCTCCTTTCCTCTCCTCCCATTTTCTTTTCCTTTCTCCTTATCCATTTTGCTTTCCGTTACATAGTTTTTTTTTCTTTTCCCATCTTCCTTTGTTCTTGAAGGCTGCTTTGCCCTTTACTATGGGTCTTAATGAATTTGATGTAGTTCTACAAATCTAACATATTCCTTTAGCAAGTATGTTAGATGGAGTAGAAGCTCTTGTCAACTTACAGATATGCCTGAACTACCTTGCAGAAGGGTAAAAAGACAATTCTTGCTCCTGTTGGCAGATCTTTGTTCCTAGGATAAAACAGGGAAGATGGCCATGGTGAGGTGCACCTCTTTCTTTAAAAAAAAAACTAATAAAAATCCCGATTCAACTCTTACAGCTTTTAATGGGCATCTAGCAAAGGGCCTGAGGAATCGTGAAGTGAAACCCCAAAGAACTGTTGCCAATGTTTCGTGAATGTGCGATTTAGCCAAGTAAAAGACACTTCGCTTACATTTTTACTTGCAAAAATATGCCTTTGTTCTAAATAATTTGGTTTTTTTCTTTTTTTGCTGATGGAAGTGGGTAGTTGAAGGAAATTGTTTATACGGGACATACGTCAACATCCAGGTAACTTCAACAAACTGCTTTTTATGTGTTCTGGTTTTGCCAAGATAAGCTGGAGTCTGGCTGCGTGGGATGGATAGCCAAGTTAAACAATGTTTAGTGTTTTTGCTATTTTTTGGGGAGAAGGGAGTGACTGTTCTAAGAAGAAAAAAAACCCTTGACAGAAGTGCCATATCACAACTGACCTGGAATCTTAAGCCATTCAAGTTTAATTTAAAACTCCACTGGGAGCTCGGTTTATCGTAATGCTGTGAGAATATCATGCTCGGCATTTAGTAACAACCATTTTTTTTTTTTTTTTTTTGCTAATACGTTCCTCCTATTTTCCTTGTTTTAGCTAAACGTAAACTGTTATAATGCTTCATTTGAATAAGGTTCTGTCTCTTCCCCTTCGATATATTAATCAACCATTACTCTAACCTGAAATATATTTTTTTTTACAGAGGTTCTTCATAAAAATATATTTTTGTACACATCTGATTTGGGGGTACTCGGAATGGAAGAGACAACCTGGGGAAATTTGGCTGCTTTTTTTTTTTTTTTTTTTTTTTTTGGTCTTTTACAAATTAAAGCTATTTCTAAGTTAACAGTACTTGTGATATATCCAAATCTCTGGGCAGCAAACTGCAAGTTAACTGCATTGTAATACATTCAGTGGTGTGTGTTATTATGTATTCTTCTGTTGATAATCAAGCTTTATCATTGATTTTGCTGTTTAGAGAAATGACAGTGCATTATGCATATTCTTTGAAACATACATGACTCTGGTACATATGTATGCTCGGCAGCAGCTATTGTTATGTGCCTTATATTGAAGTTTATTTCCATTTATGTAGCTCAAGACACCACCTGTATGTTGCTATTTTGATAAAGGAGATATACAATTGATAGCGTGGCTATCACTGAACTTTTCTTCAGAAAGGAAACAGAGTTGAAGCCACACTTGCAACCCGCTCTCTCGTTTTTTGTTGTTAATCTTATTTTGCTTTGCTAAGACGTCACCTCCTTTCAATGATGAGTGTGACAGGATTCCATGCTTTCTCTCTTCCCTTTTAACATCTACATGAAACCCACCGAGTGAGATTACCCATCACCACAGGATGAGGTATCCTAAGCATGTAAATGGATATCCAATTGTACATCTCTTTCGGGGTTGAACTCAATGATGGCATGAATGTTCTTTTGCGGCGCTTGGAAGCCATGGGCATCTGAATGATGAACGACAGGTTTCAACTGAACCTTGGGAAGAGTGGCTGTGGGACTCATCTGTATCTGGTGGGTTTATCATCTTTGATCCTGGATGGGGTCTCCTGAACTGTCTCAGATGGACCCAGTGCATAATCTGGGGTCTTCCAAGACTCATAACTCCTATTTCAAAGAGCAGGTAGCGGAAAATGGCTAGGGAGGGCCTTTGTTGTGCTTTGTGTTGTACACCAGTTGTTCCTTCTCTTAGATTGGGAAGCCCTTCTCATTCATTCCCCGGTCATCCCCCAGATGAACTACTGCCAATACTCTTCACAGTACTTCCATTGTAAAATATCTGGAAGATGCAACTTGTGGAGAATGTAGCAGTGCAGGCATTATGGATGCCTCTAGGGCAGGGGTCCTCAACCAGTGGTTGGATAATGCTGGTTTAACAACCGGTTCGGTGATTGCATGCTGCGTGCATGTGCACAGTTTTACAAATACTAATCTTTTGTGTTACCACTTGGGAGTGACAGCTGAGGTGCGGCAATCCCCTCTGCCGCACCAATCAGCTGAGAAAGGTAAGTATAGTATAGCCTTTATTGTCATTGTACATCATGTATACAATGAAATTGGTTAAAGTAAAGCGCAGGGGCAGGCAGGCTGGCCGATCGGCCGACCTGATCGTCGGAGTGAACTGGTAGAATCCCACCCGTGACCTCAAGCCCCGGGCCACAGTTCACTACTGGGCCTTGAGCCATTCAGAGAACCAGGCCACAGAAATGTGTGTGTGTGTGTGTGTGTGTGTGTGTACACATTTCTACTTGCACAAACAGCGGGAAAGCGCACAACCAGTGGGCGAGCATGCACACGGTCTTATTTGTGCCAGCGGCAGAATCATCCTCTCTTTCTCCCCCCAGTCTGTGAAGCTAGAAAGGTTTGGGAACTCTGCTCTAAGGCTGTGTGTGTAAAAACCATTTGTCCTCTGTGAGCTGCATTGGTTGCCAGGTCCAGTTCAGAGTGTTGGGTATGACTGTTAAAGCCCATCATGGCATGGTTGCAGGTTATCGGAGGAACTGTCTTGTCCCAATTACAACAACCAATTGGCACCCGGCCCAGAAGGAAGTCCAATCACAAATCCTATCAGCTGAAGAATTTTTGACTGGTTGAATTTAGGGAAAGCCTTTTGTTTTGCTACTGCTCCACTCTATGGAATATCTTGCCCCCAGAGGTGAGGTTGGAGCCCACTCTTCTAGCCTTCTGGAAAAGCGTTAAAATCTGGTACTGCTAACATGGGGATCCAATAATGGTATGTAGTCTTGGCAGTGATTGGTGGTTTGAGAATGCTCACTCTGTCCTTTTGATATTTTTGTAAGGATTTTAATGGTCTTTTTACTTGTCAACCACTCAGTCACATACACAGTGAGATAGGCAGTGTATAATAAAGCGCAGGTCCTCAGGGCCATAATCGAGCCCAAAATTTCTATTGCTAAGTGAGCCACTTGCTACGTAAGTTTTGCCCCATTTTACGTCCTTGATTGCCGCAGTTAAGTGAATCTCTGCAGTTAAGTTAGTAACACGGTTGTTAAGTGACTTTCTTATTGACTTCACCTGTCAAAAGGTCACAAAAGGCGAGCATGTGACCCAGGGACACTGCAGCCATCATAAATATGAGTCCGTTGCCAAGCATCCGAATTTTGATCACATAACCATGGGGATGCCACAATGGGCGTAAGTGAAAAATGGTCATGTCACTGTTTTCATTGCCATTGTAACTTTGAACAGTCACTAAATGAATTGTTGCACGTCGAGGACTACCGGTAAGGCCCCTTCCCCTGGTTAGAAACCACAATCTCCTTTTAGGATCAATCCCATGTTTGTAAGACTTCCCAGTGTTTCATAATTAGGATGAAAAATAAGCTTAAAGCCATTGTGTCAGGCCTGGAAGCCATTTTTTGCATTGGCCCTTCAGGCCTGCCACATTTAGTGCTGTGGGAAACTGGGAGGGGGGATTATATAGAGCAAGGGTGATAGTCATACTAACATTCCTTTCTCAGAGACTCAAGGACATCTTGTCCTGCACTCGGAGGGGTGTGACTGGGAGGCATCTCCAGTTGGGACAGTGCTTTGATTGGACCATGTGATGGATATGTGGGTGCTGGGCAGGGGCTTGGACTTTCCTTTGGGTGGGGAAAACCTGGAAGCTTTCAGATTTGGGTTTTCCCAGATGTGCCAATATGACATCTCTAATAAAATGGAACTTTGAGGAACTTCAAGCCTCGGAGTCTTCTTTCGTTGGGGGTGTTACTTGGAACCCTGACACATTGTTGTCTTAACTTGGCTTCTAAGTTCCTGGAGGCCCCCACATGATTGCCTGGTGAAATAAGAATGCTGGGTTGTAGGAATCTTAAGGTTTGAACTAGTAAGGCCAATCTATGGCTCCTGTTAGATTGAACACAGAAAATTCACCTACTTCTCCTTCAGGGCTATGGCTTAATTCTTGGTCAGCCTCTTTACTAGCTCTTAAGTCAAAGGGGCATGCTACTACTTGCTGGGAGGAATAAAGAAGCAGGTTTGAATTTTCAAAAGCTCTAACATTGTTTCAGTTTTCAGTAGAGCATGACTGAAGGCTGATTTTTTTTTTGTAAGCACCAGCATTCAGGACAGTATGCCTTGGAGCAAAGGTTCCTTTACAGAACGTATCACTACCTAACCTTTTCTAGCACTGCTTCCATTCCTTCCCCCCCCCCCCCAAGGTAGTAAAGTAGCAAGTACTAAAGAAAAATGCTCAAGACCTGCATTGGACAGAAATGAATTTATTTAAATTGCCTGTCACAACAGCAGTAGTTCCATGTGTACATGATGGGAAAAATATGTAGATCTTAAAAGCCGTAGGCAGCTCTGAATACATCAGATTGCTATTTTCTGATAGGTTCTTTCCGTCACCCTCCCTATCAACCACCACTGCAGGGCCAAAATAACCCTTAGCGAAAAAGGTGGATTGAGAGAAATAGCCTGCGAACTCCATTTTGTGTGTTTAATGTATGGTATCTGTCTAACCCTTCCTCTAAGGTAAACAGGATAAATCAACCATGGCTACAGTCCAGTTTTCACTTGCCACCTTATATAAAGTGCATGTTGAATTGTTTCAATCAGTTCCTGCAAGTAATGTAGCTCAGTAGACTGCCAGGACCCTTCCCCAGTGTGAAAAGGCTGCTAAAATGGTGGCTAGTTCCTGCTTAAAAATGTCTTCTCCCTGCCTAATGGAGACTATCCTAAGATCTTTTATAGCAGTCATGTTCTTGACCCAGGAGACTTGTAGAATTATAGGCCAGTCTCAATATTCCATTAACATGATATAATGATGAAGAATATAGTAGCCTTGCAGCTCTAGATGCAGCTAAATAATATTGATTTTTCTGGATGAATATCAAGCTTTGGCTAGCTCAGCCTGGGACAACTCACCAAGGACAACTTGCCATGGGATAACTCGCCATGGGACAATTCAATTCAATTTCATTATTTAAAATATTTATTTATTTATTTATTTGTTTAGATTTGTATACCGCCCTTCTCCTTGCGGACTCAGGGCGGTGAACAGCCAAATAAAATAGTACACAAAAGTTAAACAATTTCTTTAAAAAAAGCATATAACTTTATAAATTTAAAATAATTTTAAAAATTATTTTTGTTATTCACATTTCATTTTGTTCCTCCTTTTGCATTCTTTAACAATTCTATTCCACAATTTTGATATTCGTGTAACTCTTGTTCCACGGCGAGTTGTCCCACAACGAGTTGGCTGCAGTGGGTTGGCCATGGCAAAGTTGTCCTAGAGTCGTACTGTAGACCCTTCTGGAACTTTGATGGGAGTATAGCTCTACAAGTTCGGTACCCATTGTCACTTTTGCTATCACCACTACAGTCTATAGTGGACTATAGGATAGACTTTCTGCACTATAGGGTAAGATCAGACTCTTATTTTACCATGGTTCTAATTGTTCCACATCCAGAAGGTGATGCCGAGGTATTAATTGGGGTTGCCTCTTGATGTCTGGTAGACTTCCATTTTGCTCCCTATACTTGTCAGGATGAAACCAGTGTGTGTGTGTGTGTGTAGGGGGGGGAGTTTTGGAAGGGTATTCCCAGCTGATGTTAACCTACCTCTATTGCTCATCATTCAGTTCCAAGAAAGGAACTAGTTCCTGTCAATTCAATAATGCAAGCCAATGAACAAGAACAATCTGAAATTAAATCCAAACGGATTTTCAAATGGGAAATTGAAGATGGAGACCAAGATCGGCCTATAATTTAGATAAAGTTCCCTGAAAAAGCAGGTTCCCAGGCTGGGAGTACTCCTCGAACTTCAAATGTCACTGGATTCTCCTGTGAGGTGAGTGCACCCTTGTAGTTACATCTAAACTAACTGCACCTTTCCCAGGTTGGTCAGGTTTGATGACAAGTTATCAATGTGTTGTTACTTCACGCCTTAACTCCTGCAACTTGTCCATCAAGATACTCGTTTTACAGACTGTACAAAAACTGCCCCTAACCCTAACAAGTACAAAGTACAAGATCATGTGAAGCCTGTACTAAAAGTTCTCTGGTTTGCTTCCTGAGCATAATTGAAGGTGTTCATGTTAACCTTGACAGCTTTAAATGGCTTAGAATCGGTCTCATGATTCACACTTTTATAATTGTTGGGATCTCCAGGATAGGTTCTTTTCGCGATGTCTCCCTTGTGCAACTCACGCCAGCTCTTATTTTCGGGGGTGTGGGAGAGGGCCTCACTCTCAGATAATGCTCCTTCAGGAGCTGCAAATGGCCACTATTTTTTTTTTATTGATTTATTTTGAATTTAGGAAATCTGTAAAGATGCACCTCTCGCCAGGTGCTTGCATTTTAGATGATCTCAGTTATTTGTCATTCATTCGTAATTGCATTCTATTAGCCAACTTTTGTAATCCTCAGAAGGATAGAGTACACATCAAATGTTTACAATGATCTTCTCCCACTTTTTCCCCATCTCAACATTTGACTGGAGTTGTAACCCTAGCTCAAAAAAAAAACGAAAAAAAAGAAAAAAGAAAAAAAAAGAAAAAAGCAGTTGAGAGCGATCAATCTTTCTCAATCCATACTTGTTTTCAAAAAAGGCAGAAAAGTGTTTTGGGGCTTATCTGTACCATACATTGTCACCCAGGATGATAACCTGCTGTAGCTTTAGGAGTTGAGAAGAATTTGCCAAGCTATTTCCACCTGCCTTAAATAAGTTCTTGCTCGCAAAATATGCCACTGATTATGAGACATTCCCTAATCTATAAATAAATAGTACGGGTGCATGTAATAACGGCGCAGCCTATGAAACATTCAAGGTTTCACTAGAAGACATTCATACTCATCAAAGAGAAAGCAGTCCATGTTTTCTTTCCCCGTTAAAAGGGAACGTGCTTTTCGTCTTGAAGGCACGGGTCCTTCCAATCTCCGCCCTCGAAAGATCTGGCTTTGAAAGGACGCCTCTGTAGGAGCTTCACTAGGACCTTTCTTGACAAGAGACGCGACAGCACTGCAACCGTCTTTCCTAGGCTGCCATCTAGCTCACTTAATACTATACAAAGCCCAGTGTTAATGTGTAACATGCTTGTGCTCAGCCGCAGCTTCCCTTGTTAAAAAGTAGAACAAAAGAAATTGCATATGAGAATGACAGCGGGCTGAAACCGGAAGCAGGGGGAGGGGCTACTACACAGGCGGGCTAGCGTTCAAACAACGGAATCCCCAATGGGGGTTAGCTAAGGTCCTCACAAACATCCTTACTCACAACCATCGAATATAGGGGAAACAACTGAACAGGAAAGGACATACCTAGATCACCAGCATACAACAGTTTCAAGTCTTCATCCTCCACCACAGGAAGAATATTGCAAAGGGAACTTGGGATCCAGAACTCAGGCTGGTATCACTCAAGTTCCTTTTGTTCCAAAGGTTAATAGGTTTTCAGAGAAATCACCTTCATGCCAGTTTTAAGAATTTTTAAAGATGTAATGGTGATTACACTACCAGCAAGTGAGTTCTCCGGTCAGTTTTAGGCAGACTATGACCTTCCTCCTTAAAAAGAGGCAGCCTAAATATATGATTGTAAATTCTGAATTTAGGTTAATTTCAACTTCAGCTTGTAAAAAAAAATTCCTAAAATAAGACATATATCATGCTTGTTTAAATCTTTCCCCAGAGCTGCTTCATATAGCACTCGTGTCTACTGTGTTTGACCATAGGAAACACAAATTGGGAAGGCAAACCTGGTGGAAAGTAATTTTATGGGACAATTGTTGCTTCTGCTGCTTAAAAGGTTAAGATAAAGCACTTCACCTTGTCAAAATGAAGACATTTGTGGGGGTGGGGAAGCAGCTTTAGGGAAAATCTATTTTTTTAAAAACACGGGTACGATAATGCAAAAATTTTAAAAACACCAAAATGATTGTAGTTATGAGCAGCAATTACATGAGTCAACAAAATGATTTTTTTTTTCACTATCTTACATGATACCAACTAACGTCTTCCTTTTTCTTCCAGTACTGGATCCCTTTGCCACATGCCAAAGGCTTCATGTCATGGATGAGACCTTTGCTTGCTGTTTCATCCTATCAGCGTTTTGGCATAAGGGCAAAATTCACCCTCCTAGGGCCTTGCGAGAGTGGTTGGCAACCAAGTGATGGAAATGGGAGATCTTAAATAAGCAAGAAGTGACTAACTAAAAAGGAAACCTGGAAGGTGGTAGGAGAAAGAACTATAAAAAGGCACTGGGGTTGGCTCTGGGATCCTTCTGGTTTCTGTAACGCATTGCAAGCCATACTCCAAGGATCTGAAAGGCAAAAATAAATAAATAAATAAATCCAATTACATGATTTCATTCCTTCATCCCAACATGCTTGTTTTATGAATGGTTAAGAAATAATTTGCTACGATTAAAACTGTCTCAGATATATGGTGAGAACCCTTTTCAGCTTTCAGCTTTAAATTCATAAACTTCCTTGGTAACATGATCTTTGCTGAGAATTTGGGAGTTGTGGTCCACTGCGCTAAAAGAAGTCTTTTTTGTCTATCAGCTCTGGAATGCCCTCCCTCAAGATGCCAAATTAATTCAAACGTTGTTTCCATTTTAACACTAAATTAAAAAGTAGCTATTCACCCAAACTTTATAGAGATGTAGGAACTACAGCTTATCCTTGATGTGTAATTATCAAAGGGGTAGATTTTAATGTTACTTGGGTGTATCGAGAGGAGCTGGTTTGATGCAGTGGTTAAGGCACCAGGCTAGCAAGCAGGAGGCTGTGAGTTCAAGTCCTGCCTTAGGTATGAAAACTCAGCTGGGTGACTTTAGGACAGTCACACTCTCTCAGTATAACCTACTTCACAGGATTGTTGTTATGGGGAAAACAAGAGGAGGAGGAAGGTATGTCAGATATGTTTGCCACCTTGAGTTATTTATAAAAATAAATAAATAAAGGTGGGATACAAATAAGTAAATAAATTAAATCCCCTGAGATCAGGGGACATTTCAAAACCACAGGTATCAAACTCGATCGCCTCACAGGCTGGACGTTTGCCTTTGTGGAGCCGGGATGGGCGTGGCCTGTGCGTGATGTATCTGGCCCACGGGCCTGCCAGCCTGACAGGCCTGACTTAAGTGATAGACTGTTAGCTAGGTTAAGTAGCCCCTGCTTTCATTTCGTTTCATAGACATAATTACCTCTGTGAAACTGAAGAAGAGTCCAACTCCACCAAGGATTTTCAAAGCCTCATCGGCATGTTCCATCAGCACAACACCACATTTGAAGCATCCAGACTTTGATTTTGTGCATGGCTGCATGAGGCGACAAAATGCAATGTAACTCTGTATTCCCCATTTGTAAGAGACAACCAGAAACATTTACCTATTTGCAGACACCATTAGCAGCAATCAAAAATTGGACTCAATTAGGAATTGGATTGCTGTTCTTCTGAAGCTGGTGAAAATGGCAGATGACCCTACCAAGTTATTTCTACAAATAATAATAATAATAATAATAATAATAATAATAATAATAATAATAATAATATTGTCATTTTACGTATATACACAGTATACCCATTCAACAAAATTCACTTAACACCCAAAGACCAGGTCCAACACACATAACAATCCGCAAAGTCACTCCCACTCACCACAATTCCTCACCCCTAAACCACCCAAACATCCATACAACAGACCAAGTAATGCTGCCCAACAGCTCACTGATGGTGGTCCTTTAGTTCATTGGTTTTTTTTAAATTTGATTTATATGCCGCCCTTCTCCGGAGACTCAGGGCGGCTTACAATGTGTTAAGCAACAGCCTTCATACATTTGTATATTTATACAAAGTCAGCTTATTGCCCCCACAAACTGGGTCCTTGTTGAGTGCAATTATAGCTCTGGGATTAAAAACTATTCAGAAAATTTGTGGTCTGAGTTTTAATTGTTCTGTATCTTCTGCCAGAAGGCAACAGTCCACTTATTGCATCAAAAATGCTTGCAGGAATTCATATCCCATACGCATTTTGCTTTGAATTTAATCCTGGGTAGTCTGCTCTAAAGAAGATGAGCTGGTCTGAAACATACTTTTAAAACTATGAAACACACAATATATGGATAAATAACACGGTTTTTGTCTTAAGAATGTTTTTGAACTTGCTGACATTATCCAAAAGGGCACCACCACCTGAATTTGCAACCTAGCCTGAACCAGGGATCTCTTTCTCAGCCTCTTGAGGGCTGATTAATTCCAAGTGCTGGAAGTCCGGAGAACCTCAGATTTGGGGTTTCCTTGTTCATCTTCGGTATACCTGAATTTATACAGCAGAAGCGAACAGAACGTCCAAAGAAACTACTGGGATAACTAGATGCTCTGGGTTGGCGACTGATGGTAGTGACTGTGAGTTGCCAGTTAGACTTTCTCTCTACCATCAAAATTGCTCTGGAGGCTGGTTTGAAAGAGAATGACTATCTAAAAGGGTATGGACCTTTTAACAGAGACTAGAACAAGACTAGAACAAGAATGTGACTTGGAACAATTTAGAAATCAATTTTCATCAACATGAATCTCCTTTATGCTCCCCACACAAGAATTGTTGAGATGTCGTTGGTTCTAGAATATGGGTGAGGTTCAAATTGGTCAATAGGTCATCTAATTTTTGAGTAGCTCCTTGCCTCTAGTGAGAATAGGTTGGGGGAGCAGATGGGGAGGAGGTGAGATATGTTGGTGTGCTGTGGACATGGTAGAAGATGAATGGGGTGCTTGAGGGGCTTAATCAGCTCACAGTTACTGTGGTTGATTGTGGTTCTGTGCTAGATAGCAGAGGGTTTTTTTAAAATCGGGATATAGGCCAGCATGAATGTAACAGTAACATAATAACAGGAATTTTGAAGGCCTTCTAATCCAATCTTCTGCTGAAGCAGGAGGCCCTATACCAGTGATGGCTAATCTTTTTGCCGTCGCGTGCCAAAAGCGGGGGGGGGGGGAGCACAGGGGTCGAGCGCGTGTGTGCCCGCACCCATAATTCAATGTACCCCACCCCCATGCACGCATACGCGACCCACCCCCTGCGCAAGCCCCGCTTTTGGCATGAGATGGCACGGTGGGCCCAGTAGGCCTGTTTTTTGCCCTCCTCAGCTCCAGAGGCTTTCTAGGAGCCTGGGGTGGGCTAAAATGGTCTTCCCCAGCCCCCTAGAGGCCAGAAACAGCCCGTTTCCCGATTTCCGGTGGGCCCAAAAGGCCCAAAAATCAGCTGGCTAGTGTACGCATGCATGCTGGAGCTGAGCTAGGGCAATGCTCGTGTGCCCACAGATAGGGCTCCACGTGCCACCTGTGGCACACGTGCCATAAGTTCGCCATCACGGCCCTATACAATTTAGGACAAATGGCTGTCCAATCTCTTCTTAAAAGCCTTCAGTGTTGGGAGCATCAACAACTTCTGGAGGCAAACCGGTCCACTAAATAATTATTCTCACTGTCAGGAAATTTCTACTAAGTTATAGGTTTGTCCTCTCCTTGATAAGCTTCCATCTGTTACTTCTTGTTCTGCCCTCAGGTACTTTGGAGAATAGGTTGACCCCTCTTCTTTGTGACTGCCCCTTGAATATTGGAAGACTGCTGATATGTCACTCCTACTTCTTCACTTCATTAGACTTGACGTATCCAGGTTCCACAACTGTTCATCATGTTTTAGCCTCCAGTCCCCTAATCATCTTCACTGTATATGGGAGTATTGTGGAGGAATAAGATTACAGTTGTGACAGGCAATGGGAAGTATGGCAGTAGGGTTAAGATGAACCACACTCAGGAAAGAAATGCTTGATCTCTTCAATTGTCACTCCCCCTTTTTCAGCTTCCAGCTCTCATTCTAAAAGCCAGATTGCTGGAACCTAAGCTCTAGCTGCTGCTATTGACAGCTCTGTCTATTATTATTTAATATCTATTAAAATCAGTGTATGAGAGTTGGGCAGATAAATTAGTTTAATAAATAAATAAGGATGCCTGACACTTCTTGTTTGCATCACTGAAACCTAAGTGGAGGAGGTCATGTTCTTCTCTTGGAAAGCTGCCAGTCCTGGATTTTGAGTTTGCAACCAACGGGAGTCCTTAGATGCAGGAAGCTGGGTAGATTCTGTCGGTATCAAGTGGCATGACTCTGCAAATAGCTAGGTGCCAATCCTTGTTTGTGCCAAATGGATTTACTCCTCCTGTACCATTCCTCCACCACACTTACATCATAGCATTCGTGTCAGTCGTACTAACTAGACCTTATTGGTGGGGTGGAGATGGAGTATCTCAAGCTGGTAGTTTTGGGAGATTTCAACCTGCCTTTCCTTGACAAGGGTCATGGTAGGAGTCAGGAGTAAATGGTTGCCATGACATTTACAGGCCTAATGCATATGAAAAAAAACACACATTTGATTTGTACTTTGTCTCAATATGATCTGACCCATGACCTTTGTCTGTTGTGGAGAATTTGCTTTATGATTGCTGGGGAGTTCTATGATGGAACCACCTCCTCAGTGGAAAAAGGCCTATTGACCCAAGTGCTTTACAGATGCTGAAGAGTGTAAAACAAATAAAAATAAACAAATCTGTACCTTTAATACTCTGGCCCTTTTTAAAATGACTTGATACTTTTAGGGAAAGATAATTACAACCATTATAATGGTTGCTATAAAGAATTCTTGTGGTATTTTGTAGATAGCCAGCCAGATTCCAAAACAGTTATATTTCAGTGGGAGAATGGAGGTCACTGAATGTCGTATCTTGTGATACGATCTGGGATCATTTTGAATCTTGAGAAAATATCTGAACGTCATCTTCACTGCTTCTTGGTTGGATGCCTGTCCCTCGGGGCTGGTTAGGGCCCCCCATAAAGGGGCAGAAAGTTCAATTTGAAGAGTAATCAATTCTTCTCTAAGTGAGGACCAATGCCTGGTTGCCCTCTGTTCAAAGTGCATTGACTTTGCTTTGACTGTTTGGGATAATTTAGATCTATAACCTAGGAAAGATTCTAGAGAAAGTAGTGGCTCTGCAAGTCCAAAGAATCTAGAGAAAACCGTATTTAGACACTTGGTAGTCAGGTTATAGGCCAGGGCATAGCATGGAAACTGCATTGGTTGCACTTGTGAATGACTTGGAGAGATTAGAATTGGGGGAGCACAACTACTATTGACTGTTCTGAAGAAAGTTATGCTATAAGGCAGTGATGGCAAAACTTTTTGGCACCGAGTGCTGAAGAGGAGCTGCCCAGGGTGCATGCGCCCCCCCCCCCAAATGAACTTCCAGTTTGCTACTGATTTACTGGTTTGCTACCAGTTACTCTTCCAGGTTTCTGGCACTCATGTGTACGCGACGATCAGCTGGCCACACGCATGCTCACACAGGAAAACGGAAGACCACCTCTTCTAGTTTCCAGCACTGCCACATGCAAAAAGGCCACCTGATCGTCATGCACGCATGCGCACCAGAAACCCAGAAGAGGAACGGGCGATGCCAAATGTGCCAGGCAACATGGCTCTACGTGCCACTTTGGGCATGCGTGCCATAGGTTCACCATCACGCCTATAAGGTGAGGATTGCAACTGCATGACTTCTTATTTTCTGGGGGTTTTTTATATTTTTGATTTTGTTATTTTTGTTGATGTATAATTTAGGATTATTATTTTTTTCCCCTTTCTGGATGTCGTTTTCTTTTATAATAAGATTGTTAACTACCCAGAGCCTTTGGGAATAGATAGTATACAAATAACGTAATTATTTAACCAAACCCATCTCTTATGGAATAGAAGGTAATGTCTTGCTAACAAGCTGCTTTTAATTAACTTTAAAACAAAGCTCCTTAAAAAGGAAGGATAGCACGTTGCAAAGGAAAACAGCATCCTTCAGCTGCAGCTTTTAGGGTAGCAACAGATTTGGGCCCTTAGGAAGTCCTTTCTGATAAATATATACTTTGTAGTAGCAGAAATTAATGAGTACGATGCATGCTTTCAAAATTCAAAATATGTTCTCCAACCCTTAAATCCCTGATGGTGAACCTATGGCATGTGTGCCAGAATTAGCACACAGAATCTTCTCTATGGGCACAGTAACTGCCGCCTGTTGCTATTCTAGGTTCCGGCACGCGGAGGAGCACCAGAAACTGGAAAAGCAGCTTCCTGGCACGCATGCGCATGCCGGGAAGCTGAGCTTCCGGTTTCTGGCGTATGCATGTGCACTGGCCAGCTGGTCTTTGGGTGCACATGCGTGCCAGAAACCGGAAGACCGGGTGACTGGTGCGCATGCGCATGCTGGAAACCAGGATCTGCGCCTACGTGCCAGGGGACTGCTCTTCTGGTTTCTGGTGCTTCCACCCCGCGTGCACGCTTCCGTTTCGTCACTCAGTGCCAAAAAAGTTCGCCAACACTGCCTTAGATTAAGGCAGTGTTCATCACTAATCATGATGAAAAGAAACCTTGCTTACTATAAAATAGTTGCAGTCTTGCAGTGAATTTAACATACAATTGTGAATAATAAATACTTAAAGAGTACATCAGCTCTAGTTAACATATTTTTCGGATTATAAGAGGCACCCTTTTCCCCCTTAAAAGGGGGTGAAAATTTAGGTGCATTTTATACACCGAATGTAGCCCTGCCCACCCACTGGCCCCCACCCTTTGGCCTCTGCCTCCCAGCAGTTACCTCCTTGCAAGCAAACAGCAAGAAAAACAGCTCCTTTCAGCTTCAGCGCATCCTAATTAGCACAGGTTGATTGGATTGGCCTCCCGACTCTCAGCTGATTTGCTCTCAACTGTCTTGTGCAGGCTCTGCTGTTTGCTTCAAAGAGGTAAATTGCTGGAGCAGATTTTTTTCCCCTTGTGCTAATCAAGCTATGCTGAAAATGAAAATGAAAGTAAAGCAGTTTGCTGCAAGGAGGCAAAATTGGGCAGAGGCAGGAGGAGATTTCTTTTTCTTCTTTTCCTCACCAAAAAAGGTAGGTGCGTCTTAAACTCCGAAAAATACGGTATGTAAGCACTGCTGGGCCTGGCTGCCAAATGCATTGCCCAGCCTTCTTTTAAATCTTTCTATTGAATAGGGGAGAATCACCCCTGCTGAAAAATTGCTGGAAAGGAAGGTTATTATTTAATGTCATGCCTGGTACTTTGTACAGAGCAATAACATATATTGGGACAAATGCTCACACAGGTAGACAGAACAGCACATTTTTAATGAATGGCTGATACTCTAATCCAGGATGTTCCAATTTGTGTTCCGATGAGCCCTTACTAAGAAAACCTAAAAGGCAGACAAGCTTTCCTAAAAACACAGTTTGCTTGGTTCTCTGTGAATCTTTCCTAAAATGTTTAGCCGGACAATATTCTTAATCACGACCACTTGAAGCAAAAGTGGGGAACAACTAGCCTGTTGAAATGGCAGTCCTGGGGTCCCTCCCTCACCCTCATGAAGTGAGGCAATAATGTTATCGATCTCCCTAATCCCATTCAGAGATACACAGCTGGAGATGGCAATTTAGATAATTACCTCAAGTGAAGGAGCTAAGAACAGAAAAGAGATTTCTGTTTTTAAATCTAGACCACTGAAGGAAGAGGAAATGAGCCACAAGCAACGGAACTAAAAATAAATAAATAAATCGCTGCATCTTGTATGACTGGCTTTGCTGAGCCAGATGGGAATTGCATGGGAATAATCTGGAAGGACTTGAGGTGGAAAGGAAAACCTTTAGGGTGGTGAAAAACTGGAAAGAGTAAAAGCGTGAAGGGTGGCGGAAATATTGAAGAACCTTTTGGTTTTCTATTGTAACAGCCCATATTACAGGTAGTCCTCCATTTACAAACCACCATTGAGCCCAAAATTTCCCTTGCTTTACTTTTACTTTACTTTATTTGGATTTATATACCGCCCTTCTCCTTACGGACTCAGGGCGGTCTAAGCAAGACAGTTGTTAAGTGAGTTTTGGCTCATTTTAAGATCTTTCTTGCCACCGCTGTTAAGTGAATCACTGCGGTTACTAAATTAGTAATGCGGTTGTTAGGTGAATCTGGCTTCCCCATTGATTTTCCTTGTCCAGAAGGCTGCAACAGCTGATCTCATGACCCTGGAACACTGCAACTATCATAAATATGATTCAGTTGCCAAATGTTTGCATTTTGATCACATGACCATAGGGATGCTGCAATGGTTGTAAGTATGAAAAACAGTCATGAATTACCTTTTTTAAAGGGCTGTTGTTAACTTCGAATGGTCACTAAACTAGAACTGTTTTTCTTACTTATATTTTGTATCTTACATCTAGATGAATTTAATGCGAAATCTTTTTAGTTCTCTAAGTATCAATTTTCTCAAAGGAAAGGTTTTACTCTAGCATGTTTCATTTTGCAGTTACAAGTATAGCTATCATACATTAGAAATTGAGAATGGTCTATTCTTTCAAATTCCCTGTACTGAAGCAATAGATACGGCCAATTTCCAGTGCATAGGAAACTTACTTTTAAAATTATCTTGGGTGCTGTAGCTGACTTGTATCAGCATTGGATGCTTTAGGAAATGAGCCAACAGCCCAAAGTAGCAAATGCACCTTAATCCTTACTCATCATTTCCATCATATTAAACCTCTTTAATTAGAGGATATATCATTTACAAGTTAAATATCTCTTCCATAGGGCAAAGAATCCCAAAGTGTACACTTACTGCACTGCAATTGTCAACATCGCTCTTAAATAGCTCAGCAGATTCAGTGTTGTTGAATAACCCACAGCAATTTAAGTTGTTTTCCAATGATATCCTGGTGTTGTCATTCAGTAATTTCCAGGTACCGCTCAAAAGACTTTCCTGGAAGAAGAGAGAGAGAGAAAAAGAGAAAGACTTTGAAAGTCAGTATCATAAAATGGAATTTTCAGCTAAATGACATAAGGGCTTCTTAATTTTTGTCCATATAGCAAAGAAAGCTAAATTTTTAAACTTTTACAGGTAGTCCTTGACTTATGGCCAGTCCCTTAGCAACTGAATTTACAGCAGACTTCCCCAGGACTATTTATGATCTGAATTCAAAGTCAAAAAAGGATGTAAAATCAAGCACAGTCACATGGTGACCTACTTAACAATCTACGACTATAATTCTGGGTTCAATTATGGTCGTAAGTCAAGGGCCACCTGTATGACTTTTTTTTTTTTTTTAAATTAATTTAATTTATATGCCACCCTTCTCCGAAGACTCAGGGCGGCTTACAATGCGTTAAGCAATAGCCTTCATACTTTTGTATATTTATACAAAGTGAGCTTATTGCCCCACAAACTGGGTCCTCAATTTACCTACCTTAGAAAGGATGGAAGGCCTTGAGCCTGTGAGATTCGAACTGGTGTAATTGCAGACAGCTGGATGTTAATTATGGTGCTTTAGTCTGCAGAGCTAAACCAGGCTCTTAGCTACCTTGATGGAACTGTCTGTGAAACAGCAGCTCAGGCATATTCTCCAACCTGTTTCCCTCCTGATGCATTGCATAACTCCAGAATTCCCAAGTGGCACAACAAAAGAAATTCTGGGAATTGTCTAATGCAACTGAAGAATAGGAAATTGCACAAAATATAAACTTAATTAAATGACAGAAGTGAAATTAAATGAAAAGTAAGTAAACACACCCACTGGCTGCATTTGTTCCACATGCTAGAATAAACATGGTTCAGTAGTTTACTGTTCATTATGCTGTGGGAAGTCAGTCATTATCTTAACATGTTGCACAAACTGACAGATCTTTGCTTAATGTGATTTGTTTGGCCACAGCGCATTCCATGAATAGAACTACTATAGAACTACTATATTATGCTATATTAATCACTGCACCACAACCCAAGTATTGGGTTCAGGGTACTATGTGAATGCAACCAACATGCAACAACTCGTGTCAAGAAAGGAAGAGACACGGTTACACACACACAAAACTGGGTGGACAATTAAACAACTACACAGTTGGGCTAAAGGACATGCTAAACACACACACACACACACACACACAGAGAGATAAATGCAAGATTAATATGCTGCTCGAGTGAAGAAAAAAGTCTTCCTGTTACTAAGCTTGGAAAACAAAGAGGGAATTTACCTTATACTTATACTTTTGTTGATCCAACAAGGATGATTCTAATAGTTCCTTTCCTTAAAGTTGCCAAATCACAACTTCCACATTCAGTATTTCTACTTGTATCAAAAGTCTAAGGGATCAAAGCAAATGGGCTGGGAGTCACAAGCTGCACCCTGCTCATGGGATTGGGATATCTTGCCAGTTGCTCCATTTCTTATTCCTTTGTTTGTTTAAATGATGGAACTAAACACGACAGGTCATTTTTTGAAAGTAAATTTGCTGCGGTGCAGGCTAAATATAGCCAGAAAAACCGAACGAAATTCAGGCAGACAGACAGACTTACCTGCTTATGTGTCTTCAGTGCCAGGCATGCACAGGAAATTCCAAACTGGAAAATAAAGATTAGCCCTAGAATTATCATATACTGAAGATGCAGTTAAGGAGCAATTCCGGAAAAATATAGAGTTTGTGAACAGTAAATAAAACTGAGTTACAGATAAAATGATATTTACACAAAGAAAATTAACAGAAAGTAAAATATTCTCAAAATCAATATAGATTTTTCCAAGAAGGTTACTAAAGTGGGAATACTTTTGAAAAATTGGGAATCAGTGATGAATTGTTACCGGTTCGCCCCGGATTGGGCAAACCAGTAGCAGCGACGGGAGGCCCCGCCCAGACACTTCTGTGCATGAGCACCCATGAGCGAACTGGTACCGATGGGTTTTGAAATCCGCCCCTTTTGGGAATGCCATTTTTTTAACATTAGGACACAGGATGTTTCAAACAATCAAAGCTGTTGTTCACGAAGATAAACTACTGTTCATCTAATCAAGAGGGCTATTTTGAGTGGCAATGGTTTCTTAAGGATGGCAGCCATAGAAAGATATTTTTGCCCTACTCACTGGTAAACTCTTACATCAATCAAGGGTCACCACGTATGTAAATAAGAATCCAGAAAATCCAGAAACCAATTCAGACTTTGCAGCTGATATTTTCCTCTCCACCATTATAGCAAAAGAAAAAGGCGTTGGCTTTTCCAGAACCTTTCTTGTATAGCCCATTGTTGGTTAACTATTGTTGAGTTAAACTCAAAAGGTGACTATTTTTGGTTTAAAGTACAATTTGTATATGTCAGCGATGTCTTGGCACACACAGCAGCATTGACTGTTATTTCCTGTTGCCTTACATCATATTTCTCATTTCCAGTTTTCTGGGCAAATAAGGAAGTTGCTTGATACCACTTTACACTGCCTGTCTTTCATTCATGAGCAGCCTAATTCTGCTGAGAAATCCACAAAAAAACCTCCAGACATTGCTGTTGGAAGTGGGAGAGGTGTTACGATAAAACAACATGAGTTGTGCTTGGTAAGCAGATTTTGAATCATCAACAACTAGCCATAATGTTTCAAAAGGCTTCTTCTCAGATTTTTGTGGTTTTAGTAATGCTGATAACCAGGCTCTGCTCAGAAACACGGAGACCTTGAAATACTCCGAAAGGTTATTTTGAAGTCATTCCTTTTTTCTTGAAAAAAAAAAAACCCAACCTTTCTAAAAAACAAAACTGAACTACTCGGAAAATCAGCTGCAGCTCAAGAATCAGTCTCGATTCCTATGTTAATTAGCTTGGTTGGTTTCCATAAAACATAAAGGGAGGAGTGCAAAAAATGCAACCTATGGATCAAATGTGGCCCTTCAGTCCTCTTTTAGAGCCCCAACAGCCCTGGATTGGGTAGGGCCAAAAATTAATACGCGGTTTTGAAAATTTTCAAGTTGGGAAGAATTTTAAGGATCCAAACTGGTACTTTAAAAAATTGCAGCACCATAGGACACTTATTTCACCTCTTAAAAATTCAGCTGTCACCAAACTTCAATCTCATTTCAATTTTGGGTTCTAGCTACTTTTGGACCAAAGCCTCAGGTGACATAAGCTGTGTATCCCTGCATTAAACCCCTGCATGGTTTATAAACTACAATGACTGGGTGTGCACAATTTACTAAACCCAAAACAAAATCAACCATATCATGGTATATTGTATGAACTCTGCTTCTGTCTTCCTTTGTCGGACCATTTACTGAAAAAGAGACCGCAACAAAACTTGGCAAGCCAACTTCGATCCATCACACTACTGCTGAGATTGTATCAATTCTCCTCCTCCTATCCTGAAGAGCATGGTATCCCTTTATGGATGACAAGGTTTCTTTTCTTTCTTTTTCATAACTCATTAATCAAGTTATATTGATTTGATTAACGACTCTTTTTATAAGTCATTAATCATCAGTCATATCAACAATCTGCTGCTACTTGAACCAATATATCCATCACTGAGTAAGTGTTAAAATCTTGCAGGGAAACAAGAAAGCTGCATCTATGTTCCCCATACTTTCTCCCACCCTATCATCAAAGTTCAATGAACAGCTTACAAAAATGTAATCCTACTAAGTCCTTTACATATCCAGCAAACTCTTAACACAAATGATGTTGGCACAGTAGATGGAAGTTACAAGAAGAATGTTACAGAACCAAAGAATAACAATCATGTGTCCCAAAAGCAAATATTCAGTTACGATATATAATTCTAAAAACAGACTCACCAACTACTCTACCCTATCCCAAGAACACTAACAATTTCTATTCAATAGGTTTGCCGACATAAATAAGAAAATAAAGAAGGAGCAATCCAGCTTTATCACTAATATAATCTCTAGTGATAAAGCCGGATTGTTCCTTGTACATCCGGATATACTCTGGTATCTGTTGCATCCACGTGGATATGACAATTTAGGACGGTGCAAAAATGGATGGAGAAGGGACAGCATGAAAGCATTAAATTCAGGAAACATTTATGCTTATATATTTGTTTTAATGATACAGGGCTATATTTCAGCTTCTGCTTCTAGGAAATCATGCAAAGGAATGGCTAGTCTGAATCCACCCATTAACCAAAGAAGGAGCAGCTTCAGAAAATTTGCTGTCTGCCTCCCTGCCAAAAAGAATAATTAAAAGATCCCATAGCCTGCCCCCCCCCCAAATTCCTTTCCTTTTATTGCAATAGTTCAGAGCTTTTATTCTGAAAGTTTATGGGATGAGACTGACAATACAGATATTTGTCATAAACATAGAGTTTATTTCTGGCCTCTTTTTTCTAAGTTTACATGCACTATTTTATAATAGATTTTCTGCTGTAATGTTCTACAGTTCTACCCAGACACAGATTTATTCGTCATTTTATATATGCATGGTTTAATCCTATCTTAATATTATAATGATCTGAGGGTTGGAAGGGACTATATCATAATCAAATTTTAATTCCTTGCCCGAGGGCAGGATTCTTTACTAGTTATTTTCATCAACAGATTCACACTTTCCATACCATGACAAATACAGACTGGAGCAGAGCCTTGGAATTAAGGCAAGGCTTAATTTCTGTATTGTTATTCTCAATACAGAAGAAAAAAATATTACCTATTTGGTAGTCTCAAGTACCCAAGTGAAAGTGAGAAAAACTTACAAATGTATTTCACCAACATATCTATCTTCCTCCCATATCCCTTAAACTCCCATCAAGCATAGTAGGGGTTCAATGGGAATTGTAGCTCATCAAGATCTAAACAGCCACAAGTTTTCACTTTTAACTTAGGCAGCCCACAATAGGAATAGCAAAGCAATAATACTTAAGATTTATATACTGCTTCATACTGCTTTATAGCCCTCCCTAAGACCTTGAAATACTCAGAAAGGTTCTTTTGAAGTCATTCCCCCTTCCTTAAAAACAAAAAAAACCCAACCTTTCTAAGAAATGAAACTGTACCACTCGGAACAGTTTACAGAGTCAGCATATTAGCTGTCTCTCTCTAAGAGGTTTACAGAGTCAGTATATTGGCCTCTAACAATATGGGTCATTTTAAGGATGGAAGGCTGAGACAACCTTGAGCTGGTGAGGATTGAACTGCTGGCAATGAGCAGAGTTAGTGTGCAATACTACATTCTAACCACTACGCCATTGGGGATCTTATTATAACTGGCAATTTCAACTCTAGTCATGCCAATGAGACATCTGGTGGAATTCTCACATATCTATTTTTGCAAGGTAGATTTCAGGAGACAGGCAATAAATTCTGTCAAGAGCATAAAAAGATACAAAGAAAAGCATGACTTGGTGATGGTTGATAGCACCAATGAGTCCCACGATGGCGATGAGAAGCAGGAAGAAGCCCACAGCAATGACCCCTCCGATGATGTGGAGGCTGGGGACAATCCCAAATCCTTTACCCCAGGCAGCTACACCAATCAGTAGTAGACCAACCAGCTGGAAAACAAGAAAGATTTGGGGTTAGGAAGATGGAAAAATCAGAAACACTGCTAACAATTCCAATCTATTTAGCTTTTCTTTTCTCTTCAATAAAGTTGCATTATTTCCATTCCCAAATGCTACATATTGTACTGCGATTATTGCTCAAGCATAGCATTGTATCTATGAACTAGCCTCCTTTGGATTATAAATCCATTTAACCCCATTCCAGTGAACTGGCCTGAACGTCTGCTCAGTATCATTATCATTCTAGTTTTTGCAGCTGGTGACAAGACTTTCTCATCAACCAGACTGTGGAAAAATTGGCTGCATCCTATAAAACAGTTTTAGTACATTACAAAATTGTCACAATATCCTAAGGGTTCCTAAGAGATCTGAAATCAAAACAGGGATTTCTTTTTCTCACTTTCCTATTGTTCATTCCAAATAATCAGTGCCAAAACTAGGTACCATATTCTCCCCCCTCTAATGCTGCTATATTTTACATTTATTGTAGAACAGCAAACTAACTTCAGATAGAGTGGGGAAAGTAGAGTTTCTTCCATTGCCATTACAACAGAGTGATTAAAAGAGTGACTCTTCACATTAAACCACCTTAAATAAATACAACTTTATTTGGCTAGCCTTATCAACATCCATATACCCATAAAATTATATTTTCACTGTACTATGTTTAAATTACTCAAAATGTTTCCAAGCCAACAGAATATTGGAAAGTTATAGAAAGGCTAGCAAGCTATTTAGAGCTATAGTAAAGTCATTGTCCTGAGAATAACACACTTTGTCGTTTTACACTATTTGAACATTTTTAATTACTTAAATTTTTTCAGTAGCTTAGTTTAGCTTGCTTGGTGTTAACTTCCAAGATGGAAAGATTCCTTCACACCTTTTGTTATGGGCATAGAGGTAAGAGACTTTCCAATGATACAGGCCCCAACCAATGAGTGCCAAACCCAGCTATTCTCCACAAAAGAGAGAAGGGAATTACAGCCTCATTTACTGACCAGTTGTTCAGCAATTGTTCAAAGTTATGAAGGTACTGGGGAAAAAAAGCTGGTTCTTGAAGTTCCAGCTGTCACAACATGTCATGTGATTGTGATCTGGCCTCTTGGCAACCAGCTCATACTTACCACATTGCAGCCTCCTAAGGTCACACGATCACAATTTGGGGTCTTCCCTGCTTGGCTTCCCATAAGCAAAATCAATGGGGAAGTCAAGCAGGGAAGGTCCTACAGGTTGCTCTGGTCAGTTGATCACTCTCTCTCCAGTCTGCCAGCAGCTGCCCCTGTGCCTCCACTGCATTCGTGTCACACAAGCCACTTCCACACCCTTTCCCATTCAGCACCAGCACCATACTTGCCTGTTTGTAAACCACCCGGGACTTGCTTAACGACTTGTAATCCTCACTTAACAGCAGCAGTTAAGCAGTGATGTGGTCGAGTGATATTGCTCTTTACAACCACATTGTTTAACAATAGAAATTTCATCCCTATTACTGCGGTTAACTGACAACTACCTACAGTAGACTTCATACTCAATTTCAAATACTTTCCAATATAAGCTATCTACTATGTAGGCCTTGGTGTTCTCTGAGCTTGATTGCCTTCCATTGTCTTGGTTCTCTTCTACTGATAAGTGAGGTAAGTTTGTTTTTAACCACAAGAAGTTGTCCAAATAAGAGGAAAAGACACAGAACAGAAATGTGACAAATGCGTTTCTCAAACAAGAATGCCAAGTGCAAGGTCTCTTTGATATATACAAAGAGAAAATATTGCTCAGACATGTAGGTCCACATGCACCATAACAAGGACAGGGCACTGTCTAGTCATAAAGACAGAGAATAACAGAATAACAGAGTTAGAAGGGACCCTGGACTTCTTCTAGTCCATCCTCCTGCTCAACCCATAACATTTCAGAGAAATGGTTGTCAAATCTCTCCTTAAACCCTCCAGTGTTGGAGCCCACAACTTCTAGACGCAAGTCGTTCCACTGCTTAATTGTTCTCAATGTTAGGAAATTTCTAATCTAAATTTCTAGTTTCCACCCATTGTCTTGTCCTGTCTTTGGGTATTTCGGAGAACAGGTTGACCTCCTCTTCTTTGTGGCAGCCCCTTAGATATAAGAACACTGCTACACAGTTATGAGCTATACAATTATTACAATGTACATATATTAGAACTCAAATTCAGTAATGCCTCGGCAAAGAAATATGGGAAGCTAGGGGTGAAATTTGATTCACACTGTGGGCTGGAAAATTATCCCATTTTTCTCTCAATATTAGCAATTCTCTCAACATTTTTGACATTGGAGGTTTGATAAAAGTCGATATAATTAAGAGTAGGAGCTAAACACAAGAAGATACCGGTACATTTTAAAACAATAGACTGCTATCTGAAGTCTAAATATTATAGACTAAAATCTGAAGTTTATTTATTTTATTTATTCAACATATTGAATAACATACTTATTCAATTAATATTGCTGCCAATCTCACCTAACTGACTCTGGGCAGCTTACATAATTAAAAACAGCAAAAAATTGGAAATAACAGCCACTGAAAGTAATTAAAACAGTTAATTAGTACACTAAAAGTAATGTGTAGAGGAGTCTGAGTTTGAAGGGAAAGCTACCATAGCTTCACAGTGCAGTAGCAACTCAGGCCAATCTGACTTTCTAGTTAACCAATACTGGCTGTATTGGCATCTATTATTAACCATCTATTAACCTAGCTTTTTCTGTTTGGGCAGGAAGGTAACAAGAATAGTCAAACAAGGCCTAGGGAGAAAATGAAGAAAGCAGGTTTCATTTAAAGTGGGGAAGCTTAAGAGACACATTAACTTTTTTTTAAGCATTTGCACCAAAGAGAGCAGACTGCCTTCCATCCTGTCTCTAACCTTCCTATTTTAGGAAAGTCTATGGAGATTCTCAGTCATCCAGGTCATAGTTGTCCCCAAGGGGCTTTTTCAAGAGGCAACTGGATTTCCTTGTTTTTCTTTGAAGACGTTTTGCTTCTCATCCAAGAAGCTTCTTCAGCTCTGACTGGAGGAAGGGGAATGGAAGGATTTAAACTCCTTGCAGAAAAACCCTGTCACCTAGGATGACCAGCTGTCTGCAAGGAGTATAAATCCTTCCATTCCCCACCATCCAGTCGGAGCTGAAGAAGCTTCTTGGATGAGAAGTGAAACGTCTTCAAAGAATAACAAGAAAGACAAGTTGCCTCTTGAAAAAAAGCACCTTTGGGTCTTTTAGGAAAGGTTGTTGAGAAAGTGGATGGCTTGCAGTTTCAGAAGACACTCAAGGAAGCAGATTATTTGGACTCTTAATCAGGATTCAGATCTGGTTACAGCATTGAAATGGCACTGATTATGCTTGTTAACAACATCTGTTGTGTTGGGAGCAGCACAGTGCATCCGTTCTGGTCCTCCTGGATCTCTCATCAGCTTTCAATACTATTGATTATAGTTATCTTTCTGGACCAGTTCAGGGGACTGGAAGTGAGAGGCCAGTGGTGAAATCCAAATTTTTTTACTACCAGTTCTGTGGGCGTGGCTTGGTGGGCATGGTGTGGCTTGGTGGGTGTGGCAGGGGGAAGGATATTGCAAAATCGCCATTCCCACCACACTCTGGGGCCAGCCAGAGGTGGTATTTGCCTGTTCTCTGAACTGCTCAAAATTTCCACTACTGGTTCTCCAGAACCTGTCAGAACCTGCTGGATTTCACCCCTGTGAGAGGGACAGTATTAAAGTAGGTTTTTTATCCTTTTTCTGGAATCAGTTCCAATCAGTATTGACGGGATGGGAAAGTGGGAGGATTGAGCCTGAGGCCCCCACTTTGTGGTGTTTGATCGGGGCTCTAACATCTCCTATCCCTGTTTAGAATCTATGTGAAACTGCTGGGTAAGGCACAGGGTTATACTGTGTCATACAGATTATATCGAATCATACATCTCTACTCCAGACTGACCAAGAGATGCTGTCAAGGTTCTTTCCCAAGGTCTGGAGTCTGTGGAGGTTGGGTAAAAAACAACAACATGCTTCAGTTCAACCCTGGCAAGACCAAGCAGCTACAGTGAGCACCCCTTAACCTTCCAGGTCCTGAGATTTTCCATCTTTGGCTCTGAGTGGGGTTGCACTCCCTCAGACAGAGCTGGTTTACAATTTGGGGTTTCTCCTGGACTCAGGGTTCCTGCTAAAAGAGCAGAAGGCTTCCCTGACTAGGAGAACCTTTTGACAGCTCTTTGCCTTATGCGTCAATTGCACCCATTTCCAAATTGAGAGGCCCTAGTGACCCATGCCTTAGTTGTCCACTGGTTCGATTACTATAATGCACTCTACATATGCCTGCTCTTGAAGATGTTTCACAACTAGTCCAGAATGCAGCATCATGGACATATCACAATATGCTCATGAATCATCTCTGTTGCATGAGCCACAATGACTTTCAGGAAACCGCTGGGTAGAATTCAAGATGCTGGCTGTCACTTACCATACTTTACCACCTACACAGCACAGTGCCAAGTTATTTCAGAGTCACCTGTCTCTCCCACCTCCGAGAACTAGCAGGATTGGCATGCTCCATACCTATTCCGTTGGGCAGAGTCTCCTTGTGGGATCTAAGAGTTTTCTCTGTTTTGGTACCAGTTCTAAGGAACAGCATCTCTCTAGAACAGGGATGGCGAACCTTTTCGGCACGCGGAAATGTTGTGTGTGTGCGCTTGTCAGGACCATGCTCCGGAAAAGCCAAACCTCTGGGTTCTAGCGCGCACGCGTGCCCGACGATCAGCTGGTTGGCGTGCATGTGCAGGCCGGTTTTCGGCACTGCAGCACGCACGAAGGGATCACGCTCCAGAAAAGCCGAACTTCCAGGTTTTGGCACAAATGTGCACTCGACAATCAGCTGGCCAGCGCACATGCACACACCACTTTTGGCACTGCTACGTGCATGATGGACAGCTGATTGTCACATGCCGATGCACATCAGAAACCTGGAAGACAAACAGGTAAGGTCGCGCGTGGTGGGCGATATGGGTTCTCGTGCCACTTTGGGCACGTGTGCCATAGGTTCGCCATCATGGCTCTAGAATATGGATGGCCCCAAACTGTTGGACTTTCACAAAGCATTAAAGGCCTAGTCCCAGGCTTTTATATCCTCAGAGAGAACTAGTATTAAAATGCTGTACCATTGGGGTACCACCCCAATTTTGATTCCTAAAATGAGTCATCACTTTTTCAAAAATTGCTGGAAATATAATGAACTATAGAGAACAAGCATGAGGTAACGGTATGTGAGAATGAGGCGGGCAGGGGGCAGAGATGCTACCTAGAGAACAATCAGATAAGAAAAGACACAGCCTGCAGATACATGATTGGCAAAGAAATCTGGGATCTACCCAACGATTTCTCAAAACTTTTTAACAGTGTGACAGTGAGGTATTTGTACTTTCAGACTTGCAAGACCCTATTCCAGGTGGTCCTCAACTTACAACCACAATTGAGCCCAGAATTTATGTTGCTAAGTGAAAAATTTGTTTAGTGCGTTTTTCTGCATTTTACGACTTTACTTGCCCATTTGTTAAGTGAATCACTTCAATGGTTAATTTAATAATGCGGTTGTTAAGTGAATCGGGCTTCCCTATTGACTTTGCTTGACAGAAAGTCGCAAAAGTTGATTGCATGACCCCAGGACATTACATAAATATGAATCAGTTATCAAGCATCTGAATGTAAATCACATGTCCATGGGGAGGCTGCAATGGTCATAAGTGCGAAAAATGGTCACAAGTCACTTTTTCCAGTGATGCTGTAACTTCGAACGGTCACTAAATGAACTGCTATAAGTAGAGGACTACCTGTATCGTAGCCTTACAATAATGTAATGTATAAGTCCAATAGGAGAAGGGAGGTATACAAATTGAATAAATTGAATAAATATGTGGGACTTCCGGTTGGCACCGCGGCGTTTCGGACGTGAAATAGCGAGGCTCTTCATAGCCCCGCGAAAATCCAGTCCGCAAAACCCCCATTGGTAGGACTGCAGACCTCCCCTGTCCTGGAGGGACAGAGGGACAAAGAGGGACCTCCTTGGATGGCCAAGAGGAACGGGCAGGTTCCTCAAGGCTGGAGGATAATCCTCTACGCTGGTGGCGGTGGGAGAGGCAGTCATGGCAGCTGCTCCAGAGCTGCGGCAGCCGGGACAAGCGAAGCGCAGGAGGAGAAGCTGGAGCAAGTTGTTTGAATGCCAGGTGAGTAAGAACAGCCCAGGCGGGAACAGCTTTTTACTATTCGGGACTAATAATGCTCTGGCCCTAACAGCAGCTAAGAATCACTGGGGCAAAAGATTTAAAACAATTAACAAGAAGAAGAGAAGACCCTTTAAAGAATGAATATCTACTATCTGCTTTTGGAATTAATTTTTTTTTAGATGGATTTTTGGTTATTAAAGAGAATGGACTAGCTGTAGAGAAAGAAGGAGAAGAGGAAATGGAATGCCTTTTTAAAAAAAATTGTGAGGATAATAAGCGAAAGAAGTTTAACATGGACGCTTGTTAATAGAAGTGAAACTGGGAACTGCAAATTGTGTATTCTTTGCTGTTTGAAGAAGAAACTTTGTTTCTTATTTCTTGAACTGGAGTATATTGAGGAAAAACTAAAGAGGTCTGATTTTGGATGTATTCGATTTGTTTTTGAAATACTTATGGATAGTTGGAAAGAAGAAACTATTTGGAAGACTTAAAACTGCTGATTAATGGTGTTGTAATGAAGAAGAAGAAGAGCGTACCCCCAGAAGAGGACATGATAATACCATATATGGAATACAAAAGAACTAAATCTGTTAGTCTTTATAACTTTATGGATATTGGAACTGGAAAAAGGAGAAGGGGGAAAAAGAAAGGAAAGAAAGAAGAAGAAGGGGAAAGAGTTTGGACAGAATGACAAAACACCATAGTTTGATTAATATGGACATAAATGTTTTTTATGTAACTAGATCTCTAGACAATGAAAGGAAGAGAGTTTCTCTCTCCTCTCTTTCTTTTCTTTTTACCTTCTTCTTTCTTGCTCTGTATTATCCCTTTATCTCATTCCTTTCTTTTATGAATGACTTGCTGAGTATTAATAAGAATTGCTGATGATAATTACAGAAAATTGTTCCTTTTTTATAGAAAGTAAGGAAATGTGGATATCTGAATATTGTGAAGAATTATTTATAGATGATGATTTATAAAGCGTGGAATATTATTATAGAAAAAATGTGGATATTTTGAAAGAAACTTTCAAAAGTTTCTTTCAAAAGAAACTTTTGAGGATTGTCATGTGTGTTGGCCTTGGCCTCTGGGTGTTTTGTCAATTTCGTTGTATGGGTATACTGTGTATATACATACAATGACAATAAACTTTATGTATAAAAATGTAGAATTAGCTCATATGTTTGCCATTTCCTATAAGACTTACCTGGCAAGACTTAATTACCTTGACAGAATTAATGCAATAACTGAGTGTAATTATGCAATAAACAATAAGGTAAGTGGGGAAGGAGGGTATGATTGTACAATATAGCTGCAGGGATGCCTAAAAAGGAAAAAAATGTCCTCATTCTCAGTAAGATGTTTGCAGCTTGTGAATTGGGAAAGAGAAATTTAACTCTCTCCCTTCCCCACAGACAATACAGATAATTGTCCACCTACAACAGTTCATTTAGTGACCATTCAAAGTTACAATGGCACCGAAAAAAGTGACTTATGACCATTTTTCACAACTTACAAATATTGTACATTCCCATTGTCATGTGATCAAAATTCAAACGCTTGGCATCTGAGTTATGATGGTTGGGGTTAGGGTCATGTTGCGACTTTCTTACAAGTAAAGTCAATGGGGCAGCCAGATTCACTTAACAACCCAACCTTAACAACAGAAATGTAGGGCTCAATTGTGGTCGTAAAATGAGGACTGCCTGTAATATCAAAAATTTCCTATCCATCATACTGTCTGATAATTATATTTTAGGCCTGGCTACTAAGATGGGTCAGTCTTTGTGTGAATCAACTTGTCTATTTTAAAATTTCAAAAATATGTGGATATTTGGGTAGCGATGATCCAGGAAGGAGGCTCACATATAAAAATAAAATGTACAAGATATGCTTTACCCACTTAATCAGAACAGTGGGATTATTTTTAAATCCTGCATGTTATAGTATCATTTTTGAGACAATTGTTTATATATTTATTATATTTCTGTTTGGAGTTTTAACCCTTTGTTAATTACCTAGAGTTACTGTTGTGACACTGGGTAGCTATATAAATTATATGAACAAATTTTTAATCTAGAAGATAGCATTAAGTCTAATGAATTTATGGTAAACTTAAAAAGCAAATTTTGATTGAACATCAGAAGAATTTTAGCACTATATAATTTCTTTTCAGTGTAGGAGATATTCAATCTATTACTAAAAAAGCCATCTTTTGAAGAATGTAACAGTTCTGAAATTTCTGTGCTAAGTAGGAAGCAGAGGGGAAGAAATGTGTTAGATTTTCTTTTTTTAATACAGTAATTTTATTAAAAGTTACAATTGAAATATAAAAACTAGACAAAAATTAAAGAAAAATAGAAAGTATGCAAATAAAAATTAGAAAAATCTAATAGAAAAAATAATCAAGAAAAATACATAAAGACCTAATTCCAAATATAAACAATTTTAGTATCTTATTGCCTTTGCTTAAAATTCAAATGATCTTTTCTTTCCACATCCCATATCTCTAAACAAATTCTTAAAACCTTGTCATTCAGCCCTGATCAGCAAGGTTACCAGAGACAGTAACTGTCTATTTTAACCTTGACCAAATACACTAATTTTACATTCCTTCCTTTTACTTTTAATAGTCTTGGTCTTTAGTCCCCAATGTCTAGAATTTGATTTTTTTTCTTTGTTTCTTCCTTATGACAAATATTCCAAATATTCCAAAAGTCTCTTTCATATATTCAATATAGGAAAATTATCTAAGTCATTCACTTGCTTTATTATTTGTATATCACTTTTAGTTATTAAGACATCAGCTGGAGGATGTAGCATCTTTTCCATATTATTCTTATAGCCTGCCATTTTAAAATCGATTTTCAGATCAGTGTTAGTTTTGTCTAGTAAAACTTGTTCCTCTTTCATAACCTCATAACCTAAAATTCAATCTATCTACAGAGGCAGACAATTGTAAAATTAACATTTTGAGTGCATTGTTCAAAAAATTCCTTTAATATGTCCAATGTTAAAATGTTTTGCTTTATTCTTATTATTAAAGTCAAACGTAAATGTTTTTCTCCTTTAACTGTAATCTTTAGTTGTTTCTAGTTTCCTCTAGTATCCAACCTTCAAAGTCTGATCCCATCATGTTTGTTTTTTATTTTAGAGAATTCAAAACAAAACTATTTTCCTCTGGGGAAGGATTCTTTTAATTAATTTCAAAATCTTATTTCAAATCCATCTGGATCTTTAATTCATTTGAACTTTCCAAAATCAAACTTCTAATCATCTTTTGCTGTTTATTCCAAAATATTTTCTTAAAGTTCCTCACACTTTTATCTAAAACTTCTTTTGTAAGGATTGGAGGAAACTCACCTAGTGCTGTAAAGTCTATTAATCCAAGTTTAATAACTGAATAACTGAAAAGCGGTTAATAAGTAATTTAAGTGATTAGAAAAGGAAAAGCAAACCCAAAGAGCCTTTTGAAGGTACCAACTGTGGTTTGAGCAAAAGGATGACTATTTTTTCTAGTCACCTACAGCTCTAAATCTGCTGCTATCTTGCATTCTCCTCACAAGGAGCAACTATCTGGAGCACTTGTGGGTGAACCCAAGTTTTCTCATCTGGAAAGGAATTACAGAGAGCTAGTCTACTCGCCAGCTCTTCATTCTGCTGCAATTGTCGGATCTGGTTTTAGTGGAGTTTATCATTTCTTCTCAGGAAATCTGAAGTGGGTTAGATTTTCTATATTAGTTCTATCTATTCATCTGATTTGTGGAAATGATAGGAAAATCTGCTACTTGTGGGTTTGACTGCAACAATAAATGGTAGGAACTTGATATCTTAAAGCAGCAAACAAACTGTAAAATTATTCAGGGAAATATACGGTACTAACCCATTTACTTTGATGTAGAAATAGGTACAGCCTTTGCCACAAACTTTTGCATGCGAGGCCCGTTTTAGATAAGGTACTGGATGCTCCATTAGGTGAAGTTTTACAAGGTATCAACTTGTATCAAGTATAGTCCTGTGTCAAAATAAATCTGGTTGGCTACAAATAAATTTATTTGACTGAAACTAGATCAATTGCAGTCAATGAAGCTATCTTCTTTGACCTTTCCTTAATACAGTAATCCCATTCTTCTCTTTATTTTAGCTTTTTATCTGGGCAGCAGAGAGGTGGATTTCAATTTTATCACTGGACAGCAGGAAATAAATTATTGGGGAAGGGGGTATAGTTGTACAAATCAGCTGCAGAGATGCCCATAAAGGAAAATAATACCTTCATCTTGAGTAAGATGTTTGTGGCTTGTGAATGACAACTATTTTAGGGAAGAGAAATCTAATTCCCTCCCTCCCCCAGCCCACTATAATCTCAACAATTTCCTGCCCACCATACTTTCTGATAATTATATTTTAGGCCTGGCCACAATGATGGATCAGTTTTGTGTGAATCAACTTGCATATTTTAAAATTTCAAAAATAATGTGGCCATTTGGGTAGAGGTGATCCAGGCTCACATATAAATAAAATGTATGAGCTGTGCTTTAGCCCACTTACCGGGAATCAGGACATGAAACTTTATGCTGAAAAAGGTCTCTAGTCAATTTTGAAAAGGAAGAACACACTCCTATTTATTTATTATTATTATTTATTATTCATATTTCTATGCCACCCACTCTCTGAGGACTCTGGGCGGCTTACACGAAAGACAGTATACTAAATAGCATATTGCCCCCAACAATCTGGGTCCTCATTTTACCCACCTCGGAAGGATTGAAGGCTGAGTAAACCTTGAGCTGGTGAGATTTGATCCGCTGATCTGTTGAACTAGCAGTCAGCTGAAGTAGCTGCAGTCCTGCACTCTAACCACTGCGCCACCTCGGCTCTAATAAACAGTGTACCAAGCATTACTTGATTTTTTTTCCTGCCTTGCAAGTTCAAACATCTGTATCTGTACTCAACAGCATCTTACAATATTGCATATTATATAATACACAATATTATGTAATATTTATTGGAATGTTACAAAGAAGAGGGGGTCGACCTATTCTCCAAAGCACCTGAAGGTAGGACAAGAACTAACAGATGGACACTTATCAAAGAGAGATTCAACCTAGAACTAAAGAGAAATTTCCTGACAGTGGGAACAATTAATCAGTAGAACGGCTTGCCTCTAGTAGTTGTGGGTGCTCCAACTCTGGAGGTTTTTAAGAAGATATTTGAGAACCATTTATCTGGAATCTCCAGTGTCTCCTGCTTGAGCCAAGGAGTTGGATGAGAAGACCCCCAATGTCCCTTCCAACTCTATTATAGAAAAATGGTCAGACAGATACCATTCCATGGTTGTGTAATGAAGCATTAATGATAGCTTGACCCAGTGTTCTCTTCTGGCCATGACTTTCCACTGTATAGGTCGCAATATCTAAAGCAACTAATTCATCTTTTTCAAAGTTCGAAAAATAAAATAAAAACGTTCAAAATAAATCTGCTTTGAGAGCAGTAGCTCTGCTTTCAAAAATTTCTAATTGCATGAAAAATGCAGCTGAGTTTGTCTGTTCTGTGAAAATGGAATCAAGTTATCCAACACAGAATCTGTCCCACTTAACAGGTTTCCTCAGTTATAAAGATTCTGTCCATTGATGCTGAGTGCAACTTACATTATTTAAAATTAGTCTCGGAGCCTTTCAAAGTTCTTTCTTTCACCCAGGATTCCAGCATTGCAAGACTTCTTACAGCAGAACATATAAATTCCAACAAATTCTTACTATCCATACTTAATCTCCCTTAGGCCTCTTGTCTTTCTCAAAGGAAGGAGAAAAGTTCATTTATTGATTTGTTAGGTTTATAACCCACTTTTTGTGCAGCACACATAGCATTCCTCTCTCCCATTTCCCTATCACCATCATGTGAGGTAGGTTGCATTGCAAGAGAGTGAGTGGCCCAGTTACCCAACTGGGTAACTGAGGATGGATTAGAATCTCAATCTCCCTAATACAAGTCTTGTGTTTTTAAATAGAATATATATATAATTAGAAAAACCGCACATTTTCTGTCATTGTACAAGAGGAAACTATTAAACAGTCATTTTCTGTTCTGCTCTTGTTTGAGCTAGGTATTGGTAATTCTTATTTTTCAGATGTTCTTGCAGTGTAGCCACGGACCCAATCAAATGACACATAATCTTTGTAACTTATTTACCAGATCTAACAAAACATAGGTCAGCAAACAAGAAGAGAAGGTTCAGTCAGTTGCTAGCAGTCAAGGGAACATTTGAGGCAAGATTTCAAACTTACAGAGTCAGGTTTTCTTAGGTAAATATCACAAGCTTCCATTCTATGCAACCCTGACTAGACATAGAATGTTTAATCCAACTCTTCTCGGGTCAACCACTCATCACCTTCCCCCAAAATGCTTGCAAACAAAGTATGCAGGATGTATAGCTTCTCCTTTTACTATACTATAATTTCCTGGCACACAAAAACAGTCAGACAAAACAAATCTCTTTTTTTTTCCTACCATGGATTCTCTCACAGATTAATCTCAGCCTTCTGCTCTGCTCTAGGGGACCATAATCACCCTCAACATTTCCATCCATATTAGTTAGAAATTCTGGAGACTATACAGGCAGTCCTCGATTTACAACAGTTCATTTAAGTAACCATTCGAAGTTGCAATGGCAGCAAAAGTGACTTATGAACATTTCTCACACTTACGACCATTGCGGCATCCCCATGGTCACACGATTTACATTCAGCTGCTTGACAACTGGTTGATATTTATGACTGTTGCAGTGTCCCAGGGGTTATGCGAGCCTGCTTGGTGAGCTTCTGATTAGCGAAGTCAATGGGGAAGCCAGATTCACTCAACACCCCCCCCCCCCGTTTGACTAATTGAACCACTGCAGTGATTCCCTTTAACAAAGGTGGGGAGAAAAGTCGTAAAATGGGGCAACGCTCGCTGAACAAATCACTCGCTTAGCAAAATATAAACTCTGGGCTCCGTTGCGGTCCTAGATCGAAGACTACCTGCATTCCAACACAATCATCGAAGGTCACCAGATTGGGGCAACTGCTCTAGGTAGAAGCAATGAGGTCATCCCTTCACCCAGCTCTTACTTATTTTCCTCTAAAAATTGCTGCCAGCTCCCTTCCAACCCACCCACCCACCCATCCCCATCCTTAAAAATACAATCAGAAAAAGACCTGGCCAGATCTCTTGGCCCCCAAATCCAAGCTCCTCCCGGGGCACCCAGCAATCCCAATGTGGGTGGGGTTCTCCCAGCCACCCCCATTATCATGCACACACACACCAGCTTTCCTCTCCCTGGATCTACCCCCCCCCCCCCTTTCTCTCCATAGGAACTCCACGCTCTTCTCCTCTCCAAGCCTACGTCCGGGGAGAAGCAAAAGCAGCCGTCCGTCCGGTTGTTATACTCACCACGTAAACGACGTTGAGGGCGCACAAAGCATTGCGTGAGCAGGCGAAGCCCCCGCAAACCATGTTTTCCAAACGGGAGGAACAAAGCCCACTCGCCTCTGAAAACGCCGAACTGAGACTTCCCTCCCCCACCCCCCCAAGGGGCAGCACCCGCGGACACTACCCCTTTAAATCCCGGCCTGCCTCCACCGCGCTTGCGCACCGATACTCAGTGCTGCCTGCCGGCTCGGCGCATTCTCTCGATAGAACGCCTACACTCATCCGCCGCAAGCGCAGGCGCCCTTGGAGTGAGACTCGCTGCCCGTGGGGGAGAGTCGGTCGTCTCCATCCGGGTTCTGAAGTTAAAAAAAAAAAATACGGAAGTTGCGTAACTCAATTTAACCACAGAGATGAGATTTTGAAAAACAATGAAGTGACGTCGTTGTTGCTTCCGATTGTTGGCTGCCATTTTCAGGGGCGGCGGATTGTTGAGTTGGGCTGTCTTAATGGAGAAAGGAGGCTTTTATAACGCACCATGTTTTATAGTCTATTGAAAGAGATTATATTTATTTCTTAGGGGATATTTCACACATTCAAATGGGAAAGTAGCATCTTCCTGCTGTGTAAATGTTTGGATATTTTCTGTGGCGATGCAACCGTTTCCCAAAATGCTCCCATGGCGTCTTTCGTAGCAGAATCGAAGATGCTTGTGATGCCTTAAAAATCCATTGCGTGTAGTTTGGGAGTAAGCCACTTATTTAAGTGGGCTAACTTAGAAATAATAACAAAACAACAACTTGGAACTGCTTCCATCCTGCGACTCTCTGTAAAAACATCAAACATCCAGATTTGCCTATCACAGGTCCTTGGTAAGGACTAGATAGGTAGACAAAAATGCCAAACCCAGTCTGAACATCTGGCTGACTGCAATGAATAATAATAATAATAATAATAATAATAATAATAATAATAATAATAATAATAATAATTCGATTATTATTGTAATTGGAGCCCTTGGAGCAATACCCAAAGGCTACCCCGCTATTTAGAAATTCTAAATTTACCGGACTTGAACATTTTGACTCTACAAAAAACCACCTTACTCGGAACAGCTTACATCTTCCGACGATATCTTAACAGTTCCTAGGTCCTTGGTTAGGACTCGAGCTGCTGAGCTATTAACCAGTCTCGAAGGCTGTGAATCTCACTACAGATTAACCAATAATAATAATCTCAGTAATAATATTGGGATTGATTTTATCTGAAATTCTAAATAGGTCATAAATATGCTTGTGTTTATTTTGAAGGAAGTACTTTGTACTCAGCGTAAATAGGCAGTTCTATATGTTTACCTTTGGAAATAAATTCATTAATACTGATGTATATAACTCAGGCTTCTTCAACATATTTGTTTTTTTTCCCAAATCAACAAACTACTTAATTGGCAGAATATTTACAGTAAGTGGTCAACATGTAGACCCCAAGTCCCTTTTTGTGGTCCTCATTCTCATATCTACCTCTAACAAAAATTGCTAAAAATAACAACAGTTTCCCACCATTCTGAATGGGGAACAAAAGCTGTTATGTATGCCATAGGCATATCAAACACCTTCCTAAGTTCTTTTCCCCCAAAGAGTCCTAATCACAAGCGTGATACAGTTTTATACAGTTTGCAAACCTAAGGGTCCATTCCCAAAACATTTTGGGAATTTTGCCCATGACAGTTGTGACATGGGATTTTGCCCATGACAGTTGTCTACTGAAACTTATTCACTATTCCCAGAGAGACTTAGTTTAGTCCAACTGTATCATAAACTATTTTCTTTCCATCCCCCCACCCCACCCCAGTATGTCCAGAATGAAAGCTATGGGTTATTACACAACTGTATTAGTGTTCTGCGGTATTGAGATAATACTACTGCTTTACCTTTTTATATTAAAGATGTAGAGATACTTTATAGCAATCATCTTTTTTAAGTCTTATTGTTGATATTCTATCATTATTTTGTAAGTCTAAGAGACAGTATTCAGGATACGTTTAGGCACATTGAAACTGATGAGATTTTCAGACAGAAATAAGAAATCAATTTGGCTCTTCCCTCAGTAATATTCTGAAGTTCATCTTTTCATTTTTAATGAATTATATAAATTGTTACCATTCATTTCTGAGATGCATACACACACATACTGTGTGTGTAATATATACCCACACTGTGTGTCTTGGAGTATTTGGGTCTTTTCCCGTGTAAAATTGAGAGTATCTTGGTGACCTGGTGGGAAGGTGTGGAGTGCTGACTTTGTTGCTGTAAGCGGGTCGGTTGCCTGTGTTGTTACATCTTGATTGGTTGATGGAGTTGATATTTGCAGATTAGTCGGCTGTTTTGTAACATCCTGTGTGGGTGAGGTCCTTGATGTGTGCCCATTAGTCTTTTGTGTTGTAACGGGCTGGGTAATGGGCTGGGTAGTTGATGTAATGTCCTGAGCAGATGGCTGTGATGCCACATCCCAGGCTTTGGCTTGGCTCCGAGTTTGAGGTCTTGCCGTGTGTTTATGGTGTGTGTCAGTTTGCTTTGTGTGGGGATCGGTGATGAGTTTGAATCTCCGGCTGTACAAATACTCATGGAATCTTTTTATTCCGGTTACCGCAGCCAACGCCTCTTTATCTAGTTGGCTGAAGTTCCTCTCTGGTTTGGACAACGTTCTGGAATAAAATGCTATGAGGGCTTCTCTTCCGTTTGGCATGCAATGGCTCAGCACAGCTCCGATGCTGAAAGGCGGTGCGTCGCAAGTCAAATGGATCAGCAGCGTTCCACTGTACTTGACTAATACTCTTTCTGATGTTAGTAATTTTTTTTTTTATTCGAATGCCGTTCTTTCCTTCTTCCCCCACTTCCATTCTGTTGTCTTATCCAGTAGCCGGTGAAGCGGTTCAGCAGCTGTAGCTTTCTGTGGTAGGAAGATATTATAAAAGTTCAGTAATCCTAAGAAAGCTTGCAGCTCCGTTTTGTTTTTTGGTGTAGTTGCCTCTTTGATTGCACTCAGCTTTCCGGGAGTGGGTCGTATTCCTGATTCATTGATTAAGTACCCCAGGAATTCTACTTGCTTTTCTGCCAAGTTGCATTTGTTCTTTTTCACTTTAAGCCCCACCTCTCGGAATCTAGATAGTACTTCTCTTAGGCGCTGCTTTAGCTGGTCTAAATTCCTTGCCGAGATGAGTATGTCATCAAAATATGGGACAACTCCCTCAATTCCTTGTAACAATCGTTCCATCAGGCTTTGGAACAATCCTGGGGTTACACTGACTCCAAATTGTAATTGCTTGCACTTGAAAGCACCCCTGTGCATTACGATTGTTTGGGCTTTGGCTATGGCATCATCTACAGGAAGCTGCTGATATGCCTGTGCCAAATCTAGTTTTGCGAATATTTTCCCGCGGCCCAATGAGTGGAACAGATGTTGTACCACTGGCACTGGATAAGCGCTCTGTTGTAGTGCCTTATTTACTGTACTTTTGTAGTCACCACAGATGCGCACTGACCCATCTGGCTTTACTGGGGTAACGATGGGTGTCTCCCACTTCACATGGTCAGTAGGCTCTAATACTCCCTGGGCAACTAGCTTGTCTAGTTGTTCATCTATTTTGGGCCTTAGAGCAAAAGGGAATTTCCTGGGTTTGATCTGGACAGGGGCAACTTGCAGGTCTAGATTAAAGAATATTGGGGACCCCGTGTACTTGCCTAATTCGCTGTTGAATACTTCCACGAATTCTGTCATCAGTTCTTCTTCCCAGCCACAGTCATTGATGTGGTCAATGCCTGTTACAGCCAGTCCTAATGGCTCGAATCACTTCAGACCCAATAGGCTAGGTCTGTCTCGGTCCACGATGGTGAGGGGTAACTTTGCCTTGAAGGTTTTGTAGGCAGTGTTGAATCTTCCCGTGCCAACTACTGGGATTCGATTCCCTTGGTAGTCTATGAGGGTCAGTCTTTGATGTTTGAGTGCGCTGGGTTTGATACCTGGAACCAGTTCTTGTATCGTTGCCCAGGAAACCATGGATAGGCAGGACCCCGAATCAATCTCCATCTTGCATGGTCTCCCCTCGATGAGTACAGTCACCGCCATCTTGTTGGACTTTCCCGTGCTCGCATGACCCACTGTTAGCATTTGGTGGGTCTCACCTCACTCCGATCCGGAATTCTCACCTTTGCGACCTCTTCCAAATGGTTGCTTTTTTCTGCTTGCCTTGAACGCTCGGTGTGTGTGTGTGTGTGTGAGCTTGGTGGGCGGTTTGGTCAGCTTCTTCGGGCTGCTGGTTGAGACGCTCTCCAAGCTCTCGCTATATGCCCTTTTTGATTGCACCGTTGGCATATGGCATCATGGAACCTGTACTCTGCCCTGGGGTGATTTCCCTCGCAACCTGCGCACCGGAATTCTAGCTTCCCTTTTCCCCGCCATTTGCCTCTCCAGTCTGTTTGTAAGTGATGGACCTCATCTTCCTCTTCTTCCTCTGACTTTGTTTCCATGTCCTCATAGTGGACCCCGGATTCCTCTTTTCCTTGCGACCCCTTGTTCACTTTTTTCATGGCTGCCGCAGATTTCTGGGATGCTTCTGATGCTGTGGCTTCTTCCAATGCCTCCTTGAATGTTATTTGAGGCTTGGGCAGTAGTCTGCTTTGCAAAATGAGGTCTTTTTAGTTCCAACATTAGCTAGTCCTTCATAGCCTCTTCTAGGTTTAAAAAGTCTGCCGCTATCTCCCTCAAGGTTGCGACGAACTCACTGATTGACTCGCCTTCCCTCTGGTCCCTCCAGTAAAACTCGTGACTTCTTACTAAGGACGAGGCTTGGGGAGCATAGTGTGCCTTGAGGATGCTGTGAAGATCTGTCCAGGACATTGTTCTCAGTTCTGTAGGGGCTGCGAGCACTTTTGCCATTTTGAACACCGTGGCTCCACAGTGCGTGAGGCATATTGCTCTTTTCCTCTGCTGCGACAGGCTTAAGATGTCATTTCCTTCCATGTACATGTGTAATCTTTCCGTGTAAGATTCCCAGTCTTCTCCAGCCAGATTGAACAGTGCGGGTGGGCTGATTGAAGGCATAGTGGTAGCCAAGGATCTGACCGATTCTCGTGGCTGTTGATCTAGGTGGCTGATGATTGCTGTGGAGGTTTAGTGCTTCGTTCTTTGTCCTACGATCCCACCTTCGTCGCCAGTGTTGTGGGCGCAAGAATGGACAGGACACGCAGTGGAAACTAACACTTTATTTAGCTCCATAAATCACAATGGCAATCCTAGCCGTGGCAGCTCCTTTTATATCTAGGGGCTGTCCGTGGCTTCAGCCACTGACGGCCCTATGAATTTCCCATTCTTGTCCCTGATTGGTCCGTTCAAATCTGCCATTCAATACTCAACAGCTGTAATCAACGTTGTGTACAAGATCAAGCTGCTTTTCATGCTGAAGGTAGATTCCAGATTTTATTCCTTTTGAGGCTACCTTGAGCCCATGCCGTCATGCTACACCACTTCTGCCACCTGTGTTAATTCTGGAGGCAACTCAAATATGAGTTGATATACATTCTAAACCTTCCATCATTGGGACTGCCTAAACTGGGTACTTCATAGACTGGAATGACTATTGTAATGGTATGTGAGAATGACTGTGGGAGACAGGAGAGACAGCTGCAGACTGGACAACTTGCATGTAAAAGATGCCTCAGCGGCCCACAAAAGGAGGGATGGCATGGGAAATGTTTCAAGAAGGGGCCTTCCCCAGAGAGTGAAAGGAGAGGAGAGAAGAAATGCTTTCAGTCTTGCAAGGTTCTATTAACGTAACCCTGATTGCATTAGTAATCCTGGTTGGACTTCTTATTTGAACTAACTTGCAGGGCTAATAATCACAGATCAGAGAAGTCCTTGTGTGAAGACATGGAACAAGTCTATGCCCTGTGGCTGATGCAACTCTCCCTTGAAGCCCAGCTCCTTGGTCCAGGGTTGAAATCCAGCAGGTTCTGCAGAACCGGTAGCGAAAATTTTGCGTACTTTGGAGAACCGGAAAATACCACCTCTAGCTGGCCCCAGAGTGGGATGGAAATGGAGATTTTGCAGTATCCTTCCCCTGCCACACCCCTCAAGCTACACCATGCCCACCAAACCATGCCCACAGAACCGGTAGTAAAAAAAATTAGATTTCACCACTGCTTTGGTCAGGAAAGAAGGGGGCCGTGGGAGATCAGGAGGGAAATAGTGTCATGCCTGACTTGGTTTCTGTGGAATCTGATGCTGATGAACCTGCTTCAGACATACTGCATGAATGATATCCTTGGGAAGCAGGAAGTAATCAAACACCTGAAGCAGATTCTGTCAAAAATCTTTCAGAGCAGCTGGGTAGGCAGTCAGATGACACAGGAACTAATCCCAGGCAACACAGGGTGCAATGTGCACCTCTGAGAACAAAATAGTGGCACTTGGCACACTTTCTTGTCTGGCAAGAGTGCCATTATCTCTATCTCTAAAGAGCCAAGGTGGCACAGTGGTTAGAGTGCAGCACTGCAGGCTACTTCAGCTGACTGCTAGCTGCAGTTCGGTAGTTCAGATCTCAACAGCTCAAGGTGGAGTCAGCTTTCCATCCTTCTGAGATGTGTAAAATGAGGACCCAAATTGTTGGGGGCAATATGCTGACTTTGTAAACCGCTTAGAGAGGGCTGTAAAGCACTGTGAAGTGGTATATAAATCTAAGTGCTATTGTGCGCTATTGCTAATTGGTTCTTACCTGGTATTTGCCCTAAATCAGGGTCTCGGCTAGTATATCTCCACTGAGGACAGTCGTTTCACCCTGGATCCTGGGTGTGCTCATGCTTCAGAACTAATACAGGTAGTCCTCTGTTTATGATCACAGTTGAGCCCAAAACTTCTCTTGCTAGGTGAGACAGTTGTTAAGTAATTTTACCCCACTTCAACACTTTGCTTGCCCTGCTTGTTAAGTGAATCACTGCAGTTCTTAATTTAGTAACACGGTTGTTACGGTAAGTGAATCTGGCTTCCCCATTGACTTTGCTTGTCAGAAGGTCACAAAAGGCGATCACATGACCCCAGGTTTATGTGAATTTTGATCACATAACCATTGGGGTGCTGCAATTGTAAGTATGAAAAACGGTCATAATTCAAATTTTCAGTCCCGTTGTAACTTTGAATGGTCTCTAAATGAACTGTTGTAAGTCAATGACTACCTATATATCCAGAGGCTCTGCTACCTTGACCAGTGAATAACTTATGCCATGAATTCTAGTGAATGCCTTGATTCTTTTGACAATGCTACTGCCTCTTTTGTGGACTTGGGCTTGCTGTAGGCAGTTTTGTTTGTGCCAGTCTTTGGGACTTCAATAACAGTGCATGCTATTGTACAAATGCTTGTGCTACCTGCAGATTTTTGCTTTCAAATGAAATAGATGGTTGCAGCGTAATCTTAGTTTGCATATTTGGTCAAGAACAGAGCATTAACCAAACGGAGCATTTCTAGTATGACTAGATATCAATAAACATAACAGTTACTTTAAGAGCATAGAAAAGGAATTTCAGCAATTGTAGCTTTTCTTCCCGTTGTAATGACAACCTGTTCTATTCAATATAACTAATTTATGTGTGTCACTTCTTAACCAAGTTCCCAATTTTTCTCTGCTACGAACTATATTTAAAGATACGGAATTTCCAACTTTCAGTTTCTACACGGAAATCATCAGACAAGATTTAACTGTGTCAGCACACCATTTTGTGAGTTTAAATTTTAAAAAGCTCTTACTCGAGACACTGTTATGTGATATCTGTGATTGCACAACGTTGACATAGATATTTGGGTTGTCTAGGCACACAAAATTAAAAATTATTTTTAGGGTTTAGGCAACCCAAATATCTATGTCACTGCGTGCAGTCTTCTCTGCTATTGATTAAATCATCCTGATTTATTTATTTTTTTAAAAAAAGACTTAGTGTCTTTTTGTCCAAGCATGATAAAAGGTGCTGTTTTACTATGAGGTCTGAAGCTTTCTTTTTCCAAATTTCTGCCATTTTTTCCAAATTTAAAGTGTGCTCAAATGTAATACCGTGTTTCCCCGAAAATAAGACCCTGTCTTATATTTTTTTGAACCCTGAAATAAGCGCGTGGCCTTATTACCATATACTCAAAAGCCCGATTGGGCATATTATCAGGGGATGTCTTATTTTGGGGGAAACTGGGTAGGTATCTTTGAGATATTCTACAGTACCAATGAGTTTCCTCTCCGATACCACAATGCTGACATGTGAGTGTATGGATCTGAAAGCTTGCAAGAAAACCAGCTCTTAAGGCTGCCATCTGGATGCTACCGATTCAGTAGATAAAAGTATATTTTATGTCTGGTTCAGATATGTGCTTCCTTTTGTTGTTATTAGCACATTATGACATTCACTCCTGGGTCTGAAAACTAATGTTTCTGGCTTGTACTTGCTCAAAAGCATCTGAGAAGGATGATGAGAGATTTAATAAGGAAAGAAGAAAGGAGGCAGGACTTCCCCTCCTGCTTATGTTTGGCTGTTACTGATGAGAATCTGCCAAGAAATCCGATCCCTATCTGCTAAAAAAAACAAGCCTCATCACATATGATTTATTCCTGGGCAGCTGCAACACCGTTCAACTATCACCTGAATAACCTGTTTATATTGTTCACTTTAACTGCACCTTGGATTTCATGCATTGTTGGATGTCATGACTGAGCCACAGAGCAGAGGTCTATATTTGCAGGCTTCTGCATTCAAATCTGCTGGCTGTCATTTTCTTTTCCTCCTGCACTGCAAGTATAATTTCTTACTGCACAGATGTGGTTTGCCTGACAACAGCCGGTTCCTGCTGGCTGCACAGAACCAGCAAGGAAGCAGCCTTCTTCTGGGGAGAAGGTGATTGGCTAGTTGCCTCCCCTTGCTGGACAGCTTGTCTGCCTCCCACCTGACATCTAGCGGATAATTATCAGAATTTTAGGGCTGGTGCTGGGAGGAATGCATTGTGGCTAAGAAAATCTCCTATGTAACAGACTTGAATGTAACAGACAAGTCCAAGGCGGTCTGTTGTCTTGGCAGATCAAGCAATTGCATCCCGCAGCTCTCAACATCTATTCATCTTCCTTCCTTCCTCCCTCCCTCCCTCCCTCCCTCCCTCCCTTCCTTCCTTCCTTCATCAGTTCATGTAAAATGAAACTTTTAAAATAACATCCAGGGCAGAGGTGGGTTTCAGCAGGTTCTGACCAGTTCTGGAGAACCAGTAGTGGAAATTTTGAGTAGTTTGGAGAACCGGTAGTAAACATTCTGACTGGCCATCTATTCTCTACCTCTTGAGTCACAGCTGATGGGGAGGAAATGGGGATTATACAATATCCTTCCCCTGGAGTGGGAAGGGAATGGAGATTTTACAGTATCCTTCCCCTGCCATGCCCACCAAGCCACACTCACCAAGCCGCACCACGCCCAACCAAGCCATGCCCGTAAAACCGGTAGTAAAAATTTTTTGAAACCCACCACTGATCAGGACAATATATAATGGGTTCTACTTACCTTTACTACTGGTTTGCAATGGGGCCGCACACACCTCTATGCATGCACAGAAGCTTCCTAATGAAGTTGGGGTCAGTGGGCAGAGCCTCCTGCCAGTTTTACTACTGGTTCTATAGAACCAGTCCAAACCGGGGGCAACCCACCACTGATATAATGTCATATAACCTCAAATGGTTGCCTCCAATCATTTTTCAATCATTGTTCTGAAGATTGGCTGGGAAAGCATGGTCTTAACCATTGGTCAAAATTTTCATAAGGAAAGGACATTCTAACACGGGGGGGGGGGTGTTATTCCAGAGCCAAAGAGTCACAACCAAAAAAGGCTCTGGGGTTCTTCTGTTATTTGTGAATGTAATCTGGGAGTGGTCTGGAAGGTAAGATTTGCAAAATATATTGAAGCACAGTATATCATACTTCCTGTTTGCTTTCGGTGATTGAACATACTGCTAAATCTTAATTGCATTCAGTGATCATGTAATGATTTCTAAACTTTTGATCCTGTTTCAGGCTGTTGCATAGGAACCTTTTTGTTACCTGGAATATCAGATTTCAGCATTAGCTTTTTAATAAAAGAGATATTAGCATTTTAAGCATGGCATCCTTTTGAAATTCAGGAAACCATGTTTTGCTTTTAGCCCAAACCATTTTTTTTTTCACATGAAAGAACTAATCTCTTCAGAAATTGAACAACAGGGAGCATATTCTGGAAGTCCTTGAATACACTTGGAAGAATTAAGAAATATACAAACTTGACTGGGAAAGTGGGGGTTGTAACCCATAAATTAGCCATTAGGAGAATGTTATCCAGGATCAATCTATTGTTTAATTCTCATATATAATTAATGTCCTTCCTTGTTGGATTTGTTGCTTTCTGATGCATGTTATCTATCCTATATAACAGTGATGGCAAACCTTTTCAGCATCGAGTGTCAAGAAGGCCGTGCGGAAACATTGTGTGCGTGCTCTTTGGGGCTGCGCTCTGGAAGATCAGAACTTCTAGGGTTCTAGCGCACATGCGTGCCCGACAATCAGCTGGCTGGCGTACATGCGCAAGCTGGTTTTTGGCACTGCTGTGCGCATGCAGGGATTGCGCTTAGGAAAAGCTGAACTTCCGGGTTCTGGTGTGCATGCACACCTAAAAATCAGCTGGCCGGCACACATGCGCAGACAGGTTTTTGGCACTGCCACGTGCATGAGTGACAGCTGATTGTCATATGCACATGTGCGCCAGAAACCTGAAGGCCACGCGTGCTGGGTGACATGGCCATAGGTTCACCATCACGGATATATAAAGACTTCACCAGCTCTTAATAAATGCTTCTTGCTTCGCAATCAACACAATAGCCCTATTAGACAGATCAAGTATTAACCAAATTCTGCACATTAACAACATATCTATAAAATAGTGGCTCTACAAAAGGATTTAGAATTGCACCTACAAATCTTGAAGATCCTCTGAAATTTAATATTCCCCTGTTTAGGAATGTTGTTCTTTTTGGTTAGAAAGTATTCAACCCACTATCCCGGTTCAGTTTTAAAGGGAATAATGAAATAAAGCCAATTTCTTTCTTTTCGTTTTTTTTCAGATTGGGCTTGCTCTTTGCTAGAACATCAAAAGGTTTCTTCTTGAACAGTGTAATGGAGCTCCCAAAATCATTTGCTACTGGAAATAATGCTAGAAATATTTTCTCAAATAATATAATATGTTTATGTTCTAATTTGCGGTTAAAAACATCAGCACAGGTCAGGGAAATGATGTTTACATTGTCATTTTTCTCAAACGTTATTTTAAAGGAGCAAAGTAGAACTGTAGAGGAGCCAATCAGAGTTTATCATCAAAATACTTCGCTTACTGTAAGATTTTTATGGTATACTTTTAAGAAGTCCTTGGAAAATTTGATAATTAGAAAAATACAATTCTCTTTTCTTAGCACTATTAGCTATAAGGAAATCTAGGGGTGTTTGCAAATAACAAGATTAAAATTGTTTATCAAGTTGACAAGGCAGAAAAGACCCCTGACTGATATCCATTTGGAAACTGCTTGATTTGTCATGGGACCAAGTCCATAACAAGATTGGAAGTATTACTTTTCCTTTCTTTCATGGACTTTTGTGGAAAAAAATCTATAAATTGTATTTTTAATAGAACTGACTAAATTTATAAGCGCAATGTATCTTGTTAAAGAGCTGAATCCTGACAAATTTCAGATAAATAATTACAGTAATATGGCTTAGCTCTCTGTTTTTTATTTTATAAAAGGGAAGGACCAAAACCAGGTTTGCAAAAATGAGTTGCCAGTTAAAAGCACATGTTGCCTTTTCTGTGAAGATACATTCTGACCAATTTCAGGCAGAGATCCAGAGGATTTTCAGTTAGTTGTAGGCCAGAGTAATAAAAATAATTCCATAAACGTACCTTTGATTTGATAGGCAGTTTCTAAAAAAACAATAAGCAATCTTGCATAGTAAGACTGGTTTTTCCATAGCCATTTTGTGGTTGGGTAAGTTTCTGAACTCAGTAAGGAACACTGGTATCTGCTTTAACACTGGTCAGATATGTATTTGCATAATTAAGATAACTGCAGCAGCTTACTCCCATTTTTGGAAATGGAATATGATGATCTGGGTGTCTGTGTCTTAACTCTATAAAGTGGCTAGAGGGAAGAGAAATGAGATTACTTATGCAACCTAAAGTCTAATAAGGCCTAATAACAATGTTATTAATAACAGTTTATTGTTTATCCAGAACCAAAGACAAAATACAAAAGGATGAAAGAAACAATATAATCTACAAAATCAACTGTAACCATTGCAACCAATTCAGTGTGGGACAAACATCACGTCAATTAAAAACAAGGATCCGTGAACATCGGCTGGTAGTCAAAAGCCATAATCCCAAATCCTTAATCTCTACCCACACCGACACCAAACAGCACCAGTTCAATTGGAGCATCATAAAAATCATCAGCCACACTACAACCTGCCATGCTCATGAATTCATCGAAGCCTGGCACTACACAAGCAATTCCATCAACAGACACATTGCCCATAACCAGCCTACAAGCCTCTCAGAATCCAAATCAACCGTACAGCCAACCAGAGATAGCACCAAACCTCAATCAACCCTCAACCAGCCCTCAAACAACCCTCAAACAACCAAACCCTCAAACAATCCTCAACCAGCCCTCAAACAACCCTCAAACAACCAACCCCCCCACCCGCAGTTCACCTGACAATTACTCTGACCTGATGAAACCTTTTCACAAGACCCAACACAAGACTCAATGATAATTCACAGCTGACCCATCACAAGACCCTCACTTGACACACCCACACCTGAAGCCCTTATGAAGAGAAGAATGCTGACACATACCTAAATTTTGTTGAAGGTGTTACCTAGCCTGATAAACCCACAAACTGGGAGAATGAACCTTTACCCTTATCCTACACCCAAGCTACAGATATTTGCCACTATTACAAGTGTTATGATTTTAAAGGACAGAATATGTTAGAGTTCAAAAGACAAAAATGTAGAGAAAATACCGGGAAAGAAAAACAATGGTTGGTTGGAAAAATTAGTTGCAAATATAAGAATTAGAAAGCCATACAACACAGAAGCAACTCTTCCATCATGCTCTTCTGTAGTCCTTCCCAGGTGACAGATATCTCTGTGTACCCAAGCAAATTTGAGTAAACCAGCCACTTCAATGTTTTTCAAAACATTGTGTGATTGGAGAACTCTTGGTGAGTTAACTTCTGAGGTGAACCTGCCAGTGCCATAATTTTCCTCATCCTGCTGTTTCTCATACATAGAAAATTTTAACAGATTTTATTTTTCTTTTCTGTAGACTATCTTTCTGTGAATGCTAATATACCAAATTATAAAGTTTTGAGATGGCCCAGATTTGTCATTTTGGAGCAAATCCCAAAGGAATATTGATAGACCTTGGATTCCAGGATTTAGTGATTTTATAATGCACATTCTTATAGATAATAAAAACATCCTAATAAAACCATCAGAGCCAATGTTAGTTTCTAACTTTAACACATGAATGTGTTGTAAGAGCTAAAAGATACAAGCTGTTTTTTGTATGTGTGTTTTTAACCACTGTATTGGACTTCATTAATTTGTTTGAACAATATCTTATGTTCTTTGCTGTATGGTCTGTAACATTTTTTTAATCTGCAGTATTAAAATAGATGAGTGTAGAGATTAAATGACCATCATAATTCTCTTGTGAAGCTTACTCAGCCACATAAAAAGAGGGTGGCTCCTGATTTTTACACTGAAACGAGGATGTAACATCACACTCATTTGTATGGCCTATGATTTGCGTGCCTGATCTTTGTTACTTTTTGGAGCTCAGCTGTTCTTTGGTAACACAAGGAAACAACATGAAATTGGCTTGGTAATTCTTCAGTCTGGGTTCTTTGCATTAAAACCAGATTGTTCATAGATGCCACCTACTGGGAGATTACTAAAAGTTTGCTTTGCCTTTGTCAAACCTTGTCATCTGGCTTGCTATTGTGAAACAAACAGAAGAAAGATAGAGAGGAAAAAGTCTTCCAAAGAGCAGCAACATCAAGCAATACTTAGTATGTACCAAGTGGTGGTGTGGATTAAAACAATTTTTTATGGGAACTTTTCCAACTACTATAGTGTTCTCCTCTCTGCAGGCAGAGCTGAGGAAGGAGAGTTGTTGAATTTGGAGAGCAACAAACAGTTGTGTTCATATTTTCCTGAACACTGATAATTTGTGGCTAAGAAGGCAGGTGTCCTTCCAGTTTTGGGTGATATTGACATTATAAATATCTATTTGAAACTGCCCTGTGTTTTCTCATCACTATTTTCTTTTAGTTTCTATTTTTAAGAATGCTAAGAAGGCAGAAGTGTGATTCACATACTGTAGCAAGTGGTTTGCCCAGCACTGGAAATGTGCATGTGTGCCCTCCACACATGCCTGTGGCATCACAAAACACGGCAATTCGCTCACGCTCCCTGTCCACACATGCGTATGACGTCAAACAACATGCCAATTTGCTTGTGCGTACCTTCTGCACCATGCATGCGGTGTCAGAAACAAAGCGATATAGGACAGGATTGTGCCCCACCCACAGGTCTGAATACCACTTCTATAAAGAAGGAATTTATGCAATGCTGCAAAATATCTTTATTGGTTTTGAACCATCTATCTGGAATTAGTCCAAGAAAAGAAGAATAGTCACCACAAATCCTCCTGTCCAGGGGTGGGTTCTACTTACCTTTACTGCCGGTTTGGAACGGGATCATGCGTGCGCACTCGCTTTGCTCACATACGCACCTAGCTTCTGCACATGTGCAGATCGCCAATGATGACATCTAGGGTGGTGGGCAGGGCCTCCCACCAGTTTTACTACTGGTTCTTGCAAACTGTCCAAACCGGGGGGGGGGGGGACCCACAACCCAACACTGCTCTTGTCATACATAACAATATAAATGAATTAGATTGGATCTGCAAAAAGGATATTTTTAAAAATAAATATACTGGTAACCCTTGGTCAGTGGTGAGTAAATGTTTTCAAAGGACTTTGGCTAAGGAAAAGAATATTACTAAATAATACCACAGTTTCTGTTTGTGTAGAAACTCTAAGTCTACTGTACAGACAAACTATTACTGTAGTGCAAGATTAGATTCCTGGGTATCACCTTGATAAGGATGTCATACTATTTTGAGATACTATTAAGCAGCATCTTAATCTCACTGAGAGGAAGACAAAGGAGAAAATTCGTAAGTTTTAAAAAAGCATGGTATTCCTTGTCCAGACCATTCAACGAGATTCAAGCGGACATCTTTTTTGGGATAGATTAATCAGAGGCAAAGTAGGACAGGCTTTTGGCTCATTTTACAGAACTGGCTAAAATTTCTCATTTTATGTTTTTGATGTTTCAGAATGCTAGGAATGAAAACACCCCTCTGGATTCTGGTGTGTCCTTTTGATTACCAGATAAGCAGCAAAAATCATAATCATAAGTTTGTTTGTCAAGCATATATACGATATCAGGTAAAAATATAAACATAATTTGAATACATGAAAAAAGTAAAAAGGAATATTAGAACAGGGACAGTAGGCACGCTGGTGCACTTATGCACCCCCATTACAGACCTGTTAGGAATGGGGTTCCAAAGAAAGGAAGGAAGGAAGGAAGGAAGGAAGGAAGGAAGGAAGGAAGGAAGGAAGGAAAGAAAGAAAGAAAGAAAGAAAGAAAGAAAGAAAGAAAGAAAGAAAGAAAGAAAGAAAGAAAGAAAGAGAAATCCATTGTATCTCTAACAGCAGCATGATCTGCAGAAGTCACCAAGTGAAGCTTTTTGGAATAAAAAATAAGCATGCTCATCTGATTCCTGTAACCAAGGAATACTTTAAAGCAGGGGTCTCCAACCGTGGCAATGTTTAAGACTTGTGGACTTCAACTCCCAGAATTCCGCAGCCAGTTGCCAAGGTTGGAGACCTCTGTTTTAAAGCACACATATTGGAGAGCTGAAAAGCTGACGAGACTTGGCATGGGGATGCCCATTTGTCTCTTGCCTAGTATTGCTGGTCAGTTTGAGCAGCTTTCATTTGAAATACAGGTAGTCCTCGACTTACACCCTTTTGTTTGGTGACCGTTCAAAGTTAGAATGGCGCTGAAAAAAGTGACTCATGCCAGTTTTTCACTTACAACTGTTGCAACATCCTTGTGGTTCAGGTTGTCAAAATTTGGATGCTTGGCAACTGGGTCATATTTACAAATTTGTGACCTTCTGACAAGAAAAGTCAATGGTGAAGCCATTGATTCCAAACTCACTTTAACAACCCATGTTATTAACTTAACTGCAGCAATTCACTTAACAATAGTGGCAAGACAAAATGGGGCAAAACTCACTTAAGAACTGTCTCGCTTAGCAGCAGAAATCTGGGGCTCAGTTGTGGTCATAAATCAAGGATTATCTGTCTTGCAGGTATTGAAATGTAGCAGATTTCTGAAATTCCCCTTGCTTCACTGTGATTAAAATATGAGACTTCTATCCTTTTGCATCTGGCCATTCCATTTTAAACAAATACTCTCCATTATCAACATTCTTTGGTTTTGGAAAGAACATCTGTTTCTCAGCAGTTTTATCAATGTGCAGCCTGTTAGCAAAGCTAAAAAAAGTCCAAGCACAATTCTCGGGGTGGGGGGGTGGGGGGGGATGACTTGGCTTTCAGGGTTCCCCTCCCCTTTCTTAATATTGCAGCAGTTGCCAAGATTGTCGTGTCATATTTTTTGTCAGAGGAAAGGCACCTGTTTCCTTTCTAAAAGAAGAATTAAAGAAAGGCTGAGCAGTTCTAAAGAAGAAGAAAAAAAACCAGAGAGTAGGAATAAGTGGAAAAGTTTCAAATTGGAGAGGAATTTACAGTGGGTTTCCCAGGGTTTGAGGATGGAACTGGTACTTCTATATCAAGCGTGTCCAACTCACAGGCTGTGAGCTGCATGTGGCCCTGGAGTGCTACTAATGTGGCCCCACAAGATTTTTTTAAAAATGAAGTTCATTATTTACATACATTAACTATAATATTTATTTATTTATTTATTTATTTATTTATTTATTTATTTATTTATTTATTTATTTATTTATTTAATTCAATTTGTATACTGCCCTTCTCCTAATGGACTCAGGACAGTGAACAGCCAAGAATAAAAATATACCAATACAAAATCTAAAAATTATTAAAAGAATTACACAACTTTGGCCCAAAATTTAAAACATCCCACCTAAAACCCATTGACACTTTAAAAGCTCAAAAAGGTTTAAAAAGGTTAAAAAAAAGGGGGTGGGTGGGTTTTACGCCAGCCCTGTTTGATGGAAAAGAAAAGTTTTTAGGACACGGCGAAAGGCCCGGAGATCTGATATCCTTCGTATCTCCGGTGGCAGATCGTTCCAGAGGGCAGCTGCTGCCACAGAGAAGGCCCTCCTCCTGGGGGTCACCAGCCGACATTGCCTGGCTGATGGCACCCTGAGGAGTCCCTCTCTGTGGGAGTGTATTGGCCAGTGGGAGGCTATCGGCGGCAGAAGGCGGTCCCGCAAATACCCAGGTCCTATGCCATGGAGCGCTTTAAAGGTGGTAACCAACATCTTGAAGCACACCCAGAAGACCACTGGAAGCTCACGCAGGAGAGGCATCACATGGGAATGCCCCTTTGCTCACATAATCCCCCACGCAACCGCATTCTGTACCAGTTGGAGCCTCCAGGTGCTCCTCAAGGGGAGCCCCATGTAGAGAGCATTGCAGTAGTCCAGGCAGGAAGTGACGAGTGCCTGAGTGACTGTGTGTAAGGAGTCCCGATCCAGAAAGGGACGCAACTGGCGAATCAGGCAAATCTGATGAAAAGCCCCCCTGGCCACGGCCGTCATATGCTCTTCTAAAGACAGCCGTGCATCCAGGAGGACGCCCAAGTTGTGAGCCCTCTCCATGGGGGCCAATAACTCGCCTCCGATAGCCAGCGATGGCACCAGCTGGCTATATCGGGACACTGGAAGCCACAACCACTCGGTCTTGGAAGGGTTGAGTTGAAGCCTGTTACTCCCCATCCAGATCCGCACGGCCTCCAGACACCGGGACATCACTTCAAGGGCATCGTTGGGATGGCCTGGGGTGGACATGTACAGCTGAGTATCATCAGCGTACTGATGGAACTCCAACCCAAAGCCACGGATGATCTCACCCAGCGGCTTCACATAAATGTTGAACAGTAGGGGCGAGACGAATATATATTTGATATGCAGCCCAAGACTCTTCCACTTCACTTGATGCGGCCCAGGCAAGCCAAAAGGTTGGATACCTATGTTTTAAAAGTTTCCCAAATTATATATTAGAGGTGAATACTGAGGTGTTTAGTTTGGTTGATATTAAACTTTACTATTAAGATTGCAATTCAACAAAGGACAACTCAATGAAAATACCAATAATGGTTATTTCGATATCTATTTCAATCGTATCTATCATAACAAATTAACCTAAAAACTTCCAAACATTTTACTCATCAATGGTCCTATATCCCAACATTTTTCCTCCTTTCCAGCCAAAAATAAAAATTTTTCCATTTTTCCCACAAATTTGCCCATTGTGGGAAATAGATATCGAAATAACCTATATGGATGAAAGAATTTATGTATTTGAACTGTGATAATTAGTGTAAATATGTATAGAGATAAAGAAGTGTATCAATTATATGACAAAATTTGATGAAAATGTTTAAACCGGACATGTCACGCTATGTCCATTGTTTTTAATTTGTATTATAAATAAAAACTTTAAAAAAGAAAAAAAGAAAATGCCAATAAAACATCACACTATTTTTCTAAAAAAAAGCCATATTGGGCCTTGGAAATATTAGGAAAGCAAGTTAAAATACAACCATAAATATCAATTATAACATTTAATAAGTATTACCACTATTGATGAACTGTTCTTTTAAACAAAAACTAAGTATTATTAGAAGCACAACATCCAAAGCTGCTTATACGTGGAGACAAAATAAGGACAATGTGAGATACGTAATTTTTCTTCATCTCTCACAACAGAATTTATGATCATCCATTAAAATTAAATGCAGAGAGATAAGGACTAACAATAGGAAGTATTTCTTTGTGCAATTTGAGGGTGTATAATTATGTACTGATGTGTAAATAAGCTTGCTAACCACCATCATCATCCTTTTAGCCCCTTGTCTATCCACTGCAGGATGAAGGCCTCTTCCATGTTTCCAACCCATACAGTCCTGAGCTTTCTTTTGCCAATTGGGCCCACAATACTTGCAGATGTCATCGATCCATCTTGTTTTAGGTCTCTTCCGTGGACGCTTTTTATCAAGTGGGATCCATTCTATGACTGCCTTAGTCCACCTGCCTTCAGTTCTTCTTGCTACGTGACCAGCCCATTTCCATTTCAATTCTTTTACTCTCTTGATGGCCTGTATACTTAAGCTTGCTAACTTAATAAATAGGATGCATTTAATTGTGGCTTTTGCTGCCATCAAATGAGGTAAGGATGACAGACAGCATGTAATCGGCAACTGTGGAACCACAGAAGAGAGATTTATCATTTTCTTTTCTGGGTTTGTCTTGTATCTAGTTGGCTACTGAGTGACACAAAATGCTGGTTTAGAAGTGCCTGCTAGCTTGATCCAACAGGACTGCTTTTATATTCTAATACTGCTTGATTAAGAAGTACTGGGGTTGAATATTTTTGGAAGCCATGCAAATGATCCCAGCCCAACCATCAAGCGTTGAGCCGGAAGCAATTCTATTGTGAGATCTTTTTAGTCGACTGCCAGTAAAGCAGGACCCCACTAGATGCACTGGTCTGTCCCTCCATAAAGGAGCTTCCTGTTTTCAGAAGCAAGGCAACTTATGGAGGGGAACCACAAAGAGTCTCCTCTATATATTACTGTGCAATAAGGAAAGTTGAAAGTCTGAAGATTAACTTGCTGCCCACAGGTACAACAGTAAATTGTCTTCCTGAAATCATATTTTACTGCTGCTGGTGTTTTTTGTCCTGAAATGTGGGACAGACACACAGTTGATATTTGAGAAACAAATATCTTGAGCCATTCTATTTTCAACTCTAAGGCCCACCCTAAGAAGCAACAATATCTTTAACTGGTTATTGCTGAGCTATGAAGATCGTAAAGAAAGAAACCCACACATTTTGCCTGCACATCTTCCTTACTTTTCTAATCATGCTAAAGGGAAAGTGTTTCCTTTTGACTTTTCTTTTTCAAGACAGAATGGGAATATTTGGCCTGTGAGAAGCTAGGGGTGCCAGATCAGAAGTTGTAAGGGGCAGCAATGGAAAATGGCAATCAGAAGTGAATTCACCAGAAAAGAGCAGTGACAACATATAGGGAGTGTTGGTTTTCTACTGCTCCTAGACTTTTTCCCAATTTGTTGGGAAATTACTGTGGATGATATCCAGTTTAGTTTGTGCCCAGCACACTCTCAAAAATTTTCTGATAGTGAAGACTATACTAATCAATGAAACAGCTTCCCTCCTGGAGTTGTGGAAGCTCCGTCACTGGAGGTTTTCAAAACTAGACTGGGCAGCCATTTGACTGGGATGGTATAAGTATCCTGCTGTGAGCAGGGGGTTGGACTAAAAGATCCCCAAAGTACTTCTATTATCCTATATCCCATGTTCTATGTTTTGTATCCAGATCAGAATAAATACGTGCCCAAAGCACAGGCCACTCAATTCAGTTATCCAAGATACAGTTCGATGTTTGTTTATTAAGCAAGCATCAAAACAGCTAACTGGTAAAAATGGGATAAAAAGTAGGTAAAACAGGAAGAGACAGAGAGATGAACAAAAGGCAAGAATTCACCATTTATATATTTCAGTCCTATCAAATCCTGCCATGCTATCTCATTATTATAATGGGAGTGTGTGAGGAGTGCGAGAAAAAATGAGTGAGAAATTCTGGGAAAGTTTGCCAGTATATTATCTCAGCAGGGTCACTCAAGGCATATAAATTATCCCAGCTGCCCAACAGGCATATTTATGTTGGGATACAGTGATATAGGAATATGTTGGAGACAGATGATAACTTTCGAGGCAATACCAAAAGCATTTCCTATTGCGCAGGAGGAGGCAGTGGTAAACTGCTCCTGTACTTGACCAAGAAAACAGTACAAAGTTACTGATGAGTTGGTACCAGATATTGGGGCACTTCAGATTGGATGGCAATATGCTATTTTTTTTATTATTTTATTTTATTTTATTTTATTTTATTTTATTTTATTTTATTATTTTATTTTATTTTATTAGATTTCTATACCGCCCTACTCCCGAAGGACTCAGGGCGGTGCACAGCCTCCAGTTAAAATACATCATACAAAAGTTAAAAATTATTTAAAAGATATTAAATAATATTAGGCTCAAAAACAGTTAAAACCCCTAATTTACATAAAACCCATTTAAAAGGGAGAGTTAGGCCGGACCAGCCTGTTGGGATAAAAACATTTTTAGGGCGCGGCGGAAAGTGCATAAGTCTGGGATCCTCCATATCTCCGGGGGGAGCTCGTTCCAGATGGCAGGTGCCCCCACAGAGAAGGCTCTCACCCTGAGGGCCACCAGTCGACATTGTTTGGCCGACGGCACCCTGAGGAGCCCCTCTCTATGGGAGTGTACTGGTCGGTGAGAGGCTACTGGTGGCAGAATTGAGGAACAGCTGATAATCTTTCAGAACATTAATAGTATTTGTGACATTGCTAGATCAAAGCCATTGGGACATTTAGTTGCTGATGCTGCCATGCAGGAAAATAAAATCCAAAGCTGCAAGATAGAATTACAGTGGGACCATGTAACAGAAGAAGCATGAACACGAGAACTCTCAACATAGTGAAATATGAAATTAATCAGCTGCACATTGTTATCTTAGGGCAGAGGTCTTCAAACCTGGCAGCTTTAAGACTTGTGGATTTCAACTCTCAGAATTCTCCAGCCAGCTAAGACCTCTGTCTTAGGGCATCAGGGAATTGAAAGGACTGGAATTAGACATTCTTGATGAGAAGATCATACTGTTTATTATATAAGATCTGAAAAACAAAGAAGAAGCAACATTAGGAAGTTAGAAAGGATATGGCAGGGACAGTGCTTGGCTACAGTTCAATCAATATTGAATAAGATAACAAATAAAATTCATAAGCAATGCTTTAATATGATTATTGAAATGTATGCTATTGACTACAGTATTGGTTCAAGAGGTGAAATAAAATACAGATAATGCTAGTTGTTTGTGGGTTCCATATTTGCAAATCTCCTCATAAAAAAATTACTCACAAAAATGTTTTTGTAAACCCAAAGCCAGTCCTTGCAGTACTGTTGCAGTCATTGGAATCGCCTAATTCTCACGTTCCCAGCACAAGCTTCAGCATTAAAGGACACTAATGAACAGATAGTACTAAGTCAAAGAAGTTCAACCAAAAATGGAAGTAGTATATAGGTAGTCCCTGACTTATGACTGTTCACTTAGTGATCATTCAAACTTATGACAGACCTGCAAAAATCTTACGACCCAGATAATATTTTGGCTGCTCAGCAACTGGCCCGCATTTATGGCTATTATGGCATCCCTCAGTCACACGATCACAATTTATGATGGGTTTTTTTTGTCAATGTTTACTTCCACCTGCTGGCAAAAAAAAAATACCCATTGTGGGAAATAGATTTGCTTAATCGCTGTGCATGCTTTACGACAGCCACATTCACTTTGTGATTGCTGTTGCGGCACCGGTCTACTGATTTGTTTTTGGAGACACCGGTCTACCCATTTGTTTTTGGAGGCACCTGTCTACCACCACACTGCCTTTTAACACTGATCAGCTGTAGGACGGCCCTTTGAAGCCTTGCGGCAAGAGTTTAAATAGTTTTTTTCCTTCTAGCCGATCAGCTGGGACTCAGGAGGCAGTGAATAGATTGAGGGCAGAGCCAAGTAAAAGGTAAGAATGACTTGGGGGGAGGGGGCGGAGGCAGGGTCAGGGGCGGGAGGGCCCAGCTCCCAAACAAAGAGAACCAGTTCGGTGGCATCATATCCTCACCGCTACCGGCTCAGTTGAACTAGCCCGAACCGGGAGGAACCCACCACTGGTTTAGGATCATCTAATGCAGATTAGAGTCCTACATGAAAAGAGAGGTGCCACATGTTCAAGCTGGCTTTAGAAAAAGATGAGGGACAAGAGACATTATTTCTGATTATTGCTAGATAATTGAGAAAGCTAAATAATTCCTCTCAAAAATCAATACATACTTCATTGATTATATCAACCATATCAAGCTATGGTGTGTGTTTAGGAAATTAGGAATCCCAGAACATCTCATTGTCCTCATATAAAGCCTATGCACATTATAGGTCAGGAAACCACAGTCCAGATTGAACATGGCAAAACAGATTAACTCCAAGTTGGTGCAGGAGTGAGACAAGCTGCATACTCTCCTTTATTTATTCAACCTATATAATGAATACATATTGAGGGAAGCTGGATTGGAAGAAGACGAATGTGGTTTTAAAACTGGAGGAAGAAACACCAATAACCTGTCTTATGTTGATAATATTACTCTGATAAGTGAAAATGCAAATGATCTGGAAGGTGTAGTAATGAAGATCAAGGACACAGTGAAAAAATAGGACTAAGATTAAGAATAAACTCATCACAACAAGTGCAGTAAATCCAGCCTTGGATTAACCGGGAACAGACTGTTGATTAAGTGTTGATTAATTATCAACAGTAAAAGAACCAACAGTCAAGAAATATGTCACAAGCCAGTACTTGGTTAGAATAGCAATGAAGACCTTGGAAAAGGTATTCAAATGCCATGATGTTTTTATATCTACAGAGATCAGATTTGTGTGGGCAATGGTGTTTCCTGTAACCAGTGGTGGAATTCAATATTTTTTACTACTGGTTCTTTGACTTGGTGGGCATGATGTGGCTTGGTGGGCATGGCTTGATGGGCGTGGCAGGAGAAGGATACTACAAAATCCCCATTCCCTCCCCACTCCTGGGGGAAGGATATTACAAAATCTCCATTCCCACCCCACTCTGGGGGCCAGCCAGAGGTGGTCTTCGCCAGTTCTCCGAACTACTCAAAATTTCCACTACCGGTTCTCCAGAACCTGTCAGAATCTGCTGAATAGTACCCCTACCTGTAATATTCTATGGAAGTGAAGGCTGGACCTGGAAGAGGCAGGACAGAAAGAGTATTGACATTTGAATGTTAGTGTTGGAGAAGACTGAAGTATACCATGGACAGCCAAGAGAACAAACCAATGGATCATCGAACAAATTGACTCAGAATTTTCACCCAAGACACAAATGACCAGGCTCAAATTATCATATTTTTGACACATTATTTATTTTATTTTATTATTTTATTTAACTTAAATGCCACCCTATCTCCAACAGACTCAGGGTGGCTCACAACAATAAAATCCACAATAACCACAGTACAAAGTTAAAATACCTAATTAAACCAGATAAAAGTTAAAAACCGCATCCGTCCAGGCCGGGGGACTTGAATAACCAAGTTTTTAATTCACGGCGGAAAGTGCGAAGGTCAGGGGCCAACCGGAGCCCCAAGAGGAGTTGATTCCAGAGGGTGGGCGCACCCACAGAGAAGGCTCTATCCCTGGGGGCCGCCAGCCGACATTGTCTAGCCGATGACACCCTGAGCAGGCCCTCCCTGTGGGCGTGAAATGGGCAATGGGAAGTTGTTGCTGGCTGCAGGTGGTCTGCCAAATATCCTGGGCCTAAGCCATGCAGGGCTTTATAGGTCATCACCAGCACGTTGAATCTCACCCGGAGGGCAACCGGCAACCAATGCAAGTCACGCAGGAGAGGTGTTACATGGGAGTATCGGGATTCTCCCATCACAACCCGCGCGGCTGCATTTTGTACCAGCTGAAGCCTCCAAGTGGTCCTCAAGGGCAGCCCCATGTAGAGAGCATTAAGTAGTCAATACGGGAGGTGACTAGTGCATGAGTAACTGTGCGTAGGGCATATCGGTCCAAGTAGGGGCGCAACTGGCACACCAGACAAATCTGGGCGTATGCCCCCCTGGTCATTGTCGTTATATGGTCTTCTAAACTCAACCGTGAGTCCAGGAGGACACCCAAGTTTCATGCCTTGTCTACAGGGGGTAAAACTTCACCCCCTATAGTCAACGATGGAACCTCTCTTTTGGACTGAGATGCCAGTACCCACCTGCAAAGTACCCACCTGCAAAGGGCTAAAAACAAGCCCGCATTGTGGGCGCATAGCTCCCTTGAGAAAGCTATAGTTTATGGAAAGGTGGAAGGAGCGAGAAAAATAAGATGACCAGCAGCAAGGAAGATGGATTGACTTATTAATAGGTGAATAAATGGAAGACATGAAGGACCAAGTTGGGGACAGAATATCCTGAAGAAAATGTAATGTAATGGTTAAGATTTGACACTGAGTTGATGACACATAATCAGTTATCACACATGTATGTCTATATATCAAAAGACATAGAAGTTTGGAAATAATACTGTAGTTCAGGGGTGGGGAACTATGGCCTCTTTATGACCTGTGGGCTTCAACTCCCATGACTGGCCTCAGGAATTCTGGGAATTGAAGTCATGAAGTCATAAAGAGGCCATAGTTCCCCACTCATGCCAAAGAATAAATGATTAGCATGGATAGTCCCATAGGAAGTGGCCTTTGATTATTTCAAATTTAAGACATTTTACATAAAAGCAGCAGAATACAGACGGAAAGTAGGACACCAAGTGATCGCTCCCACGGGTGGGTTCTACTTACCTTTACTACCAGTTTGCAGCAGGGCTGTGTGTGTGCGCTTACTGCGCGCACAAGTTCACTTTTCTGTGCATGAGCAGAAGCGTTTTGATGACATCGGGGTTGGTAGGCGGAGCCTCCTGCCAGGTGTACTATTGGTTCTATATATAATACAGTGCAAACCGGGGGCAACTCACCATTAATTGCTCCTCTTTTCTTCAATAGGAAGGAAATAATTTGGGTGGGGATGATGTACGACACAGTGTTGAGGCAAAATAATTGCAACAAAATGCTAGTAGAATGGGAACTTGTCTGATTAGGACTGTCTGTTTTACTCTTTGTATAGTGCAGAATGGAACACGAGAGATCCAAGTTCCCAGGTTATCCACAGACGTGAAACTCACTTGCTGCCTTTGGGCCACCCTCTCTCTCTCTCTCTCTCTCTCTCTCTCTCTCTCTCTCTCAGCCTAACCCACCTCATACAATTGTTGTTTTAGACAAAAGTTTTATATATGATATTTTGAAGCTTTTGAACAAAAGGTGGGATAAAAAAACCAGATAACTATATCCCTATTTTTTTTATTGAAAAGTTTTACAAACAATAACATTTTCCCGACCCACCCCCCTTCCCACCTCCCCTTACCCCCCTTTCCCCTCCTCCTCCCTCCCCCCCTCCCCGACTTCCCGGAGCAGAATACAAGGTATTAGATAAAAAAGAAAAGCAGATATAAACTAAATTAACCTACCCATCCATAAACTAACCCCCCCAAAAAAGAAACCTTAACTCCCTTATAGATAACCCAAATTATCGTTACACTCATGCATACGCAATTTGATATCTTCTTGTCTTGTATTTATTTTGAACATAGTCTATCCATTTTTTCCACTCCAAAATATATTTCTCTTGCGTATGATCCTTCAAATATGCTGAGATCTTCACTAAGTGTGTTACTTTCAATGTCCATTCTTCTATAGTAGGCACAAAGTCTTTCTTCCAGTATTGAGCTACCAACAGCTTAGCTGCTGATATAAAGTTTAAAATCAATTTAGTCTCTAGTACTGTACAATCAGTTATTATACCCAATAAGAACAGCTGTGGAGTAAATTTTAATCTTTTTTTCAAAATATTTTGAATTACCCACCAAACTTTTATCCAAAATGCTTTGATCTTCTTACAAGTCCACCATATATGATAATAAGTTGCATCATCGGAATCACATCTCCAACATTTAGGTTGCATATTTGGGTACATACATGACAATTTCTTGGGATCTAAATGCCATCTATAAAACATTTTATAGAAATTTTCCCTTATATTTTGCGCTTGCGTAAATTTAACATTTCTAACCCAAATCTTTTCCCATGTGTCCATCATTATTGGTTCCTGAAAATTTTGCGCCCGTTTAATCATACAATCTTTAACCAGTTCTGTTTCAGAATCTATTTCCAATAAAGCATTATATAGTCTCTTAATATGCATTTGACTCTGGTCTCTAATCTGCTTTACCAAATTTTCCTCGCTTTGCATAAAACCAATTTTTTTGATCTTCCCTCCATCTAGCTTGGAGTTGACCATACTGAAACCAGGTATAAAGTATCCCTTCATCCTTCAATACCTCTAAAGACTTCAATTGTATATTACCCCTTTCATTAAACAAAAGCTCTTTATAAGTAATCACCTCCATTTTGTGTTCTATACTTATATTTTCTGTTGCATGTCTAGGGTTTGCCCATATAGGTATCTTATAGTTTAACTTATATTGATACTTTTTCCAAACTCTTAACAAGGCATTCCTTAATATATGACTTTTAAAAGTCTTATCCAATTTTTTCTCATACAATAAATAAGCATGCCATCCATATAACAAATCATATCCTTCTATATTTAATATCCTTTCCTCAGTTAAGTTAAACCAATCACTAATTTGCACATCCCTATTTTTTTTTAAAGTTGACCATTAACCGCATTTCTAACAGATAAAGGAGAGACAAGCATTGGACTGCCTTATCAGATCTTGAGTACTGAAATGACTTCTGTAACCTCCTTTGGGCTTGGGGAAACTCTAAATAGATAAAAACTGGAAATGCAAGGAAATTTTTCTTAATGGATAATGCAGTAATTACAGGCTTTGGTGCTGTGCTTCAGGGAATCCAGTCAATTGATGTTGTTGTGGCTCTTCCAGGCCTCCAGGGGGCAGGAAGGGGTAAGAAAATGAATGATTCTAGCAGGTGGAAACTGAACTTCCATCATTCACATCAAAGCAGCTTTTCTAGAACACAAGGGAGAGAGAGATATATGTATGCGTTTGTGTGTATGTTGCAATAAATCAGTCAGGGTGTATTGGTTGGATCGAGGTCTTGGCCTTTCAGCCCTCAGGACTATAAGAGCGGCAACCTTGTGTCTAAACTGCTGCAGAGTAGCATACCAATCTGTCCCTTGCTAACCATCCATCAGTAAAGCTTGCATTTCTTCACAACTGCCAGTGAGTTCCCTGAGTAGCTGGAGTGGCTAGTGGAAGGCTAAATTTAAAGTGGAGACACCAAATCTCATGAGATGATAACTGTAAACAATTTTCTTGTAGTTCATCACCCAGGGCTTGTCGGCCCAAAGGAAAATGGAAAGGAGGAGAGAGATTTAAAAAGGATGATCTATTTAATTTTCATTATCATTCCTGTGCTTTTTGAAACAAAGCCTTTTTGACTTCAGGAAGATATCTATCTTCCTTTAGAGCCATGGTGGGTGGCGCATTGGTTAGAATGCATTATTGCAGGCAAACTTTGCCCACAGCCAGGAGTTCGATCCTGATGGTGCTCAAAGCTGACTCAGCCTTCCATCCTTCCGAAGTCCATAAAACGAGGACCCATATTGTTGGGGGCAATATGCTGACTCTGTAAACCGCTTAGAGAGGGCTGTAAAGCACTGTGAAGCAGTATATAAGTCTAAGTGCTATAGCTATTGCTATTTCATTTAAACAGATCATCTACTGATTCTCCGTGAAAGGAGGTGTTGGTTGGCATAATATTTGCTGCAGATGGATAACTTCACAATGCATAAGTGTCCTTTCCTCAAGCTGGCTGGCCTTGCTCTTAGTGTCTATATTCAGAATGGAATGATATTAGTAGGCTGTGTGAGACAGTTGCTGTATCTGGAACCTTGCGCCTGAGAAAAAGCAGCAAGGTACCAGAAGGCGGATTTTGGTGTACATGCAGCTTCTCATTGTTGAAGTAAGATTTCGTGGTCAGAAGCGTCAGCTTTTGCAGACTTGTGAGAAGGAGGGCATTGCAATGTTAGGCATGCCCTGGATTAGCCCTGCTTCTACCTATCTTTGCTGGAAACCAATTCCAAATAATCTGCTTGTCTTTGGGAGAGTGGGCTGGATGAAAGAAAATAATAATGAACACGAAACAAGCACATAGCTGTGTGGGTCCTTCGAATTTAACTGAGGTGTTTTTGCAAAAATAGTTCCTGTTTACAAGATAGGTCACTGCCCAAAAGGGGATAAGCAAGTGTCACTGGGCTTGAGGAAGATGCTACTTTGAATGAATGTCTGTGAGATTCTCAGTCATCCAGGTCATGGTTGAAAGAGTACTAACCATCAGATGACTGCAAAGAATATAAATCCTTCCATCCCCCACCATTCAATCAGAACCAAAGAAGCTTTTTGGATGAGAAGTGAAACAACTTAAAGGAAAAATAACAAAGTCTAGTTGCCTTTTGAAAAAGCACCTTTGGGATGCCACTTTCAAAACAATTCAGATGACAATGTTTGGGCCTTCTACAAGCCTAGTTCTATGCCATACATCAAAACAGCCTGACCCCTTTTTCTGCCTTCTGTAGAAGATTAGGAAAAGAAAGCCAGTTTGGTCTAGTGGTTAAGACACTGGGCTAGAAAGCCGGAGAGTGTGAGTTCCAGGCCTACCTTAGCCATGAAAGCTGGCTGGGTGACTTTGGGCTAGTCACTTTCAGCCCAACCCATCTCACAGGATTGTTGATGCCGGGAAAATAGGAGGAGGATGGTGTGTTGGATATGTTTTGACACCCTGAGATATTTGTAAAAATAATAAAGGCGGGATATAAATAAATAAAATAAATAAGGTGTTGTGTTTTTTTTCAGGCTTCCAAGAAAAAAGAGGGAGGGGCTGCTTAAAGGACAGCAGAGCAATGTTGTGCTTGCATTAAACTTGAAGCACTTCTGAATCATTTTCAAATCATGCATAAGGCCTAATGTCCATGCAGTGCTATTGGTAATGCTTAAAACAGAACACATCGTAAGTCATGTCCACGGTGTGTACACATGTAAGCAGATAAATTGGGTGCATGCCAGCAGTCCGTAGATATGGGTGGAGATGTTATATTTCCAATGTCATCCTTTCATGAATTCTGCATTTTTAAAATTCAGCTGCTATTTTTGTTTTAGGAAAGCTAAAGAATAAAAGTAATCTTTGTTTAACAAGTGGTCACTTAGCACCCAATCAAATTACGATGGACCTGCCCAGAGTTATTTATGACCCAATTTCAAAGTTCTGACAGCTACACACACACACACACACACACACACACACACACACTGGTCACTTGATCACAATTTGGGCACTTGACAACTGGCTTACATTCATGGCCATTTGCAGGCTTCTGCCATCGTGGAACTATAATTTTCAGAGTTTTTTTGACAGTTTCTGGCTTTTACTTCTGGGTTCCAGCGAAAACCCCCAAACTTTCCATTGGAGAATACAGACTTGCTTAATAACTGCAGCATTTACTTAAGAATCATTGCAAAAAAGATAGTAAAATCCCTTGTGGTTATATGCTGATCTGTTTAATGACTGCCATGACTTATGACTGTGATTCTGTAATAATGATTACAGTCATAATTCAAAGACTTCTTGTATGCCTGTATGAGTTGGGAAACTGGCTTTATATAACGCTTCTGCATTTTGCCTTCTTGATCCATCAGGACAGCAGAGGAAGTATGGGGATGGTGCCACACTTCCTAGCCTCTAAATTCCGTTTTATTGCGTTTTCTTGACCAGCCTTTGTAGGAAACCCCTCCTCCCCCTCAAAATCCCAGATTAAAAGATTCATGGCACAGGACCCTGAGGGCACCGATAAACCTCCAAGTGGCCTCAATGACTCTCAGAAAGAGTGCTAAAGATCAGATGACTACAAGAAATATAAATCCTTCCATCCGCCACCATTTGTTCAGAATTGAAGAAGCATCTTGGATGAGAAGCGAAACGTCTTCAAGGAAAAACAAGGTCCAGTTGCCTTTTGAAAAAGCACCTTTGGGATTAAAAGATAAATCTTTCCTTGTAATTTGGGGTTCTCACAAGGCCTAGACTTTCTTTTCAGACTCTGCCTTTCTCCCAGCTGCGAAGAAAGGCTGATTGTATTACCTCAGCAATATCTAACAGTCCTGAAGTAAAATACTGCAGTTATCAATACAATACAGTATAGAGCCAGCCTCCACCCTGCCACCTATTAGGAAAGCCAAATAAGAAAAAAATATTGCTTGTGAAATGAATAAAGCACAGATGATTGACTGAATACTCCTTAACAGGCAGTAACACAATGCAACAGGCACCAGAAAGAGAATAAGTGAGAATCAATGACAATGAGAACAATTAATTGGCAGAATAGCTTTCTTTCAGAAGTTGTGGGTGCTCCATTACTGGAGGTTTTAAAGACGAGCCTGAACAGCCATTTGTCTGGAATGGTATAGGGCAGGGGTGTCAAACACAAGGCTCACAGGCCAGATTTGGCCTTCAATGTGGTCGGATCCAGCCCACAGGGCCATCGTGGAAAATGTAAGGGGTTGGCCTGGTCTACCCGCAGCACTTCAGTCCAGTCTACCCAGTGTGAAGAGGAAACATGCCAGAGTGGTGTCAAGCTGGGCACGGCCACCCAATTGGCCATACCCACCCAACCGGTCACACCGCCCAGCCCCCCGAGGTCAGCCACAGCCCTGATGCAATTCTCAATGAAATTGAGTTTAACACCCCTGGTACAGGGTTTCCTGCTTAAACAGGACATTGGACTAGCAGAACTCCAAAGTCCCTTCCTGTTATCCTGTTGTTATTATTGTTGTTGTTCTTTCCACAGGAAATGGGGCAACTGTTATGTCCTTATAAGGACATCCGCCTGGGATAGGCTGAAGATCCTTTCGGCGGGAGTTTTGAATCCCTGTCAGTGGGCGGTGCGTCTGCCGGAGCAAATATAAGGAGAGCTCCGGCAGCGCAAAGCCAGTTCAGTTCTCGTTAATAAACGTTGTTACTTGAACTCTGCTGGTCACTTCTTCTTTCCTGCGCCGATCTAACACTGGCGACGAAGGACTAGAGAAGAACCACCGCGTGGCACGATCGCCATAACGAGCTGAAGTCACTCGACGCGGACTAAGAGATGGCAACGCCGCAAGCGCCGTTCGCCTCGCTGGCTCCTTTCAACCCCAGCCGGGAGAAATGGAGCTCCTATATGATCCGTTTCCGCCAATTCCTCCGGGGGAACGGATACAACAACTTAGACGACGAGAGGAAGAGGGCTCTCTTCCTCGCTCACTGCGGCACCGACGTCTTGGAGCTCGCCGTCAACCTCGTCGCTCCCAGGGACATTGAAGTCATGTCCTGGGTGGATCTGCAGATTGCCCTGCAAGATCACTATGCACCAACGGGCACCCCCATCTCGAATCAATTCACCTTCCGCCAACGCAATCAGAAGGAAGGCGAATTTATCAAAGACTTTGTGGCGGCATTGCGTCAAATCGCAGCAAACTGCGAGTTTGAAAATGTTGACAATGCCTTACGCGACGGGATCGTCTTCGGGATGAGAGATGCAAGCCTCCAAAAGAAGTTCCTGAGCAGGAAAAGACTGTCCCTGAAAGACGTTCTTGAGGAGGCTACAGCTGCTGAAACATCCGAGAAAGCCGCCGCCGAAATGCTCCAGTCCCGAGGGATACATAAGATCCGCAAGTCGTCCTCAGAATCTTCTGAAGACTCCGCCACACCGTCCGACTCAGAGGGGGAGTCGACCGTTTTGAAAGTTTCCCGCCCATCTAGGCGGGAAATTCAAAAAGATGGCCGCCGCAACGCTCAGTGCGGCAGTTGCAAGGGACACCATCTCCGCCAATCCTGCCGCTGGCGTGATGCAACCTGCAGACGTTGCCTGAAGAAGGGGCACATCGCTGAGGCATGCAGAGCCTCTGATCCGGTTCCAGAGTTGATCAGGCCCCAAAATCCTGAAAATCGCCATGACTCCCAGAGGTCATCCAAACGGTCCTCACTCCAGCTCAGCTGCGACGATCGCAACGGTTCCCAGGGCGGCGCGGTGAATCAAATGACGATCGCCCTGACCAGTAACAACAGTGCCACCAAATTCCATGTGACACTGTTGGCTGAAGGCTTGCCGTGCACGATGGAAGTAGACTCGGGCTCCATCTATTCCATCATTGACTGGCACCAAGTAAAGAGACTGAAGCCGGCACTAACTAAGCGCCACCTTGAACCCCTTCACTCCAAGCTGGTGGATTTCGGCGGCAATCCCATCGGTGTCATTGGAAGAACCAACCTCCAAATCGCCTTCAAACAGTTCCGAGGCCAGCTCCCTATCACCGTCGTGGAGCATAGCCGCCCGACCCTGTTAGGCGTGGAGTGGTTCCAGCCGTTGGGGCTTTCTATTGGAGGCATCCACCAGATTAGCTCAGGCGAACTCGACTCACTCATCGGAGAGTTCCAAGAAGTCTTCGATGGTAAGTTAGGGACCTTTACAGGGAAACCCATCTCCTTTAATCTGGACAAGGGGGTAACCCCAATTCGGCTCAAGCCCCGCCGGGTTCCATTTGCCTTGCGGGCTAAAGTAGATGCTCAGCTAGATAAGCTGATTGCCCAAGGCATCCTGGAACCCATCAATCATGCTTCATGGGAGACTCCCATTGTGACCCCCATGAAGCAGGATGGATCTGTGCGCATCTGCGCCGACTACAAAGTGACCATCAACAAGGCGTTGCCGCAGAGCGCATACCCTGTGCCGGTAGTGCAACATTTGCTTCACTCACTCGGCAAGGGCAAAATTTTCGCAAAGCTGGACCTGGCCCAGGCTTACCAGCAACTGCCAGTCGATCAGGAAACGGCGGAGGCTCAGACAATTGTCACCCATAGAGGCGCGTTTAAGTGCAACCATCTCCAGTTTGGAGTCAGTGCAGCCCCAGGCATCTTCCAATCCATGATGGAACGCCTTCTCCAAGGCGTTCCAGGGGTGGTGCCTTACTTCGATGATGTACTGATCTCCGGGGACTCAAAGGCACAACTCCTTGACCGGCTGAGGCTTGTCCTCCAGCGGTTCAGAGAGAAGGGCTTGAGGGTCCGACGCGACAAGTGCATCATTGGGGTACAGGAAGTCGAGTTCCTGGGCTATCTCATAGATAGTTCTGGCATCCACCGCATCAAATCAAAAATTAAAGCTATCCATGAAGCTCCCAGCCCCAAAAATAAAGCGGAGCTTCAGGCTTTCCTTGGATTGCTTAACTTCTATGCAATGTTCCTCCAACAGAAAGCCACTATTGCTGAGCCGCTTCATCGCTTACTGGCAAAGGTGGCTTCCTGGAGGTGGGGCCGCGAGGAAGAGTCTGCATTTAGAGCCATTAAGCAACTGTTGACTTCTGACAGCGTGCTCATTCAATACAATGAGACGCTGCCCATCAGGCTCACCTGTGACGTTTCCCCCTACGGAGTCGGCGCGGTCCTCAGCCACGAACTGCCTACCGGCTGTGAAGCCCCCATCGCCTACTTCTCAAAGACTATGTCCAGTGCTGAACGCAACTACAGCCAACTGGACAAAGAGGCGTTGGCTATTGTCGCAGGGGTGAAGCGTTTCCACGAATACCTCTATGGACGGCGGTTCACTATTGTCACCGATCACAAGCCGCTCCTGGGCCTCCTCGCAGGTGACAAGCAGACCCCGGCCTTCATGTCACCCCAAATGACTCGTTGGGCTACTTTCCTCGCCGGCTACTCATATAGACTCGTCCACCAGCCGGGGAAGTCCATCGCGAATGCCGACGCGCTAAGCAGATGCCCATCTGCTGACTCCGTGGAAGACCCGGCTCCCACACTTGAGCTGCTGCATATTGACAACGACAGCAGCTGTCCTGTAACATCTGCCGACGTGGCGACGCACACGAGGAACGACCCCATCCTCCGACAAGTCCACTCCTGGGTCCTGAGGGGATGGCCGGCTCGAATTGACAGCGACAACTTCAGCCCGTTCAGCTGCAAGCAAGGGGAACTGTCCACCATGAGCGGCTGTTTACTATGGGGAGATCGGGTGCTGATTCCCAGCACGCTCCAACGAAAGACTCTGGAAGCGCTGCGTAAAGGACACCTGGGCATTGTCCAGATGAAAGCCCTGGCACGGAGCTACGTCTGGTGGCCAACGCTGGACAAAGATATTGAACATTGGGTCGCCAGGTGTAGCCCAGAGGGAACCCCAAAACACCGTGGGGTGGATGGCAGCCAACATCCTGAGAACCGAGACCTACACCCTGACAACAGGAGTCAAGTAGACCGGAGACAACCTAGCAGGGGAAGCCAACACCAACCCTGCGAAGTAGGCGACCGACACTCCAGGGAAGGTAACCTCCATCCATCACACCAAAGGGCGCCACAACATCAGCCCGACCGTGCAGAAGACCAACCCTGCGAGGAAGGCCTCCACCACCCCTGCAGAGTAGGCCTACACCAGCCAGACCAGGGGGAACACCCAAACGATGGAAGGCGGCGACCATCACCACTATGCCAACCATGCAGAGAGGGCCTACACCACCCCTGCAAGGTCGGCTCGCACCACCCCGACAAGGCCGACCCGTGTACAACCCAGCCACCACCGCCGGACTCGCACCCAAGACCGGACCAGCGCAACTCCAACCCAGAGGGAACCCGAGGAAGACCCAGGGACCTACCGTGGCTCAGGAGTTCGGGACCGGTCGACAGCAGGGATCCGTGCCGGCGACATCGAGATCCAAGCGGGACTGAAGCAGACCAGCATCGCCCGGAGGCGGAGGTCCTCAACCCGGCCGGAGGTTCGGGAACAGCACCCGCATCCTCGATGGCCAGATCCAGCCCGGCACCAGGGAGGAAGCCCCGAGCCGAGAAAGCACCCTCCGTCCGGGAGAGTGCCCAACTTGGGTATGAACTGCGCAGGTCTACGCGAGCACGTAGACGTCCTGTGTACCTTAGTGATTATCTACCTTGATTGACTGACTAAGAACTAGGGGGGAGGAGTGTTTTGTCCTTATAAGGACATCCGCCTGGGATAGGCTGAAGATCCTTTCGGCGGGAGTTTTGAATCCCTGTCAGTGGGCGGTGCGTCTGCCGGAGCAAATATAAGGAGAGCTCCGGCAGCGCAAAGCCAGTTCAGTTCTCGTTAATAAACGTTGTTACTTGAACTCTGCTGGTCACTTCTTCTTTCCTGCGCCGATCTAACAGCAACCAACCCCAACATTGGTGGCCTCATCTCAGCAGGGTTTGAGGCAAGAAACTTGGGGGACCTACTCAGCAATACCAGCAGTAAAGCTGGCTTAGTACATTTGAATTGCAAAGTAACTTGTAATCTAAGTTTGTATGCAACCTTGTCAAATCCAGAGTATAAAATTTTACTCAGAACAAGATGTGTGTGCGTTTCATTGGCAAGATTGGCTTAGCAGGCATCTGTTCTTAGTCTTATCGGTCTAGACTCTAGACAGAACTATTCTCTAGTAGCACTATTTCATATCAATAAGTGCCATGGTCAATTCAAAGGTCTTCTGGCTTGGAATGTGTTTATGATTACCAGGTGGCTTCCCTGGATATCTGTTTTTATGCCATTAAATTTCCCTGTGAGATTGAAGAAGAAAAATCCATGACATCTCCTTCCTTATCTGCTGTAACAGTAACCAGTCGATCCATACCATTCTTATCGTCTCCTTCCGCCCAGAAAATTAATGGCATGGGTCAGCCTTGTCACCTACGGCAATGTTGGTTTTAAAGGGATAACAAACGTCTCCAAACTGCAATCGGGGAAACCCACTGGAAGTATTTGATAAAGAGTCACTTGACCCGATATTAAAAAAAAAAAATGTTTTTCTTCACATACCATTTACAAGGACAATTCTTAGGCTCTGTGGGCCTTGGACAAGCCATAGCTCACCTCCTGCCATCTGCTTAAGAGGCCTAATTTTCTCATCAATGCCACTGATCTCCCAGGCATTGGAAGAGCAGCAGAGAACATAGGATAGAATTGGCATTTTCTAAAGCTAAGCTCTGGGCTTTTCACACCTTCTTGGGCAGCTGTCCAGCCATACCAGTTGTTTGTTGCTGGCTCACACTCCAGCTCTAAGGATAAACTCTGAACTGAAAGCTGGCTTCAAGAAAAGGTGTCCCTTGACATTTACACTGAAGCAAACTGTCAAAAATGATACCTCCCCTAAGTTAGCTAATTTTAATGACAAAGAGCAAGGAGGACTGAAAGCAAGAGAATATTCACACCGAGGTTCCCCGTCCTTATTTGATGACAGTTCATTATCATACTTCCTCAAGGCCTGGTTCTATAAAATTATATGAATATATAAGCCACCCAGGCTTACTTTGGAGAGTGAAATGGCTGACATATAAACTTAAGAATAAATAAATGTTTATGATAAATACATTTTACCTGACACACAGATAGATCAGGCAGGGATGGTACAATGCACAAGCTATGATTTTTAATATTTTCAAGGACACTAAAGCAGGAAAAGGCCATGTCATCCAAAAGACAAGCTCACGTATCTGGCCATACTGCTCTGTGGCTCAATGCTTGATAAATTTAACAAATAAATGAATTTTCACGTAGCCATCCTTGCCATATAAGCACAGTCATTCCTACAACAAGTACAGTCATTGTGGATACAAGGTTGACTTGTATTTCCTGTATGCAACTCAGGGGTGGATTCTAATTTTTTTTACTGCTAGTTCTGTGGGCATGGCTTATTTTATAGGCTTGGTTTGATGGTCATGTGACAAACAATTCTTTAGGATTTATCAGAGGTACTGGTCTACCAGGCTTTTAACTGCTTGCAGAACCGTACCGATCTACCCATTTGTTTTTGGAGAGCACTGGTCTACCGCCAAACTGCTTTTTACTGCTGATCAGCTGTAGGGCGGCCCCTTGAAGTGCCACGGCAAGAATTTAAACAGTTTTTTGCCAATCTGCCACCACCGAGAGCATCGGAAACCGCTTTCAGGCAGCTTGGTCTCAATTGCCAATCTACCACCACTGAGCAGTTTACAAGGAGCGGATCGGTTCTAAGCAATCAGTTGAGAGGCTTCTTGTCTTCTCAATTTAAAGCGACAGTGTCTTGGGTTTTTTTCTCTTCTTTGTCAAGTGAACCCTGATTTTTTCCTTCTAGCCAATCATCTGGGACTCAGGAGGCAGCGAATAGATTGGGGGCGGGGCCAGGCAGAGGTGGTATGTACTGGTTCTCCGAACTATTCAAAATTTCCACTACCGGTGCATAAGAACCAGGGAGAACCGGTAGCAACCCACCACAGATGCAACTAGTAGAAGAGCACAGGGAATACAGCCAGTGCCCTATTCTCGCCCTTATCTCCATTACTCCAAGAATATATCTGGCCCACTTTTGATTTTAACTCCACTTGTGGTTGGCTTGCAATCCTTCAGGCATGAAATTTTCCACAAAAAATGGTTCTGACTACACTTGATAATTCAACTTTTATCTTTGGATTGGTCAGATGAGCTATCCTTAGAATACTGTACTTCCTTTATTCATATCAGGAGCACCGTCACATTATAGACGAGGGGTGAAATTCAGCAGGTTCTGACAGGTTCTGGAGAACTGGTAGCAGACATTTTGAGTAGTTCAGAGAACCAGCAAATACCACTTCTGGCTGGCTCCAGAGTGCGGTAGGAATGGAGATTTTGCAATATCCTTCCCCCAGGAGGGGTGGGAATGGAAATTTTGTGGTATCCTTCCCCTGCCACAGCCACCAAGCCATGGCCACCAAGCCACAGCCACCAAGCCACACCATGCCCACTAAGCCACGCCCAAAGAACCGGTAGTAAAAACATTTGAATTTCATCATTGTTATAGACATATAACATTCAACATTGAGCAAGTAAAATAGGTATCAAATATGTCATATAAATATACTAGGAAAAAGTATGCATTGTAAAGATCACTTGGAGGTGGGAGATACTTCCAGTATAATCTACCAGGTCCCCTGCATGGATTGCCCCTCTGACTCTGTAGGAGAGATGCGGAGGAAGCTAACTACCAGATTGCAAGAACACAAGCAAGCAATCAGACAAGAAGACCCAAACTCATTGGTAGCCTCAAATTGCAATAAACAAGGACATACATTCAGTTTTGCAGTTAGCAAGATTGTTGGCCGAGCAGGCACAAAAACATCCAGGGAAGTGATTGAAGCCTGGGAAATGGGCCCCTCATCGGTCAACAGGAGTTCTGTTTTACTACCAGCTTATTAAATACTTAGGAAGCAAGGACTTGGTAGCACAAGGAAACAGCAACCAATAGCTTAATAGTCAGCCATCAACACCCCAATCAACATCTGAAAAGCCCCACACAACAGGCACCCTATAAGTACCACATACAGAATAGCCCAAAGTACACACTCTGCTAGAAAGAAGTTCTCTGAGGATGGGCTGCAGCATGAGTCTGAAAGCTTGGAAGACTAAACCTCTGGTCCCAGATTGGATCCATAGAAATATAGCATGTGAAAAAGGTATGTTAAAAAAATAGGATTAACATTAAATGACATTCACCTAGTATCGGGCCACATCACTAGCATTTTCTCTCACCAGCACCTTCTTCTATACTTGCTGAAGGACATTGTATACACTGCAGCATATATGAGATGTTTAAAAAACAATTTCCTCCTTTTGCTCTTAAACCTCCCTGCGTTTAGTTTCAGGGGTTGAGTTAAGGTTCTGACTTTGTCAGTGAGCCAAGGAAAACTTTTCCCCGGCGGTGTTACCTGCTCTATACATAATTTTTTTATAGCTCCATCCTGTTTACTCTTCTTTTCTTTTAAGTCTTCTTATTTGGCTCTGGTTTCTCCTTACTGCTTCCCACGGGAGCAAACTACACCTCATGGGCACGATAGGTCCATGGGTGTGCCTACTTCATTGGGTGGTGAGGGTAGCTGTGTGCCTCCACATGGTTCTCTGTTTACCTAGATGCAGCTGCCAAAAATACTTTGCAGTAATTATAGCTTTTGGGAACCAGAACTCCAACACCTGTGAATCCTGTCCTGCCTGCTTTGGAGTATGTAACCTGGGATCCTAGAGGATGATTAGCAGCCTTGGCTGAAAAGACATTGGCTGTTCTATACTTTTTTCTCTCTCTTCTTTTTAACATAGATACGCCCTTGCCTAGTGTCAAAATCAGATAGGGATGGGGTGATTCAAAGAGCAGTGGCTTTGAAATGTGACATTCTTCTCAGGAAGTGCAACCGACAGAGTGTGTGTGTTGGGGAGGGAGAGAGAGAAGAAACCGATGAGGTTCATGAGAGTGAAGTGGGCACTTTAAGGTTGCCTGGGGCCTGCTTAACTTCCCTGGTGAAGAAAAGACAGGAGGTTGCACCATGGGCTGAGATCTTGAGTCACTTCTGCCAACAATAGATACACCATGAATTCGCAAAGACAGTTGATCTCTGCAGCTATCCGGGCTGAGGCCCGAAGGTATGAGGGGATCAAAGTACAGCTTAACAAACTTTTCCAACTGGTGGAGCTGGTTGATGACCCTCTGCTGAAGAACAACTTGAAGGTGTCCCTGAGCATTGTACGAGGTAGGTGACTTGGGCTTGTCATAGGATGGAGGGTAGGTGGCTGGCTAAAAACCTTTAATGGTGCTTAGGACTTTCTTTGAAGCTACCCAAGAGGGCAGGTTTGAACTGATTCACTCTTCTAAATGCTACAGGACCCCAGAAAAGACCTCCTGCAGATCTAGGGGGAAGGAACCTTCAGTATAAAAGACCACACGAGGTTTTAAAAAGTGGAAATGAAATTCTGACGCCTGTAGGTCATCGTTATGGAACATTTTAAGAATAAAAGCCCGTGCTTTTACAATCTGAGAAGAAAAGGCATTTCTTCGGGAGGCATCGGCACTTTATCATATAAACTTGTCATGTTAAAGAAATGATGAAAAACAATTTTGCCATTATTGGAGTTTTCCTGTTTGGTGGGGAAAAATTGGGGGATGGACACCAAAGCCCCATGGAGGAAGTAGATCTCAAGGGTGGAAGGCAGGATGAGATAGGAAATTCCAGTCAATGGGAATCTGCCATTCCAGGGATGTCATGTTGGCCAATTAACTTCTGGAATTGTTGAAGATCTATGGCGTTGTGGGGATATATGAATCTGTATCTGTGGTCCCTTCGTCTTTATTTACAGTAGAAGATAAATAGCGAATGACAGTGCTAAACTGTGTGCTATCAAAAAGCTTTACTTGCTAACGACTGCTTATCTAGATTGTGTTAGAGGCACAGCTTCTCCTTACATTTGAGGTGGCAACATGTTCAACTGTCAGGTCAGAGAATTCTCTTGCTTCTGGTCAGCTTCACACTAATTGGGTTAAGCAATGAACTTTAACCATGAAAGTTTTAAGTGACCAATTGTACTCCTTTCCTAAAGCTTGGTTTATTTTCAGCTTCTATTTAAAAAAAAAAAAAGTATGGTCAAGTGTAAGTTTATTGAATTCCCAAAGGAATCAGTGGAAAGACGTTAATCGTGTGTGAGATGTTTCTGTAGTAGAACTCAGGCATGCTAAGGTTCCCAGGAATTGTGTTCCACATCTGGGCTGGGAGAACATAGAATGTATATAATTCAGTTGAAGTAAATCTATATCTTGATTTCTCTGAACGGCACAGCCATATGTAATTGGTTAGTCCATTTCCTGTTAAGAATTAGGCTGGTTATATTAAAAGGCAGCCTGATCTCACCTTCTCAATACCTTCTGGCTATCAGCGTGCATGGTGTCAACAGTTACGATACCACAGCTCTATGGAAAATGGTGTTGGAAAAAATGTCCTTCTGGGTTCAGTTCCAAGTGGAACTGGGTTTTGGAACTGGGTTCAGTTCCAAAGACACTGGAAACATGGTGGCTGGTTGGAAAGATGGTTTTAATGGTGGACAGGATCATCTGCCTTGAAGATCTTGGATGAAGAGGAAAAAAAAAAAGGAGAGAGATGCTGAGAGTACCTGAGTTTTATACCCTCTCTGGCCTTTTGAATTTGAGCCTGTATTCTGATTGGTCATCAGACTCCCATGGGGGCCATGCAGGGGTAACTTTGTAGGTTATGTTTTTGAGTCCCAAGCTTGGCTGAGCCTTGCTGGGTGATGATGTAATGAAAGGGCTTTAGGCAATTCCTATTGTGGCTCTGATTGAAGGAGGTAGATCTTTGTTATATAGAATAGACTGGCCCAGGTCTTACTAGCCCATTGACAATGGTGGAGCGGGGGTGGGGGTGGGGCTGAGTTTCTGCTTCCCTTTTTGGGGAAATATTCTGCCTTTTTAATATTTCCTAAAATATCTCATTTTCCTTGGAGAGGGGTGGGTACTAACTTCCTATAATGGGAAAGTTCTACAGGAAACAAACGTCATATCCAGATCAAGGCTGTATGCTGGTAACATCAGGCTTGATTTAAGATGGTTTGCCACCTAAAATATAGGACAAAAGAATACATGCATCATTCATTTTATAGTAGGAGGGAGAGTGATTAAATTTTACTTTCACGCTGATGTGTCTTGTACCCTTCCTGAGAGTCGAGATTTACTACGTAGGCTCTGCTGGGCAAGCTGCATAGCACATAAACTGGGATCCTTGAATATCACCCCGATCTTTCTCCTCCAGCACCTTCCTCCTCCCTCCCCCCACCCGGCAAAACCTGTCTCACCTGGATACTTCTGTTGCTTTCCCCACTTCCTGCCCATTTTTCTGAAATTCAGAGCATCTGGAAGGAGAGAAACAACAGCCCCAGACATTTTCACTTTCACATTTCCATTTTCAGATTGGCTGTATGCAGGTGTAGTTAGAAACAGGGTATATACAACCTATGCTTCTTTCTGGTAGGCCAGTCCTGCCAAATGAGCCCCCTGAACTGTGGCAAGTTTCTGTCCCCTAAATTGCTCCCCAGTTCCTTTTGAGTAATCCTCTGCTCACATTTTGTTAGTGGGGTATACTAGAGTTAGAAGATACTGCTCATGTATGACAAAAGGAAGGAAGGAAGGAAGGAAGGAAGGAAGGAAGGAAGGAAGGAAGGAAGGAAGGAAAAACCAAAAGATATTACATAGAATTTGCATATGCAAATGTACATTTATAGATGCCCACTTATAAGGACTTCTGGGGAAGAAATGGTAAACTGAAGATAGCTCTGCTAAAAGTGGAGCGAACTACCACCACAGAATAGAGAGCCGGCAAGTATTTGTCTGAATTGTATAGGGCCGTGATGGCAAACCTATGGCATGGGTGCCACAGGTGGCACGTGGAGCCATATCTGTGGGCACACGAGTGTTGCCCTAGCTCAGCTCCAGCGCACATGTGGGCATCGGCTAGCTGATTTTTGGGCCTTCCAGTCCCACTGGAAGTCGGGAAATGGGCCATTTCCGGCCTCTTGAGGGCCTCTGGATGGGTGGGAAAGGCTGTTTTCACCCTCCCCAGGCTCCAAGGAAGCCTCTGGAGTCTGGGGAGGGTGAAAAATGGGCCTACCAGGCCCACCATTAACCTTTTTTCAGTCATGTGCCAAAAGTGGGAGTAGCATGGGGGGGGGGTCGCGTGCGCATGTGGAGATGCGGGGTGTGGGGGGGACATTGAATTATGGGGGTGGGCATACATGGGCACAACCTCCCCATGCTCCCCATGCTTTTGGCCCTCAATGGCAAAAAGGTTAGCCATCACTGGTATAGGGTTTCCTGCCTGAGCAGGGAATCGGACTAGAAGATCTCCAACATTCCTCCCAACTCTATTATTCTGTTAAGTAGACTGGCTCTTCATAATTCTTCTCTGGACAAGGAGTGGAATTGAAATTGCCCACAAGTGCTCCATACAGTTGCTCCTTGTGATCAGACAGCATGTCAGTGCTCTCTGGTGGGTTTAGCGCTCTAGGACATAAGAGCCATCTTTTTGCTCAAACCACAGTTGACGTCTTCAAAAAGGACACTGGGTTTGCATACATTAGTTTTCTAGTCACTTTTGGATATTGCTTGCTAACTGCTTTTCAACTATTAGGAACTTTAGGATTAACAAGTTTTATAGCACCGGGTGAGTTTCCTTCAAGGAGTTAAGCACCAGACTTGAAACCAAGAGGCCATAAGTCTTAGGGATGAAAACTGTCTGGGTGACTTTGAGCCAGTCACTCTCCCTCAGCCCAATCCATCTCATAAGATGGTTGTTGTTGGGAAAATAGGAAGAAAAGGAATATTAGTAAATACCTTTACTAGCTTGTATTATTTATAAAAAAAATAGTAAGAGTGGGATATAAAAAATACACATAAATTTAACGGCTTAAAATTATTTTGGGATAAACAGCAAAAGGATGATTAGAACGTTGATTCTGGAATGTTACAAATGGATTAAACATCCAAATGTATTTGAAATAAAATGTTGGGATTATTTGTAAATATCCTTCCCAAAAAATATGATAGGATGAGACTTTGAAGGTTGGACACTAGAGGGAACCAGAAGGAACTAAAGGTTTCAATTAAAGGAGAAGAGCACTTAAATTTGACTTACAGCTCCATATAAACAATGGAACAAAACGCTAAACATTGCGCACGTTGAAAGATATTTTTAAACAATGGACCCAGAAGTTAACTTTAAGAGGATTAGGGTCTATAGATCAACTGTGTTTGAAAGATGTTATGGAACAGAAACACGTTTACCAGACAAGACAGAGATTGATCTGAAAATGGATCTAAAAATGAGAAGCTACAAGAATAATACGTATGGAAAAAGAGGCTACAACTAAACTGGTTGATGTTTTAATATTTTAAAGGAATATATAAATAACAAACCAAAAGAGTGACTTGGAAAATTTTCCTATATTGGATTTACAAAAGTGGCTTGTTAAAACTTTGAAGATATTTTTGAGAAGGGACAAAGAAAAAACAAAATGAAATTAAACTCTAGGACATTATTTGAATGAACTAAAGATGAAGATTATTAAAAGTAAAAGGAAGCAATACAAACTTGGTTTATTTGATCAAGGTTAAAATAGATAGTGTTGTTTTCTCTGGTAAGACTCAATGAACTTTTGCTGATTATGACTGAATGACAAGGCTTTGCAGGTTTTTTTTTAGTTAACAGATGGGATATGGAAAAAATAGATCATTTGCTGTATTTTAAGAGAAGGTGATAAATTATTAACATTTTTATAGTTGTGATGAAGGGGGAAGTCATTTCTTTATACAGTATATTTCTTTTCTTTTTCTTTAGTATATTCTTTTTTTTCATTTTTCCCTGTACTTTCATTTTTCTTTTTTCTTTTGAGTTTAGTTTTTATCTTTTTAATTGTAATGTTGAATAAAATTACTGTAAAATATAAAGACCTATTTAGAAATAAAAATATATATTTTTTTAAAAAAATAGGGTATATTTTCCTCTTGTGGAGAAAATTGTGATCTGTGTATTTGCTTGTTCTGCTGTAAAAATGTTCCCAGCAAATGGACAAAATTGCAACCTGTCCCTGGTTGCCTTCTTTAAATCGGAGGATCTTCCAAAATAGATTTTTTTTTCTATCAAGTAATTTTGGAATAGTCTTTTTTTTTTTCAAAATCCATTTTTTTCTCCAGCATCAGAGTAGCTTACATGTATGCAAATTGATTGATTGAATGACTTTACTGTTATGCTGCCACACTCCCTAAAAAACCTGTGGTTTACGACAAAATGAAATTATAAAACCACCTAATAATATATCATAAAAATTTATAACTAGGTATCCCCAACTGACAGTTGTTTTAACCATTAAAACCTCTTCCCTAAATATTGGAAGAGATTGCATTATACAGATCTCTGAGGACAGGGCCCCCCAAAGTGTTAGGGCCATAACTGAGAAGCACTAGATTTTGCACCCTGATCTCCTATGCCGGGGATGTCTCAACATCTTCATCAAGATATGAAGGCCCAATACGGGGGTGAAATCCAGCAGGTTCTGACAGGTTCTGGAGAACTGGTAGCAGAAATTTTGAGCAGTTCAGAGAACCGGTCGTGGAAAGTTTGAGTAGTTCAGAGAACCGGCAAATATCACCTCTGGCTGGCCCCGGAGTTGGGTGGGAATGGAGATTTTGCAATATCCTTCCCCCAGGAATGGGGAGGAAATGGGGATTTTTCAGTATCCTTCTCCTGGAGTGGGGTGGGGATGGAGATTTTGCAGTATCCTTCCTCTGCCACATCCACCAAGCCACACCACGCCCACAGAACTGGTAGTAAAAAAATGTGGATTTCACCACTGGACCAATGGGTAGATTCTCTTTATCATAAACAATATGCATATATATTACAGTTCTCATTCACTAGGGAGGGCTTTATTATATTTTGTATCAACAGAGGTTCTACTTCTTGCAGCTTTTATCCCACTCAGTTCTCAAAAGTACTGAATATGTCCGCTACTTAATCTCAAGCATCAAAACTGATTGGAGAAGAGAAAAGAAAACTTATAAAATCACAGTAACATAGATACATTATTCTACTCTGTTCTGCTCATTATTAATTTGTTAATGTGTTTATCAATATAACTCTGTTCACTATTCTAAAAGGGGTGGAGGTTCTTTCTCCATGTCCCCAAATGCTTTCCCCAAGAGCCAATGTATTTACAGCTCTTTTTTTTTTTTTTTAATTTGATTTATATGCCGCCCTTCTCCGGAGACTCAGGGCGGCTTACAATGCATTAAGCAATAGCCTTCATACTTTTGTATATTTATATTTATACAAAGTCAGCTTATTGCCCCCAACAAACTGGGTCCTCAATTTACCCACCTTAGAAAGGATGGAAGGCTGAGTTGACCTTGAGCCTGGCTAGGATTGAACTCACAGAATTACAGGCAGCTGGATGTTAATTGCTGCCTTTAGTAGGAGGCATTAGCCCCCTACGCTACTCAGGCTCTCTTTATGGAAACCCAATAATGTAGGAGAAGTCCAGATGCTTGGGGACAAACTTTTCCATGGGAAGAGAGAGTCCCTGTACATAGCAAGACCTCTGTTCTAAAGGTCACTGAAAGGGCACATTCAGTCTAGACAAGAGGGCGTCATAGGATCAAAGCCCTGAGCTATAAAGGGCTTTAAAATGGACAATCAGCACCTTGGACTGTATCCAGAGGTGGGCTTCAAAAATTTTAGCAAGGGGTTCTCTGCCCAGTTGCTGGGTGGGTGTGGCCATGGTAGGTGTGGCCTAGCCAGCCTCTTGCATCATGGCAGAGGGGGCGTTTTTGCCCTCCCCGGGCTCCGGAGGCTTTTCTCGAGCCTACAGGAGGGCGAAAACAGCCTCCCGAGGCTCTAGAGGCCCTCTGGAGGCCAGAAACGGGCCAGTTTTTTGCCCTCCCTGAGCCTCCGTGTGCACCCTGCACTTACCTGCATCCAAAACGGGTCGCATGGGGACTCTTGGGAGGGATGGGGCGGGCAGGGCTAGCCAGGAGTGGGATTGGGGGGTTCTCCAAACTGCACAGAATCTTAGCTAGAGGTTCTCCCAACCCACTGCGAACCCCCAGCAGCAGCATCCCCTGACTGTATCCAGAAACTAGCTGGACCACAACATAGCTCCCACAGTAGCAGTCACATTGGGACATCTAGGTGCATCCATAATTAATTAGACTGTTGCACACTGAACTGATTTCCTAAGGGACTAGGGCTCAAGGGCAGCTCCATGTAGAATGATTTGCAGTAGCCCAGCTTCTTTCCATGATCTGGATCCTTATAACCTTCAATAACTAGGCCAAATCTTCCACTGCATTGTCAGTTTAGCCTTGTTAAAGTGGAGAACAATGGCGCCAACTCCCAATAGGCAATCCAGAAAGGTAGCATGAATGATGGTATTGTATACCACTAGAAGGTCTTAAAAAATATCAGGAGGGATGTTGCTGTCCCTCTATCCATGTCTTGATGTGTAAATCACCTATCAGCACAATCTGTGCAAAATTTATGTCCCGTGGCCACCTCCGAAATGTAATTGAAAAGGCTCTAGAACGATTGTTTTCCTCTAAGGAACCCTGCATTGCTGTTCTATCATGTTCTCCAAACCCTTCTCCAGAAAGGGTATTTTGGGGACTGGGCAATAATTATCCAATGTGGTTGGCTCCAGGGAAGGCTGGTTGAAGACAGGACAAACCACTACTACTTCTATGGTGGCTGGAATCACTGCCTCTCTCCCAATAAAATGTTGCTATTAGTCTCTTTGAGCCAGCTAGTTCTCACTAACTTCCTGAAAGAGCCAAGGAGGGCATGGCGGGAGCCTATATGTGGTAGAATTCATATTGCTGACCAAAACCACAGCCACTTCTTCAGAATCAACAAGATTAAGGGAAGCCATGTAGATGACTATCAAAGTCCCTTGCAATGCACAGTCTGCAATTCATTCTATGAATTCTATCACTAAACTATACTTTCCACTTCTGAAAAAAATATTATGTTTATAATATACTATTATAAGATAATATAGAAAGCTTTTTAAGTGTATTATCCACATTAAAAGCTTTTGCACAAATGAAAAACAACTGTTAACAGAATAAATGAATGCAATATTTTTTATTAAAAAGTTTTATTAGAAATACAAACATTTCACCCCCCCATCCCCCTCTCCGCCCCCTTTCCCCCCTCACCCACCCAACCTCCCTATCCCCTCCCCTCCGGACTTCTCAAAACAAATACAGGGTATAGCATATAACAATCCTAAACTAAAATACGCTAACATTCTTCAGACTTCCAATTCACTCTTGGTCTTTAACCCCCTTTGATCTAACAACACATAATTCAAAGAAAAAAGAAAACTAAAAGTTTGGTTAAGTATTTCATACGTAGGCTATTGAACCTGTTAGTCTGATACTTGTTTTGAATATAATCAATCCATCTTTTCCACTCTAGTATATATCTTTCATTTGAGTGGTCCTTCAAATACTCTGAAATTTTCGCCATCTCTGCCAAGTTCGCCACTTTTAGAGTCCATTCCTCAATAGTAGGTAAATCCTCCTTCTTCCAGTACTGCGCCACCAAAAGTCTGGCCGCTGTTATTAAGTTTAAGAGCAACTTAGTCTCTATTACCGTACAGTCTGAATGAATGCAACATTTGAAGTCAAGTTACAGTACATCTTGTTATTTCTGTTTCTCTAATAGCCAAGGACAAGACTCACAAAATAATGTATGACATGAGAAATCCAGTCATGTACATTTACCAATTTTTGAAATAATCACTGTATTATCGAAAGGAGAAGGAGAAGAAGCATGGGCCAGATTTAGACTCCATATGCGTCTTACTTATTTTCCTCTACCAATTCTCAGCACTCCTTCTGTGACGCTTCTGAAGTAACTAAACAGTGATCTCACTATCTTCACTTCCTCTTCTTTAAAACTAGGTATTTGTGACTTTGTTCCGGTTCGTAGTTTTCTTCGAAGCAACAAGAAAGGCATTCTATTTGAAATTTCAGAGCATCTCCTTGGGGGTTTTAGCTGTGTTTATGGTGATGATTTACATTGACAATCTGGTATGTGTTGCAATCAGGCCACATAGCCAAAAGAAAGCTACAAATAGTGGCAGCACTGTGCTCAAAAGAAGAAGTTAGTCCTGGAGATTCTCATTGTTGTAGCACTTCTACACAAGTATTTGGTGTCACTCTGAAAGCTCTGTGTCTTCATGACATTGGCTGGTTTTCTGATTCCAAAATGAGTATTTTCTTTGTGAGACTCTGGCTCTGCAGATCGTCCTAAAGGTGCTTTTTCAAGAGGCAACTGGACTTTCTATTTTTTCTTTGAAGAAGTTTTGCTTCTCATCCAAGAAGCGAAACGTCTTCAAAGAAAAACCAGAAGTCCAGTTGCCTCTTGAAAAAGCACCTTTGGGACAACCTGTTGTGGTCCGCCACTGGCCTTAGGAGCTGGCAGCAAGGTCAGACACTGATAAACTTGGGGAGGAACATGGGCCAGTCCTGGAGTATGGGGAAAGCTTGGACGAGGGCTCTGCGTCGGAGGCAGAAAAAGGGCCATCTGGGAGGTATGTGCTGCCTCCAGAGTCTCCAGAGTCGTACCTCACCAAGGCAGAGGAACAGGGGGAGCCTGTTCCCAGTGTGTGCATGCACAGAGCTGCCAGAAGGCAAGAACAGTTAAAACAAAAGGGACGACTTGGGAGTAAGGCTTGGAGATGATTGGCCCCTCCCATAAGATTTAAAAGAGGAGCAAAGGCACATGGACCATTGCAGGAAGCAACACTGTTAATTCTGTTCAGTTTAAAGTCTGAAGCTCTGTTTGATTCTGGACTCTGTGTGGCTTTGCCAGTTAGATCTTTGGCAGCATGTCAAGGGAGATAAAGCAGTGGTGAAATCCACATTTTTTTTACTACTGGTTCTGTAGGGGTGGTGTGGCTTGATGGGTGTGGCTTGGTGGATATGGCAGGGGAAGGATACTGCAAAATCTTCATTCCCACCCCACTCCAGGGGAAGGATACTGCAAAATCCCCATTCCCTCCCCACTTTGGAGCCAGCCAGAGTTGGTATTTGCCGGTTCTCCGAACTACTCAAAATTTCCACTGCTGGTTCTCCAGAACCTGTCAGAACCTGCTGGATTTCACCCCTGAGATAAAAGTGGGTGAATATCAGCCTTATCCTGAAGGACTCTTTACAACTATTTGGGACTCATCTGTGAATGAACAGAATTCACAGCTGTTGCAATAAAAGAGGTTTTTGGGATTACTTGTGTGTTTTACTGACTCAGGAAGCCTAGATCAGAATCCAACCATGACCTGGATGACTGAGAATCTCCATAGATATCTGGCTCTGCAGACTTGTGAGCAGAGTCCCACTCAAGATTCCTGGATTCAGGGCAATCCCCTGGTTCTTACGTTTAGCGTATTATTTGTTTAGAATATATTTTCCCTTGGAGTAGAATCAAAGGTTATTGGGAGCAGTATCTGGTTACAGCGGTGCCAGGGTACTTTTCTTTCACTGTTATTGGGGAGGGAGAGCAGTTAAATGCATGGAAAAGTGGCTTGGTGATTTTGCAGCTCCCCTGTATGCCACTGTTCAGATTGAAATAAATATGCAAGGAATGGATTGAACTGTGGATTTGGAAGTAGAAAGTGCTAGCAGTTTATTATCTCTCCATTTTAAGTGGAGTGTGAGAGTAAAGTGGTGTTATTTTGGTTACACCTGGATTGTGATAAGTTGGAATGCTGACCGAATGACATTCTTACCATACACACATTGGTCAGCTAGAGAGAGCATGGATAGGTGTATTCTTGAAGTTTTGAGATCAGCCAAAGATGACTTATAAGTGACCTCCTGGCTGCTCTGAAGCAATGTTTCTCAACCTCAACCACTTTAAAATGGCTGGCTTTCAACTCGCAGAATTTTCCAGCCGACTTTGCTAGCTGTGGGATTCTGCGAGTTGAAGTCCACATATCTTAAAGTTGCCAACATTGAGATATACTGCTCTAGACAGTTTGGTGAAAGAAAGAGATAGCAATGTGAAAATGTCCCCAGTTGGTTTTGTCATCCAGGCAGACCCAGTACTTTTAATCCAAGATTTTAATGGCCTTAAGATAGTAGTGCACAATCTCCAGACTGCCTCATATAAATGGTAACAACAATCCTACTAGTCTATGGAGATTCTCAGTCATCCAGATCACTTTTGGCTTTCCCAAAAGTGCTTTTGTCAAGAGGCAACTGGACTTTCTGGTTTTTCTTTGAAGACGTTTCGCTTCTCATCCAAGAAGCTTCTTCAGTTCTGACTGGATGGTGGGAAATGGAAGGATTTATACTCCTAACAATCCTACTAAAAATGTAAGTTTTTAATGAACAGAGTACAAGTCGTTCTCGACTTATGACCACAACCGAAGCCCAAAATTTCCATTGCTTAGCAAGATAGTTGTTCAATGAGTTTTGCCCCATTTTACCACTTTTCTTGCCCCAGTTGTTGAATGAATCACTGGAGTTGTTAAATTAGTAGTTGATTAGTAGTAGTTACATTAGTAATACGGTTGCTAAGTGAATCTGGCTTACCCATTGAATTTGCTTGTCAGAAGGGTTGCAAAAGGAGATCACATGATCTCAGGAGCCCGCAACCATCATTAATAGGAACCAAGCATCCGAATTTTAATCACATGACCATAGGGATGCTGCAATGGTCATAATTGTGGAAAACAGTCACAGGTCACTTTTTTCATGCTGTTGTAACTTTGAATGGTCACTAAACAAATGGTTGAAAGTTGAGGACTATCTGTAGAGTCTCTGGCAGGTGTACTAAGTGCACAATTGCCTTATCATATCAGGGCAACCGCTAGAGAGCAGCAAAGCAGCAAAGAGTTTTCTCTTTCTTTTCCTTGCTACCTAGCGGTCACCCACATCTTTGCAGATTGTTATCTGGTAACTACACAGTTATCCACCCCAAAGGTAAGAATGATGCCTATCCTCTATTTATAATGGACACTGCAATCAGAAATACAGGTCACTAGAGGCTGAAAAAAGGGGGGATTTAATTTACGTTTTCATGCAAATTAAATTGATATTCATTTATTAGATTTATATCTTTCTTCCAAACATACGTTGCATTGTTAAATATCCATTGAGGATTCCCCCGCACCCCCCCCAACCAATCCTCAAGGCTGAACTGAACGATTGTGTCTGCCTTCAAATCATCTGCTGAACTTCCACAACTGAGGGTGCGGACCAGTGGTGGATTGCCCCCGGTTCAGACCGGTTCGCAAGAACTGGTAGTAAAACTGGCGGGAAAGTCCGCCCACTGACCCAGATGTCATCAAAGGTGATCTATGCATGTGCAGAAGAGCGCGCGGGCATATGAGCAAAGTGATCGCACACAGGAGGGCGATGCGAACCAGTAGTAAAGGTAAATAGGACCCACCCCTGGTGTGGACCCAAGTGTCCCCTTAACCTGTTGGTTGTTTCACGGTGTTGCCAGGATGAAGAACTTGCAATTGGTGATATGCTGCGCTCTACCTTATAGGCATGTTCTGTTTTGCATGTGGTTATTATTCTTCGGTTGTACATAAAAGAACGTAGGAAGCCATCTTCCGCAGCTACATGAGGTTAGGCTGCCTTTGCAACAAAACTTCTTCTCTCTTCAGCAGTGCTGCAGAGAGAGTGTATTATTCCCCTGGCTTCAGCATTGGGCTCTAAGAAGTGTCAGAGATGGGGAAATAAGGTTTCATTCTATTTCTTTCCCACCCACCCTTCCAAAGTCTGTGAAGCTCAAGAACAAAGCGCAGACTTCATCTATTTGCAACAGCCCTTGTTTGGTGCCATTTTCACTTCCCATCTGGGAGACGTTTAGAAAACTGCTGATCTCTGGATGTTTAAAATGTTATCTGAAAGAGGCAGCCCCAATCCTAAAGGCAGTATTGGGGAGCTTCCTTCCATAAGGGTTCACTGTGGCAATAAATGGCCCAGAAAGTAGATAGCTTACTACCTCCTAATATCAGTGGCAAGACGCTTATTTGCATCCCAGGCAAACAGGCCATGGACACCAAATTTGTTCCAGTTCTGGAATGAGAGGTCACCCCTGGGAGAATGTAATAGATAAAAGGAAGAATTTCCGCATTCAGAGTCAGTGGTGGGTTTCAAATTTTTTTAGTTCTGTGGGTGTGGCTTGGTGGGCTTGGCTTGGAGAGCATGGCAGGGGACGGATACTGTAAAATCTCCATTCCCACCCCACTCTGGGGGAAGGTTACTGCAAAATCCCCATTTCTTCCCGATCAGCTGGGACTCAGGAGGCAGAGAATAGATGGGGGCAAGGCCAGTAGGAATTTTTACTACCGGTTCTCCGAACTACTCAAAATTTCCGCTACCAGTTCTCCAGAACTGGTCAGAACCTGCTGAAACCCACCTCTGTTCAAGGTATGGTTAAACAATAGGATTCCTTTTGTAAGGTGTAATAACAGCCAACACAGGATACAGTTTTACAAAATGGATAGAGGAATCCAGAATAGGATAAGGGAAATGTCTATACGTAATTGTTGGCTATATGTTACCTACAACATCAGAGTCAATAAATTTCTCAACGCATTTAAAATCATTGCTGTCTAAGCAAGGCTATGCTGATCCCACAAATATTTATCGGAGGAAGCTGATGAAATCTGAATCAGATAAATGGCCTATCTGATTCAGTATTTTTTAACAGTAATTGTTGGAAGCTGCCCAGAATTGCAAAAAACTGTTTTTTAAAAAAATCTTTTTTATCTGGACTTGCTGAGAATAAGATGTAATAGACAAAAATACCTACCCATTGTCCTCATACCCTATGGGGTAAACAGTATCATGTTTCAACACAGAAACAGAGTAAGAAATAGTAAGCCAAGTGAATGAGTAACTAAAATGAATTTATTTAATCTTATTCAACACACCTCTGCATATCTTTGTTTTACCCATTTAATAGCTTATTCAATTTATTGTAACACTTCTTTTAATTTAACATGTTTTCTTTTCCTGTTCATTATTGCTGAAAAGCAAAAATCTGGTCTGAATATTAATGTTAATGTTTTTCCATTCATTCTTGCCTTCTTCCCCTTCATCTAGGGCAGCGGTGGGGAACTATGACCCCTTTATGACTTGTGGACTTCAACTGTGGCTGGCTCAGGAATTCTGGGAGTTGAAGTCCACAAGTCATAAAGGGGTCATAGTTCCCCACCCCTGATCTAGGGGAACAATAATGGCATTCTTCTCAACCTTAGGCACAGATGCAGACTTCAAACAAATTGCGCAACCACTTTAGGAACAGCAACACCCATGTTTAATAGTTCTGCAGTTACACTGTCTACACCTGCAGCCTTGGTGTTGAGTATTGAATGGCAGATTTGAACGGACCAATCAGGGACAAGAGCGGGAAATTCATAGGACCGTCAATGGCTGAAGCCGCGGACAGCTCCTAGCTATAAAAGGAGCTGCCGCGGCTAGGATTGCCATTGCGATTTACAGAACTAATAAAAGTGTTAGACTCTACTGCATATCCTGTCCTTTCTTGCGCCCACGACTTAACACTTACTATTTTTCAAAATCCTTAGAGCTTTTCATCAAATTTCTTCTTGGACACATTTCAGTTGAGAAATCCAAATTTTTTTACTATCAGTTCTGTCGGCTTGGCTTGGTGGGCATGGTGTGGCTTGGTGGGCATGGCCCACTGCAAATTTTGATACCACCTCGGCAAATACCACCTTTGGCTGTCCCCAGAGTGGGGTGGGAATGGAGATTTTGATCAGTTTAAAGTCTGAAGCTCTGTTTGATTCTGGACTCCATGTGGCTTTGCCAATTAGGCCTTTGGCAACGTGTCAAGGGAGATAAAGCAATGGTGAAATCCAATTTTTTTTACTACTGGTTCTGTGGGCGTGGTGTGGCTTGGTGGGTGTGGTTTGGTGGGCGTGGCAGGGGAAGGATACTGCAAAATCTTCATTCCCACTCCACTCCAGGGGAAGAATACTGCAAAACTCCCATTCCCTCCCCACTCTGGAGCCAGCCAGACGTGGTATTTGTCGGTTCTCCAAACTACTCAAAATTTCTGCTACTGGTTCTCTGAACTCCTCAAAATTTCCACTACTGGTTCTCCAGAACCTGTCAGAACCTGCTGGATTTCACCCCTGGAACATTTATATCATTCATCAATAAAGGAGAATATTTGTAGATCAGGATTGAAACGAGGGGTCCTTGGTGCCCGCTGAGCTTGCTTGTTTTCTGGCAAACATTTCATTACCCTAACTAGGTAACATTATCAGTGTTAGCAAGCAAGCTTAGAGAGCACCAACGACTCCTTTATAGCATTCATTTCTGTTCTAAAATCTGCAATATGTCTGACATATGACATGTCCTATACAGGTCTTTAATATATTCCTTCCAGCATTTCCTCACTTTAGTTTCATTCCAAATTGTTTCATTATTTTTATTCCATTCCTCATGGAGACTCCTTGTTTAGACTTTATAAAGCGTCATGCCAAGCTCGGCAATAAATTTTAACCCTCTTGTAATCATCTGATTTGGCAGAAGGTTTTCAGAAATGATTGTGCTAAATTATTGAACAAATAATTAAACAAGGACTACCTGTATTAGTAAAGTAGTTGAAAGCTGACCTTGAGGAAGCTATGAGAGAGCTGTTAAGGAAGGAAACTAAGAGCAAATCATTCAGGAGGGATTTAGAAAAGAGATTATCCAGTCCAGAGGTAGAAAGAAGCACAAGAAAAAAACTCAAAATTATTTTCCTTGATTTTGTTTAGTATAAGTAGGGATAGAGAGCAACTTGGATAGGTTTTCAAGATTCTCTTATAATATCGTACAACAATAAAGTAGCATTTGTGAAATCACTGTGATGTGTCTTTCTAGATTGGCATGCTGTACCTCAAAAGACTGACAACATTTCAGGATTTAAATTCTAGACTTTTTGCTCCTAGTTTTCCAAGTCAATGGATATTTGGCTTTTCTGCTGATGGGTTGGAAGGCATCTGACCTAGCATGACATAGTAATTCTCCAGAGGATGGAAAGCTACTGGTTCTTACTCTGCCAGCCATTTTTTATCTATTTTCAAACCGGTATTTTATTACTATAAAAATGAACCACATTTTTTCTGCCTCTTTCAACCTCAACTTTGCCTCTTTGTCTACATTTTATGTAGTTTTCTTTTCTTCCTGTAACACATTATACAGTATCTTTCTCTCATTCTTACAGTATTTTTGTGACTATCATTCTCTGATATTCATTTTTTTTCATTTACCTCTTTTATTTCATTCCTCTAAACATCCTTTTTTGTATTTCCCTAATATAACTTTAAAGTTATATTAATGACTGTAAAGATAAAGGTTCCCCTCACACTTATGTGTTAGTTGTTCCTGAATCTAGAGGGCGGTGCTCATCTCCTTTTCAAAACCGAAGAGCCAGCGCTATCCAAAGATGTCTATGTGGTCATGTGGCCGGCATGACTAAGCGCTAAAGGCGCACGAACGCTGTTACCTTCCCACGAAAGGTGGTCCCTATTTTTCTACTTGCATTTTTTACGTGCTAGGTTGGCAGAAGCTGGGACAAGTAACAGGAACTCACCCTGTTACACGGCACTAGGGATTCGAACTGCTGAACAGCCGACCTTTTGATTGACAAGCTCAGCATCTTAGCCACTGAGCCACCACATCCCTTATACTATACTATAATATATAATATAATAACTGTACTTGCCATTAATTTAATAATTCCCATTACCAAAATATTGTACTTTAAGATATATATTGCTCAGATCTGGGCCGGTCTGGACTCTGACTGGGCAGGGTTGGACGGGAGGGAGACGACCGGTCTCGATACCATCGACCATGGTATCTTGCTGCAACGCCTCGAGGGGTTGGGAATGGGAGGCACTGTTTTACGGTGGTTCTCCTCCTACCTCTCAGAAAGTTTGCAGGTAGTGTTGGCTGGGGGGACAGAGGTCGGCCCTGAGGCCCCTCACTTGTGGAGTGCCCCAGGGATCGGTCCTCTCTCCTATTTTGCTCAACATCTATATGAAGCTGCTGGGTAAGATCATCCGGGGTTTTGGGGTGAGGTATCATCAGTATGCTGATGATACCCAGCTTTTTATATCCACCCCAGACCAACCCAGCGATGCCCTCGACGTGATGTCCCGGTGCCTGGAAGCAGTATGGATCTGGATGGGGAGGAACAGGCTTCAGCTCAAATAGGGGATGAGGTGTTGCCCCCTGTAGACAGGTTGTGCAACTTGGGTGTCCTCCTGGACTCGCGACTAAACTTGGAAGATCATGTAACAGCCGTAACCAGGGGGGCATTCACCCAGGTTCGCCTGGTGCGCCAGTTGCACCCCTATTTGGACCTAGATGCCCTATGCATGGTTACTCATGTGCTTGTCACCTCCCGTATTGACTACTGCAATGCCCTCTACGTGGGGCTGCCCTTGAAGACCACTCGGAGGCTTCAGCTGGTGCAGAATGCAGCAGCGCAGGTTATGATGGGAGTATCTCAACACTCCCATGTTACACCTCTCCTACGCGACTTGCATTGGTTGCAGGTTGCCCTCCGAGTGAGATTCAAGGTGCTGGTGATTACCTATAAGGCCCTATATGGCTTAGGCCTGGGATATTTGGGATGCCATCTGCAGCCAGCAACAGCTGCCCATTGCCTGGTGCATTCCTACAGAGAGGGCCTCCTCAGGGTGTCGTCGGTTATACAGTGTTGGCTGGCAACCCCCAGGGGGAGAGCTTTCTCTATGGGCGCACCTACCCTTTGGAATCAACTGCCCCTGGAGCTCCGGGTGGCCCCCGACCTCCGCTCTTTCCGTCGCGACCTGAAAACGTGGCTGTTTCGTTTGGCTGGCCTGGACTGATGGGGTTTTAATTTTTAACTTGTTAATCTTAATTGCACTTTTAACTGTTAAATTATGAGATTTGGATTTAATTTCTTTTTAACATTTTCATTAGATGTTTTTTTTACTGTTGTGAGCTGCCCTGAGTCCGGCTGGAGATAGGGCAGCATATAAATCTTATTAAATAAATAAATAAATTTGAATATATTAAATATATTTGTGGAACTCTGTAACAGGCTCATTTTCAGCTAGTTTACATATCCTATTTCCTTTTATTCTATTAGGAGATTGTTTTATCTTTTAATGTTTTTTTAAACATTAGGTGTTGTACTTTTCTCTTCTTGCAGTTATTTTATTTTTTAGGATTTTTTTCTCCTGCTCCCCCTCATCATTCCCTCCCCAAGATCTTCTTTTGACACTACTAAAGCCTGGTTTGTCCCACATTCAGACTCTCTCATTACTATTCACTACTTCATAGGCTTTCATCCTGAACAATAAAGCAGTCATCATTTTCGATTAATATTCATTCCTTTGACTCCAAGGGTACATATGAAGAGTCTTATGGTTAAATCCTGTTTTTAGAACACACATAACTTTTAGAAGCAGATACTCACCATAGTCACCAGTCTCATTCGTTCTGGCCTCTGAATGGCCAATATTTTTTTCTGTGCCTTCTCTTTTCATTCTCACCCACCCATTGATACCTCCCCACCCCCACTGAATTACATACTTTAAGAATGTTTCATTGTTTTTCCAAAACTCATCCATGATTCTTACATTAGCACCATTTAGTAGAGTTTACTTTGCAACTAGCCCCAAGCCAGGATGCCTTCTTTCATATGCACCCATAACAACTTAAATGACACCAATTCATATTTTCTAACATATATATTTTAGCCTTTTCATCCACAATTAAGTCAACATCTTCATTTCCTTGCATATTTGTCAATTTCACACTACAAGATCAGTCTATTTCATGCAAAACTATTAGATTGTACTCTTTCCTCTCTGTTTCACAAACATACCTATTTTTCCTTCGTTTCATCTATTAACTAATGTGGTTTGCCATTGGCTCCTCTAGTATTCTTCTATATCTTGTGGTTGTCATCTGATGGGCCCCTAGATGTTGGCATCTACTAGTCATCATGACTTTGGTCAGTGGAAATTTTTCCATAACACATTCGAAGATGTAGTTAGAAGCGAATCAGAGATGTAGTTAGTCATACCTGTATCACATAGAGTGTCAAGGAATTGTGATAGAGATAGGAATGCCTGAAAAAAATCCAGAAAAATTTCCAAAGCCATTTGGGAAAAAACAGAACAAAACCTGTTTTTTCCCCAATTTTTTCCATTTTTTTTTCCAGGCCTTCCTATCCATAATTGTGCAGCAGCTGTCCAGATTAAATTAGAGACATTGGCACAAACTTCTTGTCTTTTATCTAAATATAAATATATATAATATTCAAATTTGCAGCGTTCTTTGTCATCATCCAGAAAAGGAAGAACATAAGAACACAGGAATAGATGAGGTAAATCTAAACAGTATACAGAACACACAGAAGAAAAAAGGAGGGGGAAAAAGGGAAACTCTCCCTTTATACTTATGGCAACCCATCATAGCGTAGATTGCATCATGCATGAGTTAGCACTCTCTAACTCAATGGGGTCAAACTAGCAACCTGTGGGCTAGATGCAGGCCACACCCACCCCAGCTCCGCGAATGGGAAAAACGTCGTGAAACGTCATGTGATGGCAACATGATGTGGCTAATTTGACACCCGTACTCTAACTAATCAACTAAAACTGTGTGCTCTGGCCTATTGTACACTTTCCTGTTTCAGCTACTAAATTCAATATCTTAATGCAAGAGTCTTCAACCTCCGGTTTGTAGATTCGCACTGGGCCGCGACATGCCAGAAACTTGGCTGCACAAACAAGTGAAGCTCCATCCACGGGATGCAGGCTGCATGCAAAGCCGCGCCCTCTCTGGTCCATGGAAAAACCTCTCTCCCCGGAACCGGTCCCTATGGTCCAAAAAGTTGGGGACTGCTGTCCTAACATATAGCATATCCTAGCAAAGGTAATTAAAGTATCAATCAGCTTCAGCACATTTTGGGCAGCATGCTACAAGCCCAACCATAATCCAGTTTTATGCCAAGCATGCTCAGGCTATTTTATGCAAGCTAGGATCTCCGCTCCAGAGACTAGCTTCCATGCCAAGATGTTATTGTTCATACCAAACTAAGCAGTTGGTAGACAGATGCAGTTTGCTCAGACGCACTCTTAAAAGGAAGGCAAATAATTTTGCAGAAGCGTGCTGTATTGTTGACCCGTTACTGCAAATTCTCCACGTCAAACTACAGAATATGGAAACATAGTCTAAGAAAAAAGGAAATGAGAATATGTCATCATTTCACTCAGGTCTTTTTCACACATTGATAGACTTTAAACCCCCCTCCCCCCAGATGCCAGAATGCAGTAAAAGCAGTACAAAGAATAAAGCATGATCAGTTAATATATGAATGTGTGGTGCAAAGGTAACCACAGGGAAGCAACTCAGGAAGACGGCTCACATATTTTTTTTCACCCCTCACATGCTGCAATTGCAGATTTCAATGGTTAACCATGTTTGTCTTTGATTCTTCAATTTGAGCAGCTTCTAAAAGCAGCAAAAATCATAGTCACCAGTTTGGGCCACTAAGCCTTCCACACAGGGGTCAAATGCTCCCAGTTCGGACCGGATTGCCCAGTCCAGTAGCGATGGCAGCGGGTGGTTCGGAGAACCGGTAGCAAAAATCCCTGCCCCCCTCCCATGCCCAGCTGAGCTGCGCGATCATCAGAGGCTTTTTTTTTTAAATTTTTAAAAGCATTTTTTCTACAACCTCTTCGGCCCAAAAAGTACTTTTAAAAGTTAAAAAAAACCCCTCTGATGATCGTGCAGCTCAGCTGGGATCGTCAGAGGCTTTTGAAAGCATTTTTTCTACAACCTCTTCGGAAGAGGTTGTAGAAAAAATGGTTTTAAAAGTTTAAAAAAAAAAGTTGGCCACGCCCACCCAGTCACATTAGCCCTCCACCAAGCCATGCCCACAGAACCGGTAGTAACAAATTTTACATTTCACCATTGTTTCCACAACTCCAGCTTTATGTAGTATTTCTTTGCTTTATTTGTATTTCCTCCCTCGGTTCCTTCTAGCAACTTCCTTACCAAATGCCCAATGACTATTTCCCTGAATGCAAGCAGTCTCTGACTCTTGTCTTTCAAGGAGACGGATGCCATTCCTGCCAAAATTCTGTACCAAAAGTACAGGTAGTCCTCAATTTACAACTATTTATTTCGTTACAACAGCACTGAAAAAGTGATTTATGACCATTTTTCACATGAGCATTACAGCATCCCCATAGACATGTGATCAAAATTTGGACACTTAGTGACTGGCTCGTATTTATGACGGTTGCAGTGTCCTGGGGTCATGTGACTATCTTCCACAACTTTCTGACAAAGTAAGTCAATGGGGAAAGCCAGATTCATTTAACAACTCTGTCACTAACTTGACAACTGCAGTGATCCACTTAACATCGGTGGCAAGAAAGATCGTAAAATGGGCCAAACCTCACTTAACAAAGGTCTCATTTAGCAACAGAAATTTTGGATTCAGTTGTGGTCATAAATTGAGGATCTGCATATTGAAGAAAAAATGACGACAGCTTGGAGAATGTTTAATATGAGAGCGAAGTATTTATCTCGATCGTGAAATAAACTATTGGAATGGCTCTGCCCAGGCTTCTGGAAGAAATCTCTAGGCTTGAAATGAATCATATTGGCCAGTGTGGAAGTATTTCAAGCCATGAACTGCTCTATTTAGGGTATAAAATGGGGCTTGTTTGGGGCTATTCAAAATGCTCCAAGTAATCTGTTTTACATGAAAACCATTTAACACAAGAAAGGCCTTGCACACCTCCAGCATCTAGAAACTAGAGTAAATTAAATTTAGGTTGCATTCAGTCTCAAAGTATTGCTCTAATGCTGGAATGAAAACCTGCAAATTTTCGAATATAGCTGAAGCTGAACACCAAGCAATCCTGGCCAATATGAAGAATGGTGGTTCAGCATTATCTAAATGGCCACAGGTTCTGTCATCTAGCATGCACACAAGAAAACAAGGGCATTGTGGGATTTTTAATTGGTGTCATTCATCCAGTGCAGGGGTGTCAAACTTGATTTCATTGAGGGCCGCATCGGGGTTGTGTTTGACCTCGGGGGGGGGGGCATGGCCAGGGTAGACATGGCCAGCTCGACGTCACTCCTGTTGGGGGCCTGTGGTGGCCTGAGCACTTTTCCAGCAAAAACAGGCTCCTGAGCTCCATTTTCAGCAGTCACGGCCTCCTGCAACCCTCTGCCAGTGGAAACTGAGATTGGGAGTGCTGTGTGCGGCCCTCCCAAGCTCTGTTTTCACTAGCAGAGGGTTGCAGGAGGCCATGACAGCCGAAAACAGAGCTTAGCAGCCCGTTTTCTCTGGCAGAAGCATCACCGGCCAGTCCTTCACTGTTTTCAGGGTGTCCCCACAGGCCAGATTTAAGTACGCTGCAGGCCAGATCCAGCCCCTGGGCCTTGAGTTTGACACCCCTGATCCAGTGGATATAGCCTGGAGAAGCAAGGGCTTTTGATCTTTATATTTTTTGGCAACTTTATTTATTTTATTTTATTTTGGCAATTCATAGTGCTGCATTTCCAACATTTGGTGAAACTCTAAGGTAGCATGTAATGAGAGCCCAGAAATGATTTGCTCAGAGTATAGTAGCATACCTGGAAATCAACAGGAATTTCTTGGCAGGTGAAAGCATGCTGTGAGAATGTAAACTTCCTTGGTTATTTTGCCAGTGGTGATTATCAGTTGAGCAGAGTGAAAATGCAAATGGCCTGCTTTTGTACATCAAAGGGCTCGGAAATATATGAAATTAGCAGCTGATAAGATTCAACCTAAGAAATGAGACATCTTTTCTTATTGTGTTCATATTACAAGTTGATGAATTTGACCATTATTAGCAATGTGATTTTGAGCAGATTTTTAACTCTGTCTTTAAAAAACATATGATGTATGAACAACTTTTAAAATGTATTTTAGTATGTTTTAAAGTGGTTGCTGAATGTCATTACCTTAATGTTTAGCAGGGGACAATGGAAATGCATTTAATATGAAACTGAGCAGTTCTGTAATATATGATTGTGGGAGATGATCAGAAGATGAAAGACCTGTTGTTTGAGTGGTTGAACTATTTTGTAATGTAAATATTTGTTGCAGTAAATTATATTTCTCTTAAAACAACTAAATGAATAATAATGGCATCTGATATTTCACTTTGCTGAAATATACCCTCTTTTTTAAAAGTTAACATTGGTGCCTTAACAAGTGAAGTAAACGTATAAATATAAATATATGCATTTATAAATATATGATTTAAATATATGCATTTGATTCAAGATTGGGTTTGGCCTGTGGATTAATAGAGATTGCTTTTCGACATATCTGGAAAGTGCAGTCTCCTGTGGTTATTCAATGAATGAGTCTTTAACACTTGCAGAAAATCTTATTCCTAAATAGAAACATATGTCACTCCCCCTTGATGACATCCAAGGAATATCACAGCCCCGTACATACATTTAATGATTACAGTTTGCCTACAGAATTTCCTAGACAGAGTTTTGGGATCACAGACTAGCTTCTTTAATAGGAAGATAGCAACCGTAATACACAAACAGGGGCAGTTTTAACTATTTGGTTTCTAGAGTTTCTAGCTGATTTCTAATATATGCTGCTGTAAAGTCCTAGGGTCTCTAAGCAAAGGGTATCGGTTGTGAGCTGTTACATGCTTTGATGATGTGGAGAGAAATATACCATGTTACCAGGAAAGATAAGGATCTGGAATCAAAGTAAATACTGCTCAGCTATCTTTATTCCTTGTCTTATTCCTTTAAAGAAGTGGAAAGTGGAAAGCTGGAAAATGTGGACTGGAGAAGAGATCCTGATCCTGGTTCAGCTTACTGATGCAAATGGAGAACTAGTCTTCACAGAAGCTCAGCACACATTAAACAGAGCTTCAGATCCAGTGACTACTTCCTGTTCCTGCAGTGGTTGTATTATATTATGATATTGCCAGCTGCTAGCGGACTAAATGCATATTGCCAACTAAATAGAAAAAAAAAACCAGGCTGGCTTTTCTCTTGAGCTTTTAAAAGCAATCTGAAATCAGTATCTCCCACGGTGAAGCATTATCATTTGATGGGACATCAAGATGCTGTAAAAACAATCAAAGCAATAACCAAGCCTTTGTAATTCATGCCTCCAAATTACAGGTAGTCTTCAATGTACAACAGTTCGTTTAATGACCGTTCAAACTTACAACCACTGAAAAAAGTCACCTATGACCACTTTTCACACTTATAACCACTGCAGCATCCCGGTGATCATACGACCAAAATTCGGATTGGATGCTTGGGAACTGGCTCATATTTCTGATGGTTGCAGGGTCCCAAGGTCACACAATCATCTTTTGCGATCTTTTTACAAGCAAAGTCAATGGGGAAGCCAGATTCACTTAACAACCAGGTTACTAACTTAAAAGCAGCAGTGATCCACTTAACAACTGTGGCAAGAAAGAAAGAAAAAAAAAACAGGGCAAAACTCGCTTAACAAATGTCTTGCTTAGCAACAGAAATTTTGGGCTCAATTGTGGTCGTAAGTTGAGGACTACCTGTATTAAAATCTAAAGCCATGATGGCAAACCTGTGACTCACATGCCACAGGTATCACGCAAAGCCCTCTCTGTGGGCACACGAGCCATTGCCCCAGCTCAGCTCTGCCATGCATATGTGCGCGCCTCCCACCGACCAGCTGATTTTGGGTCTCTGCTGTACATGGGGCGCATGCAGGAGATGTGCACGCATGTGTTTGGGGTGAAGCATGTGTGGGGGTCCTACACATATGCACATGGTCGCACATGCATGCTCAGGGGCATGCATTTATGCTCAGGGCTCCACACGCATGTGCTGGCAGGCAGGCCACACAGGGGGGGTGCATGCATTGCATTATGAGTGTGCGCCCACACTTAGGGCACTCGATGCCGAAAAGGTTACCCATCACTGATCTAAAGCCTGAAGCCAACATCTTACATGCCAACTATAGAGCTCCTTCACCCATAACACCACTCCAAGGGACACAGATTAAACAGGGAAAGTTCCTGATCCCCTTCCATGGGGATCAAAACTGACAAGAGTTTCCTTCTTATTATGAGCAGATTTCTTCTAAAGGTATGGGTATGATGCCAGAGGAAAAATTGGCAAACGTCCATGCTAGCGGCTTGCTTATTTAACTTTCAAAACCATTCCAGGAATTCTTCCTTCCTGTTGAACTTAAAGCAAGAAAACCTGTTTTTTTCTGACTGATCATAAAGCACATGATTTCATTCTATGTGCGCAAAAAAAAAAAAAAAGCAGGAAGTGGCTTGCTGAGTATTGTGCAGTTAGGGGTAGAGTACCACAAGGCCTCTCTTTTTGAGTTGCCGAGCACTGTGGTTTTCCTGCCAGACACGGCCTTCTGCATCTTGTACTACTGATCTGACAAGTTTTCTTTCTTTCTTGGCAGTTTATTGGCTACCTTCCTCCATTACCTTTCATAATAGAAAAATCTGCTCTTTTCCAGAACAACTGGGAAAGGGAAAATAATGGGTTTAGGCTACTGTTTTGTTTTGTTTTCTATTGTGGTCATGCACAGTTACGATTGCTGGTGTTCTCTCTCCATTTTTATCCTTATAAAATGAGCATCAACTATTTGGGATCCACTAATGAAGGTTACTGAACATCCAGATAAGCACCTGTTTGTTGTGAACAGCTGAATGTTATATTTGTAATCCAGCTTTACATTACCATTAACATCTTCCAGTTGCTTGTTTGTTTTTTATGTCAATTTCCTTGTTGCTAATCTCTACCAAAAACAGAACTGGGTGATCTGTATAAAGTAGGAAACCTGACAAATGTAGATTATCTATTGGTGTTTCTACTTGGAAAATACTGGGTGTAGGGCTTAAAGAGAAACAGTTTGGTGTCATAGTTATGGCATCAGACTAGAAACCAGGAGACTCTGAGTTCTAGTCCCAGTTTAGGCATAAAACCAGCTGTGTGAATTTAGGCCAGTCTCTTTCTTTCTTAGCCCTTAGAAACAGGCAAGGCACACCACTCCAAAAATCTTGCCAAAAAATTGCATGGACTAAGCAGTCACTAGAAGTCAGCACCCAGTTCCAACACCAAAACAAGGGCTTAAAAGTTATGCATCATATTAGAAAGTCTATCCTCCTCTTCAGCCCCCCACCTACATATTTTTTTTCTCTGTCCAGATTCTCAAGGATGTTTTAGAATGCTTACTTTCTAAAGATAATAATCTCCACTTCCTTGTTTCTACTGTTTCCAGATGGGAGAAACCAACAACATGTATATTAAATCTTCCAAGAAGGCACATGTTTCACACTGGGATAAAAAAATTACCATCAATAATTCCTATATTTACTTTACGGGACTTCAATTGTTATTCTACTTTTCTGGAATGAGGTCCTAGAATTTGAATGACCTGTATTCTTACTGGCAGCCACTATTCTGGGTATTAATTGCCATGCATATTTTTCATTGCCAGCCATAGTAATTCATATACTTTCTAGGTCTGGGATTTTTTGAAGGGTGAGTGCAAAAATTCTATATGAGAGTCACATCCTAGCTCTAGGAAATAATCCATGCTGCATATTTTTAAATAGAAAATGGGGGGCGGGGACAATTCCATTAATACTTAGCTGTGACAACTGGACAGTTTATGGCAGCCCTGGTGGCACAGTGGTTAGAATGCCGTATTCAATCCTGACAGACTCAAGATTGATCCAACCTTTCATCCTTCCGAGGTCAGTAAAATGAGGACCCAGATTGTTGGAGGCAATATGCTGACATTGTAAACCGCCCAGACAGTGCTATAAAGCACTATAGGGTGGTATATAAGTCTAAGTGCTATTGCTATAGCTATTATGTGAACTGAAGTTCAACTGTATCCAATATGGCTTGGGTTCCTGAATTTTGTCCTCAGATTAATTCAAAAAGGAAAGACTGTCAGAGCTTGCTTAACTATAGCAGAAGTAAACAAAGGGCTAAGCAAGAACCCTTTCCTTGATCTTCTTTAAACACATTTCAGTTTTTTTGCTCTAGAATCTAGAGAAACAGAAGAAATCTGCAGCTTTTGCAGCCACTGATCTATGATGATTTTGCTTTGGTTTTTCATTGAAAGGGGACATCCTGAAGTTGAATATTTGCTGGAGTGAATTTTAGGGAGCCAGGGTGTTCTGAAATCAAGCACATCCATATGTTCAACGGAAATGCCGCATTCCAGAATTAAGAACATTCACAATAACATCAGAGACAGCTGACAAGCCTGACACAAGGCCAGACAAGTGGAACAAGAAGCACCCGCAAGATGCTATATTATATAATCATCCCTACTCATCAAAGCTGTAGTTAATTAGGAGTGCACTTGCTTCACATTGTATATGGTCCCAGTTTTGGGCTTTGGTTTCTTCTGCTAAAAACATCTGAAAGCAGAGATCTCCCTCAGCTTCATTTTGGATTGTCATTGTGAACTGCAATTCATGGAACTGGATTGGATATTCCAATGATCTGAATCAGTTTAAGATACCTTATTTCTGTAACCAGTTTCCAAATGTAGTCCAGTTGACTACATTTTGAAACTGGAGGGAATGGCTTGGGTTGTAGCTCTGTCATGATTACCACACCTTTCCCCATTGTTTTAATAGGATTGTCTCCTTGTGCATGGCAATCCTGAATGCTAAAAAAAACCCACACCCTTTTCTCATCCGGCATTTGGATTATCTGTATGTTACAGATAATTAATTTCCATTGATTAGTCTTCACAAACATTCATTCTTATCTATTGGTATTAATTATTTAAATATGATATTTAAAGTACAAGATGTTTTGGGGTGTTTTCACAAGGGGAAAGTTGTACCATGGTGACTTGCTCACAAATGTACTCTACTGAAGTCCTGGGTTTTCAGGAATTTTAAGCCATGTAAGAAATCTGTTTTCTGGACCTTAAATAGATAAATAACTTTATTGTCATTGTACGTGTATACACAGTATGCGCATACAATGAAATTCATTTAACACCCAAAGACCAGGTCCAACACACATAACAATCCACAAACACATTCTCCACCCATAAACCACCCAAACATCCACACAACAGACCAAATAATACTGTCCAACAGCTCACTGATGGTGGCCCTTTAGTTCACTGTTGAGTGCAATTATAGCTCTGGGATAAAAACTATTCAGAAAACATGTGGTCTGAGTTTTAATTGTTCTGTATCTTCTGCCAGAAGGCAACAGTCCAAAAAGATTGTAAGCAGGATGGGAAGAGTCTCTGAGAATGTTATGCAACTTTCTCAAACAGCGAGGTTTGAAGATGTCGCCCAGGGCTGGTAGCTGGAGTCTGATGATATTGTGGGCAGTTTTAATGATTCTCTGTAGAGCTTTTTTGTTCGCTACAGAGCTGTTCCCATACCATGTAAGAATGCCGTATGTCAGGATGTATTTATTTATTTATTTATTTATTTATTTATTTATTATTTCAATTTATATACCGCCCTTCTCCCCGGGAGGGGGACTCAGGGCGGTGAACAACCAAATTAAAACACATATAATACAAATATTAAAAGAATTTAAAATTAGATTAAATCGATTGGCGTTCCACAATAAAAGTCTCAAACCCCATTAAAATACCCAATTTAAAACCCCAGAGATTAATAGTACCAAAAATTTTAAAATGTATGTCAGGATCAGCACTCAATGGTGCTGCGATAGTAGGACAGAAGTAGATGATGAGATGGATTTATCTTCCTGAGCATTCTCAGGAAGTACAGCGTCTTCTGTGCCTTCTTCACAAGCATGTTAGCATTGTTTCAGCTAAGTAATTGGTTTTGCTCAAAGTTGCCTTTAGTTTGGGTCTGAGCTTCATTTGGCTGGCAACCCACTTTCAACAAGAAAGATGTATCACGTGACTTTCACTGCAAAGTCTTGGGCCAGAATTACTATCTTCAAGTTCTTGATGTTGAAATCCCAGTGCAGTTGGAAGATGTCAGATTGTAAAGGTTTTTTTCTCACTGGCAGAGGGCCTATAGGATTTCAGAGAAGGAGACATTAAGCACAATACACAAAGCAGGTGCCCTGCCACTGACCTGTGGTTTTGTAGCTTTGTAGCTTTGCGGTACAGGTGATACAAATGTATGCATTTCTTGATTTTTGGTTCAACAAAAGCTGCTCTAAAGACATGGTCAGGAGGAGAGACTGAAAGGGGGCAGCCTATAATTTTTAGCTATGCTGAAAGGAACTTGGGGAAGACAGGTAGCAAGAAGAGACAAATAGCAGAAAGTTATGTAAAGCAGAGGAAGAAAGATGTAGAAAACGTGATAAAAAGAGACCATGCTATCAAGGTCAGGAAGATAGAGAACATAAAGAAAAAGGACCATCAACTTTAAATTAATCTGCACTATATAGCATCCTTACAGAGGGCTACTGTTTCAATTTCCAAGACTTGAAAAAGCAGACAACACAGAAGCCCTGATTCATATGGTGAATCTGAATTCTTTCCTGTGGACTGGCTGCTTATTAATCAGCTTAGTCACGCTTCATCGGGTTTCGGTGTGCAACAGTGTTCTGTAACCAGCTCTCTCAAGATTTTCTGAACCCCAATTCCCATATTTTCTAGCCAGCAGAGCAATTATTCATTGAGATTCACGGAAACTGTAGTACATCCTATCTGGAGGACTCTGTGTTGGAGATCACTGCTGTGTAATAAGCTTTTGAAATTTATTTGAATGAGAGGAGGTGTGTAATTTATCCAAGGTTGGTATGCATCAGTGATGGGTTTCAAAATTTTTTACTACCAGTTCTGTGGGTGTGGCTTGGTGGGCGTGGCATGGCTTGGTGGGCATGGCAGGGGAAGGATACTGTAAAATCTCCATTCCCACCTCACTCCGGGGGAAGGATACTGCAAAATACCCATTTCCTCCCAATCAGCTCGGACTCAGGAGGCAGAGAATAGATGGGGGTGGGGCCAGTTAGAAGTTTTACTACCGGTTCTCTGAACTACTCAAAATTTCCAGTACTGGTTCTCCAGAACTGGTCAGAACCTGCTGAAACCCATCTCTGGTATGGATGCACCTGAACTCATCTCTAAAAAAACCAGTTCTAAATCTCCTGCACCTCACAGGTCAGCTGTCTTTTTAACATACTGGTAGTCCTCAACTTATGACTATTTGTTTGGCGACTGTTCAAACTACAGTACTGAACAAAGGGTCTTACAATCACACTTCCACTTACAATCATCACAGTGTCCCGCAGTCATGTGATGACCATTCAGGCACTTGGCAATAAGCATTGATTTATCACGGTTGCAGAGTCCTAAGGCCAGGTCATAGGCAATTGTGACCTTCCCAGCTGGCTTCCTATAAGCAAAAATCAATGATAACCGTGTGATTTGCTTAATGACAACATAATTTGCTGAACAACTCCAGCAAAAAAAAAAGGTCATCAAATTGGGTGTGATCACATGTAGCCTTGCTTAACAGTTGCACCATTTACCAGTGAATTTTCCAGTCCTTATTATGTAATCGAGGCCTACCTGTACTGTAGTTATAGCTGACATTAATTTGTTTCTAATTTTTCAGCATCTCAAATTCCTCCTCATCCTGCTCATTTCCCAACCCTATGACTCACTGTGTGAGTCAAGACTACTGTCTCCCATATGCAGCTGTCATTTCCCTCCACCCCTCAGCCTCCAGCTGTTCTTCCAACTCCTGGCTGGCGCACTCGTTTTGCCAGTTTTGTGTTACACCATTTCTCTCATCTCCCATGGAAAGCAAGGCTACGGGGAGATCTGGCTTGCTACTCAGCCTTACACTTTTCTTACACCAGCTTCTTATGTCCGGCAGATCATCCACTTGGCCTTGGCTTCACCACAAAGAATACATATCTGCCACCCTCCCTCTTTTTCCCTCTCTTTCTACCACCCCAGTCATGCTGCATCTGCTGCTCTAGACAATTGCTGCCATATCCCACATAGCAACCTAATGTTCTGCTGCCATGACAACCGGACAGCGTGGGAAGGATGGAGGGTTGCTAAGAATGATATGTGGCACCTTTCTCAGAGGTGATTCAGCCATAGCTTGAGTACAGTAGCAACCTCAACATGACGGTGGAAGGAATCTTGATTAGGGAGAGGTTTATATCAAATATTAAATATCTTTATTAGAAGTCTACTTCCCTCCCCCCCCAAAAAAGGCACAAGTTTTGACTTCAACTAGGCAAAAAACTCCAGAACTGTCTACAACACAACCTTACCTTTTAAACAGGGTATTATTACATGGTAATCTCTAATCTTTGGAAACAGATTCAGGTTGTTCTCTCTGAGTGTGATTGGCAGAGCATCATATGAGGTGTATATTTTGCTTTGTTTCCACCCCCCCCCCCCCCATCTTGCCATTTGATGCCCTAAAACTGATTTATATACAGATGATTCTAAATGTAGCTTTTGGCATCCTTTTTCAGAAAATTCTGCCTGCTGGAATAGGAAGTATTTCTGAAAGGTCAGCAGTTCAGTGGTTCAAATCCCTAGTGCCGCATAATGGAGTGAGCTCCCATTACTTGTCCCAGCTTCTGCCAACCTAGCAGTTCGAAAGCACGTAAAAAATGCAAGTAGAAAAATAGGGACCACTTTTGGTGGGAAGGTAACAGCGTTCCATGACCTTTGGCGTTTAGTCATGCCGGCCACATGACCACAGAGACGTATTTGGACAGCGCTGGCTCTTCGGCTTTGAAATGGGGATAAGCACCACCCCCTAGAGTCGGGAACAACTAGCACATATGTGCGAGGGGAACTTTTACCTTTACCTTTTAGAACCTTTGAAAACTATTTAAAATCATGCCAGATCAGATGAATAGTCATGTATAAAGCAGTTTCCGATGTTCTAGGAAGATATGCAGAACAGGGTCACATAATGTCCCCCCAAAACTTGGGTGTGTCCCCAAAAACTCCTCCAAAATGCTATCAATTTTTCTTTTCCATGTGGTAAATGGAAAAAACATGGTTAAATACATGGGAAGTCACACTGTTCACTATATAATTTTAATTATAGAGGCCTTCACGATCAAGAATACTGAATAAACCAGAATTGCTAGATTGATACAGCAAGCCAAGTCATAACACTTTGTTTACATTAATTTTAAATTAATTAAATTTAAAATTAATTTTAATTTTAAATTTTTGTTTAAATTAACAAAAAGAAAGGCAAGGCTAAGACAAAAATATTGCTTTAAATATTTTTGTCTTAGCCTTGCCTTTCTTTTTGTCTTAATCTCACCATAGTTTTCAGTCTGACCCAGTCTGCCATTCAGGTGTATATTGAATAATTGTAAGTAAATTTTCATGAGGAAGCTATGTCTGGGCTCATCCATTCTGCTAATCCATAGTGTAATTTGTGGTTTGTGGCCACTGTGCTTTATGAACTATGTTTTATAGTTTGGCATGCTGTGTGAATCCAGCAAGTACTGGTTTAATCAGTAAATAATGATTAACCAAATCAAGAGTAGTGTGATGCATAAACTCAGTTTGTTGGTCTTCTGTCAGCTGGCATAATGCTGACCTTGAAGATAAGTAGACATGTCTCTCTCATGTACAGACATAGTCATTTGGATATTGTTACATTTTCCACAGGCACATCTTAAAACAGCAGTTGAATCTTCCAGGTGTGGAGTAGGTAGAAATCCCTATTTTCATATACACAATATAAACAATCCAAAGTTTTTAAAAAATACAGACTAATGTATTTAATTTGCATGGTTTATTATCAGTGCAATTTCCACCATCCTCTCTTGTTCTGTACAATATGAATACATATTTGTGCTTATTCATCATACTTCTGAGGTCAGCCTGGTCTTTCCCCATTATAGATAGCATTGCAAAATTGTCCTAAATCTCTTGAATCTGGTAGGCTCAGCGATGGTTATTTTGCTCTACCTGCCGAGATCAAGGGTGTAAATCTGGATAACTCAGCCCGTTTATCATTGAGATTTTGGGAAAATAGAGGAGCAGGATATCTGGGTATATTCTCTCCTGTCTCCTGCTTAGAGGTGACATGGGAAGAGAATTTAAGACAATCCGTTCTTTCATTCCCAAATTTGAAATCTGATGTGCTTTCATTTTTTAAAATTCATTTGCAGTCCTGGTTTGCCAGATGGAGCTGCAAATCTGGTTTGCTTGGTTGAATCCCAGGGCCTGCTGTGCAGGCTTTTTGCCCTCCTGTGATTCATCTCCTCTGCTACCCTCAAATGTGCCAGTGAGATGGGGAGTGGGGGTGAGTAGAGAAATGCCAGTCTGCTGAAAAAGAAAAAAGATCTGGAGACACAATAATATAGTTTAGATTAATATCTCTAAAAACCAACAGCCAAAATTAATGAGGTCAAGCAGAGAGAATGCCAAGCCTTCTTCACCTGGATTACACATCTGGGGAAATCTTTAACCTGCAGCATCCTGGCTCTGGCTAGCCATACCTGAGGATGTACAATTATTTCCAGATTTGAAAATTAATACCAAGAGCCTGAAACTGGAGTTTGAAGCACATCAAGCAGAACGGAAAGGCAAAAGGGCAGTTTTCTGGTATTTGTACTAGAACAAGCATACTGACCCCAGACTAGACTGCATTATAATTAGTGGGGGGTTTAGCATGTTGTGTGAACCTATTCACTGTGACTTATTTATTAAGTTGCAGTTAAACAAGCACTGATTTAATGCAGTATTTGAACCCAGTCATTGCCTGAGTTTTATTCTATTCTACTTTGTGTCTGAAGAGGGCTCTGAATTCAACGACGACTCCTAAAATCAAAATCAAACAACCTGTGCTTCTTTTTTGCGCCCCCGCTTTTTCTAATTAGAATTGCTGAAAAGCTTATCAGGTTTTTTTTTAAAGGACAATTTCCTCCAAAACCAGGAGAATGAAAATTTTAAAAATTCCTGGCTTGCTTATTTGCACCATCAGTCAAGCCACTGAAGCGCTCACTTCTCCCAGAAGAATTGGGATTCTAGCCACCAAAATCTTGCATGTTCTGGTATAATCTCTCTTGAGAAAGCTGAAACTTCAGTGTTGTTTTTTTTTCTCCCAGTACAGGTCCTTTAGAATTATTTTGAAATACTTTGCCAGGAATCCAGGAACTATGCAAATAATTTTGTCCCTTAAATATCAGCAGGTAATTGAGGTTCTATAGTTAAGGCCATCACTCAGGAAGAGAAACAGCCAATTCTTATTCCATCTCTCTATAAGGTATTAGCTATAAGGATGGAATATACCAAATATATCATTGGGAATATACAGCAAACATGCTATCTGACTGGCAAAACCATTGGAAGAGGAAATACATTTCAAGCAAGGGAACATCATTTCACCTATATTGTGATCCTGATTGGAATTAGAAAGGGCTCCACTAGTACTAGGTGAAGAAAGATAGTTGTCCCAAACTCTTGAATTATTCTAGCACCACAAATGACAACAAAAGAAAAAAAAATATGAGTGGATTGGTTACAGAAATGATTAAAGCTAGAGTAGGCTTTTGGAGGGGGGGGGGCTGGTTCTCATATTTAGAATAAGTTCTTGGCTTTCTCATAAAATGGCTGACAGAGGAAACTTTTCCTATTAACAAAATGGCTGCTGATCAGCATAGCAGTCATAAAATAGAGATTTTCCAGAGGGAAAAGAATGGACCATCTCCGACAATTTTTCCCATTTCTCCAGGACTTTTTAAAAGAATCTCTCTCCCTCCCTCCCTGTGTTTTCTCTTAGCAGAAGGCACATTTTCAAAGTATTTTTGATCAAAAGCCATCTACTGTATCTATGTCCATAATTTTTCTTCTCAGTACCGCTTACTGTAATGTAGTGTCCAAACGTATTCTTGTAAATATATATCATGCTAGAGCTTGGAATTTTGTTTGCAGTGCACCTGCTTTCTAGCTATTTTCTGGTTAATTTGAATAAACTTAAGAAAAGAAAAATGGGCAGGGAGCCTAAAAGGAGTTATCCAAAGTCATCACATTACATATTCCTGGTTAAGATGTCAAATTATTTTCCTTGTGACTTTTGAACAACAAAATTGAATTAAATCTCATTGATACAATGTCCAGCTTGCAGAAAACGTTGCAGAAAGTGCCAGAAAGCCCCCCTCCCCAAAAATATCATTTTTGAAAAGATCATGCCGCACAGCAGAAGTATAACTGACATTTTTTTATGGGATGTAGTGGCTAGCAATACACTGGCCAACTTGGGAGAGACAAGTTGGTGTCACCGTCCCAGCTTTCTGTGTATAACACAAAAACCTTCAAGAGGATTAAAGAGCACATTATGCTTGTAAATCCCGCCTTGCTTTCTATCACTAGGTGGTCATGTGGAATGCCTTTCTTCTTGGCCATCACAGTGGTTGGTGATGTCATCAACAAGCCTTTGTGATTTCATGGAAGACGGGAGGTCTGAAGTACACTTGGAGAACTTCGCTAAGGAGAGATGTCAAATGCTTATTTGCTGCTTGGGGTGACTTTTTGCAGGGATGCATCAGGCACACAATCTTTCCTCGCAACATTGCAGCCCCTTTAAGGACGTCCTTGTCTCGTGTGTGCGGGGGCGAGGGCTGTGCTTTGTTGCGATGCATGGTGGGGAGGGGAGGGAGGCGTGTGGCAGAGCGTGACTGAGAGTCCCATCCTACACAACTTGCTTCCCTACCTGTCAAAAGCTGACAGGCGGATGGGGAAACCAGCCCCCTAGAAGAGCTCCAAAGAAGGAGGGGTGGGGATGGAGAAGAGCAGGGAAGACAGTGAATTCTCAGCGGCTTTTCTGTGTAAAAGAATGGATCTTTTGCTTAGGGGGAGCAGGTAAGATGTGCCTGCTTTAAACGGGGCAGAAGGCAGGAATGAAGCAATCTGTTGCTGGAGGCTAATCCGGGGTTCCCATTAAGGGCAACAAACAATTTGCCCATTACAAGTATGTTATTTTGTTAAGGATGATGGTTGAATTTTCCATCTCAGGTCTCAAAAAGTCTTAGATCACATCTGGAGATGTTCTCCCAAGCTTTTCAGATGTAGATCCATGGCTGAGAATTCTGGAAGTCCAATGGGGTTGGGAAACATTGCTGTAGAGGATGTTCTGTAGGCAGTCCTCACCTTACGACTTCAATGGAGCCCAAAGTTTAAGTTGCTAAGTGAGACAGATGTTAAGGGAAGTCCCCATAAGGCCCCATTTTACGACCTTTCTTGCCACAGTTCTTAAGTTGCAATTGTTAATTTAGTAACACGGTCGTTAAGGAATCTGGTTTCCCTATTGATTTTGCTTGTCAAAAGTCACAAAAGGTGATCCCATGTCCCTGCAACCCTGCAACCGTCATAAATACAAGTCAGTAAGCGTGACCACGGAGATGCCTGCAGCAGTCATAAGTGTGAAAAACAGTCATAAGTCATTTTTTCAGTGCTGCTGTAACTTTGAATGGTCACTAAATGAGCTGTTGTAAGTCGAGGGCTATCTGTATTTTTACTTACATTATTTTATTGTTTACATTATCTCTACATCTTTGAAATACTTTTGTTAGATGGGCTAGTTTTACCATTTCCACGTGCAAATGTTCATAAAACTCCCTCCCTTGTGGCTTTTGGAAGGTCTTTAAAAGGTAGCTTCATTTCACACACACTCCTGCAATTTTAGCTTTTATTGGTGCCTGTCATAGGGAATATTGATTCATGATTATTATGTTTTAAACTATAGAATTCAGATGTATTCTATTTATTCCATCAAATTACATAACAGAGTTGAAGGATTTAGGAGAGCAATAGTAACCCAAGCTACATAGTAAACTGATATGCAAGATGAGATTCAGCAAGTACAATAAAATCCTGATTTTAGTTTGTCATATCCACTTCAAGATATGCAGTAGAGCCATGAATTCACTGGGCAATATTAGACAAATCATTTTCTCAGCCATAATTCTGCTTTTTTTTTTTTAACTGGATGAGAAGATACATAAATCTCTCTTAAGCGCTTAACATTCTATGGGAAGTTCATTACCATGAAGTAACTTCTGAGTTTCATTTTAATATTCATACTCGGCATTCTTTTAATGCATTTGTGTTCTCCAAGTGGAAATTCTAATAGGCAATGGTGAAGATGAGATTATGTCTTGATAATTTAATGGTGGGAAAGATCATCACACGATCACTTCAGCTATAATGCTTTTGAATAGGGGCTCTTCAGTATCTTAGTTTTGACTGCATATCATTGAAAAATGAATGCTAAAGAGATGAGAATTCATATGTGAGTCAGTAAGAAGTAGGAAAACTAGAATGGTTGCTTTCTGCATTCATTCATTAATGTGGAATAAAAATGCAGGGTATTTTGTATATCCTGTGTGGGATGTGTGCTCTCCTTTACCTCCTTGCCTCACTTTCTAGCATGACTTGTCTTCCCCTCAAGACATTCCATTCAAACATGTTCAGTTCTCAGAGACTGCCTGGACAAGTCTTTGTGGTTTTCCTGGCAAGGTTTTTCAGAAGTAGTTCGGTATTGCCTCCTTTTTGGAACTGAGAGAGAGTGACTGGCCGGGATTAGAATTCACAACTCTCCCAGTTTCTCACCTGGTGCCTTAAGCACTGCACCAAGCTGGCTCTCAGCATTGTTCTATTTAATGGGTTTTTGCAGCCTTGGCACGGCTATTGCCTTGTTAGTTGCCTTGAGCTGAGAACTTGAAATGTGAGATCACAAAGTCAAGTTTGAATTCTCCGGTAACATTATACTGTGAACTAGAGTATATAAAACCTTTGTCAGACCAATTCCCGAATACAGCTTGTCTGCCTGGAATCCACACTGTATATCGGACATTAACATAATTGAGCAAGTCCAGAGGTACTTCACGAGAAGTGTACTCCACTCCTCTGCTCACAACAGAATACCTTATGCCACCAGGCTCGAAATTTTGGGATTGGAAAACCTGGAACTACACTGCCTACGGTCTGACCTAAGTGTAGTACACAAAATTGTCTGCTACAACGTCCTACCTGTCAATGACTACTTCAGCTTCAGCCGCAATAATACACGAGCAAACAATAGATACAAACTGAAGGTAAACCGCTCCAAAATCGATTGCAGAAAATACGACTTCAACAACAGAGTGATCAATGCCTGGAATGCTCTACCTGACTCCGTTGTTACATCCTCTAACCCACACAGCTTCAACCTTAAACTGTCTATTATGGACCTCATCATATTTCTAAGAGGTCTGTTAAAGGGGGCGTGCATAAGCGCACCATTGTGCCTATCGTCCCTGTCCTACTGTCCCCATTTACTTGTACACATTCCTTGTTCATGTCCATGTTTATATTTATACCTGTTACCTAGTACATTTTCGATAAATTAAATAATTTGCAGTGTTCCGGGATCATGTGATCACTTTTTGTAACCTTCTGACAAGCAAAGTCAATGGGGAAACCAAATTCATCTAGCAACCATGTTACTAATTTAACAATTGCAGTGATGCATTTAACAACTGTGGCAAGGAAGATCGTAAAATGGGGCAAAACTCACTTGACAAATGTCTCACTTAACAATGGAAATTTTGGGCTCAATTGTGGTCATAAGTTGAGGACTAACTTCAGGCTGTTAGCTATATAGCCATGGCTTTTTTGATTGGCAAAATTCTAGGTTTTTCTTTTAATTATGCACCAAACTCATCACTCTTCCCCACCTTCCATCAGCAATAAAAATGTAAGCTCTGCTACCTAGTCTCTTTTTAACCTCCTTAGATATGTGTAAATTGTGCTAAGCAACGACTTGCTTGTTTTAATCCTGATTTGTGAGTAAGATTTAGCTGAACTTTTATAAACCATAATGGCTGTGTTTGCCCATCACTCTTAAATCGAAACAAAATGAACCACAGTGTGTCATAGCATAATGTGTCGATCTAGTTATTGGCTCAGATCTTAAATAAATAGACAAAAAGAAATTCTCAAGTCTCGTTTATCCTTTTCTTACCACCACCACCCATCCCATGTATATTCCTAGGCATCCTGAAAATCTATTCTTTAGAGCCAGGAAAAGATGCTCTGAAGAATACAGAATGGATTATTCTGCAATATGGTAGAAGCAAATTATATTTCTCAGTCTGAGATTAACATTAGGTAATTTCCACTGATTCAAAAGTTCTCTGACTGTCCAAAGAATTGTCTTATAGTGGTTGTCAGGGAGAGCAACAGTGTCGATGAACTTCAAATTATGACTTGAAAATAAAATACAGAACATATTGAAGTCCATTACATTTATATACAAAAGGACTGTCAAAAACAGCAATTTGTTGGAGATGTAATAAGGATAATGCTTCTTTAAAAGATAAGTTTTGACAATGTTCTATGCTTACTAAGTCTTGGGAGAAAGTAGTGGATTTATACATATATAATTATATGCCAAAAGCTAAAATGTAACTTAAAAGTTTTGTTTTTGAAAAAAGCTAAATGTTTGGTGTTCTGTAGTTGCCAAAAAAAATTACAACATCCTTGAATGCTTTCCCGGTGTTTTTGTCTGGCCCCACTAACAGTTCTTCGAACCGCTTGCCAATGATGTCATATCTGATCGATGGACAACAAAAATGCCTTTCTTAATCTTGGCATCAATTATTCTTGGAAATATCTGTCTCAAATAGTGAAAACATTCACCTTCCGTGTTCATCGCTTTCACAATTTTTTCCATCAGCTTGAGTTTTATTTGAAGCAGAGCAAAATGTCTATGGAGATTCTCAGTCATCCAGGTCATGATTGTCCCCAAAGTGCTTTTTCAAAAAGCAACTGAACTTTGCTTTGGTTGATGAAGTCTTATTTCTCATCCAAGAAGCTTTTTCAGTTCTGACTCAAAGCTAAAGAAGCTTCTTGGATGAAAAGCAAAACATCTTCAAGGAAAACAAAGAAAGCCCGGTTGCCTTCTGAAAAAGCACCTTTGGGACAAGCAGAGCAGAAATAACGTTGTTGAACCAACAAGTGGCTCATTTGCCATGTTTTCTGTCCTAGCTGGAACCAAATTGTTTTGGAATAGCCATTTCTTTTTGATGTGATGTGACTCTCTGGCATGGCTGTCCTATTTGCATATGTAACAACAGTACTTGGTATATCTGAGCTGCATTCAAGCAGCCGAGCCACTACTTTTCGATCTCTACAGGTATTTTCAGTTGTACCTGGTGCCCTTCAACAATTCATGTTTTTGTATGTTTCTTTCATCAACGTAGCCAACAGAAGGGTGTACGTTGCCATTGTGTAAAAACAGAAGATTTCTATAAAAAGGTACATGGTAGTTTAAATTACAGACAATTTTCATGATTAGCAGCCACAAATCTATATGATACACCCAAAAGTGTTCATAAAGCAAAATCATTGTTGTCCAGTGTTTTCAAAGGATAATATTCTCTTGAATTACATACCTAGTACATGGAATTTGACAACCAGCTAATGTAAATGAATTCTCCATGCCCTTCCTACTGTATAGCCAAAAGACAAATGTTGCAGCATCAAAAAGATAAATGTATGGCCTCTTTTACTCAATGGATAGAAGCCCTGATTGCAGGGCTTACCACCTAAGAATGGATTGCCTATAGATGAAGGTTTTGTATGGACAAGTGAAATGAAATATGGGACTCATTTATAGAAAATACAGTAAGTTAAAACATTATTCAGGTATGTATGTTTGTAATGCACATATAATTATCATAAGTGCATTAGAAATATACACATACTTGAATTAGATAAATATAGAATTGTAACTGTTTATTGTTATAATGATTTATCATACTATGGGTTTTTTCCCCTCGTCATATTTCTTTCACTTTTTATAATTAATTGAAGAGCAATACAATTAATTTTAAAAATAGTGGTTGTCAGGGAGAACAAAAAGAGGAAATCTTTTTAGAAACTTCACTTGGATCTCAGGATCCAAGGCATAGTAAAACTCTGTTGTAATTCTTCTTACATATATACATTATGGAAATAAGTTACAGGTGTTATTTCATGCATAGGTATATCCATATCTGCTCAATATATTCAGACAAATCATCAACTTTGACCATGTTGTTGTTGTTGTTGTTGTTAGTCGCGAAATCATGTCCAACCCATCGCAACCCCATGGATAACGTTCCTCCAGGCCTTCCTGTCCTCTACCATCCTCTGGTGTTCATTTAAGCTCACACCTACTGCTTCAGTAACTCCATCCAGCCACTTCATTCTCTGTCATCCCATTCTTATTTTGCCCTCAATCTTTCCCAGCATTAGGGTCTTCTCCAGTGAGTCCTTCCTTCCCATTAGGTGGCCAAAGTATTTAAGTTTCATCTTCAGGATCTGGCCTTCTAAAGAGCAATCATGGTTGATCTCCTCTAGGACTGACTGGTTTGATTACCTTGCAGTCCAAGGGACTTGCAGGAGTCTTCTCCAGCACCATAGTTCAAAGGCCTCAATTCTTTGGTGCTCAGCCTTCCTTATGGTCCAACTTTCACAGCCATAATTGCAATTGGGAAAACCATAGCTTTGACTATATGCACTTTTGTTGGTAGGGTGATGTCTCTGCTTTTTAGTATGCTGCCTAGATTTGCCATAGCTTTCCTCCCCAGGAGCAAGCGTCTTTTAATTTCTTGGCAGTAGTCCCCATCAGCTGTGATCTTGGATCCTTTTGACCATAGACCAGCATAAAATATAACCAGGAAGAATTATCTCCATTTCAATAATAACACTGAAGAGATAGAAGATAATTAAAAGCTAGGATTGCTACCACAATACTATAAAATCAAAATGCTACGATACCTCTATTAAAAATTCTTAATACTAAAACTATGGGTTTAAGGAGGGCTTCTGAAGCCATAGGGAAAAAATAAATAAATAAATAAAAAAGAGGAATTCTTTTTTAGCACCCTTAATTATTTGTCTACAATTTGTAATCTCTGCCAGGCAAAATCTAGCGGATGTTGTATGCAATGAATGTTTCCTTACCTTGGAAGAGAAAATCAAGAAGAAAACTTTTATTGTGACTGTAACTTGTGTCAGTTAAAGGAAGAATGAAAGTGTCTCAGGTAATAGAAGAAGCAGTGTCAAAACACATGTTTATGATCTCAATAGCATTTGTGCAGCACGGATGGGTTCTCATACACATGGGAACTCTCAGAATTGTAGAGGGTAAACATCAAGCCTAGCTCTGGGAAAGGCTCTTAATTGTGCAGGAGATGCTGAAGAAATTCATCTGCCCTGCTCCAAGCTGTGTGAGATCTTACAGGCTGGAATGTGGCTGCCAGCCCTTTGAGGCAGTCCAGACAGGAAACCAAGACCAGGAGTACTGATATCACCTTTACTGTAAGTAAAGACTTTTCCTCTGTCTTTATTTTCCTGAAAGCTAGGGAGTGTCCCTTCTGAAATGCTTTCTCCGCCCCCATTCTGCCTCTGGGCAGAGATATCTCTATTCTGCTTGTTGCCTTGGCTGCGGCTCTTCCTCCTGTTTCCCAAGGTTATTCTCACAGTCCATTACATCACCCCCCCTGTCAGCCTTAGAACCCTTCCTGAATCCCCAGAGGAATCTAAGTGTGGCCATGAGAATGAAGTTCAGCTGGTTACTCCCTTCTCTTGCTGGTAACTCGCCAAGATCCCTCGAGCCACACGGTGATGATACCCGGAGAGGTGACATTATTATGTTTTATTTATAACCTGCCTTTATTACTTGCATAAATAGCTCAAAGCAGCGACAAGGCAGTCCTCAGCGTATGACCACAACTGAGCCCAAAATTTCTGTTGTTAAGTGAGAGGCTTGTTAAGTTGCCCCATTTTATGACCATTCTTGCCACAATTGTTAAGTGAATGGCAGCACTTGGTAAGTTTGCAACCCGGTGGTTAACTGAATCGGGCTTCCCCACTGACTTTGCTTGTGAGAAAGTCGCAAAAGGGGATCACATGACTTGGGGACCAAGTCATAAATATGAACCAGTTGCCAAGTATCTGAATTTTGATCACATTTTGGTTCTGGGGATTCTGCAAAGGTCGTAACACTGAAAAATGGTCATGAGTCACATTTTTTCAGCATCTTTGAATGGCCACTATACTGAACTGTTGTAAATCGAGGACTACCTGTACTCCTTCCTCCTCTTATTTTCCTCACAATAACAACCCTGTGAGGTGGGTTGGGTTGAGAGAGAATGACTGGCCCAAGGTCACTCAGTTAGCTTTCATGGGTAAGGTGCAGTAGTGGGTTTCAAAATTTTTTACTACCGGTTCTGTGGGTGTGGTTTGGTGGGTGTGGCATGGCTTGGTGGATGTGGCAGGAGAAGGATACTGTAAAATCTCCATTCTCTCCCCAATCCAGGGGAAGGTTACTGCAAAATCCTCATTCCCTCCCGATCAGTTGGGACTTGGGAGGCAGAGAATAGATGGGGGCGGGACCAGTCATAATTTTTACTACTGGTTCTCCAAACTACTCAAAATTTCCGCTACCAGTTTTCTGGAACTGGTCAGAACCTGCTGAAACCCACCTCTGGTAAGGTAGGACTAGAACCCTCACTTCTCCTGGTTTTAGCCTCATGCCTTAAGCTTAAGAGAAGAGGGTAAAGACTATTTTAAAATTGGAACAGCCAAAGATAATCTTAAAGTGCCTCAACTTGTGGGCTGGTGATGAGTCAGAGGAGGACATTGGTTGAGGGGACACGTGGATGACTGCAGAAAAAAAACTAGGGACAGGATACAGAGAGAGCTGTAGAATTTACAGAATTTATTTCGCTTGCATAAATATCCAGCAAGAACAAAGCTGCAGTTCTCTCTATATGCACATGCCTGTGTATTTCATCAAGCACAATGCTGAAATAAACAGATTTTTTTTCCACATATCTTCCAAACACCTTCTGGCCTTCAAACCTGTTGCTATCGTTGATGCCTAATTTTGCCCAGGATATTTCTTTATAGGGAGACCCTTCTTCAGGACTCTAGTAGGAGTGGAAATAGATGATAAAGCCAGCAGGAACCAGGGACAATGTGGGTGGGTCGCTATGGAAACTTCAGCAGCACTATCATTGCAGTAAAGGTTGCCATTCTTCAACCCTCCTCCTCCTCCTGATATGGCACGATACTGGTTACTGCAGGAGATCCATGCCCTGGAAAAAAAATAAGAAAAAAAACCCTTAACTACTCTCTTCTTTCTGGAATATGAGATAGAAATGGGACAAGGAACACTTGTTTAGTCAGTTTTCTACCTTTCGCAAGACTTGGATTTTCACAATGTGTAGAAAACTGTGGTAGTAGAAGTGGAATAACTTTTGTAATTAGGTAAATATTTGCCAGCTTGTTAAAACCAAGATTATTCAGGTACTCCTTAACTTATAAACGTTCATTTAGTGACCATTTGGAGTTATAACAACACTGAAAAAAGTAACTTATGACCATTTTTCACTCTTACAGCCGGTGCTGCATTCCCATAGTCACATGATCAAAATTCAGACACTTGGCAACTGACTCATATTTATGACAGTTGCAGGCTCCTGAGTCACATGATCACTTTTGTGGCCTTCTGACAAGCAAAGTCAATGGGGAAGCCAGATTCACTTTACAATTATGTTACTAATTGTAGTGATTCACTTAACGGTGGCAAGAAAAGTCGTAAAATGGGGCAAAATTCATTTAATAACTGTCTCGCTTAGCAACAAAAATCCTGGGCTCACTTGTGGTCGCAAATCGATTATCTGTATCTACATTTCAGCACTCAGATTTTCTTGATGTTAGATCTAAATTTTTGGTAAATAAATAAATAAATAAATAAATCTAGATTCCATACAGCCAGCCAAACATAGATACAAATGTCTGGAAGAAGCAAAATTACTCTTAGTTTCTCAGTTTCCTGAGAATTAAACTAGAAGTAGTTTTGCTTATTGCAAACAAATCCATGTATGGCTAACTGTTTCTTCTTCTGCTCCATCATTTGGAATTTGAGCCTGTGATCAGCAAGGCAAAGCAGATTTAGTATTAGGCCTAGCTGACATATAATGTTAAACCAGGGGAATGATTTGTTTTTTATTTAATGTATCAACCACCCATTATTATGTGAATCAAGCTTATTCCAGGGCTAAAATCTGGGTTGTTTTGTGTGTAATGCCAGCCTGCCTCAAATGGGTATATCTTCGTTATGTTCTCAAAGCATGTATAATCAACCTGATAAATCCAAGTTGCTTTGCATGACAACATCCCATAAACTCTAAACTGTGACCATCCAGACTGGGATTTGTGGAAATCTAATCCAAAATTTTTTATGGGTGCCACTTAGCTACATCTGTCTGAGAGAAACAAAACATTAATACTATATATCCCTGTGTGGTAGCTGGGTTTACTCATCATATAACACTATAACATGGATTGCTTAGTTTTTGCTTACAGTAGTATTATTGTGAATCTAGCCACTGCAGTTGTAAATTATGGATTTTTGGCAGTGGTGAAATCTGAACTGGTTTACTATCGGTTCGCTGGCTGCGCATGGGCAATGCGCACCACGCACCAAATGTGAGGTGCATGCACGCAGTGCACGCCAAAAGGAGGCATGCGGTAAGTAGAATAGCGCGCGAGGGGCAGGGTGATCAGCTGTGGTGTGCCATCTTTTTTTTTTTTACTTTTAAAAGCATTGCTTTTAAAAGTTAAAAAAAAGCCTCTGACGATCACACTGCTCAGCTGGGATCGTCAGAAGCTTTTTTTTACTTTTTTTACTTTTTAAAAGCATTTTTTCTACAACCTCTTTAGAGTAAAAAGTAAAAAAAAAAAGCCTCTGACGATCGCGCGGCTCAGCTGGGCATGGAGGGGAGGGCAGGGATTTTTGCAACCAGTTCTCTGAACCATTTGCTGCCATCACTATTACAGATCGGGTGATCTGGTCCGAACTGGGAGCATTTCACCCCTGGTTTTTGCTTTAGCTTGTTGAAATGTTTCAGCCAATTTGGCTTATTAAACATGGTTAAGACAATCCCATGGTTTGTCACAAATGTGTAAATTCCTCCTAAGACTATACGTGATCCTACAAAAATGCATTTATATATGGAATTTTAGAGTGGGCTAGTAATCCCGTTTACCAGTTGCACAATCCCACAATCGGTAGTGTGAAAAGATATTACTATCTAAAATAGTGTCTCTTTCACATACAAGGAAAAAAAATTGACTATTGGGATGAGAAGTGTTGAATAACAAATGCTAAAAAGAGCCTTCATTTTAATCCCACTTCCGCATTAGAACTGGATCCAAATCAGGATGATCTCTTTCAGTGTTTCTGAGAAAAGATTTGGCTGAGATCAGGTAAAGCTTTGTTTGCTGCCTGAAGAGAATGACGTGCTAGTTCTGGAGGACGCAGCAACCTCTATCCTACGGATAGGGTGAAATCATTGTGCTGTCAACATAGAAGTGAATTGTCTAGCAAAAGAATGTTTTAACCCTTACTGATGTGGATAAAAAAGGTAATACAGGACGTCCCCCACAGGTAGAATACAGAACGTCTGTGTTTTGCATACTTTGTTACCAAGCTTAGGGCTCCTCTGACTTCTCCTCTTTCATTTTAAGTGCGCATGAACAGGTTTCCTGGCATCACCTATCCTTTTATCATTACAATATTGTCATCTTATTCCACCCCCCTCCCCCAAACAGACTGTTATTCCACTCCTCATGAATATCTGAGTTGTTTGTATGATTTGCTGGTAACATAGACTTTGGAACTCCCATTTGCAAACTGTTTTATTATTTTTTCAGAGCAAAATGCCCTTCCCCACCCAAACTGAGAAATCGGCTTGGGGAACAAGCAAACATGCCATATTATTAATGTCATATTGATTGGCATACAGGCCAGGCCTTTGGGGAAACAGGAGTGATGTTTCTATTTTGTACTAAGTTGCCTTGCCTGCTAATTCCATTGTACCAGCTCCCTCTGAGTGTCAATGTTCAAGAGATGAGGGAGGGAGGGATGTGCCTATAAATAGGACATCCAGCGAAAAGTAAAAAGGGGGTGGGTGCTTGGTTTGGTTGGAAAGAAGAAGGTGAAGGAATAAAGGAATAATTTGCATTGATCTCCCAGTAGGAAAAGGGCTCTGTCAGATTAAAGAGAAAGGAACTCTCTGTTTTGAAAGAAAGATTATGAAATGTGCAGGCAAAAGGACTGCAAAAATTAGCAGAAAACTCCACCAGCTTTGCTTCTATCTTTACTGGCACTCACCTGGATATCCCATGGCTCCTGTTACTGCCTTAATTTCACCCACCTGTGACGAACATGTCCCCCTTTCCAACGCAGTGGGACAATGGAGGCAAGGCTGATGTTTTTGGTGGGTCTATTCCCTAGCTAAATTCCTTTGCAAGGATTTTTCACAGTTAAGCATGGATATTCTTCCTTCTATTAAACAGATGACTTGCCAGCAGTAGAACTTGGCTCCTTTTTCCTTCTGGATTTAATAGGATCTGTACTTTATCACTTTCCATGACACTGTGTGAACACAAATGGAATATCTCCACATGAATAAGGGAATATTTACTTGCATAGTGTTATTTGACTTGAAGTGAGATAGAAATCAGTAACCCATGGAGCATGGGCTATGTATTTTTGCAATCCTTAGCGCACTCCAACATTCTGATTCCAATAGTCTAGTCTAATCACTGATTTCACCAGTATGATTATTTGCATTTTGACTCAATAAGAGACATTCTTTCCATCCTTAAAGTCCTGCCAATTCTCTCTGTACACTCCCTCACCCCAATAATGTCAGTCGCACCCATCATGGTGACATAGCTATATGACTGGATATGCTCTTGTTTACTATAAAACCTGCATGCAACTTGAAAATCTAAAAAGATTGTTGAGCCCTGAAATAAAATGTCAGCAAGTTTTATGGGAGCCAGTTTGCTGTTTGGATTGTACTGTGGTAATGGTATAAGCCAGGCCTAAGAGATAAGATATAAGAATATCCCTCAGAATTGGTAGGTCCATCAGTGCTAGGAATAAGTAAAAATAGATCACCTGTATCTTATGTGTTAGATGAGAAGAAATAGAGACTGGAATTAAAATTGCTGGCAGAACCTTAAATTACCAGTTTGATCCAGTTTGGTAGCTGGAAGTAAGGAAGATTTGAGGAATCACTTGTTGAAGATGTGGCACAAGCTGGTCTGGAGATTATTAAGCCCCCCTTTAAAAAACTAAGACATTAACAAGCTATGCCATGCCATCCCACTCCAAATAAGTGGACAAGAAGCTGCAGTAGAAGTAGAGTCTTTATCTTAGCTCAAAAATATACAGGGATGGTGACATAAGATGTGAAATGAAGAAATATCTGTTATTTAGGAAAGGATCTAAAGCAGAGGTGAAATCTACTTACCTTCCTTACCAGTTTGGAAGCGCACATGCCATGGACATGTCCTTGTTTTGCATAAGTGCATGCATCACAGGTGCACACAGACCTTCTGCACATGCGCAAAACCTTCTGCACATGCGCAGAAGGTAAAAAACACATTACTTCCTGGTCACAACCAGGAAGTAATGACACCTGGCTGGGTGGGTGGAGCTATGCTCCACCATCGCTACCAGGATCGCCAAACCACCGGCCAAGATTGCTACCGGATCGGGCGATCCAGTCGATCCGGGAGCATTTCACCCCTGGTCTAAAGCTAACAAAATGTTAAAGTGCAGGGACATCACACTATCCAAAACCAGGATGTATTCTGAGAGATAAAGTTTTTCATGTTGTTAACAGATGGCTATGAAAGTTCTTATCATCAGGAAGGCTGAATGAAGAAGACATTGATGCCTTGGAATTGTGCTTGAAAATATTATTGAGGTTTCCTTTGTAGCATGAATTACCGCAATGAGATTACTACATGCAGAGAGTTGGAAAGATTCAGCCCCCCCTCACAATGGATGGATGGTTGGTGAAGTTGAAACTTGCTGACATGGATAAGTTCTTTGATTAACTACATTTATTGGTGATTGGAAGAAGTCCTCTTAAGGACTTCTTGTATAAACATGGGAAAAGGTATTTTTTATCTATGGCTTTGATGATTAGACTGGATAGGTTACAGAAAGAAGAGCAATATGAGGTAACTTAGAGAGAGGGGATAAAATATATTTGTACTTCTTTTTTTTTTAATTAGATTTATATGCTGCCCTTCTCCGGAGACTCAGGGCATCTTACAATGCAAGCTTACAACTTAAGCTTAACTGCTATGAAGAAAATTGGAAGCCACTTCTTTATATATTTTTTCTTTCCCCCCCCCTTTACTTTTTATATTTTCTTTTTGAATTCTTACTTTTTCTTTTTTTCTTCCTTACTTTCTATCAGTTTTAGTTTTTATTTTAAATGTCTTACAAACTTAAAAGCAGGGGTGAAATGCTCCTAGTTTGGACTGGATCACCCGATCCAGTAGCGATGGAGGCGGGTGATTCAGCTTGGATCATCAGAGCCATTTAAAAGAAAAAAAGGGGTTTTATCTTTTAAATGCCTCTGACGATCCAAGCTGAGTTGCCTGATCATCAGAGGCATTTAAAAGAAAAAAAGTCTCTGCCGATCGGGCAACTCAGCTGGGATCGGCAGAGCCTTTTGAAAGCATTGTTTTACAACCTCTTCGCCGAAGAGGTTGTAGAAAAAATGGTTTTAAAAGTAAAAAAATAAAAAAATAAAAAAAATTGGCCACATTGCACCCAGTCACATTAACCCCCCCCCCCAAATCTCTACTTCTTCTGTCAAAAGTCTTCTGGACCTGCTCCTTCCTTGACCATGCCTTTCATAATGCAGCTGATATATTGTTCCTGCTGCCACCTATCAACTGAGGTTGGTAATAGGTGCCTGTATGTGTACCCTTCCTCTTAACCCAATGTATGAGAAAATAGGAATCCCACTGGCAAATAACAGATAATAATAATAGTAATGATAATAATTCTACTTCTTCAAAGGAACTCAGCAAATACCTGAAAGCAATTAAAGTCTTTTTGACTAAGATCCAGGCCCAGCTCCTTTTTGGAGTTCAGTTAGGATCCTACAGGTCAGGGGTTTTTTTCCCCCTCTTGAAAGAGTTCAGTCCAAGTTCTTGAGATCAATTTTTCAAGTACCTCACTGCATTCCAAACTTGGTGCTTTGCCATGAAGCTGGCTTACTTAAAATAGAAACTTCTGCCTGGATTTTTATTTTCTTCTGTTGACTTAAGCTCTCCTTTATTTTAGTTGGCTTGGACCCTCTAATTATGACCAATAACTTTCAGGCTTCCTTGTGTGGGCAACATGTGCCAAATTGCAACTTTATGGCTTTCAATGGCCAGCCCTCACTCTGATGGATTATGAATGCACGCTAGCTGATCTCAGACAATGGGCAGTTGATTTAGAATTGCAAGCAGATTTATCAATTCTTCCTGGAAACATCTTCCTAAATATCTCTGCGCACTTTCTCCAACCAACCAGATATCTTAGTTGCATACCAATTCCAAGTTTAGAAGGACTTTATCCTTGGTCAGATTTAATGCCCTCCCAAACTCTATTACTAAAGAGAGATACTGAAAGTTCTCCTTTGAATAGTGACTGTTGTCCATGTGATGGGAGAATAATTAAAATAATGGAATACATTATTTTGTATTGTCTCCTCTACATAGATCCTTGCCAGGAATTATTATTTCCATTCCTTATTAAATACCCTGGTCACTCCAACTTGTTTTATCTTGTAATTATCAGATCAATTTGATTTTATTTCTTTGACCAGTTAAGCACTGTTCTGTAGTTTGCACAGTATACTATATTACTTCTTTTAATCCTTTTTTAAATTTTAGAGCAATATTTTTTTCTTTATTATCCTAAATAATTATGATTTTTTTTTTTGTTTCTTTGCTGGTCAATGACCAAATAAAAATTGACTGATTGATGGAGATTCTCAGGTCAAGGTTGTCCTAAAGATGCTTTTTCCAAAGGCAATTGGACTTCCTTTGTTTTTCCCTGAAAATGTTTCATTTCTCATCAAAGAAGCAGCTCACCCAAGAAAATCCAGATGCCTTTTGAAAAGTCACCTTTGGGATGGATTGACTCATAATGGTAATAATAATGGTGAAAAGGGGCAGTATGTTCTGTTGTGCCAACTCATGGGTGTCAGCCTTATAAGATGGTCCAGACAGGAAGTATTCTTGGATGAACCAATTCTATTATTGTAAGGTTAAATTAAGAGAATCTTGCAAGTCTGAAAGTACATTTCTCCCCTGTTCTCTTTGCAGCCCAATAAACTAGGAGCATCCCTTCTGAGATTTTTGCCACACCTACGTTTCTTCTGCAGGTTAGGCTGTCTTTAAACTGACCATTCCCCTGACTATGGCTCTCCCTTTCCCGCTTCTCCCATCTCCTGTCTCCAGTGGTGGGATTCAAATTTTTTTACTACTTACTTTATGTATACTCAGCCAAATTAAGTCTCCACATCTGGTAGATTTCTTGCTAAAACACCTCTTATTGACTGAAGGCAAGAGTTCCTGATCCAAAGTATCCACTTTGCTTTCCTGAACCTTATGAGGGTTTGGTAGATTGCAATCCTTTTGTAGGACTTCCATTTCCTTGCCTCAGTTTTCCAAAGCATCTACTATGTTTAATGGAACAACAGTTTTTCTTTTGAAAAAGAGGAAGGGTTTAAAGGGTGTCCATGGGGTCTATGTACAGGTGAATATGAACTCTCCTGCCTGTGATAAATGATGACTTCCTGACAGGCAGCTGACAATCTTTGATGAGAGGCCCGAAGTCTGAGGGGAATGCAAGATGACTGAGCTCGCTTCACAACAACCTGAACACACGAACAAGCAAGCGTTCCATGTCAGATGAAGCACCAAGAGGGAAGCTAAAGTTTAGATTTTCTGAACACAGAATGAAAAAAGCAAGAGTCACCGTGAAGACCGCGATGCTTAGAAAAATGAAAGAATATCAAAAGGAGACCAACAGAAGAAAAGATGGCAAGAGATATTACCACCAATGATATTTTATAAGCAGTTACTGGCCAATAACTGACAAAATGATGTCTATCAGCTCATGAAGAATCAGAAGTAACTAAACCACAACAATCTGTAATATGAGTGCTCTATATTTAGAAAATCCCTTGTGAGTTTCTGTTTTAGTTACTTCCTTAGTTTAACTGTCATTATGTTGAAAAATATTTAAAGCATATCATCAGACCAGACTCTTTTGGAGTCTTAAATCATTTTCTAATATTTTCCATCTTTTTATAGAACACACTTACAGAACATTGTGTTTAATAGAACACTCTTTTATTACAGGTTAAAATAAACAAGTGTGATATGAAAAGATTACAGAGAGCTTAGTGCGGCATGGCATTCACACAAGCAAACTGACTAATACAATCCTATATCAAGACTTAGAAAATGATTATTTAACAAGGCTATATGAAAGAAAGAAAGAAAGAAAGAAAGAAAGAAAGAAAGAAAGAAAGAAAGAAAGAAAGAAAGAAAGAAAGACAAAAAGGAAGGAAGGGAAGGAAGGAATCTTATACTTCTTCCTCTCAGAATTCATTTGATTCGACTCAAATCAATGGTATTTTCTTCTTGGAGATTTTCTGTTTGATTCATTAATATTTTCATTCAATTAAATTGTGCAGGTACTGCTTCCTCTATCATAGCAGATGCATAGCTTTATGATAAATATCAGCTTGTCATGTATCCTGTTTGATTCTGAAACCTGGAGAACAATTTCAAAATAGATCACGACATAACATCTTCAGATTCAAGCTCTGTTTCCAGAGGTTTCCCAAAACTTATGGTACTGTGGGATACAGGTGAGGCTTATTTCCTGGATCCTTATCAGAATGGGAGTGATTAGCTCGAATGAGAATAGAGCAAGCCAAGCCAACTGAATGGCTGCTTCATGTTTTTGAGAATAGGATAAGATGTTCTGCAGCAGACTATGATTGAGGAAGCTGGATTGTGGCAGAGCATCTGAAAAGCAGCAGGGAAGCTTCAGTTTATAAGAAGAAAGTAGCAGGAGGGAAGGCTTAATTCTCTGTGCAATGCTTTTTTTAAAAAAAAATAAATAAATAGGGTGACATAGAGCAGGCTGCTAAACCTCCTGTTTTATATTCCAGAGTCAGAATTGCTATCATATATGATCATCTCATAACACTAAAATATAAAGCAAAGGGGGCTTCCCACTCCCATAATTTTATATCCTTGGAGAATGATAGCTGTCTTGTCCTGAGTACCCTTTTATTTCTTACAGAATGCTTTTGCAATTCAATTTACTGAGGTTGTTCCCTAGCTAGACTAGGTCTTTTAACTTTGACAACTGCTTTAAGGTGAACCCTGAGTCCACATCGTGTTAAGCCAATTCATTATGATTTAAAAACCACAGTTTATTTGATGCTAAAAAGTAGGTAGCACTTAGACACTATGAAGCAGTGTTTTACAGCCTTCTCTAAGCAGTTTACAGAGTCAGCATATTGCCCTCAACAATCTGGATCCTCATTTTACCTACTTTAGAAGGATGGAAGGCTGAGTTGACCTTGAGCCGGTAAGAATCAAACTGCTGTCAGTCTGCAATACTGCATTCTAATCACTGCATCAACATGGCTCCATTGGGTGCCAGTAGAGAGATGGTGGTGGGCAACATAAGAACCAGGGCAATACAGCTATAACAGCCTACAAAATGAAACTAAACAACAATGTAAAAATTACTAAGTGGCTGAGATCACATTGCCCAACGTTATTCAAGATATAACATGAGAATATTGAAATCTGAGTTGATTTTTTCAGACCTCAGATAAAACAGCTACCAACATTCAGTAAGCTTCAATAGTGGTAGGGATCTGGGAAAGTCTATTCTTTTTTTTCTTCTGAAAAGTTTTTTATTTTTATTTTTCATCAACATATTTAAATGTACAGTCTCTTATCCATCATTAATCATTATTCATTCATCTAATCTCTTTACTTTCATTTATTAATTGTTCGGGACTGCTCTCTTACCATTTCCTCTCCTTTATTTTATCACAACCTTTCCTCTTCCTCTTCCCTTCTCTTCCTTCTTTTATCTCTTTCTACTTTCCTCATTCCTCCTCTCTCTTTCTTTTCTACTTCCTCTCCCCTTTTCCCACTCTTCTCTTCTTCCTCCCTTTCTAACCTTCTCTCCTACTCTTCTTCTGGGAAAGTCCATTCTCATTGTGATGGAAGTTCTTGGGCTTCCATGGTCAAAGGATAGCATCCACAGCACACGGCCTAATTCACACACAAGTGCTAACCTAGTATTCCTTGCCACTAGTTACACACAGCTCCTGAAATCTCAGGTTGTTTTTGACCATGATTCACTAAATAAGGCATAGTGACTTTGTTCCAGAGGTGGGTTTCAGCAGGTTCTGACCAGTTCTGGAGAACCAGTAGTGAAAATTTCAAGTAGTTCGGAGAACCGGTAATAAAAATTCTGACTGACCCCACCCCCATCTATTCTCTGCCTCCAAGTTCCAGCTGATCAGGAGGAAATGAGGATTTTGCAGTAAACTTCCCCTGGATTGGGGAGGGAATGGAGATTTTACAGTATCCTTCCCCTGCCACGCCTACCAAGCCATACCCACCAAGCCATGCCATGCCCAGTAAGCCACACCCATAGAACCTGTAGTAAAAAAATTTGAAGCCCACCACTGCTTTGTTCATATATAAGAGCGGGATTTCTGTGAAAGAAATTACTCATAGAAGAAATCAGAACAGGCAATTCATAATTTGGGGTGATCTCTCTCTCTCTCTCTCTCTCTCTCTCTCTCTCTCTCTCTTACACATACACACACACACACACAAATTATCCTTTCTGACCTGTTTAGCATAGGAAGTCATCTTAAAATATGATGTGCAGTGCAGAATTGGATTTACTGAACCTTCCCTTACCTATTTTCCACCATCTAGTGAGAGCATAACCTGGAAACCCCAACAAGTGAACAATGCAAGAAGAAAAGAGGAGAGAGCACAGTAGAGAGGATGTGTGCATTGTTTTATCAATGCTTCTTATCCCTCCAAAATTTTCCTTCTGCACCGCTCAATAAAGGTGTGCTCCTGAAAACCTAGAGGTATGCAGATTTATAAGAAGAATTTTTAACTGCTGTACGTGCACAGATACACTCAGAAGAGAGCCATAATTAACTGAACTTCCCTGTTAAATACATTCTAAATTACAAATTGCAATAGCTAAACATGCAAAAAAATTTCAAATATTGAGGTTTTTGGGAGGGGAGAGAGACATTTTTGTTTTGTCCTTTAACAAAGATTGTTGTCATTGTTTCTGTTAAAAATTGGGATTTTTTAAGATTGTAGATAAAGGAATTATTAATTTTGAAATGAGAGGCAATACATACAGCCAAATGCTACGGTTATCACAGCCATGTGATGATTATTATAAAGATCCAGAGAAAGGTTATGTTCATACATCATGCTTATCCACACTTAACTGAGCTATGATTTGAATTAATAAATTTGGATTCACTCAACACACTGTGTCATATACTAGCCAACCAGCTTGTAGGTTAGCACATCAGATGAATCTATCCAATGAGTGCTTCAAGTATGGTGCTCATGTACTGAATAAAAACACAGGTAAGTGAGTTCACCATGGTAAGCCAAAATCAAACCACATTATGGCTTAGTACAATGTTTAAGTCCACGTGGTTTCTACAACTCGATGGTGCATTAGGCAGCATCAAACTCCCCTAAACTCATTAATTATCAGCTATTATCATCTAGTATAGGTGTCAGACTTCTCCTTGCTCATCAGTAAGCTGAGCAAAAAAAAAGGCATATTTAATCAATGATCACAATAAAAGAGATGTGATTAAAGAGTGTAAAAGAATGCATATTTATTGATTGGATTTAATTAGTTGCCCATCTCAACCTTGTAACTCTAGGCACCTCACAATGCAAAAGCATAAAAAGACAGAACATCATGAAAACAACATTACAAATTATAGTGCAATTGAAATCTTATGGATGTGATGCCTGGCTTCAAAGCTGAGGGAAAATCCATGTCTTCAAAGCTTTTGGGAAGGCTACCCAGATCTTGTGGAGTGGTAGGTCTTCTTACAGAGAAGTACAAGCTCCCTGGGTTGCACTAGATCAGGGGTGTCAAACTCGATTTCATTGAGGGCCGCATCAGGGTTGTGTTTGACCTGGGGGAGACATGGACGGTGTGTGTGTGTGGCCAGCTTGATGTCACTCATTTTGGGGGCACCTGTGGTGGCTGGTTCTCTCAGACCTTCCCGCCTTCTCATTATAATCTCCTTCCTTCCCTCTTCCTTCTCCTTTCTTCTTTCTTCTTCCTTCTCCTCTTTCCTTCTTTTTCCTCTCTTGCTCCCTTCCCATCTTTCTTTTTCTTTGTCTTTCCTCTTTCCCTTCTCCTTTCCTGTCTCTTCTTGGATGTTCAAATGCAAAAGGGGAAACATTTCTCCCTTTGTTTTGTTTTTAGTTTGTTTTGCTGGCCCTCTGCCAGCGAAAACAAAGCCCTGGGAGCTGCATGCACCCCCCGCCCAGGCCCCATTTTTGGCCACGATGACCTCCTGTAGCCCTCTGCCAGCAAAAAGGGGGGCCAGGTGAGTCACATGCACTCCACCCCAGGGCTTGGTTTTTGCTGGGAGAGGCACCGTGGGCCACTCTTTCCCTGTTTCCAGGGCGGCCCTATGGGCCAGATTTAAGCATCCCAGGGGCCACATCTGGCCAGTGGGCCTTGAGTTTGAGACCCCTGCACTAGATCATACATTTCATGGGAGGGACCCAGAGCATGTTCACTCTGTCAAATCTGGTGGGATGGACAGTTCCAAATGAGGATAGATGATCCTGCAAATAAACTGGCCTTGGACATATAAGCCTTGTAGGTGACCATCAAAACCTTAAACTGAATCTTGAAGCCTAAAGTCTCTCACAAAGCATACTTGTTAGTGAAGTTTGAGCGCCAAATTAAAATATAACGTTTGTTCATTTATCTGTAATTACTGATGGGGTTCGCGCACTGTACAATATCATGGTATGTTTCACTAGGGTTTATTAGATCAATCCCAATCAATTTAGCACAACATGCTAAGCCAAAACCAAACAAAACCATAACATTGCTTAGTTTATCTATCGCGTGGCTCCGAATACTGTAGCAGTTTCCTTTTTAAGAGCTATAAAGTATAGCCTTTATAATCCCTGGCTTCTAATTTCAGCTGAAGCACATGAATATTAATTGGTAAGGAAACAGCGCTTACCACAAAGTTAGAGGTGCTCTTTCTTCCTCTTTCTGATTTTGAATCTATAATGCCTGGCATTGAAAGCAGGTCACTGAGATACATTTACCTCATTGTAAATCCAGACATCAGTTCATAGAAGATATAGGAATATGCATGTGTTTTAGTAGGTAAATCCACATTCCAGTTTTGCTGAAAACGTGAATTATTAACTTGCTGATCTGAAGGGTACCAAGTAGTTTAAAATCACACCCTTGGATGTGTCTGGATTGGTGGACACTAAGCAGCCGCGTCTTCCCACTTCTCCTGCCTGCCCCCTCCCTCCCCGACCTGCTCATCCCAATGCCTGGAACAAAGACCAGTTTTCAAAAGCCTAGCAGCCCTTAGAGTTGTATGCTGGTGCCAGTCCATCCTCTTTCAGGCAACTCCTCCCAGCTGGCCTTGGCATCAAAGAAACAACGAGGAGCTGCAGGATCTGTACACCTGCTGCTGAGGATTTGTTTGCAAGGCATTTGTGGGCCTGCATCAACCATTCAGTGTGCCAAACACAGCTGACCAGCCAAAGGTATTCCCTGATGTGGGCTTGCAATAATAATTTTTTTAAAAAGCCCTCGACATTTTATCATTTCTGGCTTTCAGAAAAGGCTGCTGGGCTGCAGTTGCAAATTAACAAATCTTTGGAATAAACGGTGGCTGGGTTCCCCCAGCGTGCTGGTTGAGATCTGGCTGGCTAGTTAGTGGTTCCCTATATTTGTCTGAACACTGCCTTGGATTTTTTAAAATGATCTTTTTAATTGTTGAATTCCTGCCTACTTTTTTAGATTGGCTGGGACTTTCACAATGGGGAGGGAGGTGCCATGATCCTGGAGGAAACTCGTGCTCCAAGAAGCCCCAAACTTTGGCAAGTTATCATCATATAGAATAAAAGCAGAAACTTGAAAAGACTAAAACCCACTCAAAGGCAGGTGAATTTTTGCTGCACTCCGGAAAAGCGAATGCAGAATTACAGCGTTATTTTTCATTTGGATGTACAGGTAGTCCTCACTTATGACCACAACTGAGTCCAACATTTCCATTACTAAGTGAGATATTTGTTAAGTGAATTTTGCACCCATTTTATGACCTTTCTTACCACAGTTTTTAAATGAGTCACTGCAGTTGTTAAGCGAGTTTGACTTCCCCATTGACTTTACTTCACAGAAGGTCGCAAAAGGTGATCACATGACCCTGGGACATGGCAACTGTCATAAATATGAACCAGTTGCCAAGCATCCAAATTTTGATAATGTGACCATAAGGATGGTCAATGGTCACTAGTGTGAAAAAATGGTCATAAGCAGTGGTGGGATTCAAATAATTTAACAACCGGTTCTCTGCCCTAATGACCAGCTGAGTAGGTATGTCTCAGTGGTCATGTGACCATGTGGGTGTGGTCAACTCAATGTCATTCACGTTGTAACGCCTTAGCTGTTACAATGTAATAAGGGTTAATCAGAGAGGCAGTTTCTGTTAGTAGGGCAATAAAGATTAGGCTAGAAACAACACCAGAATGTTTCCTTCCTGCCTTCCTTACAGGATTAGCCCCGTAAAGTGGAAAAAAAACAAAATAAGATTTCTTCCAACAACCATTTCTTCGAACTGCTTAGAAAGTTAACAACCAATTCTCCCGAATAGGTGCGAACTGGCTGAATTGCACCACTAATCATAAATCACTTTTTTCAGTGCTAGTATAACTGAATGGTCACTAAATGAACTGTTGTAAATTGAGGACTACCTGCACTGCAGAGTTAACTGTTTTGTGTGAATGACAGTTTCGGTAGGCAGAATGTTGCTAGAGAGAAATAACTAAAAGGTCATGAAAGAAGATGCAAAAAAAAAAAAAAAAGCCATGTCTTTGTATCCGCTACATTGGAAAACACAATAAAAATATAATCCCAAAGCAATTATCAGAAAGTTCTGGTGATTCGATTTTAAAAAGACAAATAAGCCTTCACTGAGTACAGATGGCAGTTCTAACAAGGATGGCAAGCTCTCCCAGTACTTGTCACCACTGAAGATTTTCAAGGTTCAGTTAGGTCTCACATTCTGGATATGCCTACAGCAAACCATGGAAATACTGAAAGTACTCCAAAAGGCATGAAAATGATTTATAGCCCCAAGAATGTGTTTATGTGGCTTTTGTCTCAGTATCGCAGAGACAAGCATCACATTGTTCTGAAGCTTCAACAAAAGAAATTGATGGCAAATTTTGTGGAACTTATTCTCACAACACAGCAGGGGTAGGTTCTACTTATCTTTACTACTGGTTTGCAATGGGGCTGCGTGCATGGGCAGAAGTATTCTGATGACGTCAGGGTCCGTGGGCGGAGCCTCCCACCGGTTTTAGTACTGGTTCTATAGAACTGGGGGCAACCCACCACTGCAATGCAGTTAGCTGGATATGTCAGGGGTTAAGTTAACATATATTAAAATGGAATCCATTGACCCAATCAGATAACCCCCCAAGATATTAAATTTAACTCAAAACAAACCCTGTCAAGCACAGAATGAATTAACAGTATCCCGGTTCAGCTGTGTAGTGAGGGCACCTCAACCTTGTCAATTGATTGTTTCGGACTTCCAGAATTCTTTCCAATCCTTTAATGCAGTGGTGAGATTCGCACCTATTCAGTTCGCACCTATTCAGGAGAACCGGTTAATAACTTTCTAAGCAGTTTGGAGAACCGGTTGTTGGAAGTAATCTTATTTTGGTTTTTTCCACTTTACAGGGCTAATCCTGTAAGGAAGGCAGGAAGGAAATATTCTGGTGGTGTTTCTAGCCTAATCTTTATTGCCCTGCTTACAGAAACTGCCTTCCTGGTTAATCCTTATTACCTTGTAACAGCTAAGGTGTTACAATGTGAATGACATTGAGTTGGCCATGCCCACACAATCACATGACCACTGTGCCATGCCTACCCAGCTAGTCATTAGGGCAGAGAACCGTTTGTTAAATTATTTAAATCCCACCACTGCTTTAATGACAGCTGTACGCTGAGTCATGTGATTGGAAAGGACTTAAGAATGGAACATTGGTTATCCAACTACCTCTCCATAGGACACTGAAGTATCCACGCAACAGATCCTCCATCTCGGTGCCAGCCTGTTGAAGCTGGATCAAGGACATCTAGCTGGAAATGGGTTGTTTCCATTGAAAAACAAAAAATAACCTGTTATTCTGAAAGAGTAGTTGCCTAAGACAGGTTACTTAAATATGGTTTAATTAATTAGGATGGATTTTTTTTTAAATGTTATATATATTGTTAGAAAGCTTTAAGTTAATTATGGATGTATAAAATGAGTATGTATGTATATGCAGGTATGCAGGGTTTTTTAAGGAATGCTGAACAATATTTTAAAGTTGGTAAAATATTATGGATTAGATTTGAAAATATGAGAATGAATGATATATTATTCCCCACAGCAAAGGAAGCTGAAATGATTAAAATGTTTCTTTCATCCGAATAAGAGATTCTATTTTATTTTGTCTCTAGTTCAAAATTGCTTCCAAATTTTGTTTTTGCAATGAGAAGGAAAAAAAAAAGAAACTTTGATTCCGTTTTTGTAAATTAGACAGGATTATTGTTATAGAAATGGCTTGTACATTTTGCTATGTAAAAGCAAAAAGTTGTAGTTCTAATGTTGTTACCTTCGACTGTGCCAAAGAAAGTCAGAAGTTGGTGCCTTTTGCCTTTTTTCTCCCATTACACTATACCTCCCTCTATTTCTCTTCCTCTCTTGTTACTTTTCCATGTTTTTTTCTTTGTGTTTTATACTTTGATAAACTAATAAAAAAGTTTTAACTAAAAAAAGAGTAGGTGCCTAAGACAGGTTGATGATTTGCAAGACTCCAACTTGTTTGCTGCAGGACCTCCCACTCCCATCCAGTTCTGAGACTAGTGCCTCTGTGACCATTTCTGTTTGGGTTGCCAGGGAGAACAGAACCTGCCTAACAACAAGACTCTTTAGTTTTCTTTGGGAGAAATAGGGATTCCATGAGGTTTCTATTCAATGGTGGGTTTCAATTTTTTTTACTATTGGTTCTGTGGGCGTGGCTTGGTGGGCATGGTGTGGCTTGGTGGGCGTGGCTTGATGGGCATGGCAGGGGAAGGATACTGTAAAATCTCCATTCCCACCCCACTCCAGGGGAAGGTTACTGCAATATCCTCATTCCCTCCCAATCAGCTAGGACTTGGGAGGCAGAGAATAGATGGGGGAGAGGCCAGTCAGCATTTTTACTACCGGTTCTCCGAACTACTCAAAATTTCCGCTACTGGTTCTCCAGGACTGGTCAGAACCTGCTGAAATCCACCTCTGTTTCTATTCCTAATTACAGTAGTAACTTACGCTGCCATTTCCTACCAAGTGGTTCCTGCCTCCATAGATTTTTCTCCTATTCAACAAGCAGAAAGATTTGTTATGGGGGGGGGAAGGTGGGTAGCAGAGGCGGTATTCAGCCAGTTCAGACTGGTTAGGGTGAACCGGTAGCACCAACGATCATTTGGTCCTGCCCACCCACCCCTGCTCTATCCTGTCCTTTATTTCCTGCTTTGTAGCTCATCTCATCTGTGCGGCACAGCTGATTCCCCCCCTCCCCTGTTCTACTTACCGTTGCTGACTTGGAAGGTAAGCAGCTGAGCTTCCAAATGCTCCATTTTCAGCAATGCGCACACCGCACTGCGTATCTTAAGCACGTGCATGCACTCGCCGAAACGGTTGTTAAACCGGCAGCATCCCACCACTGGTGGATAGGTTTTTCTCTTCTCCAGGTATAGATACTTCACGCACACACTGCTCTCCACTATATCTGTTCTTGTCTCCATTGCACCCTCTGGCAATAGTAACAACCATTCTCACCCTTGTGCGAGGGCAGCCGTTTTCAGAGAGGTGTGCTCTCACTGGTGATGTGGAGAAAAGTCTTCAGAGATGGATGTTGTAGAAACAGGGCCATGCATACCACTGAAGACATTCATAGTAAAAAGTGGGGGGAGGGGACATCTCTATCTCTTTCAACAATGATATTTCCTGATGGATTTCTGTCTAGGAAAAGTACCTATAGAAAAAAAAAATCTTAGCGAAAACATTTCCTTCCTGTAGTGAATCAATTTAAAGTCTTCAAAGATGCTGCAGTTCAAATGGTTAAGTATGAATTGCACACTTGAAAGGATTCTTTCGGGAAGCACTTAAACGTTACTTCATAACTCACCATGATGATGACAATGAATTGTTTCACTCAGGCTTCACAAAATAAGAGGCACTGGTAAACCGCCCTGAGTCCAATCCGGGAGAAGGGCGGTATATAAATGCAATAAAACTGAAACTGAAACTGAAACTGAATCTATATAGAACCTAGAAAATCATACTATGGTTTAAGAACTTTTAATATGGCACTTCAATGGATGGAACCTCCAATCCAGAGAACAGGATCCCTGAATCCAGTGGCCTGTTGGTTCCTACAGCATGTATCTCCATGAGAGGATAAAGCTTATGGTCTGATCCTATGCATCTCACTTTCCCTTGTGTTGGAAGAAATGTCCATCTGGGTTCAGTTCCAAATGGGGAGAAAGGCACTGGAAACATGGAGGCTGTTTGGAAAGATGGTTTAATGGTGGACAGGACCACATGATTTGAGGTCCTGGGCAAAATGAGCACATGGGTGAGAGAGAGATTTATACCCTCTCTTGGGCCCTGCCTTGGAGCTTCCTGTTCCTGTATAAGACATGTATTCCGATTGGTTGTCAGACTCCCATAGGGCCAACTTTTAGATTGTCTTGAGTTCCAGGCTTGGTTGAATCTTTCTGAGTGATGCAATCTCCCCAGGTGCCACGTGGTGAGTTCTGTTGCTAGATGGGTAGTGGGCTAATCCTATTATGTCCTGAGGGTGAAGGTCGTTTGTGTTGTAGATAAGCTGGCTCAGCCTTTTGTATTGGAGATAGGTTGGCACCAGTCTTTCTGGTGGGCGACCTGTTGGGCGACCTGTGCTTTCTCATTTTGTTAAATATGCTTTATTTAACATACATAATACTGTAATGCTCTCTGTGGAATTCTTCCAGTTTGGTTAGAAAAATGCACCTGGAGGAAGCTTCTTAGAAAATTCAGCAGCTCATGCTGCAGCTGTAGCATATGGAGAATACACATTGAAATACACATATTTACACCAACCAGCTCTACCCCTCTGTATTCTCACACTATCATCCATGTTCAGCAGCTGAGCTGATTTATTTCTAGCTTGGCTGTGATGTCATCTAAACTGGAAAAAAAGTAATATTTCTGTTTGCAACAATGAAAGCCCAGAAGAGCTGGTAGGTGGCCAATGGTGCAATATTTATTTCCCTATTCCTGAGCCTGATGTGTTAGCAGACAGAATATATTTTCCTGATTCCTTGAAGCATGGGAAGTCTCTGGTTTCAGAACAATTGTTAAGGTTTATTCAGCTAACCAACTTTTGGGGGATTTGCAGACCCTAAAGGAGGCTAAGTATTGCAGCTGGCTGAAAGGTTTCAATGGTAATGCACAAAATCCACCCGGGCCTTGTATAATTTTGTAAACAACAAAATTAAAGACTCAAGATCCGTCCCACCGCTAAAAGAGCCAAACGGGAAATACTGCAGTGATGAAACTGTTAAAGCCAACCTCTTCAACACATTCTTTGGCTCAATCTTTGTAAACAGCAACGGAGCATGCCCCACATTTCCTAATCGTACCACAACTAATCACAACAATCTACTATATGTCGATTTCACAGAAGATACTGTTGAAAAAGCATTGCACAACCTAAAACCATTATCTATTGGCTCTGATGGATTATGTGCCAACTTCTTTAAAAAGCTCTCAACCACCATAACAGAAACTCTTAGCATAATCTATGAAATATCTTTCAGAACCAGCTCCTTGCCTAACTTATGGTCACTAGGCACAGTCATCCCTATCTTCAAAAAGGTGATGCCAGCCTAGCTAAAAATTACAGACCAATCTCATTATGTTGCGTCACATGCAAAGCCATGGAATCAATTATAAACCAATCCATTACCCTCTACTTAGAGACACCTATGCTCTAACAAGCAGTTTAGCTTCAGAAAAAAATTGTTCTGGGGCTTCAAAGGGCCGCCCTACAGCTGATCAGTGTTAAAAGAAAACAAATGAATCAGTGTTAAAAGAAAACAAACGGTGCCTGAAAAAATAGAAAAAAACAGCCCCTTTCAGCTTCAGGTTAATTACCACAAGTTGATTAGCTCAGTGTCCGGACTCTTAGCTGATTTGCTCTCAGCTGTTTTGCTCAAGGCTCTGTAACTGCAAAGAGAGCTGGAGCAGGTTTTTCTCCCCCTAGCTATGCTTAAAAGCGAAACTGAAAGTAAAGCAGGGTCTTTGCTGCAAAGTGACAAAATGAGGCAGAGAGATATTGCTTTTTCTTTTTCCTCACCAAAAAAGATAGGTGCAAAATTGCCAACAATGGGAAATTTAGGGAAAAGAGGAGAGTTCAAGATTTTAAAACACAAAAGAAAAAAGCTCTATTTAACTAGGGAATTGTAATAATTGAGATACTATTAATTATATAGTGTGTTGAAAGCAGAAATGGTTAAGTTGTGGTTTGGAGGAATATATGGGGGAAATTATTTGGTTTATTATTATTGGTAAATATAATTAATTGATTTGTAAGAAATTGGATTGCATGAAAATATTCATGTTCATATTGATTAATATACAAAAAAGATATTTATATAACTAATTGATTTATATTAAAATGTTGAATTTGTATTAAACAACTGTAATATATAATTAACCAATGTGAGGATGGATATAAAAATAGATGACAATGGGAAGGGGTATAATATAGACTAAAGGGAAAAATTGAATTTGATTAAGATTGGAGATGAGGAAGAAGGGTAATAATGGTTTTTTTAAAAAATAGATGAGGAATAAATATGGCAAAAAGGAAATATAGAAATTGTAAATTTAATTGAAATGACTAAACACTGTTTAAATTGGTGAACTGGCCAAATACTCTGTTCAAAGAAAACACATTGTATGTTTGTATGTGTGTGTCTAATTATTGCTATTTATTCATATTTGTTCTCTTTTATTCTTTAAAGTTTAATAATTCATTCTTTATCTTAATATCTTAATATTTGTTTGGGGTTGGCTTTCTTCCCTTTCATCTTTTTTATTGTACAGTAATCTTTCTCTTCAAACCTACCACTTCTCTCTTTTCTTTCCTTCTTACTTTCTCTTCCCACCCTCTTCTTCTCCCTACTTCCTCTTCCTTTCTCCTTCTCCTCCTCTCTTCCTCCCTCTCTTACCTTCACTCCTACTCTAATTTCCCTTCCCTTCCTTCATCCCTCTCTATTGCTATATCCTTTTATGCATATGGACTACTCGGAGGGCTGAAAAAGTTATTTTTGACTGGTCCTTGCACTTTTGACTAATCCTCGAATTTACGACTGTCCTCACATTTTACGTTTTTCCCCTATCTTGTCACCATAGTGAAGAGAAGCAGTTGTGAAATGAGTGACATAGTTGTGAAGAATGCTGCAAGGGCATAAATTTGAGGATGGTCATAAGTGTGAGGACCAGTCATAAGTGTGAGGATCTGTCAGAAATGACTTTTTTCAGCCTTCTGAGTAGTCCCTATACACATAGCCATGGCCACCCGGTCACATGACCAGCTAGCCATGCCCACCCAGTCACATGACCTCCAAGCCACACCCACAAAATAAGCCACGCCCACAGAACCGGTAGTAAAAAAATTTAGAACCCACTCCTGATGTGGATAGCTGCATTCCTATCAAACAAGTAACAAGTAGTCAACATAGGGAACACCCTATCAAACCCTGCACCTGTTAACTGTGGTGTCCCCCAAGGAAGTGTTTTAGGACCCCCACTCTTTATACTTTACATAAACAACCTTTGCGATCATATTATAAGCAACGGCGTTCTCTTTGCTAAATATGTAAAACTATTCAACACCACTGACAATACTGCCACCCTACAAAAAGACCTTGACTATCTGTTAGAATGGTCAAATAATTGGCAGCTCCAAATCTCAACCAACAAATACTATGTCTTACACATTGGCAAAAAAAATCAAAACACAAAATACAAGCTGGGCAGATATGACCTCGTAGACGACCCTCACTCTGTCAAGGACCTTGGAGTACTTATCTCAAATGATCTAAGTGCCAGAGCTCACTGTAACAGCATTGCCAAAAAGGCATTAAAAGTTTTTAACCTAATGTTGCGTAGCTTCTGCTCTGGTAATATTATACTACTAACTACAGCATACAAAACATTTGCTAGACCAATTCTCGAATACAGCTCATCTGTCTGGAACCCGCACTGCAGTGGTGGGTTTCAAATTTTTTTACTACTGGTTCTGTGGGCGTGGCTTGGTGGGTGTGACATTGCTTGGTGAATGTGGCTTGGTGGGCGTGGCAGGGGAAGGATACTGCAAAATCTCCATTCCCACCTCACTCCAGGGGAAGATACCATAAAATCTCCATTCCCTTCCCAATCCAGGAGAAAGTTACTGCAAAATCCCCATTTCCTCCCAATCAGCTGAGACTCGGGAGGTAGAGAATAGATGGGAGCGGGGCCAGTCAGAATTTTTACTACCGGTTCTCCAAACTACTCAAAATTTCCGCTACTGGTTCTCCAGAACTGGTCAGAACCTGCTGAAACCCACTTCTGCCACACTGCATATCAGACATTAATACAATTGAGAAAATCCAGAAATATTTCATGGGAAGAATCCTCCATTCCTCTACCCGCAATAGAATACCTTATGCTACCAGACTTGAAATTTTGGGCTTAGACAACTTAGAACTACGTTCTGATCTAAGCATAGTGCATAAAATCATCTGCTACAATGTCCTACTTGTCAACGACTATTTCAGCTTCAACTATACTGTAACAATATACGAGCAAACAATAGATACAAACTTAAGACAAACTGCTCCAAACTCGATTGCAGAAAATACGACTTCAGCAATAGAGTGGTCAATGCCTGGACTGCACTACCTGACTCTGTGGTTTCTTCCCCAAACCCCTGAAACTTTAACCTAAGACTGTCTACTGTCGATCTCACCCCATTCCTAAGAGGTCTGTAAGGGGCGTGCATAAGCGCACTAGCGTGCCTACTGTCCCTGTCCTAATATTCCCTTTTATTTGTATCCATCTCATGAATTATGTCTATACTTATATGTGTATCTAATACATGCTTGACGGAATAAATAAATAAATAAATGCTGTGTTCATGACATATTCAGTCATGATTTACTAAATAAACTATAATTGGCTGCTTCCACACAATGCATTAAAACAAACTGTGGTTTTACAAACCATAATGGTTGCATTCACATGCTAAACAACAAGTTAGCAAACCACACTTTGGCACAGTGAAAATCAGCCTCACCCTCCCACCCAAAGAAATGCAGGTAGTATTTTAAGAACTAGCTGTATACACACACACACACACACGTGCGCACGCACACACGTGTGTGTGTGTGTGTATGTGTGTATGCTTATTTCTATTACTACTTAATCTACAACGCATATGTTTATTCAGGGAATGGATTTATGTATGAGCCTAACCCGTTATCTGAGTTTTATTGTTCCTTTAGGTCAAATGTAGTTTCCCAGTGTTGAACCTAGCAAATGTAGTTGCTTATGTTGTATGAATCTGACAACTAGATTAAATTATTAAAATGTGCAAACCATTATCTAGCATGTTAACATACCTATTGTGTCATATACTGTATATCTTTAAATGCATGAATATATATATTAGAGAAATGTCACTAGACTTTCTGAATAACCTGAAGCTGAATCCTTATATAGGACCAAGCAGAATATTACTTGTTTGTGGCCTGTGTGCATCCAGCCACTACCGCAAACTATGATTGAAACAAATGATGGGTCAGTTAGATTTATGCATCTAATCTGAATCTTATAGTTTATGATCTTGGGAAATAAAATCAATACATTCAATGTAAAATAAAAAGGGCTTTAAAATATTCTTTGGGAAGGCCAGCAGATTGAAATCAATATACACAGTATGAATATGCTAGGTCTTTTCTGCGTATAACTTGAATCTTTCACACACTTCCTTGGTTACATCTTGTTGCTAGGTGATGATAGTGCTGAGCACATATACATTTTAAGGCTGTAAAGAGAAACTACCTTTTATTTACACTTTCTTAGTGTGATCCCTTGCTGTTACTGTACTAAAAAAATCTGAAGACTGCAAGAACAAGGCTTCTGAGGCGGGTTTTTCACTACCTGCTGAATTCTTCTGATCGTATAAATCTTTTCGCCTTTGTACTACTTGCTAGCCAGGATTTCGAGACACTGTAGTAGCTGTTTTTAGAGAGCACGTTTTTCTGGTGTAGCCTTTATTTCATTCTCAGTCTACTATGGAGCCAGTCCTTAGATGTTCCAACAATGCTTTCCATTTTCTTCCGCTATGTGTTTTTATGCAAATTATTTGTGGGACTTTATGCATGACATTAGTGATGACACAGTCAAGGATTGGCATATGTGAAGCACCTATAGGCTGATTGAACACTTCAGGCATGCCGCCTCCCCACAACCCCATTCTTAGGCTCTGCCTAAGGCTAGATTGGTTTGAATTGCAGGAGAAACTGAACTGATCTCCTACAGAGACACCTTCACACATGGAATGCATTACCTATCCTTTACAAAACACTGTCCAATCATTATGCAAGTTTCTGATATATATATATATATATATATATATATATATATATATATATATATATATATATATATATATATTTATATATATGGTGTTATTAAATACATTAAATAACATCTCAAAAGATCAGGGAATGTGTCTATAAATGAAAAAAAGACTTGCTGAATAATTTAAACTGGGAAAAGAAATGAATTGCTGGTTGTGTCCTAAGTATTATTAAACTTTTTCTACAGCACTTATTAACTTGGAGTATTTTGAAATTGGGATGAAACTGACAATTGGTCTGTTTTCCCCTATTAGTCTATTTCTATTATTAATATTATTCTATTCTATTATTTTGAATGGAATGGAATGGAACAGAATAGAATTGAATGATATACATACAATAGAATAATATACATATTATACATAATATACATATATATATTATTCTATTCTATTCTATTCTATTCTATTCTAAAAAAATATTATATACTATTCTAGTCCAAAGAACAATCAGAATGCTAAACTTGTTTACCAATCTTTGGGAACATGGGAAATGACAAGTTGGTAGAATGGAGGATGTGTAGGGGGGGGGGGGGTGTGGAGTTTTCTCAATGTCCTGTGGGAGCCCCTCATCGACTCTACTGATCTTCCAGCAAGACTATTTTTAGAGACAGACCTACTGCTCTGCGAGAAGACTAGATGCATGTTCAGAAATGGCCCAAATGACAGGGGACGAGTGTAGAGTATCTCTTTTAATATCCACCTGAATCAGCCCATGATGCCCTCAACGTGATGTCCCGGTGCCTGGAAGCAGTGCGGCTCTGGGTGGGGAGGAACAGGCTTCAGCTCAACCCCACCAAGACAGAGTGGCTGTAGATACTGGCATCACGGTTCCAGGAGAATATTCCATCATTGGCTATAGAGGTGACATATTGCCCCCTGTTGATAGAGTGCACAATTTAGGCATCCTCCTGGATTCACGGTTGACTTTTGAAGATCATGTTACGACCGTGACCAGGGGGGCATTTGCCCATATTTGTCTGGTGCGCCAGTTGCGCCCCTACCTCGACCATGATGCCCTACGCACAGTCACCCATGTGCTTGTCACCTCCCGGACCGACTACTGCAATGCTTTCTACATGGGGCTGCCCTTGAAGACCACCCGGAGGCTTCAGTTGGTGCAGAATGCAGCGGCGCGGGTAGTAATGGGAGTGTCCAGACACTCTCATGTTACACCTCTCCTGAGGGACCTGCATTGGCTACGGTTGCCCTCCAGATGTGATTTAAGATGCTGATAATTACCTATAAAGCCTTACATGGCTCAGGCCCGGGGTATCTGGTGGACAATCTGCGGCCAGCGACAGCTCCCCATCACCCAGTGCGTTCCCACAGGGAGGGCCTCCTTGGGGTGCCGTCGGCCAGACAATGTCGGCTGGTGACCCCTAGGGAGCGGGCCTTCTCTGTGGGCGCACCTACCCTGTGGAATCAGCTCCCCCTGGAGCTCCGGGTGGCCCCTAACCTCCACTCTTTCCGCCATGACCTTAAAACACGATTATTTTGCCTGGCTGGTTTGGACTGAAGGGGGTTTTAAAAGGGATTTTAATGGTCTTTCTATAATCTTATTGGGCATTTTAACATTGATTTGGCTTGTTTTCGTTGTTGTGAGCCGCCCTGAGTCCCCTCGGAGATAGGGCGGCATAGAAGTTCAAATAATAAATAAATAAATAAATAAATAAATCTCTGCATGGGCATTCTGTCGATTGGACAATGTGAAAGTTGGTCACACTCTTCCAAGCTATCCTGCTGCATTTAAGGAAGTGATTTCCTGCTGGCTGCTGACACTGGCTGTGAGGACAAGCAAAGCCAGGGGACTCTACTGATAACAGCCCTTAAAATCTCCCACAATAACACCATAATTAATTTCGTTGTATGAGATGCAATGACAGTAAAGCACTGCTACGTAAGTATAGGCTCCCTCACCTTGTTACTGAGCTTTGTAATTGAAGCTGATTAAAACATGGTTGTCAGGGGCGGCACAAATCGGCATGTTTTCCTGTTGAGTCAAACTTAGTGGAGGAATGCCCAATAATGTGGCTGCAAGGAAGGTTCCTGAGTTTGTAAACAGATGTTTTAAAAGCCTTCTGCAGCTAGGGACACCATTGTTAAGGTTTTTGTTATTTGTAGTTTAGCACGTTTATAAAGTCTGATAAATAACCACTTGCAGTTACGTTTCTTTGGTTGTTCCCTTTGGCTTTTCTCTGGTGTTCTTGCCTGACTTGTCCCGCCTTTACAGGATGTGAGCCACTGCAGCAACAACTTTCCTTCATTCTGTAGGAAGTACTTCGTATTGAAGTTAAGTGCAGTGGAGGAATAAGGTTAACTCAAGGGGTGAAACAACAGTGAGATACCACTGGAAACAATGGTCCAAGTCTTGTCTTTTGTTCTTTGGCTATCTAAGTAAGAGAAACCCAAGGCTTCTTAATTTTAGTGTGCTCCCCACCACTACCAAATTATTCCCGCCGCCCAATAGTGAGCAGGCAATGTGGTTACTTAGCAACTATATCTATTCTACTACATACCTGTGATTCTGGCCAAAAGAACACTGGTTGACCAAATGAGAGTAATGAATTCCCTTATATGGTGAAAAGTAGGAGTCAATAAATATCAACAGTGCCCTCTTTGGTGCTTTCTCCAAAGAAGCAGGGGAAATGCTTATTTTGTTACCTGAGTGTGAAAACTGTTAGAGGGTAAGGCAATCGAAATTGGATTTGTTCCATTACTGTACGGTGGGATATCCTGTGATCTCTCTCTGACTCAGCCCACTTCTATTCAGCCTGCCCTTTACCTCCTCCCCAGCCTGGCAATCTGTTGGCCAAGCTCTTTGAAGGCCTGTTGCAAAGGCAATAGGGATGAAGGAGGTGGGGGTGGAAAGCACTTTTTACCTTAGCAAAACAGCATTCTCTTGTAGACAGCCTAATCTTTGGATAGTAGGGTTAGCCATAGTTATAGCTAGCATTATAGCACTACAATAGTATAATTGCTACTGCACTAAAATGCACTCTCACATTCTCAGAAGATCACCGATCATCTGGGAAACAGGAATATTGACAGCATTATAATTACATGTTCATGTATGCCTGTATTTACATAGAATAGAATAATAGAGTTGGAAGGGACCTTGGAGGTCTTCTAGTCTAACCCCCTGCTCAGGCAGGAAACCCTATACCATTTCAGACAAAATGGCTACCCAATCTCTTCTTAAAACCTTCCAGCGCTGAAGAAGTCACATTTTCTGGAGGCATGTTGTTCCACTGGTTAATTGTTCTAACTATTAGGAAATTTCTTCTTAGTTCTAGGTTGTTTCTCACCTTGATTAGTTTCCATCTGTTGCTTCTTGTCCTGCCCTCAGGTGCTTTGGAGAATAGCTTCACTCCTTCTTCTTTGTGGCAACCCCTGAGATATTGGAACATTTCTATCATGTCACCCAAGGGTGGGTTCTACTTACCTTTATTACTGGTTTGCAATGGAGCCGCGTGCGCGCACTTGCTTCATTTTGATGACGTCAGGGTCAGTGGGCGGAGTCTTCCGCCAGTTTTACTACCGGTTCTATAGAATCTGTGCAAACCGGGAGCAACCCACCACTGATGTCACCCCTAGTCCTTCTTTTCATTAAACTAGACATTGATTGATTGATTGATTGATTGATTCGATTTATATGCCGCCCTTCTCCGGAGACTCAGGATGGCTTACAATACGTTAAGCAATAGCCTTCATATTTTTTGTGTATACCTGCTTACTAGGGCTTTTGGCCCCCCTCAAGCGGTGTTATTTTTTATACAAAGTCAGCTTATTGCCCCCACAATCCAGGTCCTCATTTTACCTACATTGGAAGGATGGAAGGCTGAGTCAACCTTGAGCCTGGTGAGATTTGAACTCGCAGTAATTGCAGGCAGCTGGCAGCTAAGTGCTACTTTAACAGCACTTAGCAGTTAACAGACAACTGTTCTTCATATGTTTTAGCCTCCAGTCCCCTAATCATCTTTGTTGCTCTTCTCTGCACTCTTTCTAGAGTCTCGACTTCTTTTTTACATCATAGTTTTTTATATGCATGTCTGATTCCTACACTGCACGTTGTTTACAGAATTTAAAAGGTTGCCCATGCCGGTTAGCATCAGTTAGCTTTGTTAGAATGGATCCCCAGTGAGTATCCATAAATCATCATAGTTTTACTAGTCAGTGGAGTTCAGCTGCATGCTGCTGTATGTAGACTCATTCATTCTTTTTCTCCCTTTCAGAATTCATAAGTCCCAAACTCTAATGGCAGCAGCTAACTTTGCATTAAATGGTCATCAAAATCAAGTTGCATTTTGGCATAGTGCAATACATGAACCCAGACAATTTGGCTTTAAGGTTTGTTTATTCTTGGAGTCTTGTGTGAATCCAACCAACTATGATTTATTCAATTCAATAAACTATTCCTTAGCAGGATGAATGAATTAGATCATAGATTGGATTTATTATGCTAGCTATAATGTGAGAATTGGCTTGCATGCTGTGTGAGCCCAGGCATTGTGGCTTATTCAGTTCATCATAGTAAGCTATGATTTAGCAGTCTAAGTCAACCCAGCATAGTTTTACTGTAAGATGTGTTTGCTTCTTTAGACTTCCTAAGCTCTGTATTTCTATTGCTATATTTCTTTTGTCATGTAAAGGCAAAAGATTCTCTGCTTTTGTAGCTGGCTTGATAACTGTGCTACAATCTATTTAATTATTTAAATAGATCTATTTGATAGGCCTATTTTTGTCTTTTGTTTGGGGACATTCACTGTCTTTCCAGGCTTCCCACATATCACCTCCCCATATATTCAGTCTCTGTCTTTGATGATGTGAGTACCTTTTACTGTTCCCATTAATGTTGATTTCACCGCTTGGTTTAATTATTCCTGCTGTTTCCCTACATTTTCACAGCTTTGGTTGCTATAACAACAAAATCTAGGATTTTTATTAAAAATCTAATGCATGTATTTGTTAGCTTCTCCAATTTAGAAAGACGGCTGGATTTAACAAGGATATAAGTGGTGGAAATGTCCGGGACAATGCATGATTGGCAGGACATTCTTTGCAGTGTGGTTATTTATTTATTTATTCATTCATTCATTTCTAGGAATAAATAGGAAACAGGTTTCTGCTCTTGGGTTTAATAGTTCCATCTGTAATCACTTCTGCATGGGCTTTTGAAAGGTTCCTGTTAGCAGCACAAGAAGTGCTTATAAAAATCTGACCTGTGGTAAAACATTAAGAGCTGCTTAAAGATAATTCTGGAGCAATTGGTTGCTTGAGAAAGAGCAGTGGTTCAGTGTTCTGACCTGTTTAAAATAAGTATATAAAGAGTCAGACCAAGACTTGGAAGCCCTAAAAGAAAAACCAAGACCAAGAGGCAGTGAGTGATTTTGCGTCAGTTATTTGAACAAATTACGAATCTGTGGCAGAGCAAAAAAAAAAAAAAAAAAATTGAACCTCCTACGTGCACTTAACTGTTGTCGTAGTGGTGCAGTGTTTAGAGTGCAGTACTGCAGGCAGACTCTGCCCACAGCCAGGAGTTTGATCCTGACCAGCTCAAGGTTGACTCAGACTTCCATCCTTCTGAGGTCGATAAAATGAGGACCCAAATTGTTGAGGGCAATATACTGACATTTGTAAACTGCCCAGAGACTGCTGTAAAGCACTGTGAAGCGGTATATAAGTCTAAGTGCTAATGCTAGTGCTACTTATGACAGATTGACAAGATGGGGTCTGAAGTTTCACTTTAATTTTTTCCTCCATACATTATGTTCTGTAAAGGGGGGAAACACTGGAAGCTTTTTCAAAGGCAGTGATGTCTAAAGTGTGACATAGAGGCAAGGGTGAAATCCAGCAGGTTCTGACAGGTTCTGAAGAACTGGTAGAAGAAATTTTGAGCAGTTCGGAGAACCGGCAAATACCACCTCCGGCTGGCCCCAGAGTGAAGTGGGAATGGAGATTTTGAAACATCCTTCCCCCAGGAGTGGGGAGGGAATGGGGATTTTGCAGTATCCTTCCTCTTCCTCGCCCACCAAGCCACGCCCACAGAACCGGTAGTAAAAAAAAATTGATTTCACTACTTCATAGATTATAAGGTTTATGGGTGACTTTCCTAACCAGTCTAATAATTGTACATATGTTTCTGTTTATTTGGAAAACTATAATATAATCTAGGAGGAGATTGAGTATCTTGGGAGCAAAATTATCTAATATTGGGTGTTTTTACCATAGCCAATAGTGTTGTACTACTTGGGATGGCATGAGGGGTGAAGAAACAGCAATATGTTTGGCAATGAGATCTGGGTAGATTATTCAGTGAGAGCAAAGTGCCCTTCTACAGCTGTTCATTGAAAATCTGAAGAAGCTGAAGCACAGAAGATCTTAAGAAGGCTTTGAACAACTGCACATCTTTGCCCCTTTAACAAACATTCATCTTCCTAGGCCTAATGGTTATCTGCTCCTTCATATACCCTGTTTCTCCTAAAATAAGACATCCCCTGATAATAAGCCCAATTGGGCTTTTGAGCACATGGGCTGAAATAAGCCCCCCCCCCGAAAATAAGCCCTCCCCAAAAATATTTAAATGCATGCACAGCCGGTCCCTGCCATTTTCTCTGGTTAGGGTTAGGGAGACAGAGCTGGAAATCAGGTAATATGGCAAGAGGAGCCCCGTCTTGCTCTATGCGCCCCAAAATAATAAGACCTCCCCAAAAATAAGGCCAAGCACTTATTTTGGGCTTCAAAAAAAATATTAGAAAGGGTCTTATTTTCGGGGAAATACGGTAGTTGGATAAGTACAAAGAATAACAGAGTTCGAAGGGACTTTGGAGATCTTGTAGTCCAACTCCCTGCTCAGGCAGGAAACTCTGTATCCTTTCAGACAAATGGTTGTCTAATTTCTTCTTTAAAACTTCCAGTGTTGGAGCATCCACAACTTCTGGAGGCAAACTAGTGGGTCCACTAATTAATTGTTTTCACCGTCAGGAAATTTCTCCTTCGTTCTAGGTTGCTTTTCTCCTGGATTATTTTTCATCTATTGAGATGTAGATCCGGCTGGAGATTCTGACAGTGGGTCTCAAGCATTTTGTATTGTGTATCTCAAGCATTTTGTGCATTGTGTAACCATGGTAATCATCTAACAAAGTGCTAGCTTGCTTCTTGCTACACCGAGACAGATAGTAAGGTTCCTTTTATCAGCTCAGTGGAATTCATGGGGTAGGCAGCTTTGTATGTAAATCTACCGTTCTTGTGATTTGAGCTAGATTCTGAGCAGTTTTCAAAATTGTTGGCATCTTGATATTCCATCAGTTAAATATTGTTATACTTATCTGCCTGTATACTCTGTAAGGCCTTTGTCCCCTTGCATCTAGCCATGGCAGAGACATGTTCTGACACCATTTTTCTGCCGTGGCTCTGTGACATTGCCTTCAGCTTAATCATAACCCATGGGTAAAATATGCTTAAACCACCCTTAGCTGTAAGAATGTCTTTAGTTTTTTCCCTTCTTCCAATATTGTCGAAGGGCAGCCTCAAGGTATGTTTGTCACTCACTGTCTTGAAGAGGTGAGGTGACTGGGAGCACAGCAAACAGAAGTAGGAGAAGGATTCGTCATGGGAATTTCAAGGCAGTATAATTTTTTTCCCAGCAGAAGAATAAATAGACAAGCACTTCAGCTCAGCAGTAGGAAAAGGCTCAAAAAAAGTCTTTGAATTGCAGCCCTGAGTTCGAATGACATTGGAATCTTGCGTTAAAGCCTCCTATGGGGGCAGGATTTAAAAGTGGCACTGCACATGTTCCCTTATGTAAGATTTCTTTCTCAACTTGCTGGGCAAACAGGATCCATTTGTACAGGTAGTCCTCGACTTACAAAAGTTCATTTAGTGACCGTTCAATGTTACAACCGCACTGAAAAAAGTGACTTATGACCATTTTTCACGCTTACGACCATTGAAGCATACGCATGGTCATGTGATTTGCCTTCAGATCAGTGGTGAAATCCAAATTTTTTTACTACCGGTTCTATAGACCTGGCTTGGTGGGCGTGGCTTGGTGGGCGTGGCAGGGAAAGGATACTACAAAATCTCCATTCCCACCCTGCTTCAGGGGAAGGATACTGCAAAATCCCCATTCCCTCCACACTCCTAGGGGAAGGATATTGCAAAATTTCCATTCCTACCCCACTTTGGGGCCAGCCAGAGGTGGCATTTGCCGGTTCTCCAAACTACTCAAAATTTCCGCTACCGGTTCTCCAGAACCTGTCAGAACCTGCTGGATTTCACCCTTGCTTCAGATGCTTGACCACTAACTCACTTATGTGATGGTTGCAGTGGCCCAGAAGGTCACCTTTTGCAACTTTCTGATGAGCAAACTCAGTGGGGAAACCAGATTCACTTAACAACCGTGTTATAATTTAACATCTTCAGTGATTCGCTTAACAAATGTGGCAAGAAAAGTCATAAAATGGGGCAAAATGTCTTAACAAATGTCTTAACAAATGTCTCACTTAACAACATAAACGTTGGGCTCAATTGTGGTCATAAATTGAGGACTTCCTATGTTTTCATCACACTACAGGTAGACTTTGTTTAACCAGCACAACAAGGACAGGCCAGTCAGTCATTAAGCAAAGCTGTTCCTAAGTTGAACTCCAACTGTGCTTATGAACTTTCTAATACCCTGATGGTCATTTTGAAAAATCCTTTCTTAGTGAGCACCTAGAAGCCAAGAGGAACATACGTGGCAAATTTCAAGTTTGTAGGCTTTATGGTTCTGGAGATTTTGTGATTAATGCGTGAGTGGTTTTCACTTTTATATATATAGATTGCTTTGCTTTAGTGCCCTGTGAAAGTCGTATATCAAAAAAAAGTAACTTGGTTTTCAAGTAACTTTTTTCATCTCCATTGTAAGTGTGGACAGTCACAAAAGGAAGACTACTTGTATTTCATAAAAATGCAGTGCAGAAAAGGAGTGAGAAGTAGCGGGCAACATAAATTGTAGGCAGGAGATAAGAAAAATAATAAAAATAATTATTGCCACAAACACCATTCACTATAACTTTCTACAGCTTACTCTTCTTGCAAACTATCCTTATTTCCATCACATTTACACAATGCTTGCTTCGTATATGTCTTTTGTTCTTTATTTTTCTCTCTCTTTCTCTCTTTGAAAATCTTATCTATTCATTTCAGCCACAATTTTCCCAGGCTTCCACTTTCTCTCAACTCATTCACTCACTCTTCATAAATTTGTTTTACAGTTTAATTGTCATTCGTTCTCTCTGTACCTCAAGCCCCTTCAACATAATTCTTTCATTCTGGCCACTCACTTTTCTATTCAACCTTCATTCACTCATCACCTATTTATTCTAGACACTTTTTTGTCACATCCCCACTCACACATCCTTATAATAAAATGGACAGAAGAACACTCCGCTATAAAGTCATTTTTGCTTTTTTGACAAACATTTATTCCTCACAATAAATCATACATTATCTTTCTTTCAGCATTAGCATCTTAAAATTTCTTCATTTTCCCCCACAACATAGATAAACATAGATACACAAATGCATCTACTATCTTTAGTTTTACCATATATGTAGAATTTACTGTTGTTCGCTTCCTTTTCCTTGACACAATTATTGTGGTGTTCATGTATTTCTTGTTGCATCAGACAATCTATCTAATATTCCCTGCAAATCATTCAGGTTATACATTTATCCATAAATATGTTTAAGAATCTACTTAATTCTCATAGGGTTTTTTTCTATATTTATTCTACTTTTGCTCTGGCTTTCACTTCTTTTTGTTTTTTCCATATCTTTTTTCTGAAAACCTGTTCTCCATATTAATAGAAAATGTCTGTCTCATCTTCAGAACTGTTCAACATCCTTGTAACATTTAGTTCTTCTCAGTCTATCACATAATCAATCGTGTTTTTAGGTTTATATTTATTCTTTTGCCATGTGTCTGCCTGAATAGACTAGTGCTTACACTATATATTTGAAATTAACAGTTTCTTCTAAGCAAATATTCATCAATCACTATTCTTATTCATTCTGGAGCTTTTGAACAGCCCAATCATTCTTTCTATACTCTCTAGCCTTGTTCCACCCTCCATTCATATCACATAACAGTTATTTTTCCCCCTCTTGGATTACATATAGTCAGAATGTTCTGCAATTTCCAATCTCTGGTCCTTATATCAATAGCTATGGGCCCGTCTGATGCTTACCGTAGCATATGGCTTGGAATTTAAGAAGAGTAAATGCTAAAGAGTATTAATTAATTATTGAAATTAAAGATATATTGTGTATGATCCAAAGAGAATTGGGAAAGACGTGTTAGTTCTGAATGAAGCTGTCTGATCTTATGGAGCAGAGTTAATGAATATACAGGAAAGAGAAGGTGTAAATTACAAATTAAAAAGCAAAAATGTATACACCAATATAATTTAGGTGGTTACGAGTTCAGACGTGCTATAAACTGCAACGATCACAATCTCTGGATCCTTGATTCAGAGGTTTTTTGCTTCTTAATTTTTGCTTCTTAATTTGTAATTTAAACCTTCTCTTTCCTGAATATTCATTGCTCTATAAGATCAGTCAGCTTCATTCAGATCTAACACATTTTTCCCGAGTCTCTTTGGTTCATACCCAATATATCTTTAATTTCAATAATTAATTAATACTCTTTAGCATTTACTCTTCTTAAATTCCAAGCCATATGCCAGTGATGGTGAATCTTTTCGGCACTGAGCGCCGAAAAGAGAGAGTGTGCATGTGTGCTTTGTGTGCATGCGAACATGCTTGTCGGAGACACACCCCGGAAGAGAAGCTGCCAAGTGGGCATGCGCACGCTGGGAAATGAACTTCCGATTTTCAGAGTGCACATGCACACCGGCAAGCTTGTCTTCTGGTTACTGACGCACACGCGCACGCAACGATCAGCTGGCTGGCGCGCATGCACACATCGGAAACCGGAAGACCAGCTCTTCAGGTTTCCAGCACTAATGCACACGCAAAAACTAGCTGATTGTCGTGCGCGTATGCACACCAGAAACCCGGAAGAGGAACAGGCACAGCCGCACATGCCAGCTGACATGGTTCCATGTGCCACTTTGGGCACATGCCATAGGTTCACCATCATGGCCATATGCTATGGGCAGCATCAGATGGGCCCATAGTTATTGATGTCTGCTCTTCCATTATGCCTTTGGATAATCACAGTTATTACATCATACCTTCTATTTAGAAAAGGAAAGATTAAATTAATAGCCCTTAGCCTTATGCCATGTGTAATATTCCCCATTAACTGGAAGAACAGTTAATTTTGGCCTATATATATGGCCCAGGATACAAAGTATACTCAAAGCCCAGTTTTACCCCTATTTAAGCTAGGATTTCTAACTTATTTTGCAAACCACAAACAATGGCCCATACTCTGACCAAACCTAAGATACATGCAGTGACTTAACACAAGTCTTTGTAGTGGGTTTTTGTTGTTGTTGTTATTACAGACTTTTTCCATTAGCACTTCAAAAAGATGGTGGACAAATGTAAATTTCATTTTAGTCAATGAAGAACTGCAAAGCATGATATAGCCATATGTTGGTGTTCGCTCTGACCAATTCTATTTGTCATAGCCTCAATGGATATTTAAAAACAGTGATACTAACTAGACTGATCAAATTTCTTTCCAGAGCCCATCTTTAAAGGATTGGTAAATCTAGATCTAGATCTATATAGGTCATTTCCACACTAGCCACTTATAGCATCTTAATGCCTTTTCCAGCCATTGTTGTGGCAGATCATAACTGTGACTTTTTACCATTATATCAGCACAATGGTAGTTAGTTTAAGACACTAAATTAACTGGTGGAAAAATTCATATAGTTGGGAAGTGATTCAATTCTAAACAAATGATCGCCTTTCTTTTCTGTTTCAAACCAGCTATAGAATGTCTCATCACTTTAGCAAGCGACTGTGAGTGGCAAATTTTGAATAGTCGAGAAGCAAAACAGAATAATCTTTGCTAAAAAGAAATCTTTTTATCAAACTATAACATCAAGCATATCAAAAAGCCCTAATGTGGCATTCCATTTAACAATGCTTCTAATTAAAATAGGAAGGAATTCTTTTAAAATTAACATTGTTGTCTTCATATTTCACAATATACAAGATGGAATCATGCTATTTTTCAGACTGGCAAAGAGATCAGGATGCATCCAGTAAAAAGAATATTGGCAAGAAAAGAACAGGGACATGTTTTGTCAAAGTGTCATTAAGTGAACTGTGGTTTAAAATGCTACATGAATCTAATCTTTTGATGTTAAGTCAAAATGTCATTGGTTTGCTTTTGGGTCAATATATTATATAATCTCAACTACTATGGTTTGTATATTGTGGCTTACAAATCCCAAAGGATGCATCAACTTACCCCTTGAACCACTGTTAAAGAATTTTTAACTTCCAAGTTGTTTTGGCTTCCTCAGTCACACACCCATCTCTTGTGCAAAAAAATATATTAAAAAATCCAGAAACTAGCTTAAAGATTTCACATGGAATGCACAGCAGGTATTTAGAGATTTGAATGCAAATGGTTTTGCATACTATAGTAACTTCTGATTCTGAATCCATTCCACATTGGTGCATAAGGGTAAAGGTTCCCCTGCACAGGTGTGCTAGTTGTTTCCAGCTCTAGGGACAGTGCTCAACTCCATTTCTAAGCCGAAGAGCCAGCGCTGTCCAAAGACATCTCTGTGGTCCTGTGGCCAGCATGAGTAAACGCCAAAGGCACATGGAGCGCTGTTATCTTCCCACCGAAGTGGTTCCTATTTTTCTACTTGCATTTTTTATGTGCTTTCAAACTGCTAGGTTGGCAGAAACTGGGACAAGTAACGGGAGCTCACTCCATTACACGGCGTTAAGGATTCGAACCGTTGAAATGCCAACCTTCTGATCGACAAGCCCAGTCTTAGCCACTGAGCCACCACATCCCTACATTGGTGCATACCTATGTTCCTAAATTGAGGAGTGGATTTCTGTCCATGTAGAGAGAGAGCTCCCAGCAGATTTCAGCCAACTGTGTGTATGTGGATAATCAGTTTTTCAAATGGAGCACCATGTTGGTTTAAACTAGAGTAAGTGTGTCCATATCAGTAGGTGCAAAGCTGCTTCTGGAAGCAACCTTCTGGAAGCAAGTGTTTTCTGCAGCGGCAGCAAATATGTGAATATGAACATATCCATGTGAAAGCTTCCTCTCCAGCACAGTGAAATAACTTGCAACCCATGTAGAGAATTGTAGTGATTATGATGTAAGTACAATTGGCTAGAATTGCTCCCTCAGCACTTTGGAAAGGAAACAGCCAGTGCAGAGTAGATCAGGCTTGCTTTTTCAGTATGAATAATTTTCAATAGTGCTGTCAATTGGGATATTTAGATGCAATTAGCATTAATTGGCCCCTTTTTTCTGGCAACATCATATTATTGGTTGGACGAACTCATACAGAAACTCTTAAGATAGACACATTTCAGCAGGACTTAAGAGATAAAGATGGGCTTGTGTACTTGCTTAATACTTATTTTGAAAAACATGGTCCTTTTACCTAAGGCTTTGGCATGGCTCTTGACACGGTGCCACACCCCTTTGTTCTCAAGCTGGCATCATGGCAAGCTGACTTTTCTCTGGTTCAATTGGCCAAACTCTACAGTTGCAAAACTTCCACTTTTCTTATTATCCTGGCCTTCTTGCAATTTTGAACTACTTGTTGAGAAGGAGGCAAGATATGTAACCCACTTATGTACTTATGGACATGATAAAATAATGAAGGAAGATACGGTTTTGTTGATATTTAAAGAGGCATTAATGATTGGCTGAGTTCCCATACAACATTAAGCTATGTTAGGTTGGTTTTTTTTTTTTTTTTTGCAGACAGTAGCAGATTATGCTGAGTCAGTCACTGAGGCTTATTAAAAACGGCTTTTAAATTACAGCTAATTGAACATAGCCAATTATGGCTTATTATAAACCATTATTATTGTAAACATTTAATGAACTAGGTCAATACTGGATTAGATTAGGACTAGGCAAAATGCTGCCCTTCACGTATTTTTGGACTAACATCCATCAAACTAGCTGGCCAATAATTAGATTGTAGTGACTGTATCACAAACATTGGGGGTACCTGGCTGTATGACTCTGAAATAAGTTCCCCATAATACAAGACTATATTTCTGTATGGTCGGGTTCACAAAACACAAACATGCTAGGCTAAAATAATGTTCACTTTTTTGGGATGTTACTTTTTTGTATGAAACTAGCCAATGTGCTATGAAAATACAACCACAAGGACTTCTGGCTATTTTATATGTATGTGGAAATAATCACAGGTTATGCTTAGGTTAGGGTTAGTTGTGATTGGTCTGGATTTCACTTGACATGTTGTCTACACAGCCTTTGTAATGTTCAGCAATCATTTATTGCTGTAACATGCATTTAATATATCCAACAAAGTTTTTTATTTATTTATAAAATTTATATGGTTGCCCATATAGCTCTGGTTATAACTCTGCACATACTACGAATGCTTAATAAACAATAAATAGAAGTCACATTTTTTCGTTAAAAAATGCAAATTTTAATTTAATAATGAAGCAAAGCATATCTTAGAGTGATTTATAAAATTCAGGGTTTTGTTTGCATACCATTTTAAACCATAGTTAACTGAATTAACCCAATTCTTCAGTTCATACCATTGAGAACATCAACTAATTACTGGCTGGATTGGCACAACACTTTCACTGTGTTTTGTTCATTTATGACTTAGTATTGCATGAACTACTAGTGTAGTTGATAAAACATGATAGATGGATCAGTGTATGGGAAAAAGCCACCCAACAATAGATTACAAAGTAGTTAAGGAAAATTGTGGAGCAGACTATGCAATCACACCCGAACTTCCCCTTATATCCTGAATGAGGTAATGTGGCAACACATTCTATCTAGGTTCTAGGACATGGTGAATCAAATGTCTGGAGCAGGGGTGGGTTTCAAATTTTTTTACTACCGGTTCTGTGGGCGTGGTGTGGTTTGGTGGGCGTAGCAGGGGAAGGATACTGTAAAATCTCCATTTCCTCCCATTCAGTTGGGATTTGGGAGGCAGAGAATAGATGGGGGTGGGGCCAGTCAGAATTTTTACTACGGTTCTCCGAACTACTCAAAATTTCCGCTACCAGTTCTCCAGAACTGCTCAGAACCTGCTGAAACCCACCTCTGGTCTGGAGCATTCAAAAAACTGCCAGCCATTTTCTGATGGTTAGTTTTAGAACTATATAGGGGAAGAAGAGACATAGTCTGGGGGCGGAGTCAAGAGAGGAATCAATTACAATCCCACAAGTGAGCCAAGTCCAGCCCTCCTTGAATTCCATGATCTAGCACCAATTTAGAGCTCATTCTTGTGCAATAAGTCATCTTAATTGGAACATGGGATCCTGATTCTCTGCACCTGACAGACTATTAGCTCTGACCAAATGACCAATGATCACGTGGTAGCCGCTGAGATTTTTTGCAGCCCAGATTTGGTGGTGGTGGTGGTGCTACACCCTTGTTATCCAAATGGATGAGAACACACTGACTGTTCCCCCAGGGCCATATCCACAAAGCCTTTCTCCCCAGCATCAAACACCTATTGTGGCTAAATCAATACTGGCATTAAAAAGGCATTCAATTGAGATGACCAACTCCAGACACCTTAACCCATCTCTCTTGCCTGATGGAGCCACTTGTCCAGCTTGTCCAGCTTCTGTGAGTAAGGAAGAGAAAGGGCAGACGGTAGGGCGGCTAAGCAGGGCGGGCTCCCTAGCCACCTGTAACTACACAGGCAAACCCCCCCTTCCTTCTCTAATTACCCCACCGATCCCATGGCAGGCAGGCAGGCAGGCATTAGGCAGCGGAGGCTAACCTCCAGATGTGGGCCTTCCCAGCACTTTGCAATAGATTTGACTGATGACCTTGGCAACGGGGCGAACTGAAGAAGTCAATTAGGCTAGCTAATTTAGCTCTGCGTCGAAAGATGTAACATCTGCGCTCATCGCCCGCCCGGCTTCTCCCTCCCCCCCCCCCTCCCCGCATCATCTCTCCTTTTGGCCAGCACCGGAAGGGCGTGTTAGGTTCAGACATGCCCTAATAGGACCCCGCCCCGTGTAATGTCTGAAGAGCGGCTGAGAAAAGGGAAGAGATCTTGTGTGCGCAAGGAGATCCAGTCCGGGATTTCCTCGTGTCTCGGCATAAAAAAAAAAAAAAAGCCCTCACTTCTTGGCGTGTGTATATTCAATGTGATAACTCTCCAGATCTCGTCTCTCCCGCCTCCCCCTCTTTTCTTTTTCCCTTTTAAAAAAAAATGTAAATCCTTTTTCCTTCTCCTCCCATTCTTTTCCTCTTAACTCAGGACCGTCGGATACAGCAAGCGATCGTGACACAGGGAAGAGCTTCCGTTTTTTCTTCTTTTTTCTTTTTTTTTTCCGGGAATCAGCCTCAGCGAAGGGGTTGGCTGCTAGTGCTGACATAGCTCTGCTTTTTTTTTTTTTTTTATGATTTCCACGCGTTTTTTCCCCCACCCACCGCCGCTATCTCCGCATTTCTGCCTGCCGCTAGCCGCTGCTTTCGCCAGTGCTATAGAAGCAGCTTGCACGGAGGAGCGCGTGCAAAGCAAAGATGCGCTAAAAAAAGTAGAAACCACCCGAGGGGAGGGGGACAGAGACCCCCCACCTCTCCTTTCCAAAACCAACGGGAGGAGGAGGAGGGAATTGCTGCAGCAGAGGCGGGTGATTTGAGGGGTGGGGGGGTGGGGGAGAGCTGAAAGAAGGTGTCCGACTGGCCTCTCGCTCAGCTTGGGCGGATTACAGCAAGCTGGGAGGCCGACGAAGAGGGCTGGGGCGACGGGCAAAAGGATGCACCGTAGGAGCGCTGCAAATGACAAGACCGGAGGGGAAAGTGTGAAAGATCCTGGCAACTCGCCAACACTATGAGGTCTGCACTGAGGGGCTATCGAGGTTGCCGCAGCACCACAAAAGGGGACATGCTTGCAACGAAGCTGTGATTTTAATTTTTATTTTTTATTTTGCCTTCTACCCCCACCTCCTCCCTTGTCCCCTTCTTCCCTGCGCCGGGCTTCTCTGCACGGGAACAGCCATCCTTTTGCCTCCTGCCGTTTGCCTCTTCGGTGGCTGAGATTTCTTCCTGGAAAGAGGCTGAGCACCCCACCCCCTTTGCCCAGCTTCTGGCGTTTGGACTTTATTTCCGCTGGCAAGGGGGCTGCTTGGAAGATGCTCACCTTCAGGCCTTTGGCAGCTGAGCTGCAGGGAAGTGGATAAATAAGGTTTGGAAGAGATGCTCCGGCTCCTGCAGCATTCCTCTGGAGCTGCCCTTTGTGCATGGACAGAGCAGGGGAGGCGTTAGGGTTCCAGCTGGCGGCTGGCATCCGCTGCCATCCAGAGGGGGTGGCAACCACCCAACCGGCGGCGGCGGCAGCAGCAGCAGCAGCAGCAAGAGGAGAAACGTCTGGCAGATGCTGGCTAACGGTGTGGGCACTGCCGCCGTCCGTTCCCCCAGGCACTCATGAGCAGAGGAGCAACCCTGCAGCGAAGGACGACCTACCTGATCTCCCTGACCCTTGTGAAGCTCGAGTCCGTTCAGCAGCTCCAGCAAGGGGAACAGCAGCAGCAGCAGCAGCAGCAGCAACCGCCAGAGGATGAGAAGGCAAGGGCTGAGGATGGGGCTTCTCAGCCGGAGGGCAGAGCAGGCAGCCTCCCTTCCAGCCCTATGGCTTTTCCATCAGTTGCCGAATCCTCCGGGTTAAAGAGCCACAAGGAAGCTGAGGAGGCGGCCAAGATCAAGAGGCAAGAGCGCATCTTCCACCGGCAGGATGCGCTCTGGATTAGCACCAGCAGCGCCAGCACTCCTGACTACCTACTGCAGTTGTCGCCAGGCTGCCCTGAGACGCCTGGCCCATCCCCATCCCCTGATGGCACTGGGCGAGCTGGATCTCTCTGGACCCCACCCAGCAGCAGCAGCAGCCAAGGCAGTCCTTGGGATCCAAATCTTGGATTAACAGCAGCTGCCCCCAAGGCCAAAGCCACCATCAGCTTGGATGCACCAGCCATGATGCCGAGATCTGAGGTGCTGGGAACTTCAGTGGCTCCAGTTGTGCCCCCCAAGCCTGACCCACTGGTGCTCCCTGTTGCACCAGCTGTGCCCCCCAAACCCGAGGTGGCGTTGACCTCCAAATCTCAGCCAGCTGTCCCCTTTATCGCTCCGCCTCTGGCTCCTAAACCTGAGCCTGTGGTGCCCTTCCAGCGTGAGGCAACTATGCCATGCATAGCCCCAGTTCTGCCACCCAAACCCGAACCAGCAATTCCCTCTATAGCCCCCATCATCCCCCCCAAACCAGAGCCACCTGTGGGCATTATCTTTTCATCTGCTCCTCCCAAACCTGTGATGGTCGGCCCTTCAGTCTCCACCGCTCTCCTTTCTAAGCCTGAAGGTACTTTTGTCCCGTCAGCTCCTGCTGTAGCTCCAAAGCCCAAAGCCATTTTGGTTCCAGTCATGCCCAGTGTGCCGCCAAAACCAGAAGTGGTTCTGATCCCCTCCAAGGCTGGGTTGAAGGAAACCTTGGAGATCCCTGGAGATGAGTTGCCAATCCCCCCTCCAACCACTGCCAGCTGTTCCTCCAGTGCTGCTGCACCTGGACGCCGGATGTTGGTCAGTCACGCTAGCTGGGGTGGCCCTGAGCCTGGGACCATGGAAATGACAGTGAGCCGTGTGGGTGTTTCATCCTTCTCTCACTCGGGAGCCTCCTCTCCTCACCCCGCTGCTGGAAATCGACGCCTCCGCTTGGCCACAAATAAGCCTTTCAAAACGGTGACCACCACGGGGGCTAAGATGGGTACAGAGCCAAAGGCCAGCAAGGGGAGCCACAAAGGGGGTACCCCAAATCGCCTGTCGTGGCCGGAGAGTGAAGTCAAGGGCCGCATGAAGGTGGCAGTCAAAGGGAGCGGGGAGACTGTCCCCCGAGGAGGGTCCAGGGCGAAACTGTCGCCTCACAAAAACAAAAGCAAGACTCTGGACAACAGTGACCTCAACCATGGCCCAGTCAGCTTAGCCTCATCTGGTTCTTGCTCCTCAGAGGCCGCAGTAGGGCTGAAGAGAGGCCGGGAGGGTGGAAGGGCCTCCACTCGTGACCGAAAAATGCTCAAGTTCATCAGTGGCATCTTCACCAAGAGTCCGGCTTCCACTCCCACTCACCCTGGGCCTGGCTGGAGTCTGAGCCATAAAGAGCTGCTTAGTGCTGAGCTGGCCAAGGGAGAATTACCCAGTAAGTATTGGATCCTGCTTTCTGGATGAGAGCATGGGGATAGGTGGGACCTCCTGTCCACTGATCTTGAGTGTGGATGCTGTAGGCTAAATAATGAAGAGGGCTTGAGGACCTGACTGTTTAATATTGTGATTGGGAGATGTTAGACCTCCAAATCTTGGTTTGGAATATAGGAGAAGAAAGAGTAGACAGATTTCCACACCCTGTGATACCTTCTAAGATTTTAGGACTACCATTCCCAGAATTCCAACTACTGGGGGATTCTGCGTGTCATAATTCAATATAGGCAACAAGTTGGCATGCTATTTTTTGCAAAGAGTTGCAGTAGTAGAAACATAGGGTCTCCTCCCCTCCCATTGTTAATCATGATTCCTTTGTAGAGTCTCTTGTCTTACCTGATCCTGTATTAGATTTCCCATAGAAGATCCTACTGTTTCTCTGAGAAGGAAATTCTGGGCAGCCTAGCCTTGTTGCCAAGGTGATAGTAGATCTTGGCCACCAATAAATGTGTATACTCACATTGGGAAAGTGTTGAGGTTAGAAGGGATCTCTTGCTCCCAGCTGAATGCTACTGCAACTGAATCAGTTAGGGATATGCCTGAGGTTTTCAAATGACCTCCATGTCATCTCCCCTGCGAGAAACTGGGGAGAGAATATTATTAGCACCTTTGATGAGAATATGTAGACAATTTGAAGGATTCTTTCTCAAGATTCCATGGAGTAAATCTGTATTAGACAAGCACATGTAGCAGGGGTCACCTCAGGCTCCTCCTCACCCCCAGCTTAGAACAGGTATATGGGGTAACAAATGATGGAGTGAAAGCCCTGGGTAATTTCAGGAGCAAATCTCAGGGTTCTGGTTTAGGCAAAGCAGCTTCTATTTCCTCAAGCCAGAGATGATAGTTTTCTAAAGGATACGATCTTCTGTTTTTTTTTTTTAATCTTCCCTTTATCAGATAATATGGAGCCATCTAGAATCCAGCTTTGTTCCTTAGAGTTCTACCAAGGATGGATTTCATAGCAAGCTGTTTCTGAATTCTTTACCATGCCAAACAGATTCAAATTTTGCAGAAGTGGCAAGCACAATATGGAGTCTATTTCTGCAGCAAATTGTTCTCTTGCTTGTTCTGTTGAATCAGATGATGATGATGATGATGATGATTAGTTGCTTCAGGAGAATTGTGTGAGAAAATGAGATGGGGTGTGAGATGTGTATGTATAACATAAATCTAAAGAGATGATGACGACGTTGTGATGCCAAAAAGTCTATTTGACTGTCAATAAAAACCAAGTACCACATTTTACTGTTTTACACCAGGGAGAAATTATTGGCATTCAACTTAATTAACAGGCAAATAAAAGAATTAAATATATAAATATCAGTGATGATGCTCTGTTGTTCAGTAATAGAGATTTCCAGCGGAAACATACTTAAGAGTCTTCTGTATGTTTATATGGGCATTAAAATCTATATGGAACTTGATTTGAAATTTGACAGCCTCTCAGAGGTGTGCTTTGCTTTCTTGTTAGGCAGGAAACATACAATTTTCATAGCTGTGAAACTCAATGTACATCGTCCCATCTCCCTTATGCAAAAGGCCATTCCTTTGCAAGGCTCTTTGCGATTTGTGACCCAGCCTCCAACTGCATCCTTTTCCTGCTGCTGTTTCCTTCATTCATTTGGAAAGGGAGCATGGCTAAGCAAGAGACAGCATGCTTTATATCCTGAAGGTCCCAGATTCTGTCTCCAGCATTTCTGGGTAGAGAAATTGAATACCTGAAGCTATGAAGAAGACCTCTATGTTCCCAGAGAGTTTTTTTCCCTCAGAGTAGATTATACTAGATGGAAATATTCATAGTGGACAGCAACTTCCTGTATGCATGTTTTTGATTGATTTAAAGCTGAAACACCAGTAGAAAATCTTCTATGAAAGAAATGAATATAGTTAGTCCTTGGGTTGCGACCACAATTGAGCCCCAAATTTACACTGCTAAAGCGAAACATTGGTTAAATGAGTTTTGCCCCATTTTACCATTTTTCTTGGCACAGTTGTTAAGTGAATCATTGCATTTGTTAAATTAGCAACATGGTTGTTAAGTGAATCTGGATTCCCCATTGACTTTGCTTGTCAGAAAGCCACAAAAGGGGATCACGTGACCCCAGAGGATTCCAACCGTCATAAATATGAACCAGTTGCCAAGCTTCCGAATTTTGTTCATGTTACCCTGGGGATGCTACAATGGTTGTAAGTGTGAAAATAGGTCATCCATCACTTTTTTCAGTGCCGTTGTAACTTTGAACAGTCACTAAATGAACTGTTGTAAGTCGAGGATTACTGTATTTGCAGGTAATACAGGAAGATATTTGCATCTGTTAATGTGTCATTTTCCCTTATTAAAGAGCAAGAGTAGGATTTCAATTCCCTTGGACTGCATTTTGGACTTCAGTTTATATTAGTTCTGGCAAGCATGGGCAGTGACAGTGGAATTTAGAAATGGTAATGCAAAACATCTGGAAGAAACAGGTTAGCTTTCAATTTGGAAGTATAATTCTGAAAAATCACCACATTAACATCTAACACTTCTATCAACTGATGCCTAGAAGGATTGTACTAAATCAATCCAAGTTTTTATATGTGGCATATTCTGTTAGGCTACCTTGTTCCCCCAGATGTGCTTCCCCATAATCCCCAAATAGAATGGCCAATTAGCTTGGAATTGGGGGCACTGAAGTTTAGTTATCTGATAGATAGCCACTTGAGTCCTTGGTGTTGGTTTTAGTATCCTTCCTCAAATTGCTAACTTGGTTTTTAATAACTTGTAGAAAGCCAATAGAGTGCAAGTAGGCCAAATTTCTTTGGGGAGAGGGGCGAGGAGAAAAGAGATGCCTACTAACCTCCATCTCATTTCCTTCATGAAAGTTGGAGGGTCCTAAGCAATTTCTCCCAAGATATGTGGTTGTGGTGGACTGCAATTGGGTGGAGATGATGTTCCTACAGGTGCTCTGGGACCACCTTCATAGGACTGTAAAGGTCAGAATTGGCACATTGAATTGCACTTAGAAACTAATATTAAGACAGCTCAGGGCCTGCAGGAGGGGTATAATATGCTCATGATAGTATGTAGCTACCAACAACTGGGCTGCTGCATTCTGATCAATTGAAGCTTCCAAATGGTCTTCAAAGGCTGAGATGTCTAGCAGGGGTGGGGAATTATGGTCCTTTTATGACCCGTGGACTTCAACTCCTAGAATTCCTGATCCAGCATTTGTCAAACCCGAAAGACATCTTTTACAGTTGGGCCTTCAGGCCTGCTACATTTTCTACTGTGGAAAAATGGGAGGGGGATTGTATAGAGTATGGGTGATATATAGTTAAAATAGCATTCTTTTCTCAGAGAGTCAAGGCCACAGTGCCCTGCAGCTGCAATGAGGTGACTGGGAGGTATCTCCAAGTTTGCATGGTGCCTGATTGGATCAGGTGATGGACATGTGGGTGCTGGGCTGAGACTTGAACTTTATTTTGGGTGGGGAAAACCTGGAAGCTTTCAGATTTAGGTTTTCCTAGATGTGGCAATATGACATCTTCAGTAAAATGGAAATTCAATTTGAGGAAATTCAAGCCTCGGAGTCTTCTTTCGTTGGGGGTGTTACTTGGAACCCTGACAGCATGGCTGGCTCAGGAATTCTGGGAGTTGAAGTCCACAAGTCATAAAGGGGCTTTAGTTCCTCACCTCTGGTCTAGACAAATATTCATTGGGGGATACCTTACTGCTACAAAGGTCTCTAACTCTAGATGGGGCTAGTATTTTTGTGTCAGGCATAGCTTGATAAAATCCCCTGGCTATGGCTCCTATTGCACATTTAGACCAGAAATTCAAGGGCCTGGGCCTCCTCACACAGAGACAATATCGGAAGCCTCAAGGAGCCTTGATGAACAAACAGCAGCTTCAGTCTGTTTCATCCCAACCATATCCTCTTTTTCAGTTAAATATTTTAGAGGAGGAATAAAAAAAAAGAGATAAAAATATATAAAAAGAAGAACTATTGTTTAAATGTATTAATTATATATTTGGAACTTGTAAGCACCCAGAATCTCTGGGAAAGGGCTGCCATAAAAATGTTATAAATAATAATAAAACAATAATAAAAGAGGATGCAATTAATAAACTACAAATAAGTGAGCAAGGGAAGAGAATTGGAAAGTAATGGAGTTCTCCAATATCACTTAAATTATTTATGAACTGTAAAATGTTATGTTACTTTAAAAAGCTAGGAAGCACCGTTAAGCTTTAAGGAAAGAGTGTGCATAAGGAACTATAGTGAACAAAGTTTAAATCACTGAGTGAAATTATAAACTATAATTAATTATCTATTCAGATTGGAATATCTCATGAACTTAGATTTTATGCATAGAAAAGCTCAAATTTTGGTTGAGGTACACACCCATGTGTACCCAGGAACGGTTTCCAATTAGAATTAAATTCCAATTAGAATTAAATTTTTACCACAGATTTACTTTTAAGAGATTTTGAATATCAAAGCATTTTCTTGTAACTTTGTTAACCATTTTTCCAAGGAGGGAATCAAACGGCTTTTCCAGCAAGAAGCATTTAAAGTTATTTGGCAATTAACATATACAAAGCTAGTTCAGTATCCTTTGAAAGTATATGTGGTTTAGTAAAAATTAATAACAATATGACAGGTCAAAATGGGAATTTGGTTTATAAAATGTGTTTCATTCTAATGTAAATCACTTTCCAAAACTGAGCTTTACAACTGTCAGCCTCCCAAGTAGACCAGACAGGAAACATGACAAGATAAGCTAATTCTACTTTAATATAAGGCTACATTAGCAGAATCTTTCAAGCTGAAAGTACTGTCTCTTTTTACCACCTGATTAGTTGGGGCAGAGCCTTTCTAAGTTCCTTGCTCTCCCCGTTACTCAGTTGTGGGCACCTCCTACTTTTATCTAATCATTCTCTAGGCAGCATCTCTCCCCTCCAAACCAAGATCATTTTCACCTTCCATTATTTCCAGTGGTGGGTTTCCAATATTCTTACCACCGATTCGCCCTGCGCGCGCACCAGTGGTGGGTTTCAAAAATTTTTACTACTGGTTCTGTGAGCGTGGCTTGATGGGTGTGGCATGGTTTGGTGGGCATGGCAGGGAAGGTTACCGTAAAATCTCCATTCCTGCCCCACTCCAGGGGAAGAATACTGTAAAATCCCCATTCCCTCATGATCAGTTGGGACTTGGGAGGTAGAGAATAGATGGCGGCAGGGCCAGTCAGAATTTTTACTACGGTTCTCCGAACTACTCAAAATTTCCACTACTGTTTCTCCAGAACTGCGCAGAACCTGCTGAAACCCATCTCTGGCTTGCACGCCTTCTGTGCGCGCATGCACGCCTTCTGTGCATGCACCTGGCCTTCCACGCATGTGCTTTGCTCTTGCGCACGCCTTCCACGCATGTGCTCAGCCTTGAAAACATGGCTAAATAGGACGACATTACACTGGGGCGGGTGGGTCGGTCCACCCGCAGTCACAGCTACCGCCTCTGATTACAACATTGCTACCATATATTTGGGGGGAGGAATCCAACCTGCTCATTTCACTATTTAGGTCCTCCCTGCTTTTAGGCACCTCCAGGCTGGCCTGACAAAGCAAAATAAAACTGGGTGTCATCAGCATATTGATCTTCCGTGGTAATGTCATATACTGTGAATGTTAAAAAGCAAGAGAGAAAAGAGCAAACCTTATGATAGTCCATAAGTGAGTAACCACTTGACTTCCCCCCACCCCCAATTCTTCACCACCGACTAGAACTGCCCATTGAAGAAAGAGTAGAACCAAATTATATAGTACAGGTAGTCCTCAACTTACGGTCACAATTATAAGTCCAAACTTTCTGTTGTTAAGTGAGACATTTGCTAAGTGAGTTTTGCCCCACTTTATGACCTTTCTTGCCACAGTTGTTAAGTGACTGACTGCAGCTAGTAAATTAGTAAGCCAGTTGTTAAGTGAATCTGGCTTCCCCATTGACTTTGATGACCAGAAGATCGCAAAAAGTGATCACGTGGGACACAGTAACGGTCATAAGTGTGAACCAGTTGCCAAGCATCTGAATTTTGATCACATAATCACGGGAATGCTTCAAAGGGCGTAACTGTGAAAGATGGTCACAAGTCACTTTTTTCAGTGCTGCTGTAATTTTGAACGGTCACTAACCGAACTTTTGTAAGTGGAGGACCGCCTGAAACAGCAAAAACAGCAAAACAAAACTGCGGCCATTAACAAATAGTAAACATTGACCCCAGTCCCCAAGTCCTATAAGTGGCCAGAAGGCTAACATGATTGATGGTATCAAAAGTTTGCTGAGAGTTCTAAAATGGCCAGGACAGAAGCACTATTTTCATCCATACCACGACAAACAACCATCCACTGATTCCACCAATGCTGCCTTCATCCCATGCCCAGCAGAGGTGGGTTTCAGCAGGTTCTGACCTGTTCTGGAGAACCGGTAAATACCACCTCTAACTGGCCCCACCCCCATCTACTCTCTGCCTCCTGAGTCCCAGCTGATCGGGAGGAAATGGTGATTTTGCAGTATCCTTCCCTGGAGAGGGGAAGGAATGAAAATTTTACAGTATCCTTCCCCTGCCAGGCCCACCAAGCCACGCCCACCAAGCCATGCCACGCCCACCAAGCAACACCCACAGAACTGGTAGTAAAAAAATTTGAATCCCACCACTGTTCTGAAAAGAATCCAGATAACCTGCTTCCTCTTGAGTGCGTTACTGGGTAATTGTATACCAACTCTGATCTCAATAACCGTTCCTAGAGAGGCTAGAGATTGTGCAATCAATTCAAATAAATACAAATCCAGAGAGGGCCTCTTAAGAGAGTGAATTACGGCCTCTTTCAAGTGTTCCAGCCCTTTCTCCTCTCTTTGCTCAGGACCCCTTTTTTGACCCAACCACTCACACACCCTCTAGACCCCCAGAAGAACCAGGAGAGGCAAGAATCAAAACAGACGAGTGACTAGGGACAAATGACAGAGCACTCTTCATCATTTGCCATCACCAGCCATGGCAAGACTCCACTCACAAAAGTGCTTTCTCTCTCATACAGTTGAGTCAGCCTTCCACCCTTCTGAGATGGGTAAAATGAGGACCCAGGTTGTTGGGGGCAGTAGACTGACTCTGTAAACAGCTTAGAGAGAGTTGTAAAAGCACTGTGAAGCGGTATATAAGCCTAAGTGCTATTGCTATACCTTCTGCCTTCAAAAAAACCCCCTAAATTATGAGATGGGCAGCTCTGGAACCTGTATATATTTAGATTTGCTTCTGGGCTTGTTCTCGTAGGAGGGATGGAGGGAAAGAGACAGAGGAGCTGCTACTCCAATTGCTCTCTGAAGTGAGATGTTAATTGAATTGGAAAGTTAGATTAAACGGTATATTGTAAGAAACAGAATTACTTCTCTACTCTGATGAACTAAGGCAACTGCACTGGCAGCATGAAACATCCCTGCACATCTAGTCCTGCCAGCAAAGAAAGTACAGTAATCACGTTTTGTCAAAAAAATGCAAAATCTATCACAAATTATAAATTGACCTTTATTAACAACTCAGAAGTCTCTCTCTCTTACACACACACACACACACAAAGCTTTCAGGATCTTCATCTCTCCCCATCAGATAAGAGGTGGGAGAAAAGCTGAGAGTGATGAAATTTGCATGATCAAAATACTATTCCACCCAGACATCTTGCCAAAAAGAAATAGAGATTTTGTGGATGTTCATAATACAGCTTTCGCCCCAAGATGAAAACGCTGATTGAAAATGCTGATCTTTTTCTTAAATCAGGCGCGGGCAACCTTTGCTGTCCAGTTTGGCTCTATAATTTCCAAAGGTTCTTGCCATTAGCCAAGCCTCACAAGGAGTTGATAACTTAAAAAATACCCAAAGGACATCTGATTGCCTCTCCCTCTTGGATGTCACAATGGCACTGAAAAAAAGTGACAAGACCATTTTTCACACTTATGACCATTGCAGCATCCCCATGGTCATGTGGTTTACATTTGGATGCTTGACAAATGACTCATATTTATGATGGTTGCAGTGTTGGGGAGGGGACATTTGATCATCTGTTATGACCTGACAAGCGAAGTCAATGAGGAAGCCAGATTCACTTAACAACCGTGTTACTAATTTAACAACTGCAGCGATTCACTTAACAAATATGGCCAGAAAAGTCGTAAAATGGGGCAAAAATCATTTAACAAATTTCTCATTTAGCATCATACACTTTGGACTCAATTGAGGTCATAAGTCAAAGGACTACTGTACTGAGCAATTTCTTGACAGAGGAAAGAATTTGGATGCTCTTCTATAATGATATTTGTGATATTTCAGTAATATTTAAACACGGTCAAAAAGTTGTTTCTTTCATTGAAACTCTAGACTGTAGCTTGTAGGCCTATGACAGCAGGTGAGATTGCCTACTTACATATTTTCAGCATCCTTAGTGAATTATACTTCCCGAGGTTCTTTAGAGAAAACTAGATTGGCAGAAGAGATAAGCTGTGATTAAAAACTGCTTGTGAAAGTAAGGGAGTAGAATTACGTTGGAAATTCTCATTTTTCTATTGTAATGAATCCAACTCATGACCCCCCCCCCCTTACTGACCTGAAAACATATTGAAAACTTGGCTCATCTCCTGGGGCCTGGCTTAGTATGGTCATATGGTCTGAACATACTTTCAGTCTGTTTTTTGTCTCTACTACTGGGAGAGAGAAGTTGGTTGTTGTTCCTTCCAAGTGATGCTATCTATTAGGTTTTATTACTGTTTTTACAGGTTTTATATATGTCAAACTGATAAGTGTCTTGTGGAGTTGGGAAGCCTAGATATCTAATAAATAACAATAGATGGAAAACTCATACTCATACTACTTCCCATATGTTTCTTGTAGGTTTTGAAACTGTCCAAAAAGTTATTTTATATATCTTATAAAAAAACAACTTCTAATATTTTGGGTACGGTCTCTGTATTTGACAGCCCATTCTACCAAAATATATAAACCCAATTCTAGCAAAGAGCTGCTCATCCTGTGCAAATATTGGAGAAAATTACCTTGCTTTTTAATGTTTCCATTAGACAATTCTTAGTACCTTGTTTCCCCAAAAATAAGACATCCCTTGATAATAAGCCATCTTGCTCCATGCGCCCCAAAATAATAAGACTTCCCCGAAAATAAGGCCAAGCATATTTTGGGGTTCAAAAAAATATGACAGGGTCTTATTTTCGGGGAAACATGGTATAATTGATAGCCAGTTGAGGGAGAAAAATAGGCTAACAACAGTCCAAGGAATTAGCATGTAATTCACCCAAGAGAATGCAGTCTCCCACCCAAGCATTAAAGTCTATTAAGTGTTTGTTAAGGTGCCTCCTTCCCATTTTTTGCAACCTGCAGGAGGCAGAAGCAGGAGGTCCACTTAGCTTCCAGGGAACAATCTTCAGCTTGGTGAACTAATGATTGAATGGGTCTTTGAGGTGCTTTCCATGATGAAGAGTACCATTTACCAGGAGCCCTGGTGGAGCAGAAATTAAAGTGCAGTATTCCAGGTCCACAGCCTGGAGTTCAACCCTGATGGGCTTAAGATTGACCCAGCCTTCCATCCTTTCAAGGTTGGTAAAATGAGGACCCAGATTGTTGGGGGCAATATGCTGACATTGTGAACTGCCCAAGGCATGCTATAAAGCACGATGAGCCGTATATAAGTCTAAGGTCTATTGCTATTTAAGTTTTTTTTTTTAATATTGTCCCCTTCCCATGCTTTTCCACATAGGAATATTGTAAATGAAAAGAAATTTCATTTCTGGGAACTGTATATTTTTTCATTCTATATTGTGTATACACTTCGCAAGGATTTAAGCAGAAAAGTCAATTGAAGTGTGAAAGAGCCTATAGGGCCATTACTACCCAAGCTGGGATTAATTATGATGCTAGAGACTATTGCAGCCAGATTCATCCCAGAGCTGTGCAGCTGCTGGGAATTTCATGGAAATTGTGAGCTTAAGTATCGAGCCTGCCTTTGTGATGAAAAGTCAGTGTCCAAATACTTGCTGTTTTAGGAAAGGAGCCGCAATTTTTCAGCTGCTGTTTCTTGTTTTTGCTTTAAATATGACAGCCTAGGGACAGTTTCTCTTGTCAGAGCAGCCAATTCTTTCTGAAGCTTTCATCCCAGAGAAGCTTCTTAGGATTAATGGAGGCTGTTAGAGCCACAGACAATGATCAGGGTGCATCATTTCTTGTATAAGAATCACTGAGCCATTTACCAAGATTGTCCATGATTATTAAAAATTTGTCTCGTATGTTTGCTGCCTCATTTCATTTAGAGAAAAACTGAGGCATGGACTCAAGACAGAGCCTTTGCCATTATTTCCTGAAGGTCATCTGGAGGTCATCTAGAAAGTGAAGAGTAGAACCAAGCAACCTCGCTTCCATGCATTTCTTTCTTGGAGAGCTGAGGTGACTTGTATCTGTTTCTTTTTAACTCTAATAGTTTTTTTTGTAAAAAAATAATAGGTTCTAAAATAAAGACCCTGAAGACCCTGATGTTGGGAAAGATTGAAGGCAAAAGGAGAAGGGGTCAGCAGAGGATGTGGTAGTTAGATAAATGTCATCGACGATCTAATGAAGATGAATTTGGGTAAACTCCAGGAGACATTAGAAGACAGAAGGGCCTGGCCCGCTACGTGGTTCATGGGGTTGCCAGAAATTGGACACGACTTAGTGACTGAACAATAACAATAACAATAATATAACCTAGAATTCATAGACATCAGACTGAGGATTCTGAAAACTGCAAACCGTGAGGTATGAGCTGAAGTAGAATGTAATTCATCAGGTTCATATGTGAAATGGGTTTGTCTTTACTAGATTATCAGGCTTCCTTTCTATGATGGATGTGCTTGTGATTCTAAAGCAGGGGTGTCAAAACTCTTTTTCATTGAAGGCCGCATCAGGGCTGTGGTTGACCTCAGGGAGGGGGGGATGGCCAACTGGATGGGCGTGGCCAGATTGATGCTACTCATGGGGCATGGCTGACTGGGTGGGCATGGCCAGCTTGAAACCACAACCGAAACTGCCGGCATGTTTCCCCTTTGCACTGGGTAGACCAGACCAAAACCATGCCGTCCTGATATTTCTTCTTTTCATTGGGTAGACCGGGCTGAAGCCACATGGGTAAGCCAGGCCGAAGCGATGCAGGTAGACTGGGCCGATGCAACACAAACCGACCCCTTACATTTTCCACCATGGGCCGGATCCGACCACATCACAGGCCAGATGTGGCCCACAGGCCTTGAGTTTGACACCCTTGCTCTAAAGAAAAGAAAATGCAATCAGATTATCTGTTTTGTACCAGGTTTAGGAAATGGTAGCTTTCATAACAGTTCATTAGATACTTATTGCAATAGTCTACAGTGGTTGTTGGGGGAGTGTGATGTCATTAAAGCACATGTGAGCAACTTCTGGTGACCCAGACCTCAACTTATTCTTTGGTGGTGATGTTGTTAAATGGCTCTATATACAGAGAAAGTTGTGTGTGGGTTTTATCAAATGAGTAGACTTTTCTGAATGAACATGGAAGACTTTAAATATTTCCCACTTCAAACTACTGTTTTCTAACAATGCAGTCAGAGGTGGCTTCAAGGAAAGAAGCTTACATGGTGAAGCAATATGCTAGTTTTATTGATCCTTTTTCTCTGTGTGGAAAAAGGAGGCCAGTATTTGATAGCCAAGAGATAGCCAACTTTCTAAAAAGCTGTTCTCCACTTGTGTTTCTTAATAATTCCAGTTGTTAAACCATTGAGGTTTTCATCTATCATGAATGCCTAATATCTATGTTGCAAAATTATAGCAAGTTTGAAGATTAATTATTATAAGATTTCTCAAGAAATCCAAGAGTCGGTTCTTTTCAGGAATTTGGTTCAAAGGCTAAAGCACTTTGCAGTTGAAATCCCTAATCCTTCTGCCTTCCAATAACTGGCAGATTTCATATTCCCAGGATTAAATATGTATGGTAAGAGAATAGCTATTAAGCAGTCAACTCTTGTGCAGGTTTATTTGGATGTACAGTAAGCCTTATCCCCCCCCCCCCCCCCCGAGTTTTTCAGTTATACGCTGTTACAGAAATCAGTACATAATTTAAATCTAGTTTCCTTGTAATAAAACAGTTTTGCTGTTTGGTTAGTTGTACTGTGGGACTCATCAAAACAAAATCTGCTTTATCAATGAAAACAATGAGGAAGTTGTTTCAACACAATGTACGTTCTACCAATTGTGCAGTTTACCAGCTGCAACTCCTATACCAAAATACATTATTTCCCATAGTCTATCTTGGAATCTGCCTCCTTAAATATTAAAGTAATACATGAGTTTTTGTCCAACTTTCCAAAATGAGAGTCAAAAAAAAAACAAACCTACATTTGTCTTATGTTCTGTAAAAGGATGAAAACTTAAAATACCTGACTGACTCGTAACAATTATTAATTATGTTAGAATATAGCCAGATAAATAGCCGTGACATACAATGATTTCATTTAGGTGGGTGATGCAGAAGATGGTAGGTAGCCGCAGGTGAGTCAACAGGAGATAAGAGCAAAGCTCAGCAACTAGAAAATCTTGGAGCAAATTTGGCACCGTACAGTATTCTGTCCTGCTTTGTCTCTTCTTGCATTTGCCAAATTGGAGATACAGAGAAAGTGCTTTGTAGAGCCATCAAAAATGCTAGAAGCAGTTCCTGGCAAGTCTAATGGGGGAAGCTTTTGTTGTTGCTGGGGTTGCTGTTCTCTTCCTAAATTAGCCTTCGCTGGAACATAATTGTTGACCAGGGAGCTGGATTTTGCACTATTTGTGTGCCTAAAAAGCACGTTTCAGACTGATTTTTATTTAACTGTACAGCTAAATGCTACTCTTTATTAATTTTCTTCAATTGTTATAGACTATTTTGCTATAATCATGTTATTGTTGAGTTGATAATTGACTATTGGTTTATTTTTTCCATCTATGCATCATGTCAGGGTTTTTTTTTTTTCAGGAATAGTACAATACAAATTAATAATTATAATATGAAAACCAGAGGTGGGTTTCAGCAGGTTCTGAGCAGTTCTGGAGAACTCGTAGCAGAAATTTTAAGTAGTTCAGAGAACCAGTAGTAAAAATTCTGACTGGCCCCACCCCCATCTATTCTTTGCCTCCCAAGTCCCACCTGATCAGGAGGAAATAGGGATTTTGCAGTATTCTTCCCCTGCCACGCCCACCAATCCATGTCATGCCCACTAAGCCACACCCACAGAAGCTGTAGTAAAAAAATTTGAAACCCACCACTGATGAAAACGTGCATCAAAAACTACTTTCATTTGTTTTTCATTTAGAATGTTTTTATTCCCATTTTTTCTTTCTCTCTTTTTTTTTTTTACATAAATCAAAGTAGCCAACAACAATCAGTGCAAGGCAAAATCATATTTAGTGTGGAAAACAGGCCTTTCTCACTCAGAAATCCTGGAGCTGTTAAATTTGGGGAATGTGAAGGGAGAGGGAATAGTTGTAGGCAGATAATAGTTGCATGTGTGTTGCTTTGAAGCTGGAAACTGTGATTGAATTCTTTTTCCTTTATGAAAAGTTTGCAGTAGGCTGTAGTACTATTTTATAATAATAATACCAGTGGTGGGTTCCTCCCGGTTCACACTGGTTCTATAGAACTGGTAGTAAAACCAGCGGGAGGCTCCACCCACCAACCCCAACATCATCAAAACGCTTCTGCGCATGCACAGAAGCTTCTGCACATGCGCGGCCCCGCTGCAAACTGGTAATAGAGGTAGGTAGAGCCCACCCCTGAATAATACGTAATAACAACAACATCCATGAATTGAGACTACAGTATATCTCAAGTAATGAAATAACCCGTTTGAGACCTGCTTCAAGTTGTATCAGCTCTTCAGGATAGACCAAGTAGGAATAGACTCTGAAAATCTGACTGGGACAGATTTTACAGGTAATCCTTGGTTAAAGATGGCAAAAGGGACTGGGATTTTTGTCACTAAGCAATGCAATCATAAAGCATGACATATGACTGCATGCTTAGCTACAGCAGTTCCAGCACTTCCGTTTGGTGTTGATAGCAACTACCGCAACGTTGTTAGACATGACATGGTATGATCACCATTTGGGACCTCCTATTGGTTTCCCCATTGACTGTGCATGGTCAGAAGCCAGCAGTGAAGGCCACAAATGGTGATCATGTGCCTGGGAGATGCTGGGCATTGTAATTGTGACTTGGTTGCCAAACCTCAAGAACATCAACCCATGTCTATGGGGACATTGTGAGGGCTGGAATTTTAACGACTGGTTGTAAATATTAGTCATTCAGCACTGTTATAACGTCACTGAACAGGTGGTTGGTAAGCGAGGACCACTTGTACTGCTATAGGTTGTAGCAACAGAATCTTGAAAAGCGACTTGAGCTTTTCTTCTTAGGGAGGAGTTTGTCTTATATTTCTCACATTTTTTCTGTTCCCCAGGCTTAGATGTTCTTTAGGCAACTGTTGTCTCTGCCTCTTTCCTCCAAGATTATCACCTTGACTTGGTTTGGAAGAAAATATTGACTCTTGACTTCTGTTAAGGGATAAGCTATATTTTTGGAGGTCCAAGGAAACTCATGAGAATATATCTATCTTGTAAATTCGACAGTGAAGATGTTTTTAAATTGGTGGTGATTTGTATGAGTTTTGGTTTCTACAGGGCTGACATTTGCAAGTGACTCTAGAATGGTTTCTCCTTTACCAAAAACACCCACCAGGGCTTGAAAGTATGACCTTCTTGTTTGCAGGTAGTTCATATGCCCCCTCTATGCCCCATTTCAACAATTAGATCTCCAGCAAATTATTGCTATTGCTTCCAGTGGAGTTTGTTAATGGCCCAATTCAGATACATTTATCTGACAGTTTTATTGGCATATTACATCAAACGGCATTGATTCCGTTTCTGAGCGATGAAAGCAGTAAATCGTACAGTAGAACTTAAAACAAGCTCAAGATGCGGATTGACTTTGGTTACAGAAGTTAGACTCTAATCTCCACGATGGCAAAAAAAAGTAAGCTAGAGAAGTCATGCATGTAGTCAGTAGTGGGCTGCTGCGGGTTTGGACCGGTTTGAGCAAACTGGTAGTTCCCACGATCATCTGGCCCCGCTGATTCGTGCGGCACAGCTGATTTCCAGACCTCCTCTATTCTACTTACTGGAGCTGCCTTAGAATGTAAGCAGCTGAGCTTCAAATTGCTGTATTTTGAATGCTGTGCGCAAGTGCCCGCTCACAGAACCAGTTGCAGCTCACCATTGCATGTAGTTCAGCCACATTCCCGGCTTTAGATAGTAGCAGCTCAGTGGTGGGTTTCAACATTTTTTACTATCGGTTCTGTGGGTGTGGCATGGCTTGGTGGGCATGGCAGGGGAAGGACACTGTAAAACCTCCATTCCATCCCCACTCCAGGGGAAGGTTACTGCAAAATCCCCATTTCCTCCTGATCAGCTGGGACTCGGGAGGCAGAGAATAGATGGGGGCGGGGCCAATCAGAATTTTTACTACCCGTTCTCTGAACTACTCAAAACGTCTGCTACCGGTTCTCCAGAACTGGTGCTGAAACCCACCTCTGTAGCAGATGCAATTTCACTAATTGTAGATAGTGAAATAATCGCTTAAGCCGTAAGACAAGAGGGATCTTATTTGTGGGGTCCTTGGTGTTCTCTAAGCTTGGTGGTATTTTTGCAGAAGTTTCATTACCCAAACTAGGTAACATCACTAGTGCTAGGTCACAGGGCAAGTGATATCACTAGCCACAGTGATGTTACCTAGCTTGGGTAATGAAATGGGTGCAAGAAAGCTACCAACCTCAGAGAGCATTTCAACACTCAAGCTACGGATATTCTCCTTTATTGGTCTTATTTGTGAATTCCAAAGCTCTGCATTCATCGCAGTTCCAGTGGTGGGAATGTATTTGCCTTTACATGTGGAAGACATCTCTGTTGCTTCCTACTAAGTAGCAGCAGCGAAATGAAATACACAGAGATGTAAGTATACCTCTTGCAGAATCCAGAGTTCCTTTTAGACTTAGATGGGCAGATCTGTTAATTGCATATGCAAGCACGTAGACTGTACCTATAAGCGGAAACGGCTAACAAAAGGCCTATGCGCTGGCAAATGCTTTGTCAGGAGAAGGTTGAATTCTATAAGATGTAACGTTCACATCCTGTAATTGCAATGTGAATATCCAATCATTTCCACATCCCCATTAAAGTCCTGGGGTGTTTCTGAACAGAACCCATTCGGTATTCAGAGCATCACAGAACGGAGGGAAATGTCTGTGAGGGTCTCTGTGGTTAGCCACACATGCAGGGAGAATGGCTCCATTTATCAGCAGCATGCCAGCTGTACTTTCAAAGGAGATGCATTTTGTATTCTGCTTGTAGATGATTTTATAGCTGTTATGGGATGCCAAATGAGGGAACTGTGGCATTCTGATAGAGCGAAACAGATACAAAAAGGATGCCCTATCTATAAAGTTGGGTGGTAATCTCTGTGGTCAGTCAGGGAGATTACACCTTGGAAAATGGTGTTCCACCAAAACCTGTTCCTTAAAAAAAACAAAAACCATAAATAAGTGCTGGAGGGGAAGGGGGGGAAACAGATGTTAAGAATCTCAAAGAACAATGGGAAGAACAAGAATGATAAAGGGCTTTCTGTGTGCTGTATGCCTAGAAGTACATTTTATTTTTTGTCGGAGTCGAAGCATTTAAAGCAGCCCAAATTTCAACTGAGATGAAGGCGTGTCAATATGCTCAGCCAGCACAATGTATAAGAAAATCATACATATAGACCAATTGCAGTTTCAAGAGTTTAAAAACCTTACCTCACCTATCGTGTAATTGACTCTGTGCTAACCCATGCTCTCCAGAGAAAGGCTATTCTGTTTTTGGATGATGATGGTGGAGAGTCGAAACGGTTTGATTTTCGAATAACTTTTTCATGATCATTGTTTGCACATGCTAAACATTGGGTTTTGGGTTTCCAAATTGGAATTACCTTTTCTGTACTCCAAGAGCGTATGCACCAAGAGAAATTCCTTGTGTGTCCAATCACATTTGGAAAATAAAGAATCCTATCCTATCCTATCCTATCCTATCCTATCCTATCCTATCCTATTCTATTCTATTCTATTCTATTCTATTCTATTCTATTCTATTCTGTGTAGGAGCCAGTTGGGCTCCAGTGTCCTTATATAAAAGGCTCCTTAGAAATCCTTAAATCTGTGGGGAATGTAAGAAATGGCTCCTGACTGAAAGTTATCTTCTTGCCTCTCTCTTATTTCATCAGGCCCCACCCCAAGCTGATTCCTTTGCCTGCTTGCAATTAGCCTGAGTGGCAGGCAGGCACAGTGCCAGGCAAGCCATCTTGCAATTTGCTGTCTTAGGTCCCAACCGACCTCTTGGTTTACAAGGTAGGAAAGAAATACAAGCAGCCTCTTGGCAGAGTTCAAATCCGCTTGGTTGGCATTGTGTGCTGGACACAGTGTAGAAGGCTTATGCTTCCTGAAGAACATCAATCACACATCTGGCAATAGGAAATCAATGGAAAGTAAAACGCCTGCCAAAGTGGCTTAAGGTATCGGAGAAATTTAAGATGGGGAAAACACTTTATGAATGGGGGGAAAGTATGAATTGGTGGGTTGGTTGACCACACTGTGATGGCTTGAAAGTGCATTTGCAGCCAGGCATTTTATAATAAAGTCCTTAAGTCCGCCACAAGTAACAATGCAGAGAAGACCCTTGAGTCTCCTTTACAGAATGTAGAAACTGGACAGCTGAGAATCAGCGGAGATGCTGTTTCTTGATGGAAGTTTTCTAGGTTATTTAAATGAAGCCATCTGCTGAAAAATAGAAGGGAGTTTCTTTGAAGCTTTGTCCCCCCACCAATACAGTATCACTCCTCCATTCACTGTGACCCCTTCAAAAGAACAGCCTCTGGCTAGAAGATTATGTACCATATTTTCCGGCGTATAAGACGACTGGGCGTATAAGACGACCCCCAACTTTTCCTGTAAAAATATAGGGTTTGGGCTATACTTGCTGTATAAGACGACCCCTCTTCCAACGCACACCAAATAAAAATTAAAAAACATCAACTGGCTCACCCACAATGTAAAAACAGCTGTGCTAGACCCAAAATGGCCCCTGCAATAAGCAGGAACCTCACACAGCCACAAAAAGCCCAAAAACACAACTTTTACATTGTGGGTTTACACACACAAAATTCCACATACAGCTTTGTGAGATTTTGTGTGTTTGTGTAGTTAGAGTGAAACACTACAGAAACACACTAAATCTCAGAAAGTTGCACAAATTTTATTTTTATTTTTATTATTTTTATTTTTATTTTTATAATTATATGAAAGCTAAATTTAAAACTTCCTAGCCTAAAACTTAGACCTAGGCTTTAAATGGCTAGGTCTAAAAAAGAACAACTAAAAAACCCCCCAATTAACTATTTTTTTTAAAGCTCCCAAAGGGGGGAAAAAACTTACCCAATAGAACAGGGGTCTCCAACCTTGGCAACTTTAAGACTTGTAGACTTCAACTCCCAGAATTCCTCAGCCAGCTTTGCTTTGCTGGCTGAGTAATTCTGGGAGTTGAAGTCCACAACTCCCTGCCTGCTTGATTGCAAGCAGGGAGATTTAGTTGCTTGCTGATGCAATGGATTGCAGGCAAGGCAAGCGTTGCAGCTAGCAGCTAAGGTAAGCAAGCTGGAGGTGGGGGGGGGATTTTTGCTACGTACCAATTAGCAGGCAAAAATTAGCAGCTGGGATGGCCAGCGTTGTGTAAAAGGAAAGTTTTTCCCTTTTACACAGCGCTTGGCTATCCAAGCTCTGGCGATCCCAGCTGAGTTGCCTGCTAATCTCAGCTGGGATGGCCAGCGTTGTGTAACTGGCGTTTCCCTTTTACAGAGGGCTTGCGTGTAACTCAGCTGATTAGCGGCAACTCAGCAGGCAATTCAGCTTGGCTCCTTAGAGCCATTTAAGGCTCGTCAAAGCCTTTCGGGCTGGTCTGCCTGGTTACAGGAGACCGACACCCGGCATATAAGACGACCCCCAACTTTTGAGAAGATTTTTGTGTGTTAGAAAGTCGTCTTATGCACTGGAAAATACGGTAATTGTGAAAAGTTCTCACCACACAGCTGGTACCTATCCTGCCTCAACTTCTAGATCAGTGTTTCTCAACCTTAGCAACTTGAAGATATGTGGACTTCAGCTCCCAGGATTCCTCAGTCACCTTGCTGGCTGGGGAATTCTGGGAGTTGAAGTCCATCCTACTTCAAGCTGCTAAGGTTGAGAAATACTGTTCTAGACAGTCCAATCGTCTGACTGGTAAAATATACCCAAGGTAGTTGGGTGTATAAAGCATTGACTCTCCTGTTGTTTTGAGCAGAGTAAAGGGGAGGGAGGGGGGGAAATCTAATCAGTGAAATACAACAGAAAAATAAAATTACTAGGGCATGCTAAGTGGTGGAGCCCAGGGAGAATTGTTGATGCATTCTGGGAGGTTGGTTGAAGTGCCAGATTTTTAGTTTTCGTTATATGATTATTATAGTTTTATTGTTGTTGTGAGCTCCGCAGAGCTACAGGTAGCCCTTGACTCACAACCACAATTGAGCCCAACATTTTTGTTAAGTAAGACATTTGTTAAGTGAATTTTGCCCCATTTTACGACCTTTCTTGTCGTGATTCATTGTTAAGTGAATCACTGCAAGTGCTAAGTTAGTAACCTGGTTCTTAAGTGAATCTGGCTTTCCCATTGACTTTGCTTGTCGGAAGGTCGCAAAAGATGATCCCATGACCCTGGGACACAGCAATGGTCTTAAGTATGAGCCAGTTGCCAAGCCTCTGAATTTTGATCACAAGAGTATGGGGATGCTGCAAAGGTTGTGAAACTGTGAAAAATAATCCTAAATCCCTTTTTTCAGTGCCGTTATAACTTTGAATGGTCACTAAACAAGCTGTTGTAAGCCGAGGACTACCTGTATTTTAAGATGGGCAGCTGTACTAAATACATACATACATGCATACATACATATATACATACCTGTACTGTGTTTAGATATAGCATAATGTGTACCCACTTGCTTTTTCTTCTCTAAGAAATGTTTAGCAATGTAAGGCATTTCTTCTTTAAACTAGTTATAGTCTGGCCCTAAATTTATATTCTACCAGAGAAAGTCAGCCCAGCTAGAAGCTGAAGATTCTTGTTAGATTAATCTAGTTTTGTACATGTATGATTTGTCAATTGATAGGCGTTCCAACTTGATTCAAATGAGTATTTGAAAAGACTTCTGACAACGTGGGAAGAATGTGTCAAGGCTGGCCTGTGACACATCTCTAATTGTGTGTAAATTGAGTGTGTGGAGGGCAGGGTGGAGCGTGTATCTATATATTCCAAGGACATAGCACAATTTAATAACTTTACATTGGTTTATATTAATATAACAAATGATTTACAGTAATAACTATACCATGCCAAATAAGTAATATCAGTCTATCGGAGGTGTAAGAATTTTCCTGTGCCTCATCTTTGGATAGATATACCATCTTAAAAAAATATTTCCATAATTCCAAGCAATCCCTGATAGCATCTCATGGTGCAAATTTACCTTTCTACTGTATATACCTGTTTCCTATTTTAAAAACAGGTGCAAATATATAGGAGAAGGAAGTTTTGCATATACAGAAGGCTCAATTCATGTAAAGGTAAAGGTTCCCCTCGCACATATATGCTAGTCGTTCCTGACTCTAGGAGGCGGTGCTCATCTCTGTTTCAAAGCTGAAGAGCCAGCGCTGTTCGAAAATGCCTCCATGGTCATGTGGCTGGCATGACTAAATGCCAAAGGCGCACGGAACGCTGTTACCTTCTCACCAAAGGTGGTCCCTATTTTTCTACTTGCATTTTTTTTACTTGCTTTCAAACTGCTAGGTTGGCAGAAGCTGGGACAAGTAACGGGAGCTCACCCCGTTAATTACGCGGCACTTGGGATTCGAACCACTGAACTGTCAACTTTTTGATCGACAAGCTAAGCGTCTTAGCCACTGAGCCACCCCATCCCTTAAATCATTTAGGACTCTATAGTTCAAAATAAAACCTTAGATTGTTCTACATGCAAATACTGATGAACTACATGGATCTAAGCACTGGCCTAATGTATCTTGCACAATTCAACTAATTAAATGACCCTGGCCATTTTCAGGTTACCTGAAGTGTTCCTAGAACCACCTAAAGGCCAATCTAGGTTGAATTCAGTATGTTAATTAATAACAACTTGAATTGATTTCTGCTCAATTCAGGTGACTGGAGAAAACTAAGAATTAATCCAACTGATAATATAATGTATTCTGCAGGGTTACTGCCATTCTCAAAAATAATCTCCTAAAATGGCTATTGTGCATTATTAACATAATATGAAAATTCTTTTTTCTATGAATTTTATGGAAACTTTTCTTCATTCTCATAATTCAGATTCAGAAAAGACAAAATGTAACAGTTTGAAAAAAAAATAACCCTTCTACCGGTAGGTATAATAATGATTATTAGATTAGATGGCTTTTAAAAATAAATTTCAATGAATTGATAGAGAAATCTCGGTATACAAGCAGGACAGCAGGTGAAATGTAAAATTTGTTACTACCGGTTCTGTGGGCGTGGCTTGGTGGGGGTGGGGTAATGTGACAGGATGAGCGTGGCCAACTTTTTTTTTTTTTTACTTTTAAAAGTATTTTTTCTACAACCTCTTTGGCCAAGAGGTTGTTAAAAAATCTTTTAAAAGCCTCTGATGATCAGGCAACTGAGCTGGGATTGTCAGAGGCTTTTAAAAACATTTTTTTTCCTATGACCTCTTCGGCCGAAGAGGTTGTAGAAAAAATGCTTTTAAAAGCCTCTGATGATCCCAGCTGAGCTGCACAATCATCAGAGGCTTTTTTTTTTTTTACTTTTAAAAGCATTTTTTCAGCCAAAGAGGTTGTAGAAAAAATGCTTTTAAAAGTAAAAAAAAAAGCCTCTGATGATTGTGTGGCTCAGCTGGGCTGGGGGGCGGGTTGCAGGGATTTTTGCTACCGGTTCTCCGAACCACCCACTGCCATCGCTACCGGATCAGGCGATCCGGTCCGAACCAGGAGCATTTCACCCCTGAAGCAGGACAATTAAATGTAGGGGTCTAGAAAAAGGAATATTTTTTTGTTCATGGGCAAACAGGATATAATCATTTCCTCTGTATGTTATTTTTACTTCCTGGGAACAGGAAGCTTAGCTGGATGGTCTGTTTTAGCTGCTGCTCATATGTTATAACTGAAACTGTCCATTAATTCTTGACAAAGTCAGCTGATAACATGCCATGGATAATTATAAAGATTAGAAAGTTGATTTTCCTATGTAGCAGTATAAGAAGCTTATGTAGATGCATCTTGTACTGTATATATAGACATAGACATATAGTTATCTTCTCTTCAAATTCCCTGCTGTTCATCTGAATAGCATTTTCAGTGCTCTTTTGGCTAAAAGTTTGAAAACACCCCTGATGATATCTCTCGACTTCATAAATTCAGGAAATCATAATATGGAACTGAGTAAATGAAAATATGAACGACGCCTGGGAAGAAGATACTAAGAAGCTGAACCTCAGCCATTAGTCTGGTTAAATGGGAAAAGTGGATTCAGAATTCACTTCAGTGCTTAATTTTCCACTTGCATGGCCCCTGTTCTCCCATCTTTCCTGCTCACTGCCCTTGTTCAAGCAATGCACAACTGAGAAAAGCCAGATACCATTTCCTGAACTCCTTCTGAGTGGTTTGACTTCCTCAGGCAATTTCCACATCTTGAATCTGATTTGATGAGACACACTTTCATTTTGCCAGCAAATATAATCACTTGTTAAGTGTTCTGCTCCCTGATGCTTGCTTGAAGGGAACTTTTGCCCTGTTCCAAAGCTTGGCCAAAGCAGTCTAGAATGGAAGAGAGCTATTATAGAGATGGTTTCCACAAGACCCATAGAACGTCAGATTTGCATAGGACCCACCAGGTTTTCAGAGCTATCTTTTAAATCTCTGCCATGGTCCCATGTAGAATAATAGCATAACTATTTTTGTTTTTCCTAACAGAGTTGTAAAGTTTGCTGGGAATAACCTGAAGCATTCTAAACATTTGGGGAGAAAATGTATTAGCAGACATGTTTCAACAAAAGTTGCAGTCGCATGCTAAGACATAAAGGCGTGGTCATGTGACCAGGTAATCACTTAGCTATGGATAGTTTCATCCCTGGAATGACCCAAATAGCCTTTGTCCCTACAAATTGAAGAATAAAAAAATAAGTCTCAGTACTGATCATGTTTACAAGTCTTTTTTTTAAATTTTTTTCAGAGAAGATACAGCAGCTCTGCACTTTCTCCTTTTATTATTTTATTAGTTTATAATATACAAAAATACAAAAGAAAATAGTAGGAAAATAAAGGAAGGAAAGGGGAAGGGAAAAGTGTAGGGCAAAGGGAAAAAAGAAGTAAAGGCATTGACTTCCGACTCCCGTTGGTGCAGTAAAATAAGATAATAGCATCAAATCTCAATTTTTTACTTTTACATAATAATATAAGCTAGCCATTTCTATAACAACAAACCTATCTGATTGGTAAAATCCAAAATCAAAGTTTTCTTTTTTTCTACCTCAAGCACAAAGTCCAAACCACAAAATGGTTTCCAAGAAGAAACAAAATTAATTGCATTTTTCCTTTGATCTGGCCAGTCAATCTGGCCATTTCTGCTAACTCCGTCAACTTTTGCAACCATTCATCCATTATAGGAATCAAAGCGTCCTTCCATTTTTGTGTTTAAAGTAATCTTGCTACTGTCAACATATAGAACATCAAAGTTCCAATTTTTTCCCATCTTTTTCCATTAAACCCAAAAGAAACGTTTCTGATTTTATCTTTATATTCACTTTGAGAATTTTCTGTAGTAAGATGTGAATCCTACTCCAATATTCCTTTGCTTTATCACATGTCCACCATGAATGGTAAAAGGTCCCTTCTTTATATTTGCATTTTCAACATTCATCTGAAATACATTTATACTTATCTTGTGTTAAGTACCAAAGATATGTTATTTATTAAAAAAAATTCTTTTAAATTATAATTTAGTGTAAATTTTAGACCTTTCATCCACATATTTTCCCATTGTTCAGCATTACATTATATCCAAAGTTTCTGGCCTACTGAGTCATGCAATGCTTTACATATTCATTCTTCAAATTCAAATTCAGTAACAATTTATAGACCTTAGCAATAATGTGTTCATCACTACCACGCAGTAGGATTTCTAGTTCATTTGTCACAAAGTCAAACCCATAACTCTTTTTGTCTGACTAAAATCTTTCTTTCAATTGTAAATATGTAAACCAATGGCAGACACATCTTTCTAATTCTAACTTCTCTTTAGGTTTGAGGACAGGACAGGGGTGAAATTTACTTACCTTCACTACTGTTTCGCAAATGTGAGCGTCTGTGCCTCCACACATGTGCAGAGCCTTCTGCGCATGTACAGAGGGTCAAAAACGGAAAGTGGTGACATCCAGGTGGGTGGACGGAGCCTCCCGTCATTGCCGCTACCGGTTTGCCCGAGCTGGATAGAACTGGCTGAATTTCACCACTAGGATAGGATCACCAAAATTAAAATATATTATTTGACCATAAGTCTAGCAGTCTGGCTTCACCACCATTTCCTTTCTTTAAAAAGCTTTCTGGGAGAGGCATTTGCACAGAAAACCTGGTTTTATGTTTATTCCAAACTCTTAGGGTGACACAAATAACAAAATGGTTATTATAATCGACATTTACTTTAACCTTGTCATACCATAAATAGCAGTGCCATCCAAAACTTAATTCATGGCCCTCTAAATCAAGTAACCTCTTATTCTTAAGATTAACCAACTCTTTTAGCCAGACCAAACAGCAAGCGTCAAAATACAACTTCAAATCTGGTAAGCCCAAACATCCTCTTTTCTTAGCACTGATCATGTTTATAAATCTTTTTTTTATAAAAATTATAAACTTTATTAACAAATAATACACAAAAAAAAATACAACACATATAACAAAACATAAAAAATACATTATACACTAAAAACTTACAAATGATGTTTCAAATGACTAATCATTTATACATGTTTATAAATCTTGAGGGAAAAATTCTATCAGTTTTACACCATATCAACATGACAATATACGTTACATTAGGAGTTCTTCTTTCCTTGGAAGCTTTGCAAAAATTCTGAGTTTGCAGGGTTTTTTTTTTTTAATAGCCCATAAATATATTACAAGCTATTTTTAAACATTTGTTATTTTGTGGTATTCTCTTTTGCTATGTGTTAGTAAATTTAAGTTTTGCTTTTGCTTCTATGCCATCCTCAAGCAATTTCCCAATCAAACATTCACTAGACATGGAGATTCTAAGCTTCAGCAAGTTGGCTGCATCATATGCCCTCAGGCCATGCCCTGGGTCTTGTCAAACAGCTTAAATTTGAAGAGAATTATGTGCTACTTTGCTTACATTGGCCAAATTTAGGGAAACGCTATAGAGTGTAATTTTTCCTCATTCTCTTTTAAAGTGGGCATAACCATCTTAAAGACGGCAGAGACTTCTCCCGAAGGAACTTTCTAAGCATGATTATCTTTGTGCCTCTTGTCATGCACAAAATTTAAAGGACAACAAATGTTGCCATAAATAATGGTTTTGAAAAAGTCCAAGATTGACTGTGAAAACAAGATGTGGTTAGCAAATCCATAGAAGCTTCTATCAAGCTGTGTTCAACTAGAGATTCTAATGAAAATTGGCTTATGAACATAGTTAAGTCAAAAATGTTCCTTGAATTCCTGTTTGTTTACATGTTATAGCCTTATTGACTGCTTCAGAACCATTTTGCCCTCCAATATTTCCTTAGTCTGAGATTCTCTTTTCTGGGAGAAATTATTATATTTTATCTAATTTGGCTATACATGATATTAGTGAAAACAAAGAAAGTCAGTTCTATGCAAGACTGTTACTTCCCTCACTCTAAATATTCCCATTTCCCTTCAACCTCCTTTCCCACATTACGTAAAAAAACCCCAGCTTTTCTAAAAAGCAAAAAAGTTTATTAAAATAATCAATTAGGTGACTGAGCATTTTTTCTTCTTCTGTTCACTCCAGTCTGATTCTCAGAGACTGCCTCTGGACAAGTCCCTGCAATTTTCTTGGCAAGGTTTTTCAGAAGTTGTTTGCCATTGCTTCCTTCCTAGGAGTGAAAGAGAGTGACAGATGCAACACAGACCTTAGGCACTGAGCCAGCCCCCCCTGCCCTTAATGCCTAAAGCAGGACTAGAACTCACAGTCTCCTGGAAGAACAGTGGGGAAAGAATCCAGCATACCACCCCGTGTTTATTAAAAGAGAAGCAGAGGTTGATAATGAACAAACTCTGACTCCGAGAGTTAGAAAAAGAACATTTTGAATTAGCTTCATTTTCCTTTTGACATGCTTGCTTTCCACAAGAAATTGTCCAAGCCTGACTCCTTTTTAACTGGACACTTCACAGATTATAGATGCATAAAGCATCTAGGCAGTGGTGGGTTGCCCCCGGTTTGGACCGGTTCGCAAGAACCGGTAGTAAAACCGGCGGGAAGCCCCACCCACTGCCCCGGATGTTGTCATCAGCGATCTGCGCATGCGCAGAAACTTCTGCACATGTGCAGAAGCAAGGCACATGGGCGATCCCGTTGTGAACTAGTGGTAAATGTAAGTAGAACCCACCCCTGCGTCTAGGGCAGCACTACTATGTCTTGTGTATAGTCAACTTTCTTTTATGTAGTGCAGTAAAAACTGCAGTTTGAGATGGGAAATCCGTATAAAGGGAGGAACAAGCATTTTTTTTTCACATCCCTCTGGGCAAACCTTGTGTTTTCTAGAATACATTTTTAGAGTGCAAACCAGTTACACACAATAATTAACAAGGGAATGTAATCACATTAACTAGATGTAGTTTTAATTTAAATGCAAATGAAATCAAATTTAGTTTTTGTCTTGACTCCCACCTACTTTTTTGAGCGCAATCACAGGCATGGTATTCAAAGAACATTTGCGGTTCTTGGCCCAGAAAAGTTATATGTCCCTGCTTTAAGCAAAGCATGGCCTGTTGATGAAGATCTGTCTAAAGATGTGTCTAAAACGTTAAAAAGGTTATGTGGAACATTTTGTTCAAGCATGTGACCCTTGAATTTGTCAGTAACTATGAAGTTTCCCACAGTTGTGTAATGACTTATATAATACTACTTATTATGGCTTTTAGTTGGATCAGAACAGGTTTTCTTTTCTTTTCAGAATCAGAAATAAGATGGGCCGTGATCTATAAATAAATAGATGTGTTTTGCTTTTACATTTGCTTAATTTTAAATTTGCTTAAATTGGTAAGAATGATAAGAGTGCATGTTGTAGAGCACAACATGAAGAAAAAAAAATAAGTAGCAGCTGGCAACCTTCTCATTGTGGACAATTTGTGAAGCTTCATTAAAAAGGCCAAAGTTTGAACGCTGACCAGAACCATTTTAATCAGTCCTCCTCTCCAATATATATTTCAGCATTTGGAAGAATTAAATAGATTTACTTCAAGGCAGTACAACTAATTAGTTAAAATATATAATCTCAATTGAGCTTTTACAGTATTTTAGGAACCAACACTGTGTAGTAGGCCATTGACCTCAGAGAATTAAAAAGAAAAAAGGGGAGGAAACTTGCCTTGGGATGTGGTAAGAAGAAAGAGAATGGGGAGATTTGAATGAACATTATATTCCTGAGCATCTCAGTGTCTTTAAAAGGGAGGTTATTTTAGGTTATATTTGTGCGTGCGTGTGTGTGTGTATGAGAGAGACAGAAAGAGACCGGGAGGGGGGAAGGTAGTAGTACCGATTTTAACAGCACTTGCATATTCTATGCTAGTTTAAGACCAGCTCTGGACATCTGTGATTCTATAAGATCTGTTCTGTTTGAGATTTATTACTGACTCAGCTGTAGTATACAGGTAGTCCTCAAATTACGACCACAATTGAGCCCAAAATTACTATTGTTACGTCAAAACATTTATTAAATGAGTTTTGCCCCATTTTATGACCTTTCTTGCCACAGTTGTTAAGTGAATCACTGCAGTTGTTCAGTTAGTAACCTGGCTGTTAAGTGAATCTGGCTTCCCCATTGACTTTGCTTGTTAGGCGGTCGCAAACAGTGATCACATGACCCCGGGACATTGCAACAGTCATAAACATGAGTCAGTTGACAACCATCTGAATTTTTATCATGTGACCATGGGGATGCTGTAACGGTTGTAACTGCAAAAAACGATTGTAAGTCACTTTTTTCAGTGCTGCTGTAATTTCGAATGGTCACTAAACGAACTATTGTAAGTCAAGGACTACTTGTAAAAGTAAAACTGGTTTGTTTGTTTATAGTGGTAAGGTTCTATAGAGATCATGTGGCGGGCCATTTCCCCTTTGGTAGAAATTCCTACCTAGCTCTGCTTTCCACTCCCAGCTTGATTTTGTTCTGGATCTGATTTGTAGGAAGTCCTGTGCAATACAATATGGACACGTACATAGAATGTGTCAACTCTGAAGCAAACCTGGCTGAAGCCATCTTGTGCTGCCTCATAATTGCCATGAAGCTTGAGAAGGGGAAGGGAAAGGGGAAGTATTTAGGCCAGCTAACAGTCAAAACGAAGAGTTTTCTTGAGGGAACCAAGATCATTGTAACAGGTGACTGTTGAAGGAGGAGAGGAGCCTGCCATCCACCTTCATTGGACAATGTGACCGGTGACACCTGGGAGGGGGGATTTTACTCTTTTAATTAGGTGAAAACCGCAGGAACTATTAGAGTTGGTTTTCATCAGCTGTGCCGATATGATGTATCCAATAAACATGTTCTTTGAGGAATTTACCTGCCTCAGAGTTCTGCTTTCAATGGGTGCGTTACTCGGAACGCTGACAAAATGAAGTAAAGACAAGTTTGGGATGCAGCATTTTATTTTTCCTTTTGTGTGAGGGGAATTTTTTTCCCCTGCAGGCTCCATGGCAACTCAGAGTAGGACGGTATTTTTGTTCTTTGTTCTGACCACTTCAACACTTTTGAAGTGACCGCAGATTAATTTTCAAGTCCTTTTTGAAAAACAGATGAATGGAAGTGCCCCAAAATTGTATCTGGCGACTTCCCTGCCACGAAGAGGAGTGAGCTCCTTGCTCCAAGTCAATCTGCAGCAGAATATACAGTTACAATAACTTGATGATTCCATAATTGCTCCCATCTACCCAGGTGCTGCTTTGGGGCTGCTTGGCGTTTCTCTGCTTAAACTCCCACTCAGGGGCGTTCCACCCCATTCTCTTAGCAGCCTTAAAAAAAAAAAAGCAGGAGCTAATGATGGACAGAGGATGAACAATGATGGTGGATCACCCCCATTGCAGTTCCACCCTCCACCCGTTCCTCCCGGTGCCCTCGCTTCCACGGAGTTTGGCAGGGCCTGACACTATAATGAGCTGCTTTGAGGGTGACTCAGAGCTTTGGAGCTGACAGTTACTTTTCAGCTCTGAACCCAGCGTCATCACCCACAATTGTGCCTTTGAAGATCTCTTCCCTCCACTCCTTTTAGAGGAGGTAAACAGCTGCTCTTCTGTGTACACAAAGTCCTTGATCATGCCTCATGATCTAGGCTGCCTTGTGAGATGTTCACTGGCATCATTAGCCCCACAGTCAACCACTCTGTTTGTCTTCTCTCAGCTCTACCTGCCACTTCCCAAGGGGACCTTCTCGGAAGGTTGGAATAGTTGAGCAACCTTTAGAGCCGTGGTGGCACAGTGGTCAGAGTGCAGTACTGCAGGCTACTTCTGCTGACTGCTGATTGCCAGCAGTTTGGCAGTTCAAGTCCCACCGACTCAAGGTTGACTCAGCCTTCCATTCTTCCGAGGTGGGTAAAATGAGGACCCAGATTGTTGGGGGCAATAGGCTGACTCTGTAAACCGTTAGAGAGGGCTGTAAAAACACTGTGAAGCAGTATATACAGTAAGTGCTATTGCTATTAACACCAAAGCAATTGCAAAATGCCAATAGAAGGCATTTCCCCTTCGCTATTTTTCCTATCATTTGCATTTGTATTTTCTTTGGATGCTACATTATAAACTAACTGAAAAACTGAAATATAAAAATGAAAATAAAAACAGACATTGCCAGGCACTTCAGACTGCAACTCCTGTCAGTTCCAGACACTTGGGCAACCACAAGAAATTGTGGGAATTACAGGTAGTCCTTGTACAAAGTTTTGCGATCACTTTTTGCGATCTTCTGACAAGCAAAGTCAATGGGGAGGCCAGACTCACTTAACAACTGGGTTATTAATTTACCAGCTGCACTTAACCATGGTGGCAAGAAAGGTTGTAAAATGGGGCAAATCTCACTTAACAGCAGAAATTCTGGGCTCAATTGTGGCCGTAAATCGAGGACTACCTGTATTCAAATTGGGATGACACTAGACTGCTTTCTTTGTGTGCTAATTAGAGGATATTTGTTGAGGGCATTTGGGTTTCGTGTTAGCCTCAGCTTTATTTTGGTGGCTCATAGGGATCCTCCACCCACCTGCACTGTCAAAATCCCACAATAAAACAACGATTTTGGCAGCAAAATTGTGGGGATCTTTTTTTCCCTACAAATTGAGCCCTAAAATAAGCTCACTTGGCCTTTGAAAGGGGTTAATAAACTTTTTTTTTTCATTTTAACAATAGGGTTGTGCCAATTCCAGGGATTAGCAAAATAGGCACCGCTCTCAAAGTCTAACAATATGTCTTTTATATACAGTGAAGAGCCTGACCATTGATTCAAAACAACTGCCAACCTTTTATATTGGGATATAAAGCCAGGGAAGATTGTACTGTGGAATTTGCCATATGTAGATTTTTAGTGCAGTTAGCACCCCAACAGGATATCCTGCAAGAAGCTATTCCTAAAGTCATTGTAAACCCTGCTGGAAATTTCCCTCAATTACCAATTTTCACAGTTGTTTGAAAACAGCTAATATAATTACTCCTGATGAATAAGGATCATTTTACAAGCAGGGAAACATTTATGAAATGAATGAAAGTTAGTTTTTCTAAGTCACCTCTATGCCACCAATGTTTGCTAAAAGCCTTATGGAAGCTGATAGATTTACAACTTCTCTAAATCTGTTTGGAAACTAGCCTAAAGCGCTGGAAGCAGCCAGGTGTTGGGAGAAGATCGCAGTGAAATACATAAGTGAAGATCACATTTTAGGGGGAACCTGCAATGAAATGATGAGGGCAGTAGGGAAGGAGACAGTTCTTATGGGGATCATCCTATCCTTTGGGGAGTACTGGAGAAAGTGTAGATTTCATTTTGCATGTGTACATGTATTGAAAGATTTGAGAGAAAAGGATCCTTTCTGAAGTGTGAAACAGGTAGTCCTCAATTTATAAAACAGTCATTTAGTGACTGTTCAAAGTTACAACAGCACTGAAAAAAGTGACTTATGACCATTTTTCACACGACCATTACAGCATCCCCATGGTCACGTGATCAAAATTCAGATGCTGGGCAACTGGTTCAGATTTATGACAGTTGCAGTGTCCAGGGGTCACGTGATCAGCTTTTGCAACCTTCTGACAAGCAAAGTCAATGAGGAAACCAGATTCACTTAACAACCGTGTTGCTAACTTAACAAATGCAACAATTCACTTAACAACTGTGGCAAGAAAAGTCATAAAATGGGACAAACTCACTTGGCAAATGTTTCACTTAGCAGCATAAATTTTGAGCTCAGTTGTGGTAGTAACTCAACGACTACTTGGTATATATTTTTCAGAGTTATGTACTGTGTTTATTGAAATGGAAAAGGCTTCTTTTTAAGTCAAAGACAATGGTTTAGATCAGGGGTGTCAAACACGCAGCCTGCGGGCCAGATACAGCCTGCGATAAACTGCAGAATTAGCCCATAGGGTGTCCCGGAGAGAGCAAGGTACCGGCCCCTGCCACCCCGGGCCTGGCCATGCCCATCCAGTCATCCACAATGACCAGACCATGCCTCCCCTGCCCACCCCCCAAGGGCAAACAAAATCCCGATGCAACCCTCAACGGGAGTTTGAGGGTTGCATCGGGTTTGAGTTTGACACCCCCGGTTTAGATGGTCTTTCTATGAGCAGAACAGCTCCTTTTATGTGAAGGACTTTTCAAATTCAGGGACTATTTTGCTGGCAGAGAATTGTTAAATAACCACTAATTCCTCCTGCTTGCTGTGTTCCCATTCTCTTTCCTCCCAGATGTGACCAGGAGTTAGGTTTGGGAAGGTTGCACACCTGTTGAGAAGATTGTCGTGCTGGTTTGCTTATTTGTGGCTTATTTGTGCTTATTATGAGCATGATGTGATACGGGCAATTTGAGGTGCTAGCACTGCATGCAGACCCCAGGGATGCCTCTAAATAGACTTGGTGAAAAACTTACCATTTTAAGTTGGAAGAAGTATGGAAATTATACTATAAGCCCCAAATTATGGTTCATTTAAAAAATTAAAACATGGGAGTGAGGCAATGAAAATACCAGAAAAGAACAGAAAATGCCAACCTTACCTATCTGTCAATTCTAACCTCATTTATTTTGCATCACTAGCCCAACCATAGTGTAACTTAGATCCACCACCAGAAGTGCAGCTTACTAAGCAATTGTCCAACTGGTTTAGAATAATGTAAATTCAGCGAGTTGCATTCAGCAAACCAAAATGTTAAATATGCCATGGCTTAATATATGACCTAGTCACATGCGCACATCTCACTGCATTACGTATAAAACCTCAAATATTTTTGTGTTATACATAAAAGCATATTTTAGTTCAGAAATGTACAAGGTTTTTTTTCTTGATTGAAAACAAGCCCTCTGCATTCTGAAATGAAATTAATTGGTTCAATTTTAAAATTGGTTCAAAATTAGTTCAATTTTGAGTATTTAAAGCATAAATATTCATTTTAAATATATTTAATTTAAAAGTAAATACTGTTAGTCTCACAACTTTTCTCTTTCATCACTTTAAAATTACAATTGTCATCATTCCAGAACAACCCAGCTCCAGTTAAAAACTCCAAGACATCTCAAAATCTTATAATTTATTGGAATAAGTGTACTGGCACATCTGGTAAAACCCGAATCTGAGAGTTCCAGGTTTTCCCTCAATAAATCAAAACCTTATATCCAGCCCCTGCACTGCCCCATCAGTCCCTCACATGGCCCAATCACCATCTGTCCCAACTTGAGACACCTCTGCACCATTCCTCTTCCAGATGCAGGAGCACCATGACCTTGACCAAAAAGGAGAATGCTATTTTGTCTAACAAAAATCGCTTTATCAAATCCCCCCTCTTACTTTCCCAAGCACAAGAGGGTGGCAGAGTGTAAGTTTCTGTGGTTAATATGACTTCCAAAGCTGACAACAATTTGATAACAATTTTCAGAGATTTCTGAGGGCCTTACTTCTGCTTTAAACTCAGGAGGCATTTTACTGATTAATTGATTCGTTGGATTTATAATCCCAAAGAACTCAAGGAGGACATATCACATTCTTTCTTCCAATATTTCACTAAAATATAATTGTGTAAACCAGGATGGGCAGAGGTACAGCGAGGGGTCGCAGTGACCTTCCAGGGCTGAGAGTGTACTTAAATCTGGATCATCCTGGTTCCAGTTCAACTCAGGGCCAAACAGATCTCTTTTGAGTACCCTGTTTCCCCCAAAATAAGACATCCCCTGATAGCTTTTGATCGGGCTTTTGAGGCAATAAGACCAAGCAATTATTTCAGGGTTCAAAAAAATATAAAACAGGGTCTTATTTTCGGGAAAACATGGTATATCAGGCAACAACATTATTCAGGAGAGAACAAATATGTGTTTTTGCCCCAGAAATGTAATATGAGCAAAGTGAAGTCCAAGTGAATCTGACCTCATGAACCTACAGGAATCCCATGCAAAAAGAGCAGCAGGGTAAACCCCTGAGGCCCAATCTCAAAAATATTTGAAGGAACAAATAATGTAAACATTTTCAAATACCCAGATTTTGGAAAATGGTATTGTGCTGTACTAGCTCTCTTCTACTCTGCTGCTTTTGATGGAGGGTATGGTTTTGTTAATCATACTTACATTCTCTAACATTAAAAATCTATTATGAAAGCACAGCCTAATTCTAAAGATCTTTGTTCAGAAGTAAGTTCCCTAGTAAATGTGTACAATGGACCATTTAAAGCAGAGAATAACAACTGACTTTAAGGACCCATATGTTGCAGACAGCCAGATAGGAAGCTGCTTACAAGACCTGGCCTAATGAGGTGTTCAGCTGCATATGATTGGGTGCTTTTCTTTATGTCCCTATAAATGTCCCCCCACAAAAGATATTTTTGATTGGGTGCTCAATCCATAAACCAAGCTTCCATACATGAATAAAGTCCCATGGACTGTATTGTGGTATCTTCCATACTGTGTTTTTAACAGATGCCTTGTCTCTGTCATACTATATAAATATTGTCTGGGTGTAGCAGAGTTATCCAAGCATCATTTAGTCTGTCCAAATGTAACAGGGTAGCAGTGATTGTGAAACAAATACCAAAAATTAGACAGAAGAAGCAAATAAGGCACAAACAGGAGACTCCAATGTAAACAATATCTGCAAAAACAAAAACAAAAAGATTTAATCTGTATGATTATGTACTGTTCAGTCATTTTAGCAATATTGAAAAACTGACAACAGTCTTTTCAGTACCTTGGAGAGCGCAACACAGTTGAAATTGATCATGTTCCCTCTGAATGTATTGCCAAATTGCTGGTAGTAAGAAGCCATTTGTATCAAACAAAGATAATACCCTGTTAACAGTTCACTTCCTGCTTAAAGTTCAGAAAAAATAAGACGAGAGTCTGAAAAAGCCAAAAAATAATGACAGTTTTACTAAAAAATCTAGAAATGTATTCTTATGCATATGGGTTAAGATGGTGATGAGGGAAATCCTAGCTTAATTGCAATGAAAGTTAATAAACATCAGTTTAGAGCAGGGTTGAAATGCTACTGGTTTGGTCTGGTTCAACCGAACCGGTAGCAATGGTGGCGGGTGGTTCAGAGAACTGGTAGCAATGGCAGCATGAGGCTCTGCCCACCTGCCAAGTCGTCATTACTTCCTGGTTTTAACCAGGAAGTAACCTGTTTTTTACCCTCTGCGCATGCACAGAAGGGTTTGTGCATGCTCAAAGGGTCCATGCGTGCATGTGATGCATGAGTATGTGCGAGCAGACCGAGTGCATGCACGTGGCACATGCACTTCTGAACCGGTAGGGAAGGTAAGTAGATTTCACCCCTGGTTTAGAATGATGTGTGAGCCCATATATGGCTCTAGTTAAATATCTAAATTTTGTTTTCATCAGACTGATAATGGTCTTGCAGTTTGGGGTGCCTTGTTTCCATTTTGCAGATGGAGAACTATGTCAACAAGCAGGCTAAGATTTGAATTTATATTATTGGTATTTCAAATATTTGTATAGCCTTGCCTGGCTCCCTCACCTCTCGAAAGTGGACTTGGAATACTGAAATCTGGCCTCAACTGGGAATTTTTGGAAGAAGAAAGTGCCAAGCTACCTATGTAGTACAGTACTGCAGGCTACTTCTGCTGACTACCCATAGTTCGATTCTCACTGGCTCAGCCTTCCATCCTTCCGAGGTGGGTCAAATGAAGACCCTGATTGTGGGGGCAATATGCTGACTCTGTAAACCGCTTAGAGAGGGCTATAAAGCACTGTGAAGCAGTATATAAGTCTAAGTGCTATTGCTATCTGAGTCAAGAATCATACCAGAGAGACCTACAGAAGAAATATTTATTTAGACTCTGCTGTTTTTAGCATATCAAATTACAGCCACTGATAGTCAATTCCTATGTCTATTCCTACAGAAATAGGACTTACTAGACATCCCATGAGCCAGCCATTAGGCCATCATTTCAAATATGTTTCCATACCTAATCAGAGAAATATAATCATCATGGATGGGAACAACTTCTAACTTCTTGCCAGCTTCCCCATTTGACATTGCTTGTGGGAAACTCAGAAATCACTTCTCCTCAACTGATCCACGGAACTGCCTGCCAATTTGCTGAGGGGAAAGGGAACAAGGGAGCCATCAGCCAAGGAAAACTACAGTCCCAATCCCCAGCCTGGTATGTCCTTAAGGATGATTTCCCTCCAGGGAGGAAGAGGGCTCACCTGCTAAGCACTGGTGCTTTCCGGGCAGCCCAGCCTCACAAAGCAGCCAATCACCATTCACCTGTTGGGCTTTGTTGCCAGCTGATTGGGCACAGCAGTGGGAGCAGAAGTGATTTCTGACTTCCTGCTAGCTTCCCCATTGACTTTGCTTGTGGCAAGTTGGCAGGGAACATCAGAAACCACTCCTCTTCTTCCTAGCTGACTCATGGAACTGTCTGCTGGGGGTAGAGGGAATAAAAGAAGTCAAAGACTACAAGGAAAACTGCACACCCACTCCCCATCCCAGCATATCCCAAAGGGTCCCTCCCTCCAAGAGGGAAGAGGATTCATCCATTGACTACAGACACCCCCAGAAAGTCCTACCTCATCAGCAGGCATCCAAGTCACTCCCTTGTCCTTTCTTTGCTGCCCACCACTGTTAAAAGATTTCAAATTTCAGTCTCAGTTCCAAAACAGCCAATTGTTCATTGATCAGGTCTTACTGCCCACCAGTTGGTTATAGGAACTAGAGGAAAAAAGGACAGAGATATGATCCTCCCATCTTCCTTGTGCCATATAATCAGTGGGTTTCTGGCAGTGGTGGGATTCAGCGAGTTCGCACCACTTTGGGAGATCCGGTTGTAAACTTTCTGAGCAGTTTGGCAAACTGGTTTTTGGAAGAAATCATTAGGCAGAGAACCGGTTGTTAAATTACTTGAATTCCACCACTGGTTTCTGGGAAGTGTAAATGGAAAGTCTGGTAGCACTGAAGCAGCCACAACTTCCCCAAATTTCATTCCCACAGGAACCATGGGTTCCAGCATTCTGTAAGGTAGCCCATTTGAGTTACCTTAGTTCAATATTTTCACACAATTGAAAATCATAAACAAAAAGACACGAGAGCATTTAGTAATATACTGTTGGGTCATTGTTTCAGAGATATTTCCTTACCAGATTCTTCAGTGCCATAATGTCAAAGCTCCTAAGATACTGGAAAAATTCTTTAAAATTTAAGGAAATATTAAGAGATGTCTCTGCCTTAAAAGTAGCCTATGTATACTACAGTCAAACAACAGGAGTTGACCACAGGAAATGTTTTATGACATTCTGTATTATGTCATAAAATACTTTATGATGATTTTTATGCCATTAACTTTCTATAAAATTTGCCAAATTTCAATTCCATAGGAGTAGTGGATTCTGGTTGCATTCTGTAAGTTTCTCCATTTGAGCTACCTTGGTTGAAAATATTTTGCTCTATAATACACCATTTTGCCCAGTTAAAGGTTACAGACAAAGGTTTTGGTAGTACATAGAAAGAGTTCAGTGGGAACCTAGTTCCAAATAAGGCTCCATAAAATTGTAGTTAATTGGATCCAAATAAAAAGTGGAGTGGAGCAAGGAAATTGTACCAGTTTTGAAAATCTTCTGTCTGGTTCAGCTACTTTATCTGATGTAAATAGATTCATTTGTTACATCATAAACCTATATCACTGTGAAGTCATGAACCTCTTAATCTGAAATTTGTCAAAAATCCAGAGGATACTCATTAGAATTTATCACAGAAGGTTTGAGATTGGACATCTGAATTATGTGGTTTTAGGAAACTCTTATCTCTCTGCTTTTCTTTTGGGTTGGAAAGCAACTCATCAATTTTTTGGAGTAGCATAACAGATTATTAAAAAGAGTAATTTTGCAAATTAAATGGAATACACCCAGTTAATACTATTGTAGTTCAATAATAAAATAATAATGTGTTCATTTCACACTAAGATGAAATAAACTTGTGATATTTTATTGGGGGTGAATTAAATTGCCAAGTGCAGCCAGTCACTGCCCCCAATTAAGAGTGCATCAATTTTATGTGTATATTTGTGGCATCTGTAATTGTTTTGTTTTCTTTTTCTTTTCTTTTAAAGATGCATGCTTAAAATGGCTGGCAGCTGATTGGGATTTTTCTTTCCTTTTCTTTTTGTAGTATTGAAATTCTTCTTGATGACATTTTTTCCAGTTAGCAATCTCTCTGACTCTTCACAATCAATCTCTTCAGCTTAGGTCAAATTCCAGGCTGTACATGTAGAATTGTAGCTATTTATTTTTCATATTGGCTTGCATTACCTGGCAATCACCCACCCCCATAGAATGTCCTCTGTTTTTATTTCATCTCCTTATTCTCCACTGCTGTTATCTCTTAGGAACCACATAAGGACAATAGGCTTCCCTCCTTCAAACAGAAGCCTGGGTACAGTATCTGAATTCTGATGGTAGATATTAAACATGAGTTTGTCATCCACTGCTCCTGTTTTCCAGCTAATGCTTAGCTTTATGGCAACCATATGGCTTTTTGCAAGACAAAGGGACATAGACCAAGTAAAGAAACAGGAGACTGAGATCAGTGGTAGAAATAATATTCCCTGGACACATGTGCCAGACTGCTTTTGATGGCTCTCTTCCCTCCCCCATCCACCCCCATTTTCTCCCTAGCAATAAGCCTCTGTCTGAGCAGATGTGTTCATCAGGACAAATTATAAGGGTGTAAAATGACTTCTTCAGTTTTCTTTTTGATCCTCGCTGATTGACAACTAAAAAAAAAGAAAAGGAATCAGCCCCAGAGAATCAGTATGCAGCAAACTTAGGAAGAAAAAGCAGGAGGAGGGGAAGAATCTATTAGGAATACGCTTTGTTTTGAGTTCTCTGGCACCCAATCATACTTCTAAGCCTTTACAAACTGGCAACTAGCAGCTGTCAGCTCTAATCATCCTGCATAATCGACTGAAACCTGCACATCAAGCCGATGGGAAGGGCTGTGGAATGTGCTTGGCTCCCCAGAGTGTTTTGTGAGCCAGAGGCCACAGATGACAAGTGTTTGGGTCCTCAGCAGATCTTACTGAGTAGATTTATTGGGATTTCATTGGAGGCATGGCCTGGCATGAATTCAGCAACTCTTTACTGAACCCCCAAATCATGGAAGTAACTAAAGTAAATTCGGGTAGTCCTTGACTTAGCAACAGTTCACTTAGTGACAATTCAAAGTTACAACTGCACTGAAAAAAGTGACTTGTGTGATCATTTTTCACACTTATGACCGTTGCAGCATCCCCCATGATTACATGATTAATATTTGGATGCTTGGCAACTGGTTCATATTTATGATGGCTGCAGTGTCCTGAGGTCATGTGATCCCTTTTTGTGACCTTCTGACAAGCAAAGTCAATGGGGAAGCCAGATTCACTTAGCAACCACGTTACTAACAAGCTGCAGTGATTCACTTAGCAAATGTGGTGAGAAAAGTTGTAAAATGGGGCAAAACTCACTTAACAAATTGGTCGCTTAGCAACATAAATTCTGGGCTCAATTGTGATCGTAAGTCGAGGACTACCTGTATCAACGTCTGGTTTTACAGGTAGTCCTCAACCTAGGAATCATACTTAGGACCAGAATTTCTAAACAAGGCAGTTGTTAAGTGAGTCGCACAAAGTGTATGACCTTTTTTTGTTAGGGTTGTTAAGCAAATACTTCAGTGGTTAAGTGAAGAATGCGGTCATTAAACATTAAAACTGATTTTTCCCTTTGACTTTGCTTATCAGAAGCTGACTGGAAAGGTTGTATGACCCTGACACTCCACAATTGTCAAGTGCCTGAATTTTCATGTGACCACGGGGATGTGGCTGTAACAGTTAAAAGTGGCATTTCAGATGGTCACTAAACAAATGGTTGTAAGTTGAGTTGACTACCTCTGCTGCAGCCTTCCCTAACCTTTTTGGTGTGGCCACAGCGGGAAAGGGGCAGTGATAGTTTCATGCATGCAACCTACATCTGCATATGCGCAAATGAAGCTTTGCACGCTCACCCACCACTTTTCATGTCCTGGTTCCCAGCAGGCCATGGACCGGTACCATCTGTGGGGTTGGGGATCCCTGCACTACTGGATATACTTCTGCCTTATGTTGCTGTTGCCCTATACAAGTGATGGCTAACCTTTTTGCCATCACGTGCCAAAAGCGCAGGGAGCGTGGGGAGGTCACGTGTGCCCATGCCTACACCCATAATTCAATGCCCTGTGCCCCACCCCCCCATGCATGCGTGCACTGACCCCTGCGCTCCCACTTTTGGCATGCAATGGCAAAAAGGTTACTGGTGAGCCTGGTAGATCTATTTTTTGCCTTTCTAGGAGCTTGGGGAGGGTGAAAATGGCCTCCCACACCCACCCAGAGGCCCCCCAGAGGCCGGAAACAGCCCATTTCTCAACTTCTGGTGGGATCAGAAAATCAGCTGGAGCTCAGCTAGGGTAATGCTCATGTGCCCACAAATATGGCTCTGTGTGCCATCTGTGGCACGTGTGCCATAGCTTCGCTATCACAGCCCTAGACACTCCCTAAAATTCCTATATAAAGAAATATGTTTTGGCCTTTGATACAGTATTCAATCCTAATTTACCCACTTAGACTTAAGAAGAAAGTTTTTCGGTACAAAGTTGAGACTTTGGAACAGGGTTATTTAGAAACTAGTTCTGCACTACTAAATTCTAATTCAGTAACCAAAAATATTTGTGTTTCCAGTAAAACGGTAAAATAGCATTCCTGTAATCTTTGTGGTAGTTATTTCCTGGCTTGCTTTAAAGCAGGCCTGTCAAACTGTGGGCCAGATGCTTCACGTACAAACCACGCCCATCCAAGCTTCCTCAAAGGCAAAAACATTGTGATACGCCACGATACATCACATGACGCGATCGAGTTTGACACCCGATCGAGTTTAAAGGGTTGACAAAGTTACAACCCTAGATGGATCCAGATGCCTATTGTGATGGTTACTCATGTTTTGACCACGTCTCGGTTTGATTACACAGTCTTCCAATATGAAACAGTATGTCAATTCAGAGCGCCAGGCATTACTTATACAACATAAAACTGGCTTACCTGCACCATCTGGCTGAGGTTGAATCTACTGTCCTGTAAAAACATTGCAAGAAGGCCTGCTGGGTCCCCACTCTGACTGAGGGTAAGGGGACAAGAATTGTACTCCTATACTAGCCTATTCAGAAAGTCGGCAGTTCAGCAGTTTGAATCCCTAGTGCTGCATAACGAAGTGAGCTCCCGTTACTTGTCCCAGCTTCTGCCAATCTAGCAGTTGGAAAGCACGTAAAAAATGCAAGTAGAAAAATAGGAACCACCTTTGGTGGGAAGGTAAGAGCGCTCCGTGCACCTTTGGTGTTTAGTTATGCCGGTCACATGACCATGGAGACGTCTTTGGACAGCGCTGGCTCCTCAGCTTAGAAATGGAGATGAGCACCGCCCCTAGAGCCGGAAACGACTAGCACTCGTGTGGGGGAACTTTTACCTTTATATACTAGCCTATGCAGCTTCTTCTCTTTTGGCATTTCTCAAAGCCACTGAAACAATCCAACACCACTTTGCTTTTAACCATAGCCATCCTGGGTTTACAAATAGAATTGGGTTTTTTCAATACTTTGCCCCCACACCCACCCTGGAATCTGAAGATGTTGACAGGCTGCCGAAATTGTTAAACAAATAAACAAACGGAGTTGATATTTTTAGCATGGACTCTGGAGATTTGGGACTGTTAAAAGTGGGGGTTGGATTCATATTTCACATTAAGTCAAAATAGATGAGACGTAAGTAAGTTATAGCACTCCAGATGTTATTGAACTATAACTCCCAGCATCCTTTGTTATTGACAAAGCTTCCTGAGAATGCTGGAAGTTGTAATCCAAGACTAAGCAGGTGCATCATGCATCGAATACTACAGATTTAATTAAAAGCAAAAGGATAAGTGGACCTTTTAGTAAGTAAAGAACTCAGAAGAAAAGATCTTAAAAACATTGATCTCCTTTGGGTCTAAGCTTCTTTTTTTTTAAATGGTAATTAACTTTTTTTTGAAGCAAAAAAATAAAATAAAATCAAGGCATTGTATATAAACTGAGCAACGAATAAATAATAAATAATACATTACTTTGCGACACTGTTTCACAGCAAATTCTGGCTAAGGATTATTAAAGGAAGTTTTGGAAATGAAACTGCCTTATATCATACACCCCTCTCCTATCATGCTACAATTTGAGTGTCGACTGATCTTGGAACTTGATTTTCACAACAGGTAAAATATTTCTTGATGTTTTAATGATTGACTTGTTGAATCGGCTGACATAAAATGTAGCAAAGATAGCCTATTGCTTTCTTGATAACGTGGGGCTGAGTGCACTGAAAGGCTGTGACATGCTATGCACTGCAGGCAAAGCTACCAAGTGGTTGACTAGGCAGCCATCTTCTTTAATTCATACACACATTGCCAAGACTTTGATGATTCAGTATGTTTTATAGCTCTGTTTAAGCTGTTTAATGTACGGGAACTGCCACTAATCCGGGAAAGATGGACTAGAAACTAGCTACTTCATTCCTATTGGCTAGTAGGAACTCAAAAGTAAATAAGAGGATAATTAGTCCCCTAATGGCAATAGATTGAAGACCTGCATAGGGGGGTGTTCACTTGCCGCTGTTTTATTAGTGAGATTCATATGACCACTGATTTGAAATTGTTTCAGGCTTGTTCGCGAGATTTCCCCCACCACAAAAGAGCCCTCTTTCATTCCTTTGTTTAGATGCCTGCCTGTTGGTTTAAAGTGTGTGATTAACAAATGGGGTGGGGAGGGGGGCACTAAACTGGCAGCTGAAATCAAGACCATAATGTTTTGAATGGCTCCGTGGTAGTTGATTTGTTTTCCTCAATTAAAAAAAAAAAAGAAAGCCCTTGCATGAGATTTCCCCAAAGTGTAAGCAGAGATAGAAGTGCTGCATCCCCATCAAACTGGTACCAACCCAGCCCTGAAGCCGAGCTGCCAAAACTGAGCTGCAAAACTATGGATGACTGCCAGATGCCCAGAATTTGAGTTTTATAGCAGTGCGTTGCTGCCATTTAGTGAGTGTCTATATTTCTGCAGCACAGATCTAATAGCCCTGCTATAAGGCAAGGTTATATTGTTTGCCTTGCCTGGCAGGATTTTGAGGCAGCAGGCCCAGTTTTTGTGTTTCCGCTTTGCAAAAGGAAAGTTTCCTGGATAAGATAACACCTTACACCCCCTCTCAGTCATACCAATAGTGTTGGATCTGAATTGCTCACTTCCTTGTTCTGTTCCTCTGGGCCTAATCCATAGTTTGGAGGGAGACAGCTGGTGCTGCCCCTTGCTCTTCACTTGCTTGGAGGGTGGGTGATTAAAGAATGGGAGCAAGGAGAAAGAGTGCTCTCTAAATATGGGTCTCAACATCAGTCTGACAGTATTAATCCCCATCTCCAGTCCTTTGGGGATGCATTAATGAGTTGCAATTGCCAATTATCTCCAAACAGTTGGCACTTTCCCCACGTCTGGGAGTGTCATTTGGAGATTACACCTCAGAGAGCATAAAATCTTGGGGTATTTCTACTGCTTTCGCACCAAGAGGATATTTGTCAATGAAAATCAGGCCCAAGAGGAATTCTGAGGCCAAAGGATGTATAGGCAAAGAGAGTGGGTATCTGTAAACGAAAACAGTTTTGGGTACAGTCAGGGTAGATGTAAGACTGATTAAAAGAGGCAATGCCGCCCTGTTTTCTGCCCTTTTAAAAATTCACTGAAAAGGCAGTACAGTAAGAAGCTATTTCAGACAAGCCTTGTCAGAGCAATTAAGCAGCTTCACTTTTGTGGCTTTACTGATGATTTTGCATCCATTTGGGGGTAGTTCCCTGTCTCAGCTGATATCCTGATGCCAAAATGCAAAATAAGCATTTTTGTTCACTAAATCTAACCTCAGAACAACTTGAAGTAGGCATATCTTTGGCAGTTACGATATGAGCCTATTACACACACAAATATTCTTCTCAGTTGTTAAATACTAGGCCTTCTCCTATCTAAAATGTGCTTACTGGCAATTTTCCACCTCTCTTATTCAGAGAAATAAGCAGGTTGCCTGGATCTACCTGATGACCATCTGGCAGGGACATTTTTGATCTTCCACCGATCTCCTGCACAGCTTTGTGATATCTGTATTGGTGGGTCACCTGGTACTTTTCACTGGGTTTGCTTCCAGGTCTAATCCTCAAATCCTCAATGGACTTTGCCCACATAGAACCAACAAGACACTATGGCAGGGAGTAGGCTCATTATAGACTTATTTTTTGTGAACATTACTTGAGTGAGATGATGTAGACAAGTTCATTGGAATTTAGAGAGCATGTATTGAGCATACTCTCCAAGTGGCTGTTATGTGGAAATGATCTCTTCTCAACAAAATCGCCATGGTTACAACAATAGAGGTAGTCCCTGACTTATTACCATAATTGAGCCCAAAATTTATGCTACTAACCAGGACAGTTGTTAAGTTAGTTTTGCTCCATTTTACAACCTTTCTTGTCATAGTTGTTAAGTGAATCACTGCAGCTGTTAAATTAGTAACACAGCTGTTAACGGAATCTGATTCCCCATTGTCTTTGCTTATTAGAACTTCCCAAAAGGTGATTATATGACCCCAGGACAGGGGTGGGCAATTGTAGCTCTTTTACGACCTGTGGACTTCAACTCCCAGAATTCCTGAGACAGCCAAGGCTGTCTCAGGAATTCTGGGGGTTGAAGTCCACAGGTCGTAAAAGAGCCACAATTGCCCACTCTGCCCCAGGGCACTGCATCTGTCATCAGCATGAGCCAGTTGCCAAGCATCAGAATATTGATCACGTGACCATGGGAATGCTGCAACGGTCATAAATGTGAAAAAAAGTCAGATGTCATTTTTTTCAGTGCCATTGTAACTTCGAATGGTCACTACATGAATGGTTGTAAATCAAGGATTACATGTATATTTACCAGAAGATGAACACCTGCCCCCTCCATACTCTTTCCCAACCCAGTGGGGCCTTTGTGGAATGCCAAATCATTACTGAGTTAAATAAGAGGCAAGAAGATAGTGCTTTGCCCTGCAGTGTCAATATAATACTTGTTCGTTTGAAAAGAAACTTCTAAAGCAATCGTGTGGGACATCTAATCAGCAGTAAAAGAAGTAGAGAAGCATGGCTGGCTGGGGAAATCTGGGAGTTGAAGTCCACAAGTCTCAAAGTTGCTAAGGTTGGACACCCTAAAAGGTTTTTGAAACCCCTGTGGGTGCCTCAAAACTTGGAAGGAAAATGGGAAAAAGGCTCTCCAAAGAACTAAATAGAAACAAACTCTGGACTGTGTCCTGATATGAGTTGTAGCCTTTGGTTCTCCATATAAGTGAAAGAGTAGAGATGTATCCTGGCACAGAGAAGAACTGAATCCTACAAAGGTTAAATGTAAAGGTTTCTCTGTCCAGTTGTGTCTGACTTTAAGGTGCTCATCTCCATTTCTTAGTTGAGGGAGCCAGCATTGTCTAAAGACATTTTCCATGGTCATGTGGCCAGTATGGCTATATGCCAGGGCCCACAGGACCAGGCTGGAAATATGAAAGAACCAGCCTGTGGTGCCTCTGCCAGCTAAAACAGGACATGTGCACCAGTGGTGGGTTGCTACCGATTCGCCCTGGATCAGGCGAACCGATAGTGGTGGCGGCAGGAGGCTCCACCCACCCGCCTGGACGTCTTTGCGCAGATGTGCACATGTCCACAAGCAAACTGGTAGCGACCAAAATTGAAACCCACTACTGGTGTGTGCCCCCCCCATGGCCTGTTTTGGCTGGCAGGCTGCTGCAGGAGGTGTCCATCCTGTCTCCCCCACCACCACCAGCCTATGGAGAACTCTAATGCTGAACCAGCCCTTGAAGAAATCCAGGTTGACATCCCTGCTCTACGCCAAAGGTGCATGGAACATTGTTACTTTCCCACCGAGCAATCTACTCACATTTTCATGCTTTCGAACTGCTAGGTGGGCAGGAGCTTGAGCAGGAATGGGAGCTTACCCCATTGCGTGGCTAGGGCATAGCTATCTAGAACATCCACTAACTTCTCTTCCATTTAATTATTCCTGTTCATACTAGTGGAAATGCCATTTGAGGTGCCCTGGATTGGAAAATACAGGCAGCTAAGCATGGGTTTGCATAGAAATTTATTGTCATGGTGATCTAAAATTATAAACGGCGTTCCAGCTTTGCACAAGCCTACTGAGCAATATTCCTTTCACAGCCAAAAAAGGAAGAAACAAAGGGTGAGAGAGAAGAGGAGGGTGGCCATGTGAGTTGTCCCCATCACAGCCTACCTTTTTGCCCGTTTGAGTTCAGGTTTTGACATGGCATCCCCAGAAGAGAGAATATTGCAACTTTGAAAGGAGTGTTGGATGGAGAAAGCTGCCAGCCTCCCTGTCCACTCTGCCTGCTCTTCACTTACCTCATAATCTGAGAGAACAATGTCAGCCCCTGGCAGTCCCTCCAAAGAGAGACCCATGATTGAGTAGGAACTTTCCTTTCTAAGAGAATTATGTATGGACTTTAGGGCAGCTGTGACAGCGGATGATGCTTTCTTTATACACACACTTAATGTTGCTACATTGCTACCAGGAGCTTCAATCACAATTTCTCATCTATCTCTCGGCCCCATCAACAGAATAACTATATTCAACCTGAGTGGTAGTTTTTTGTATAGTAAGATGAAATGTATTTAATGGAGGAACAGGGTACTTTAAAGTATTTAAACCAAATAAAAATTATGCAAATGAAATTTACTGGTTTGAAGCAACATTAAAAAGATGATGGAACATGTGGAGATGCCTAAATTAACCTCTTTGATTAGAAGGGGGGAAAATAATGATTATGTTTATGGCTGACTGGAAAGCCCTTATAGACTTTTAGGATAAAACAGGGGGGGAAATGCATGTATGGTTTTGGGGTTTGATGGTTAGAAAAAATCTGGATAATAGAGTGAATTCTCTTTTGTAATCATAGAGCAAGGGTCAGCAACCCGCGGCTCTGGAGCCTCATGTGGCTCTTTCATCCCTCTGCTGCGGCTCCCTGTTGCTGGTCAGCTCCACAATTGATAGGGGTTTCGATTAGGACAGGTAGAGGAAAAAGGAGCCACACTAGGAGGAGACTGTTGGGGGAACCAGACTTCCGGTTGGCTCCAGAATTGAACGGGGGCTTCCAATTAGGACCTTTGTGGCTCTTTGAGTGTTTAAGGTTGCCGACCCCTGTCATAGAATAAGAGACAAATTTGTAATTGCACTTGTATTTGCTGCAAAGGAAATCAGAAGCTTTTTTCTGTTTCTTTTTATTCTTTCTTTCTGCAGTTCTTCCTTCCTTCCTTCCTTCCTTCCTTCCTTCCTTTCTTTTCTTTCTTTGCTGCTTTTACTCTTTATTAGTTTGTAAAACTTTCAATAAAAAAGCATTTTAACAAAATGAAGCAACATTAAAAATGGAAGGCCACCAAGGCCTTAACATTGTGATTACCAAATTGCACTGTTTGCTTTCAGAGGAAAAGCAACATGGCTGGTAGAGCTGAAATCTTTACTAGTCAAAAGATGGGAGGGTATGGCTGCCAGCAGGTAAATAATTATGATCAAGAATAAGCTGTCATCAGTCAGTGCCTGTATACATTCAACTTTCTCCAAACTTGTGGGCACCAAGAAGTATTAGACTCTCATAAGCTGTAGCCAGTAAAATCAGTGGTACTGATGGTTAGGAATAATTAAAGTACAAATCCATAATCAAGTGTAGGAAAGTTGCATTAAGGAAGGGTGTGGATGTGTGTTATTATCATATTCAGAAGGAGCAAGAGGCTTCAACTTGAGTGCAGAATTACATTCCGTCATATCCTTTTTCAAAGTCAAGTCACCTTGGAGTCAAGCTTGACTCTTGTTGAGCTACATATATGCAGTTTCCTTCGTAAACATAGGAAATAGTTTGCAGTTGCCTTATTTCAGGGTGTTGTTTGGACTTCTAACTTTAGCTCACAGCCCCAGATGGCCCCATCCAGGTACTAACCAGAGTCAACCCTCCTTAGCTTTCTGTTGATCAGCCAAAATTAACAAGGTACACAACCTAATTGGACTCTCCTTTTACTGGGCCTGCAAAAAATTTGGTGGGTCAATAAGCTAGTAAAAGAAAAAGGCACTTTTGCTGTTGGTATTGGTGTTAAAAAGGGACACTTGACCTGCCAGTGGGTGTTAAGTAGACAGGTCAAATTTGGAGGGGGTTACATTGCTTCTGAATAAGTAGTAAGTGATGCCCTTTGGGGTTCTGTAGCAAAAGACCAGCAGGGTCTGCACTCCTTGTCCCCTTTTCTCTTTGGTTACCTTGGTGATATGCAGGGAGCTGTTGCTAAGCAACAGTTTCAAGTTAACACACAGGGAGAACAAGAAAAGGCTTTAGCTGTGTTTTTGTGTATGGCCGTCTGCATTTACCTTGATGCTCAGATGCACAAGGTAAGGGCAGTTCAGTCAGAGAACCTTAAAAATCAGGATTCAAATATAGAGAAACTGAAGGAGAAGAAAGCTTTCCCTACTTTCTCCACCCCAGTATGTAAGGACATATTGGTTTTGAAGGGGAATAATCGGTTCATATATTACAAATTGTTCTAATATTCCCTACAAGTGGTAATGCTTTGAATGTGCTCTGGCTTATAGTAATTTCTATTACCATAGCAACTTTCCACATCGCTATCGTCCGCCCCACCCCCCAGAAAGTATCCCTCAGAATTCTGGTTTTAAGATTGTTGGTTTGTCAATGTCGGTCCCTCATAAACATTCACATGTCCAATATAATGGTAACCAAACCCATTTTCACAGGAGACCACAGACAATAGCCAACCATTTTAATGCCAGAAATAACTCATTAGAAGCAATATTTTGTACAAGGCAGACAGGGCTGGAATAAGGTTTCAGATTTGATTCAAGCCATTCAGTGAGCTCATACTTGTCTTAGCTTTAATCCAAACTCACTAGATTACCTCAGGAATCTGGAAAGTATTGGATGTTTATTCCATGTATTTGGGTTTATAGTGCTATGTTCAAGTAAGAGATTTTCTTTGCTTGACAGCTCAACTTCTTTCTGGTCAGGCTTGCTTTGAACTTCTCCTGTTTTAGGTCTCATATTGAAGTTAGTTCTTGCCATCTAGGATGGATGTGATTGCAAGTCAACTTGGTGCCAATCTCACCTTTTCCTTTTGTAATTCAGGCATTCAGTACATTCTCATGAGAATTCACATAGAACCCTTGGACAAACATAGATCACAATCCGGGTCTGCTGTTCCCATTTCTCCAACACAATAGCAATAGCACTTAGACTTATATACCGCTTCACAGTACTTTACAGCCCTCTCCAAGCAGTTTACAGAGTCAGACTATTGTCCCCAACAACAATCTGGGTCCTCATTTTACCAACCTTGAAAGGAGGGAAGGCTGAGTCAACCTTGAGTGGTCAAAATCAAACTGCTGAACTGCCGGCAGCTGGCAGTCAGCAGAATTAGCCTGCAGTACTTCATTCTAACCACTGCGCCACCACACTTCAGTCACCAATATATTGTCTAGTGTGCTTATTTTTCAGGCTAGTGGTCTTCTCGATTCCAAGCATGCTCAAAATCTTGGCACATTAATGTTTAGAAATAAGGACAGCGCGGTCTGAAAATAAATACAAATGACCACTTAGCCCAGAGTGCACGTAACTACAATTGACAGAATGATGGCAAGAATGATAATTGGTTTTAAAAATGGCTGGGAAGTGAACTTTAATGACCTCAGTGGCTGCAGTAGACACTTCAAAGTGTATTTTGCATACAGAGAACTCTGCAGGTGGCCGGGTGAGGCTGGTCTACTTCCATTGCTGGGCATCTTACAGGAATATGCAAATAGCAGAGCCATGTTGCACAAATGTTTCAATGAGTCTGGAAAAGAGCATGGATGCACACAAGCATCCATGGTTACATGATAGAATTTTGCCCATTAGTTCGTGTATTTTAAATCTATAACGTCCGCTGTCCTCCAGATGTTCTAAACGCTATCATTTCTACATCTTTTACAATTAGCCACATTAGCTATAGCTAATAGGATTTGACGTCTGAATTATCTGAATCAAATTGCTTACCTTGACAGACGAGAAAACATAAATCTACATGTTTGGTGCTGATAGGCAGACCAATGTCTGCATGCTTTTTTTTCTTCATTCTGTTACTAATTTCTAAAAAGAGTGATACTGGAAGAAGAAAATTCTGTTTGGAAGCCTATGTTGTCTGACTTCTAATCCTTCTGCAGATTTGTTTTAGTGAAGAAAAATAGTTTATGTATGCTCAGAGACTTCCTTTCAAGCTTAAACAATTTAAGGGACACAAATGTAGTACTATGATCTACTTAATTTTTTGACATTTATCTGGTTTGTTCCCCCCTTCTATGCATGGCAATGTTTTTCTTTGATTTGCTTATATATCTATTGCCTCTTTATCTCTCCTCATACCATCTCTTGCTCCGCATAAATGTCAGAATTGGCAAAGATCTTTCATTCCACTCCCAAGTAACTGAATGCTTTAGAAATTTGGTAAAGCTAAACCTTGGCCACCAACAACGAAGTAATTACCCAGACTTGTTTCTCAGCAGCTTTTCCAAGGTATTGACACAAACACCTGCCTGTAGTTTCACTTTGTGGATTCCCTGCCACTCAAACCTCTTCTTGAGAGGACACTTTCTGCCCTGTTGAGTGCATCCTTTTTCTCTGACACTTGTCTCAAAAACACTGGAAGGGGGTTGCTCACCCACTCGCAGCTGCCCTTCCTGTTCTTCCTGGCCGGCTGAAAGTAGCACAAAGAACTGACTGTTGTGCGTGGGAGAGCTGAAGGGTTGAATGAGTTGTCCTTGCAGAGCAGCTGATGGGACATGAGGAGAAGGACCCCATTGCTGTGTTTCTCTTTAGCATTCCTGCCATCACACTGAGCCCACAATCAAGTATTTGGTCCTGAATTTCCTTTTCTGCTAAGGGGGCTGAAAATGAGGATCTCGTAAAGATGTTATTTGACTCCGTGTGGAGATCAAGAGGGAATGGCCTGTCTCGTTGGGTGGGTATTGATGGGAACGTAGTCTGAACTGCAAGCCAGCATAGTTCAAATTAAAATTGTGTTTTACGGTGATTGGGATCTTGCTGTGTGAGTGCTGACAAACACTATTTGCTGAAGCATCTTCTACCTGCAGTGTGGGAACAGCCACAGCTGCCTCACACAGCTGTTGTAGGAACTGTAGAATTATACTTAACTATTTATTATTAATGTATATCTCTTTTTTCCCTTCCTTTTTTCCTTTTAGAGGCTGTGGCAAATAGCCAAGAATGGACTCTTAGCCGCTCTATCCCTGAGCTACGCTTGGTAAGTTTGTTCTCCTTTGTTCCTAGTTTCTTTCTCACTCATGGTGCCACATGTTTATTCCTTAAACTACAGCTCTTCAGGACAAGAATCTGTCCTCTGAGGTTTTTGTAAATGACCAGTCAACTTGATGGAGCTAATTCACAGATAGGACTTTGTGACCCTTTTGGAAGTTGACCTACAACTTCCAGAAGACCTAGCCAACAAGGGCAATAGTGAGGATTGCTGGGAGTTGTATTTCAGCAAGCATCTAGTGAGCTACAGATTTTCCAAACTTGGCTAAGGAAGTGACACAAAACATTATCTGTATCTCTCGATCATCTATCCAACTCTGTCTCTAACTATCATCTATCTTTATCTATCATCTACCTGTCTATCATGAAGGTTCTCTAACATTACATCAATGCTGTCCTAACACTGATGTTAATACAGGTTGTCCTCAGCTCACACCATTCGTTTAGTGACTGTTCAAAGTTATATATAGCAGCACTAAAAAAAGTGACCTTTGACTATTTTTCACATGACTTACAGCATCCCCATGGTCACATGATGAAAATTTGGACACTTGGCAACTGGCATGTATTTATGACGGTTGCAGTATCCCAGGGTCACTTTTTGTGAACTTCTGACAAGCAAAGTTAATGGAGAAGCCCATTAACAACCATGTTACTAACGTAACAACTGCAGTGATTCACTTAACAACTGTGACAAGGAAGGTCGTAAAATAACTCACTTAATAACTGTCTTGCTTAGCAATGGAAAATTTGAGCTCAATCGTGATCGTAAATTGAGGACTACCTGTAATTAAGTCTGAAGTAATTGATACATAATAGTACTTTTGGAGCTGGTTTGACTTCAGACAAGAGTGATGGAATGAGTGGGCAGGTGAGTGAGTAGCAAGCATTGTTTCATCTTCACCTTTCTGTTCCTGGTCTGCTGCTTATCACTAAGATTGATACTTAGGCTTCCAACAGTTTTCCACAAATATCTTTGGCTCCCACAGCTTATTAAAATCTGCTTCACAATGCATATGGGAATGGAAATATTGTGAATATCAATAACAAATAACAGCCAGTTTGGTGTAGTGGTTTAGGCACCAGGATAGAAACCAGAAAACTTTCTTGAGTTTTAATCCTGCCTTAACGTGAATGCTGGCTGGGTGAGTTTGTGCCAGTCACTCTCTCTGCAGTTATCTCACCCCAAAAGGTTGTTGTTGTGGGGAAAATAGGAAGAGGAAGGAGTATGAGATATGTTCACCACCTTGAGTTATTTATAAAAATAATAAAGGAAGAATTTAAAAAAATATCTAATCTAACAACACTGACCAGACTAAAAAAATGCCTCTCCTCTTCAGGGGATCCTATCATAAGGGGAATTATCACTCTTGAGAACTGCAGACTTGGTGATGAACCATTATTTGGGGGTGAAGAGTAAAGTACCTGGGTGGTAAGGACAACAGATTCTAAAGCACCATGCTTTCACTTCACACCACCCATTGGAATTGGACTGCAGCTCCTGTCATTCCCAGCCAACATATAGCTAGAAGCCCTACTCATGCTGGCTAGCAGTTGGATGGAAGTTGTCCTCCAATGACTCAGTGGAGAGCATCAAAGTTGAGAAAAATGCTGCCTTAACAGCTCCAGAAAGCCAAGGATGGAGAGTTTCATCCTGAAATGACTTGTGCTCTTCAACCTCCACAGGGTGTCCTTGGAACCATCAAGAGTGGCAAATCAGCCCTAGTTCACCGCTACTTGACCGGATCCTACTTGGGCCTTGAACCTGCAGAAGGTGAGCTCCTTCCCTCCCTCTTTCCCAAACTGAAGCATCTTCTCTGTAGCCAAGCCTTCATTCGGCCCTTTGGGGTTTTTCTTTTCCTCACAAAGCTGAAACACTGGAAAGCCCAAAGGGGACAGAAGGGCTGTGTGAATGGAGAAAAATAATTTATTGTATTTAGATATGTAATGTAAAAAGTTAGAGAAAGCCTGCAGGACTTCTGGAATTTTTCCCACTTACTTAATAGCGGTAGAACTCTGGGTCACATAACTAGGAAGGAGGAGGGCTTGGAATAGTTCCATAGAGATAGATGCTCCCAGGGATTCCCACCCCCCTCCACATCTTTTTCCTGATTCTGGCCCAATTTTTAACTTAATCTTTCTTTTGCTGACTTTTCCCCTTTGTTCAGGTTTGGTTCCATTCTGTTCTTTTGGGGAGAGTATTTCTGCTGGCAGGCAAGCAGGCACATAGAGTTCTGAATCTCTTTACATGGTTTCCTCCAAATAGTTCATTAGGTTGGAAAGAATAAAAAGGGGGACAGCCAGCTTCCTTTTCATCCTCAGCCATAATCGCTCAGTAGGTGACTAGGAATAATTTATATCAGCCCAACCTTTCCTGGTTGGGGCCGGGGGAGGGGGGTCGGAGAGAGTGGAATTGAGGAGGGAGCTATATGCCTCTTGCCTTGAGCTCTCAAAGAAAATAGTTGATATAAATCTAATAAATCTAATAAATCAATTCATGCATAAATATTTTGCCTTCTATTTTTCAGGGGGCCAATTCAAGAAAGAGGTCGTGGTGGATGGTCAGAGCCATCTTTTGCTGATTCGAGAAGAAGCTGGGCCACCAGATGCTAAGGTATGACTCCCTTGTTGGCCCCGAAGCTTGCAGTAGGCCGAGACCTAGAGCACTTTAGCTTTTTGTGAAACAGTTGTAGTTGAACTGGCAGGACTTATGGATTTATGGAACAAGCTTATTTTGCTGTAGCAATGTTTCCCCTCATCCAGGGACTGAGGAATTGTAATTCTGAAGAGAGGAAATAGACTTAGTTTTGAAATTTACAGCTATGCTGGCCTGGTTAGAATTCACGTACTTAGCCCTAACCCTAACCCTAACCCTAACCCTAACCTTAACCCATGAGCTATTTCTGAATCAAATGTTTTCCTTTAGCTGGCTGGTAGTTAACACAATCTTTCCCACGTACCACAATGCACAGTACCTAAGCTATCATACCCTGTATAAGGGAAAGGGCTCTTTTCAATCCAAGCTGTCATGGAGGGACAACTGTTGCATGCAGAAAGGTCACAGCTACAGAAATAGATTGATACCTGTCTTCTGTGGGCTGCTTCACCTCACCTTTAAAAAGTTCTCCCCCATTTCAGCAGTTATAGTTAAAAAAAAAAACTTGAATACTATGAGAAGTTTTTATATATTTTTTTTATAAAAGGAGTTTTCAGTACTACTTATGATACACATTTCACTTGCAAATTTGAATGAAATACAGATAGTCCTTGACTTACAATCATTCATTTAGTGCAGTGGTGGCTTTCAAAATTTTTTACTACCGGTTCTATGGGTGGGGCTTGGTGGGCATGGCATGGTTTGGTGAGCGTGGCTTGGTGGGCATGGCTTGGTAGGCATGGCAGGGGAGGGATACTGTAAAATCTCCATTTCCAACCCACTCCAGGGGAAGGTTACTGCAAAATCCCCATTTCCTCCCAATCAGCTAGAACTTGGGAGGCAGGGAATAAATGGGGGGCGGGGCCAGTCAGAATTTTTCCTACCGGTTCTCCGAACTACTCAAAATTTCTGCTACTGGTTCTCCAAAACTGGTCAGAACCTGCTGAAACCTACCTCTGATTTAGTAAAAGTTCAAAGTTACAATGCAGGGGGAAAAAAATGACTGATGAGTTTTCGCATTTACGACCGTTGCAGCATCCCTGTGGTCACATGATCAGAATTTGGCCATTTGGCAACTGGCATCTATTTATGACAATTGTACTGTCCCAGGGTCATGTGATCACCATTTGTAACCTTCCCAACCAGTTTCTGAGAAGCAAAGGCAATGGGGAAAGCCAGAAATGATTGCATGATGATAGCCAAATCTGGCCTTAGGTTCTGCCTCGGTTTAACTTCCCAATAAGCAACCGAGTCGGAAAATAATTTAAAAGCCGTTTATTGGGGTACCCTGATAAAGTGGGATATTGCTATGAAAAAGGAGAGAGAACCTTGAGTCCCAGGTTACATTCCTTTTTATAATTAATACAACAAAGAAAAATAAAAGAGGAAAGTTGGTTGGACAAGATAAGAGTAACCCCTCCTTGCACAGTAAATCAACCACAAAGCTTTTTTGAATTTAGATAACCAAATGTCAAGTTGACACTTAGAAACGTTTTCTTACCAGAAGATAGTATCCAGATATCCTTCTGTAAATTAGGTTTTCAGTTTTATGAAAGTTAAAAGCTATCTAATCAATCCATACAACCATAGGATAAAAGTTTTCCTACATTCCACTCTGTAATGAGCCTGAACATAGAAAATAAGTCAAATTAATACACAACATAATTGTATTAGTTAACAAATTACAAAATCCATGTCATGTGCCCCTCAATGATCACTTAACAACTGCAGTGTTTCACTTAATGACTTGTGGCAAAAAAAAGGTTGTAAAATGGGTGCAATTCAGTTAACAACGCTTAGCAAGATAAATTTTGGACTTAATTTTGTTCGTATGTGGACTTGTATTTACTAATCTGGAAGTCACCACAGAATCTGTCAAGACTTAGAATGAAGCCACAAGCTCCCTGAATTCTTAGATTGGAATTTATTCCAAACAATTACAATGGCTAAAAATCTTACAAAATCATTACATCTTCTAGGATAGGTGGTGGAACCCGAATCTGAAAAGGTTGTTGTCTCCTGTCAGTGAAATGACCATTCACACTTTCTATTCAGGGCCAGCCTATTCTCAGAGAACAAAGAAGCAATCTTGGGCAATCAGTGCTGGGATATAGCGAGGTCTTAAGAAGATAGCATTCTGTATGCCACACGGTTTGCCTTAACCAGAAGCAAATTTCCTGCTACCTTCCAGATATTTTGGGCCACAAGTCTCACAATACTTTGCCATTAATCATAGTGGCTGAGGTTAATAGACATTGGAATCTGAAACATCTGGAGTTTGTTTACTGCTGCCCTAAATTAATTTCTTTTGAGATATCTCCACTCTGCATGCATGGAGACCTCCAGACGTATGCATACTCATTTGATTTCCACCACCCCCCTTAAAAAAAGAGGAAAAATTGTGGAATGATTTACAGATATCCACATGTGACCTGTCTGTGTCTTTCAAACTTCTTCAGGTCACAGAAATTATTCCCTCCCTCCCACCACCCCCCCTAAGTAAAACCTAGAGCTATTAATCATGAGGCATAGATCTAGTGACTGAAAATTGGCTGTGTCCAAGTGAATCCCTTTTTTTTTTTTTCGCCCCAGTCTCTTGTGGAAGCCCATCAATTGCTTGTAGAATCCTAGGTTCTGTGAAACACACGCTTTGAAAAACTCTGGTTTACAGTTTATAGTTTATCTTTTCTTTGCCAAACAAAGCATTTTGGTGGGATAATCTGGAGGTGTTGGGGGCCATGGACATGCACATTCACTCCTCCACTCTACAGATCAGACTTTCAGCCCAATAACTGTCTGCCTATGTGTTTCAGGCAGCTGTTCTTTTTCTCAGCTTGCTTACGATGGTCTGGGAAAGACTCAAATTATTCATAGATGGAAGAATCTGGAAATTACAGCCTTCTTGAAATCCTGGCAGTTCTAATGAAAAGGCTACCCCATGTTTAGCTTGCATTGAAAACAAGCTCTTCCCATTGCAAGAGAAATTCTGCGGACCCAACCAGACTTGATGGGAGCAGCCATTTCTGACATTCAGTTGTCTGGCTCATTCATGTAAAAAGAAAAGATGGTAGAAGTGTGTCTGGTTTTCTTTCCAAAGGAGGGTGTGGGTGAGGGGAGCTCATTTGTCACCCCAACTCTTATGAATCAGCCAGGCTAGGAGCAAAGTGTCTTGGGCAACTGCATGTAAGGAAAAGAAAGGTCTCAAACCTCTTACCACGCACTCCCTTTTAATTTAAAATTGGATATCTCCTCTCCATCTTATGGATAAACAAGCATCTCAGTATATAAAATCAGTGTCACTTAACGCCCTGCAGCACTAACTGTGGGAATCAAGAAATAAAAGTTTCAGAAACAAAAGAAACAGCCGGTTTGCTCTTAGTGGTTAAGGCACTAGGCTAGAAAACAGGAGACTGGGAGTTCTAGTCCTGCCATAGAGGGGGACTAAGGTGGCTGGGAGAGTAAGGTAGCTGGGAGACGTTGAGCTGGTCATTCTCTCTCAGTCCAATTCACCTCACAGGATTGTTGTTATGGGGAAAATAGGAAGAGGAAGGAGTAGTAGGTATGTTCACTGCCTTGAGTTATTTATAAAAAAATAATAAAGGCAGAATTACAATAAATAAATGCTTGGTTTGATGTAAAGTTCTCAAATTTTTAATAATCTCTCTGTTTGGGGAGAGTTTGGAGCCAGTATCATTCTCCCATTCCCAGACCTATTCTGAGTGTGGAATAAAGGCAGTCTGAAGGGAACTGCCTGGTACTGATCTTCCCCACTTGCTTTTCTTCCCCCTTACAGTTCGCCAATTGGGCAGATGCCGTCATCTTTGTCTTCAGTCTGGAGAATGAGGCCAGTTTCCAAGAGCTGACTCAGTTCTACGGGCTCCTCACCAACTACCGTGCCGTTTCCGACATGGCTCTTGCCCTGGTGGGCACTCAGGGTGAGTTTGGAGAGGAAGTGCACCCTAAGGGCTCCAGAAGATGTTGAAGTGAAGGGAGCATAGCAAGGCCTTAAGGCCTACTGGGAGTTGTTTAAATAAAACAGAGTCAAATCTCCAGGTAGAGAGATTCTGTGGCCTTCGTCTTGCCCTTTATTCATTACTAAGTCAATTGTTCGCTCTTTGGCTCTTCACTGATTGTTTGGGTTCCAAAAAGAGTGGATGATTTTTCCATCCATTCAGCACTTACCTTTATGGAAGAGCTATGGAGTTCTGATCTGCGTGAAGAGCAGTGAAAATGGATCTAAGATGCTACCTGGAATTAATGCAAACTATTTATACAAATAAATATAAATAATAATATATTTATTATAATTAAATATGTGTATCTATATATGTATGTATATGTACATGTACACACACACACACATATATATAATATAAAATATATTGCATATAAATATACATATATGTAAAGTATACATTTATATTGATACAATTTATAACATTTTATAAAATTATATAATTTTATAAAATGTTATAAATTGTATCAAATTAAATGTATACTTTACATATGCACACACACACACACACACACACACACATACATATATATATGGGTGTGTGTGTGTGTGTGTGTGTGTGTAGGTCTTTGGTTATTTGGGTCTTATCCCACGTAGAATTGGAAGTATCTTGGCGATGTTTCGACGAAGTCTCATTCGTCATCTTCAGGCTGGTGTTCTCGGCTTCGTGCTTCCAAAGCCGAGAACACCAGCCTGAAGATGACGAATGAGACTTCGTCGAAACGTCGCCAAGATACTTCCAATTCTACGCGGGAGAAGACCCAAATAACCAAAGACCTACATACAAACACCCGCGAAAACCTCAGAAAACATATATATATATATATATATGCAATATATTTATTATAATTAAAATGTAAAAAATAAAGTAAAAAGACAGGGCAAGAGATTGGACAATATTAGCATAGAACATGAAGGCATCCTTCATTCACATAATGAACTGGATGTGTAGCTGAGCTTTACTGAATGAGTCATTAGAGTAAAGCACTCTTGCAGTGCTCTGTTTGCATAGCTTGTTCACGATTGGCATCATTCACTCTTTCCTGGAGTGCCACAGATCGTCTTCTGCCAGGGTCCCCCAGAATGATGAAGCTGCTCTCCAACATTATTTAAATATCCTTTTCTTAATTAATTGATTTACAGTTGTATTTAAAAAGGCTCAACTAATTGGAATTCTGTGCTCTCAGATATTTTCATATATATTCTTAAATTATATGATAATTTCCACTTGTGCTAATTATGGATAGCTCTGTCCTGCAAAGCGTACTTGATCACTGGAAATCCTTGTGCAGTTTATGAGGTTCTATTAGGCGATTGCTCTACAATCCACTCATAAAAAGAAGCGATCTACCTCCATTTCCTGAATATTAGTGCGATGATAGCATACTGTATGTAGATCCCTGACTGTTCTGTAGTGGGATTAGAGACCTCACTTTGATCTAGGAATTCCATTTAGCATTCAGGACATCTGCAGCTACTTAACAATGACCCAGTGCCCTAGTATTTTCCAGACACTGAAGTGGGTTTGGTAATGCCTTGTAAAGGCTTTGACTTGGATCCCTTCCAAAGAAGCCAGTATGATCCTTCAAGGCAGACTGCATAGAAGGAAAATTAAGTCCAAACAGGTTTATTATTTCTAGGTCACACGTCCACCTGTGCCAAAGTGCTGCTGACAAGAGCTGGACTGGAGTAAGGAGGCACACTGAGTTCAGGAACCAAGAGGGAAGCGGAGAGCAGTAGAACAATAGCACAGCGGAATACTTTGAAAATTCATAGCAGGGATGGGCCAGCAGATAAAATATGCGTCTCATTCATGCAAAGAAAATGTATACTGCCCTTATTTTTTTCTGGTTTTAGGGTAGCCTTAGCTACACGTATTTTAAAAGCTTACAGAATGAGAATTAATGCAAGCATATGTTTTGTTTGAACGAAGTCACTGCGGCCTGACTGTTCATAAAGCAGAGAAATCATTTTTATTGCACATTCTGCAAGATCGTTTGAAGAAAGCTCTGTTGATCATGCTGTGTTTCTTTCCACCTGAAACACGGAGGGGGAATTATTTTTATTTTATTTTTTCCATTCAGACAAAATCAGTGCCAGCAATCCACGTGTGATTGAAGATTCCCGAGCCCGGGCTTTGTGTACAGAAATGCGCCGTTGTCTCTACTATGAGACCTGTGCCACTTATGGGCTGAATGTTGATCGGGTCTTCAGTGAAGGTGAATATCTACCTAGAATGTATCCTGAGTAGGTAGAAAAGAGGGAAGCCAGGTTGTATGTCATGGCAATAAAAACAGGTGTGTGTGAAAACAAACATTCTCCCCAACAGATAAACTCTGCAAGTAGTATGGCAAGGGGAATGTATTTTTGATATTTTACTTTAGATATGATAGGTTCCTATTGCCTGCTGCAGAAGTGATAAATTATATTAGCAAGGCACACACACTCAATAGTACTTGCATACTTTTCTACCGGTGTTTAAAGTTGTGTCATCCGTTAGTTTACATTTGTATGATGGATTTCTGAGGTCACTTTCCCCCTCACCTCCGCACCCCCAAAAAAGTTTGCTTATTTTGTTGTTTCCAAGGAGTCGCTTCTTACCATTCTGAGCAAGAGAAAAGTTCAATACACATGATACAACTAGACTGTGAGAGAGTGAACCTGACCTAGAGCTACTCCTTCTCTTCTTGTGTTGAGTTTGCACTCTATCCGCCCCCTGAGACCTATCACTTTCAACCAAAGGCAAAGGGAGGGCTTGTGGAGGAGTTCAACATTTTCAGAGGAAATGCTCGTGTCATAAAATATTGAGGCAAACTGCTAATACTGGACATGCGGGGGCTTCAGACTGAGAGTTACAGAGATAAGACACTGTGGGGATAAGTTACTGGCCTGCGTACGGTTTCATTCCTGTAATGGCAGTTCTGCTGTTTCCTTTTTTTATATATATAGTAAAGTTTTTTTTTATTTTTTGAACACACAAACAAACATACAATACATCTTTTCTGAACAAAATATTGGCCCGGTTCTAAATTTGTACAGCTTTTTGTTCATCTTTAACAAAATTTTATACATTCAATTTTTCTCAAAGCATTTATTTTCTCTGATTTAAGCAACCAAGATTGCCCTTTTTCTTAACTTCTCATCCTATTATAGTTCAATTTTTCTTTTCCCTCCTTAAAATTTGAACCCCTAAATTTAAATTCATATAACATAATACAAACCCCAATTATTTCCTTAAATTCTATTATTCTAATCACCAATGATTCTCTTATCAACTATTCCCAATAATCAAAATACTGGTAGAAACCAATTAAGTATATATACTTCTTATTTCTAGATCTTATTTTCAATTTTTAAACATCCCTACATTTTACCATTTCTTCATATTGACTTAAATAATTCATTATTGCCATTCTATTACTTCATCAATTATTTATATTCTTATCTCTTATTTTACAAGTGATCCATTTATAGCAATTTCACTAATTAGTTAAACATACTCAATGACAAATCAATTAAATATCAATTTTACTCCAAAATTCTTAAATTCAAACTCATACAACATAATACATTTCTTAATTATTTTCTTAGAATTTATTTCAATCTCAAATAATTTTTTCTATATCTAATATTCCAAATAATACCCTTCAACATTTTTATAAAAACCAGCTACTTATATTTAATTAATTCATAATCCAATATCATTTCAACTTTCTTATTTAAATTCTAAATATCTCATTAAGCATATTCCAATTATTACAGTCCCCTTCATTAATTAAAAATATTCCAATTGTTACATTATCATATTCATATAGTTTAAGATCACTTCATTGAAAATACAATTTCATCTTTTTTCTAATATTCATTTCATTTACCTCATATTCCTCTTCCATTTATTTCTCCCTTTCTATCTTACATATTTTATTTTATTTTATTTTTATTTCTTCTTCTTTTCTTTTGTATTTTAAAATCCTGTACTCTCTTTTCCCTTTTTCTTATATTTCCACTGTTAATCCCAGTATAATCATTTTGTTTTTTAAAGTCATACTCTTCTGTTTTGCTGTATCTTTCCCATTCTTTTCCATCCCTTTCCCCTTTTTCTTATGTTCTCACTGATTAAACCCAGTGTAATCATCTGAGTTTTTTATATTCTGTCTATTCCACCCTCTTTTCTTTGTTTGTTTCTTTCCCCTTTTTCTATTTCTTCCATCGTTAATCCTAATGTAACTTTTAAAGTTCTCCTTTTTATTATTACTACCCACATAGTCATTTAAATTTCCATAGTCAATCTCTTTGTCTTTGTCTTCTTCTTTATTGTCAGTCTCTTTTTCTTGCTTCTTGTTAGTTATTTCTTTGTCAATTTGAATGAGTCCTAAATCAATTTTTTGGTCATCAAGTTTCAATTTTCCATGCAATATTGAGGTCATTTCCCTTATTTCCATTTTCAATGATAAGTACATCGTTTTCATCATTTCCTTAAGTTCCTGCACCATTTTATTCTTTCTAGGTTGATATTATTCAAATTGAAGTTACATTGTAATCCTTTTTTCCCCTCAAAGCCGAAACACTTGTGAACAAACAAAGTCTCCATAAAAATTCTCAGATGCTCTTGTGCCATTCAAAGTCCAAAACAAATCCTTTTTTCCAAAACAAAGATTCAGCGTTGCAGTAATTTTTTCTCCTGAAGATGGCTCTCTACAATCCACTATTACAATCAACAAGCTTGAAAAATATCCATTTTGTTTACAACACTGCTTTAAACATTTATTTCACTTTTCTTTTTCTTCTGTTTCACCTTTAAATACACCAAATCACTTTAAAATTCAGTCCAAATTTACATAGTCCAAATTCCAGGTTACGTTCCAGATTGGTTTCAATTTAGAATCATTGGCCAGTCCTTCTTTATTCTTTAATCTTCCTCCCCTTAAAACTCCCAAATTGAAGAAAGATCTTAATTCTTCTAATTTTTTTTGGAGTTCTCCAAATACTTAAATCTAAAAAAAACACCAATTTTCTAATCGGGTTTTGTCACTTTATAACTTCCGCCTTATTCTTCTTCTTCCGTCCTTTCCCACGCCTATTGGCCGCTGTTATGGCACTGGGACATATATGATTATTTTAAAAATCCTTTTTTTCCCTTTCTGCCTATGAGTTAGATATCACTCACCCGGCATCAAAATTACATTCAATTCTCCACTCCTTCACAGTGCTTGTTCTGGTTGCCCCAGCTTACTGGCAGTCGTAATGGCCATCGCCCCCCCCCCCTCCCCTACTGCAGAGACAGAGAGCATTTCCTCTGACCTCTGAGGAATTTGCCTGTTCCTCTTGGTTTTCCGAGGTGCCTCTCTTTCTTCCCTGTCCCTACAGGACAGATCCGATCTGATGACCCCTCTGCAGCGGTTCGTCAGCCCAGGTTTTGTGGAGCTCATCAGAACCCGCTAATTCCCGATTGTCTTGCCATGATGCTTCCAGTCAACCTCTGTTCGTTCTGCTGTTTCATGAGTGATTTTTGGTTTCAAAATGTCTATCAAATCCAAGAACAATCAGCTTAGCATTATAAAGCAGTGGCCCCCAACCTTTTGGGCACCAGGGACCGGTTCTGTGGAGAGAGGTTTTTCCACGGATCAGAAGGGCCCTGGTTTCACGTGCTGCCTGCATCCCGCAGATGGGGCTTCGCTTGATTGGTGCGGCCCAGTTTCTGGCATGCCGCGGCCCAGTGCCAGTCCATGGACCAGGGATTGAGGACGCCTGTTGTAAAGGATATGAGAGTTGCATATTTATAGTACAACCCAGGATTGGAGGGAAGAACATCTTCAGAATGTGTCTATGTGAGTGAGGCTAATCACACTGTGTTTTATTTTAACCTGATCATTATCTTCCCATCAGGGACTTTTCACAGAAAGACACATATGAGCCGTCCCACGCATATGACTATGTTCTCACATACTTCCCTCTAGTACAAGATCACAACACATTGAAGTGATAATTGGTGGATGGGTTCACAGAGTGAGTGGGTGGAGTATCAAAAATGTGTTCAGTCTGTGACCTGGTCCTTAAGGGGGGAACAAATTATGGGTTGGACAGAATCTCAATTCTCTTATGACAGATCTCTGCTTGGATGGGGCAGTTGGAAAGCCTTGGCCACCATTTGACTTTCCTACCCATCTCTCCCTTCCTATTCCAGTTGCCCAGAAGATTGTGAACATGAAGAAACAACAGCAGCTGCTTGCATCCTGCAAATCTTTGCCCAGCACACCCAGTCATTCAGCAGTTTCTACACCGGTGGGTGGCATCTGCCCTGAACAAATATAGGCCGAGTCTTTTTCTTCCTTTCAGGAATCATGTTTCTCCAGAAAGGGTGTAAATGTCCCCAGGTCCTTAGCATCTTGGAAGGAAGAAGCTGGCTTGATGTAAAGACATCAAGATTTAAATGACTTCCATGTGGAGAATGGAAAAAAGTCTGCTTGTAATCAATGGTGGAATTTACTAGTTGTAACAACCAGTTCACTTTGTGCGCCCTCTGGAGGCAGACTTCCAGTAGGCCCGTTTTTCGCCCTCCCCAGGCTCCAGAGGCTTTCCTTGAGCTTCCAGGAGGGTGAAAATGGCCTCCCCCAAGCACCGGAGGCCCTCCTGAGACCGGAAACAAGCCCATTTCTAGATGTTTTTCACCCTCTCAGAGCCTCCATGCGCGCCCTGCACTTACCTGGCATCCAAAACGGGCCACGTGGAGACTGCTGGGAGGGGAGGGGTGGGTGAGATCAGCCAATCTTTGGAACAATCAGTTTGGCGAACCAGATTAAAATTAACATCCGGTTTGCCCAAACTGGTGCAAACCAGCTGAATCCCACCCCTGCCTGTAGTGCAATTGCAACACCAGCCCAGTTGCTCAATAAATTGGAGTGGAGCATCGTGGCTTTGCAACAGACAGATTGTACATGGACTGCAAAGAATTTGGATCATGTAATATAGCTATTCAGGTAAGTTTAAATATCCTTAAATTTAGCTGCCATAATTCCAGTTAAGTAAAGTTTGAACCAGAGATGCTGAATGATTTAAAAAAAAAACAATTAAAGATCTAAAAAAAATCTAAAATCAATTTTGGGATTAATGTAAAAAAATATATAAAATAAAAACAAAAATCACAATTGATATTTTGCAGTTCATGCAATTCCATCCTATGGAAATCCTTCCTTAGATTGTCTGCCTGGCAGATGAGAAGAATAACAGGGTTAACAAAGTTTGTAGTGTTGATCAACGGTTGTTCTAGGCCAGGGATGGGCAAATGTGGCTCTTTTACAACCTGTGGACTTCAACTCCCAGAATTCCTGAGACAGCCAAGCTGGGAATTCTGGGAGTTCAAGTCCACAGGTTGTAAAAGAGCCACATTTGCCCACCTCCATTCTAGGGTAAATCTGTACAATATGTAGAGATGTGAAGGCTTGGAGGAAAATAGAAGTGGGAGAAAAAAACGCTGGCTTTTTTTCCCCCTCTTCAAGAGGCGTGAATGAAAGGAAGATCAAAAGGTGGAACAGTATTTTCCCCTTAACCTTTCCAGTTTTGTTTTTGGCTTATTAGTTTGGTGTGTTTTTTTAAGGGGTGGATTGCATCTCTAGCTTTATGTCATCATTGGAAGAACCCAACTAAAAGAGAGAGAAACTCCCATAAGACACTTGTACAGCCAAAGATACCCAGAGATAGAAGACCAAAGAAGAAAAATAATGCCTTAAATAGCTTCCCTTTTCCCAAAAAGCATGAATGGGCCTAACTTGCCTTGATCCTGTGCAAAGTCAAAGACAATCGTATTTCTTATGAGGACACTATTAAAACAGCCATAGTTTTCCGTTCATATATTGTTGTTAATATTATTATAAGGCTGCCTGTCAAACACTTGAGAAGGCAGGACATATTAAAAACACAATATACTATAACCGTAAAGAAGAGCCCAAACTAGCAGTTTCTGTGCAAAGTTAATGTGACAGTCCTGGCTCTTAGATCTTTGCCTTTGGTTCAGTGGCAATTCTATGAAAGCAGGTGCCTTGGTTCTGCCCTTTTTCCCATGGGGCAAGGATAGCCTATTGCTGGGCTCCATGGGCCCCACAGCAGGGGTGAAACCCAGAAGGTTCTGACCGGTTCTGGAGAATCAGTAGCGGAAATTTTGAGCAGTTCAGAGAACCTGGCAAATACCACCTTTGGCTGGTCCCAGAATGGAGTGGGAATGGAGATTGTACAATATCCTTTCCCCAGGAGTGGGGAGGGAATGGGGATTTTGCAGTATCCTTCCCCTGGAGTGGGGCGGGAATGGAGATTTTGCAGTATCCTTCCCTTGCCACGCCCACCAAGCCACACCCACAGAACCAGTAGTAAAAAAAAATGGATTTCACAGCTGCCCCACAGCAAGAGGCAGGAACACTTTCAAAACATTAGTTTGAGGGCATGAAGGAATAACAAAAATGACGACGATGGCAGGAAATGCTTGACTACATGCATTTCATGCAAATATTCTTGAGCTCAGACAGCAGACTAAAAATACTTTGGGAAGCAGCTCTACCTTTCTGAGACATCTGGATAGCCCATGATCATACCAACTGAGTTTTGGCAAATGACAGATGAAATGTGAAAAATACTATACAGGTAGTCCTCGACTTGCAACAGTTCGTTTAGTGGGCCGTTCAAAAGTTACATCGGCGCTGAAAAAAGTGACTTACAACCATTTTTCAGAGTTACAACCTTTGTAGCATCCCCAAGGTCACATGATCAAAATTCAGTTGCTTGGCAGCTGAGTCATATTTATGACTGTTGCTGTGTCCCACAGGGTCATGTGATCACCTTTTGTGACCTTTTGACGAGCAAAGTCAACAGGGAACCCCGATTCACTTAACAACCGGTGTTACTAACTTATTGATGGCAGTGATTCACTTAACAACAAAGGCAAAACATGGGGCAAGACTCATTTAACAGATGTCTCACTTAACAACAGAAATTTTGGGCTCAATTGGGGTTGTAAGTTGAGGACTGCGTTGCATTGCACTAGGTTACATTTGATTTACAGTTGATGTAACCTTGTGGCTCAGTGGCCACCTGATGTAACCTAGGTGGCTCAGTGGCTAAGACGCTGAGCTTGTCAATCAGAAAGGTCAGCAGTTCAGCGGTTCAAATCCCAAGTATAGTCTCCTGTATGAACAGGGGGTGGACTAGATGACCTCCAAGGTCCCTTCCAACTCTGTTACTGTTAAATTACTGATTACCTGAGCGAACACTATGAATATTCGAAACAAAGTAGAACTATGCATGAACACCTAGCAATCAAGGCGGTTGCTCTCATACTGGTGCTCTCCTCCTTCCCTTAGGCATAAGTCTTTCTGGATTCTTTTCTAGGCGAGTAATGGTGGCCATACAAGCGACTACTCTTCATCCCTTCCTTCCACGCCCAATATCAGTCATCGGGAGCTGCGCAGTGAGGCTTCAGCTATTATTGGCACACCCAGCTCCCTGCAACGTGGGACCAAACGCCGGACCAGCCTGTTCACTGTGAGTTTCTCCCAGAAGTCCATCAGAATGGAAGAATAAGGAGAGAAAGCCAAGGGCTGGATGACCTTAGTCAGGTCAAACAAAACACAGTCATTATAAGGGAATTTGTCCAGATTCCAGCTGTTCATTGATTTATCCAGGGTGAAGAAAAGCTGCTTTCCTCTCCTAGTCATTTAGAGCAGGGCTTTGGGATGGATCTGTCTCAGCCTGCATTCTTGTAGACAGCAGCTTCCAATCTTGATAGCTCTTTTCTGGATTCTCTGGTCTCCCAACCCTCTTTTCAAAGATGATCTAATGACAGACAAGCTCAGCAGCGGAGTTCTCACAGCAAAGTCAATTGTAAACATGCTCGGCTTGACCACTTATCATTTTGGTAAGGTTTGTGTGAGGTCTATAGCAGGGGTGTCAAACTCAAGGCCCGGGGGCCGGATCTGGCCCGCGGGGTGCTTAGATCTGGCCTGCGGGGCCACCCAGGAAACAGTGATGGACTGGCCCACAGTGCCTCTACCATCAAAAGGGAGCTTGGGCGGGCTGTGTGTGATCCTTCCAAGTTCTGTTTTTGCTGGCAGAGGGTTGCAGGAGGCCATCACAGCCTAAAACAGAGCTCGTGATGGCCACGGGCAGCACTCCCAAGCTCCATTTTTGCTGGCAGAGGGTTGCAGGAGGCCATCACAGCCAAAACGGAGTTCGGGAGCCCGTTTTCACTGGAAGAGCACTTGGGCCACCACAGAGGCCACCACCCCGCCCCCAACATGAGTGACGTCAAGCTGGCCACGCTCACCCTGTCCACATCCACTCCAGCCCCGCAAGATCAAGCACAACCGTGATGCAGCCCTCAATGAAATTGAATTTTACACCCCTTTGTCTAGAGTATTGTACAAGCCCAACCTGTTTGGCTACTTTATTGGTCACACTCACTCTGGAAAAATGGTTAATTAAGTAATCAAGTATGATGTGAAGTTGTCTCCATCATTCTCTGATACCCAAAATGCTTGAAGCCTCTTTCTTTAATACCTGTTAGCCTGTTCCCAGCTTGGTGCCTTTTGTTGGAGGTCAGATTCCTGTATCAGAATCTGTGACACTTATTATTCAGTCAAAGCAGTACCTATTTTGAAAAAATTGTTCCTGGGAGACGTGGCATTTCTCAGATTCTTCTCAGGAGGTCTCAAGAAAGAGATAAATAATGCTGAAGATTTTTTAAAAAACCTTTTTACTGATATGGCAACTTGCTCATTACTATCAATCTCTCTCACTGCAATGCATGTCTATTGAAGAGTGTTGAGTATACTTTGGGCAATGCACGTAAGTCAGTGGTAGACAAGTAAATATTATCCCCAAAGCAGGGGGTGGGAGATGTTTATCAAAGGAAGTTTCTGTAAAAACAATTCATAAATTTGCGCTCTAAAAGGTATCCTAAAGCTACAGCCATTACACCCCTAGGATTAAGTCTTGCTGAATCTCACTGAAAAGAAAAACAGACTTCAATATAACCTACACACTGTGATCTCAGAAGCAGGCAACATATGCAGTTATGCACCATTTTCAATTCCCATTGTTCCCTTCACTTTCAAGTGCATCTGATGGTGAGAGGTAGTGAGACTTGTTCCAGATCCAACATCTTCTAGAGAATCACACATCCCTGGTTTATAAAATTTCTGAGTTCACATGATGCTGTTTTTAAATTAGGGAAAATCAACCTGGTGCCCTCCTTCAGCTAAGGGCTAATGTAAGCCAAAGTTCAAAAAAATCTATATTGTATTACAATGTGTACCCCCTTTTTAAAGTGCTTCAGTTTGAATTATTTTTATAGAAATGTCTCCTGATAAAGGGTACCAACAAGGCATTTTGGGCACTATATTGATTTGTGCAGTGATGGCTTGTCTGGTAAATCATGGTTAAATAAAGCCATAGCTCAGTGCAGTTCATAAATGAGGGGTCCTTGGTGCTCTCTGAGCTTTCTTGTTTCCTTGCAGATGTTTCATTAACATCATCAGTGCTAGTAAGGAGTGCTGTTTGCTGTCAGTTTATATTCTGATGTCTTGCCTGTCTGGGTGGGTGGGTTGATTCTTTGGTTGGACTGTTTATTGATGGCTCTTTGGCAGTTTCTTGATTGGGGTATTGCTTACTTATCGGTAATTGTTGGTGTGAAGTTGACCTTGGAGTTAATTTATGCTGGTCAGGTTACTGATTACTGGTGGAGAGGTGCTGGAGTCTTTTTGTTCTCTTTTGGGCAGTTCATAAAGTCAGCCGAGATATTTGAATTGTCTCCTTGTAGAATCGCAGAGGGAGTGATACAGAGAAGAGGAGCCTGGATAGCCGAGGTGACAACACAGGCAGTGGGAGAGCTATACCCATCAAACAGGTAAACCTTCCAGTTTGGCTTGAGCACTGTTCTGTCAGTCCTCTTAATGCTTTCCATAGTCAGGGAAGGCACAGAGCAATCTTCATGAAGTCTGAAATGCTACCCAGAAATTGCTTTGTTTTTCCCAGCTTTGGAGGATTTGATTTGATTTTTCTTGCCTTCAGTTGTGTCTTCCCTCCTGTCCCTCAAGTCAAAGCCGTTTCCTAAAACATCTATGTTTCTAACTTTGCTTCAGCTTTTCAAACATCGTCGCGGCTTTTGTTCCTTCTTTAGCTGTTTTTAATTTACGTTGTTTTGGCTTGGTTTTCATCTTACTGTTTTCTTGTACTATGTACACTGTTCCCAGCCGCTTTGGTTTTAGGGTAAACAAAACAAATGAAACTCTGGCTTGGCTAACGACCATCGTTGTCTCCTTGTAGAGCTTCTTGCTGAAACGAAGTGGGAATTCTCTGAACAAGGAGTGGAAGAAAAAATATGTCACTCTGTCCAGTAATGGTCTTCTCTTCTATCACCCCAGCATTAATGTAAGTTCCTTGTCAGTAGAACAGAGTGTGACGTGTGTCCCTAGATGATCTGATCTGATTCACAGAATAAGCAAATTGGTAGGATTTTGATAGGAACCCTTGGGAGGAAAAACACGGCCTTTGAAGTGAACTGGAAGATTTCAGCTACAGGAAGCATGTACTGTATCCATGCCCATTATTTTTCTGCCAGGAAGAGAGCTAGTAAAACCTTGAAATACAGCCTTTCCTCAGCCTAGCACCTTTTAGAAGTGTTGGGCTTCAATTCCCATAAACTCTGGCCAGCCTATTTTTCCTTATTACAATTAAACTATATTCATCATGAAGGATCGGTGTTGTATTCCACGTATTGGTTCTCATTGTATTTCATGGGAAATTCAGGATAGTTTTATCCAAGGCAAGCACTCTTTTAGAGGACACGTTGGCTCAGTGGCTAAGACCCTGAGCTTGTCGATCGAAAGGTTGACAGTTCAGCGGTTTGAATCCCTAGTGCCGCGTAACGGGGTGAGCTCCCGTTACTTATCCCAGCTTCTGCCAACCTAGCAGTTTGAAAGCAGGTAAAAAATGCAAGTAGAAAAATAGGGATCACCTTTGGTGGGAAGGTAACAGCTTTCCGTGTGCCTTTGGTGTTTATTCAAGCCGGCCACATGACCACGGAGACATCTTCGGACAGCGCTGACTTTTCAGCTTTGAAATGGAGATAAGCACCGCACCCTAGAGTTGGGAAGAACTAGCACATATGTGCAAGAGGAACCTTTACTTTTAACCTCAAAATATATTACTGTATGTTCCATTTCATGGATCCCTTAAGTCAAAACTGATTGAGGAACATAGTGAAAAATCTTTGATTTATGAAATGTGCAAGATGTCATTTGGATTTTAACTCCTCTCCCCAGATCCACTTTCTTCCACCTACTTCATTTGATGCCAAAACCCCATGATAGCTGGGAATTGTGGAAGTTCTAATCAAATACATCCAAATGCACAGAGATAAGGAAGGATTGTTCTAGAGCTTGTCATTTTTTTGTGTGCACGATAATTGCCCTAAATGGTTGTGAATAGCATCTGACATGACCGGGACAGAAATACAGGTTCGAGACACCTTCTCAGATGAACCATGGAATCAGGCTGGTTGTTCTGACCTAGGTGTCCTTAAAAAGCAAGAATTGTTTCCTGCAAAAGCCCACTCCCCGTTCACTCCTCTCTTGTTTTCTGTGGGAGGGGCCAATTACCTCCAAGGTGTAGCTTTACTCCCAAGTCGACCCTGCTTTCTGAGGAGTTCTTGTCTTCTGGTAGCTCTGCACATGTGCACACTGGGAACAGGCTCCAGCTGTTCCTCTGCCTCACTGCTGCCTACCTCCCTCTCTGCCTCCGACACAGAGCCCTCGTCCGAGTTTTCCCCAGCCCCCAGGATTGGCCCATATTCCTCCCCAAACACCTCACTGTCTAACTCTGCTGCCAGCTCCACTGGCCTCCGGCAGGCTACAACACTGGTAAAGAATTCCAGAATAAGACCATTTCAAAGCCCATGTTTGGCTGATGTCCAGCTTCCTAAATTTTCCCACCTGTTCTTCCTGCCTCCCCAGGATTATATCCATGGAACCCATGGGAAAGAAATGGATCTCCTTCGCACCACTGTAAAAGTACCTGGCAAACGCCCACCCAGAGCCATCTCTGCCTGTGGTGCCTCCTCAAGTATCAACGGCCTGGTGAAAGACATGAGCAGCGTTGGAGTTGGGGACAGCAGTAGTAAGTGAGCTGTGCTATCTCAGACAAAATAGACATAGGGAGAGAGGACCCAGCTGCTGTTTGGCATCACTACTGTGAGAAAGGCCTGCCAAGCTGAGTGGCAGGGCACTCTTATTGTGACAGTGAGAACTAAGACTCTGGTAAAACAGCCCGGGGAGGAATACTACAAGCTTTTTGCCAGCCAAGGTGTGTATATAATTACTATTTGCGAATTCACACTGTGATTCATTGCGATGCCTTCATTTACAGTTTTCTGTGTAAGTGTAAGGAGGGAGAGTTCCCTACACTGTTCCTCCTCCTCCTCCTCCTTCTCCTTTTGCACTACAATTTGCCAGTAGTCACACTTTTCTTTAACCTTACTTGGCGACAGCCCACAAGAATATGACAGGAAGAATTTATGAAGAACAACAGGTGGTGTTTTTAAATGAGGGTATCCTCAAGAGGGAGGCAGTGGCTCAGTGGCTAAGATGCTGAGTTTGTTGATCGAAAGGTTGGCAGCAGTTCGAATCTCTAGTGCCGCATAATGGGGTGAGCTCCCGTTACTTGTCCCAGTGTCTGCCAACCTAGCAGTTCGAAAGCACGTAAAAAATGCAAGCAGAAAAAATAGGGACCAGGTTTTGGTAACAGCGTTCCGTGTGCCTTGCTGGCCACATGACCACGGAGACATCATTGGACAGCGCTGGCTCTTCAGCTTTGAAATGGAGATGAGCACCACCCCCTAGAGTCAGGAACAACTAACACATATGTGCGAGGGGAACGTTTACCTTATCCTCAAGCATTACAAAAAACTACCTGGGAGGAAGCAGGAAGAGAGAGAAAGCAGATTTTTTTTTCCCTCTAATATGCTCAGGGTAAGAAGTTATGTCCAACCAGTTTCTATATGTATATCTAATCCACATACTTTTTGTATTACTACATATTAATGTGCATATCTGTGAGGCTATATTACTTGGGAAGATTGTCAAATGTTAGCATCACACTTTCCTTTAAATGCTTTCTGCTGAAAATGTGATATGGAATGACACCCTCTAAGGACAGCTATTTTGACTGTTTTCTCTTTCACACAAATTTGGCAAATGAATGATCCAAAGCCATTGGCTTTCCTGGCTTTTGGCCATTATTGCAGATTTATCCTACTGTATGGGAAATATATCATATATATATAATCAAATAGCAGTTTTTCTGATTAATGTTCAATCTGGACAATTAGTTGAACATCAAACCAAATCAAATTTGACATAAAAATTCCTAATGCTTCCTGTTTGAGCTGCAACACTGATTGAAGCAAGTGATTGTTCAAATTGAATTCATAAAGCTGGAAAGCCATGTGTTTACCCCCTAGCTCCAGTGCAGAAACTGTGCACAGTATAATAATCCAATAGTGACATCTACAGGAGACCTTCCCATTCAATAGCTGCTGGAATGTTATTTGGAAAAATGAAAAATCATCTCAAATGACCACCAGTTTTTGCTGTCTTGTTCAGTTCATGGGTGGTAAAACTGGGGACAGTTTGGCCATGGATAAGATTGAGAAGTGGGCTCAGTCCAGGCCTCTTTGCTCAGAGATAGCCATTGCAGGGATCTTGAAAGCTTCCTTTTCAATTATGGCTTCCATCCTCTGGAGTAGCTCACGCCAAATATTAGAATGGTCCCTTCCTTCCTGGCTTTTAGAAAGTCCATTAAAACCTGGCTGTTCCATGGGACTGGAATGTTGTTCCTGTTCCCTCTGGGGAGGAAGAATATTTTAATTTTTGGTTTATTGATTGTGGTGTTCCTGGGCATTTAAATTTTTTTTTCTTTTCTATTAATTTGCCCTATTATTATTTTTGATATACCACATTTTTCGGACTATAAGATGCACCAGAGTATAAGACACACCAAGATTTCAAAGAGGAAAACAAGAAAAAAAATAGTTTTTTGCCTCCATGTGTTTTTGCCCTCCATGGGCAAAACAGGGAGTACTCTGCAGGCCTCCCAAATCCTCTGCACACCCCGTTTTTGCAAAAAATGGGCCATTTATCACGAAAAATGGACCCATTTTTGGCCTTCCAACCCCCTCACCCTTACATCCGGCTTTTGCCCTCCCCAGCCCCCAGGAGCACTCTGCAGGCCTCCCAAACCCTCTGCGCAAAAACAGGATGCAAAAACAGGATGCACAGGGCGGGGTTTCGGAAGGTCAAAAATGACTGTATTCGGTCTATAAGATGCACCAGCATTTCCACCCTCTTTTGGGGGGGGGAAGCGCGTCATACTCTGAAACGTACAGTAACTATGATTAATTATTTATTTGTCATCTAAATTTCCAAAGATGCTGCTTAGAATCAACGAGAAAGTCTTATAAGCCTGAAAAAATAAAAATGGAGGTGGCTGTGACACGAGATAATGCTGGTTTATCTCAACAATATCAGGATGGCAGCTACAAATGTTTCTTCAGAATATTCTTAAAGGAACTAATTAATCCTTTAGTTGTGTCCCATGGAAAGCTTCCACCAACTGTTAGCTAATGGGAGATGTGTTACTATAGTCACTGGGAAATTGGAAGATAGCTTCAGGCCCAGTCCTAGGTACTGATGAGATTCCTCTGAAGTTCAGCATAAAAGCACTCTTTGATTAACCACCTTCAGGTTACTAGTGTCCTCCTCATCCTTCAGCTCTGGTCAAAGAAATTAGAACCCCATTACAAGCTTTAATTTACTTCTGTGTTCACGACTTGAATGCAGGAGACACCTGGTTGAATTCTCAACTTCTCCATCCTAAAAGACCTCCAGTAAATCGGCACTTAAGATCAAATCTATCTGAGATGTCAAAATATTGTAACGAGACCAAACCAGCTACATATTGATTCTAACAGGTTCATGTGCTTATTCCTTCTTCTCCGTAGCTAGCCCTAGTCCGGGCCTGTTGAATCCTCCAGTTGACCCAGCAGTCAAGCTCTTAGGCAAACCGGAGCGTTTGCAGCGCTCGGTATCTTCTTCCAAAGCTGGTAAGTTCAGAACACAACAGGAAGCCCTCCCCCCCCCCCCCCAGGAGCAGAGAAGGTGCCAAAAAAAGTCTAGCTTCTCTGATCCAATGAGAAAAATTAGCCAGCAGACACATCATCTGTTTCTTTTACCTGTTCCTGCAGAAGTATCCATGGCTGCAGAAGGACTATCCAGTCCTGGCAGCAGTGGCAAAGACCCTCCTCCATCTCCTATGATTGACAGAAAGAAACACAGGCGGAAGAAGCTCAGCACACCATCCAAAACTGAGGGATCAGCAGGGCAGGCAGAGGGTAAGAGGCCTCTGCTCTCAGTCATGATTCGGAAAGTTGAAAAGAGTCCATTTTTTAACCACAGTTTGAGCTGTCTATTGGGCATGTTAGAACATCTTGGTTTCCAAGGAAATAGACAGAAAAACTAGAGTGGCATCTCTAGAAGGATTTTCTCCAGCTTGGTGCTCTCTCCATGTTGAGGGCCTGCAGCTGTCTGAATGTTCAGCCGATACAACCAATGGCCCAACCAGCTGAGGATCCCGAGAGATCCATTCGCCTTTTTTAAAAAAAAAAATGCCTATGCATTAGAGTGAAATTGTTTTTAATGCAAAAAAGGCTTTTCTCAGATGGCAATTAAGGCTGGGCTACCCTTTGTAATGTGTATCTTTAAGATGTCTCTTTACAAAGCCAACCAACCAGGACATTGCCCTGCTACCATTGACAGTAAACAGAGCCATTTTTGAGGGTGGGGGGTGGGGGGTGAGGGGTGGGAGCTAGATTCCAGATGATATATATCTGCTGGGTTGTCAGGAGAGCAAAGATCTCTTCTACTGGGCAGATAAGAAAGTCTTGAATTAGGCAAAGTATTAGCCAGGTAGTCCTCCACTTACGAACATTCATTTAGCGACCATTCAAAGTTACAGTAGCACTGAAAGACGTGACTTACAACCAGTCCTTCAACTTAAGACTATTGCAGCACATTTAAAAATCACATGATCACAATTTCAGCAGCTGGCAACCAACAAGTGTTCACAACGGTTGTCGCCAGGTCATGCGATTGCCATTTGCAGCCTTCCCAGCCAGCTTCTGACAAGCAAAGTCAATGGATTCACTTAACAACCATAGCAAAAAAAAAAAAAGATTATAAAATCAGGCGCGACTCATTTAATGACTGCATTGCTTAGCAACTGAAGCCCCAGTCCCAATAGTGGCCATAAATCGAGGATTATTGGTATGTAATTTAGCACTTTTTAAAAAAGGAGTGGGAACGTCATGTTTGCTTCAGGATTAAGCATGAGCTGAGGTGGCGCAGTGGTTAGAGTGTAGTACTGCAGGCTATTTCAGCTGACTGCTAGCTGCAGTTCGGCAGTTCAAATCTCCCCAGGCTCAAGTTTGACTCAGCCTTCCATTCTTCTGCGGTTGGTAAAATGAGGACCCAGATTGTTGGGAGCAATAGGCTGACTCTGTAAACCGCTTAGAGAGGGCTGTAAAAGCACTATGAAGCGGTATATAACTCTAAGTGCTATTGCTATTGCTATTTCCACAGTTCTGGGGGTTGCACTGGATCCTGTCTTTCAGTTGCAGGAAGGGAGAAATACTTGAACGGTGATCATTAATTCCTGAACTGAAACGTAACCAAGATGGTTGGGGTGTCAGAGGCGCAAAACTCAAAGAATGCCTCCCAATGTTCATGCAAAGGCCAGCTGATTGTTTTCAACAAGCCTGACTGGGTGGGGGGAAAGTAGCATGGGAATCAGTGAGGGGAATTTGATGAGGAGCATCCTAGCCAAGGCTGTGGGGAGGCCATGCTGCCTATTGCAACCCCTGGAAAGGAAAGGAATGGTCCTCTCCTTTTGAGAAGGGGTTGGGCCATGGTCAGAGTGGTGGCCCACTCCCACCCTTTTCTCTTAGCTCTGTCTGCACTAAGCAGCTGTTGCCAAACCTTTCACTTCTGCACTGAGTCTGCACCACACGAGGCCGTGCCCTTCACAGCTGTCTCCCTCACTGTCCTTTGCAGCGCTTCACACATCCACCCCCCCACCCCCCACACTGGTGCCCGAATCCAGGGGTTTGGGAGTTCTGATAGCCTCTGCTTTTTTTTTTTTAATTATTTTCCTTTTCCTCCTCTGAACTCTCTCCCCTTTCTTCTTTTCCTCCCTTCTCTTTCTCTGCCTCTCGCTTCCTGCTTCCCCTCCGGACCCACTGCAGCCAAGCGTAAAATGTGGAAATTAAAAACCTTTGGTAGTTTAAGAAATATTTATAAAACAGGTAATGAGCGACGGTGGCAGGTGTGGGCTCTTTTTTTGTGTGTGTGCCATGGCACCCATTGCATGCAGTTGTGCTTACTTTGTGACGTGTGCCCTGCTTTGATGTCCGCCCCTGATGCTCTCAAGGGATATCCCTTCTTGCTTCCCAGATAACCATCCCCAGGCCATCAAGAGTGTGTACAAATGTTCCCCTTTCCCTTGTACTTCCATGTCCCCCCAAAATGGTTACGTTCACAAAATTCCTTCAGAATGAGAGTCTTCGAATTTATTCTGAAACTCAATCAGAACTCCTTTGGGAGGAATATGTCAGGTCATCAGATGAGCCCCAAAAGTGCAAATAAACAGGGCCATAAAAATCAGTAGATTCTCTAGAAGGCAACTTTTCCAGTATTTTATTTATTTATTTATTTATTTATTAAATTTCTATACCGCCCTTCTCCTTCCGGACTCAGGGCGGTGAACAGCCAATTTAAAACCAATACAAACACAAAAAAGCTAAAACGTACTAAAACCAATATAAATTTAGGCTGAAATGTAAAACCAAATAAAACTCTAAAACTCTAAAAAGTTTAAAAAATAGTTTAAAAAAAAAATTTCTAGGGCCGTGATGGCGAAACTATGGCACAGGTGCCACAGGTGGAGCCATATCTGTGGGCACGTGAGCGTTGCCCTAGCTCAGCTCCAGGACCTCATGTGCGTGCCGGCCAGCTGATTTTCGGGCCTTCTGGAAGTCAGGAAACAGGCTGTTTCGAGCCTCCGGAGGGCCTCCAGGGGGTGGGGAAGGCCGTTTTTGCCCTCCACAGGCTCCTAGAAAGCCTCTGGAGCCTGGGGACAGTGAAAAATGGGCCTTCTGGTCCCATCAGAAGCTTGGAAACTGGCCATTTCTGGCCTCTGGAGGGCCTCCGAGAGTGGGGAGGGTGAGGAAGGCTGTTTTTGCCCTCCCCAAGAAAGCCTCTGGAGCCTGCAGAAGGACAAAAATGGGCCTACCAGGCCCACCGTGCCATCACGTGCCAAAAGGGGGAGCGAGGGGGTGGGGGGCATTGAATTATGGGTGTGGGCACACATGTGCGCGACACCCCTCTCCACTCACTTTTGGCACACGACGGCAAAAAGATTAGCCATCACTGTTCTAGAGTCTCCTGTTGTACACAGCCAAAACAATATAAGGTTGTATTCTTCTAGCTCAGTGTACTTTCCCTACATGTGCATATAATGATCAGACCCATTTGCATTTCTCACTGTTTGCTGGAGAATATAGGGCTCCACAGTTTTTTTGCGGTGCACAAGCAGGCTCCTTGAAAGACAAATGGGTATAGAAAGAAGAGCCCAGAAATCTAGGCAGCCTTTCCCCGTTTGTATTTATTAACAGTAGGATCATGAATTCTTTATAGACTGCCATATCCCCATGACTCTGTCTTCATCTTGCTTCCAACCCATGAGTGAGATAGGCTTAGGATCGTCCCTAGCTGTTCTGCAGGAGTGTGTTTTCTCCCTCAAGTAGATAGTAAATTTGTAGCAGTTCCAAGGTTTGTAAAAACCGACACATTTTGCAGATTATTCTGTTGGTGGTAATTTGACCTGTTGAGGAGTGGGATCAGGCAGAAACCAGTGGTGGGCTGCAACCGGTTTAACAACCGGTGCTGTGAGCGCGTGGTTTGCACGTGTGTGTGGGCTTTGCACGCGCAAGTGAACTTTGTGTGCACGGACACCTAATGCACTGGGACGCAGCGTTCACAATACAGCAATTTGAAGCTCAGCTGCTTACCTTCTAAGGCAGCCCCGGTGAGTAGAACAGCCGAGGCATGGAAATCAGCTGTGCCACGCGAATTAGCTGAGCCAGATAGAAAGAAACGTAGGACAGGATAGGGTGGTAGTGGGTGGGCGGGGCCAGCTGATTGTCAGAACCACTGGGTGACCTGAACCGGTCCGAATCCGCAGTAGCCCACCACTGGCAGAAACCCTTTGGTCCTTTAAGCTGATGCAGGTATGGCCCTTTCCCCAGACTCTCCATTTCCATAATTATTCTTCCCAGAAGAAGTGGTCATGGATCACTGAGTGAAGATTTGAACCTTGGATCTCCTGCTCCAAGTCCAGTGATAATCAATACTAGTATTCCACCACTGGCATTAGAAATAACTCTGAATTTTTGTCCCCCACCCCTCCCCGTGGTCTTTTATTTTGAAGCTTTACACAGCAAAGACAATGGTGGGAGCAAAATAAAATCTGATCCATCAGAAATAAAAGTGATCCATCAGAGATAAAAGTGCTTAAGCTTTCCCAGTCTCAAGGGATGCCTTAGGACTTTTATCTCAGATGGATTGTGATCCTTTACCATTCCAACCAAATAATTCCCACTTCTCTGCCCTGATTCTCCTGCAAAAGGAAGAGAAGGGAAGCTGACATTGCAAGAATTTCTTTTTATGCAATCAGTACACTTCCCTACCCTACCTCACCCATGGCTTGGGCTTGCTTGCAGAAAATTCTGCTCCCCACCACAGCCCTGGTTCCTGTCAGAGCCCTCAACTGGTTAGATTATCAGTTCATTATCACTGATTATCATCCGCTGGCCATTTCCTGCCGCCTGAGCTTTCTGTTCTGGCTGGATCTCGAGTGGCCGCATATTCCATCCATGTTCAAAACAAAGTGTGAGACTGGGAAAAGAGAATTCGAAATTTTATCCTATAGAACCACAGTTGAGTGGTATTGTGTTTCCACACGCTATCTCCATTCTCTAGTGCAGGGATGAGCAAGTTAAGCCTACAGTACTGTGGCAAGCAAACACACAGGGAGTGCTCTGCAAATCTAAAAGTGCTCCATAAATAACTTTAAAGGAGTAAATAACTTGTGAGCTGATGAAGTCCTGATAGAATCAATGAGCTTTTTCTCCCCAGAAAGGACAGCATCCATGTACAAGTCTTTTAGGTTCTTGCCGTTTGTGAATTTAAAATGTTGGCCTGCGTCACCGATAGTTAATTGTGTCCCTAATACTAATAGATCATCTCCCTACAACTTTTCCCAAGCGTCTGTGCTAAAAAGCCACCACCCCAAGTCTCTTTTGTATTCATTTAATTTCCAAATGTCCTTCCCTGGCCCCCAGATTTTGCCCCAACACCAGTTTGTGAGTGTAAGACAGTTCGAACTTCAGGGAAAGGTATCATTTCGTTATGCCCGAGTGCCACTCTTTTACATCCGCAGAGGAAGAGAACTTCGAATTCATCATCGTCTCCAGCACAGGGCAGACGTGGCACTTTGAGGCCAACAGCTTCGAAGAGAGAGATTCCTGGGTCCAAGCAATCGAGAGCCAGATCTTGGCCAGCTTGCAGTGCTGTGAAAGTAGCAAGAACAAGGTATTGAACCGCCCGACTTCCTGCTGTCCCTTTTTCTATTGAAGCCTGCCTTTAAGTATTGATTGCCTCTAAGGCTGTTGTGATTTTGGCCATTTCAAAAAGAGATGAAGACTTTGAGACTTTGGGGGAAAGTGCAAAGAAGTACAGCTAAGATGATGAAAGGCCTGGAGACAAAAACATATGAAGAACGGTTGCAGGAACTGGGTATGGCCAGTCTAGAGGAAAGAAGGACTAGGGGTGACATAATAGCAGCATTCCAATATTTGAGTGACTGCCACAAAGAGGAAGGGGGGTCAACTTATTTTCCAAAGAATCAGAAGGCAGGGCAAGAAGCAATGGATGAGAACTTATTAAGGAGAGAAGCAACCTAAAACTAAGGAGAAACTTTCTAACAGTGAGGACAATTAACAAGTGGGACAGCTTGCCTTCAGAAGTTATAGGTGCTCCATCACTGGAGGTTGTTAAGAAGAGACTAGACAGCCACTTGTCTCAAATTGTATAGGGCCGTGATGGCGAACCTATGCCACAGGTGGCATGCGTAACCATATCAGTGGGCACGTGAACTCAGCTCCCAAAAGGACTGGAAGTTGTCAAACGGGCCATTTTTGGCCTCTGAAGGGGTGGGGAAGGCTGTTTTTATGATAACAGTCATAATTCTGCTATCTTGGTAGGAAGAGTTTGAACATTATTTGCAAATGATTAATGGTTAATTAATGGTTGTGTTGCGGTTTCAACCACATTTGAAACGATCGCTGCAATTCACACAAACTTTTTAAAAGCAAGAAAAACATAAGCCAATTACTCACACAAAATTGGAAGAAAAACGATTGATCTATTGGAGAGGGAAAACAGGGTTTCCTTTTGTGAATATTCCCACAGAGTAGGTCCTGATGAAAATAAAGCTAACTTTTCTGATTCATTTTAATTTGTTTGTTTGTTTCATTTATATTTGCTGCCCAGTGCCCATCCCTGGGCAGCTTATAACATTAATTCTGTTCATATCAAGCATAAAAAGGGCAGAGTATCTTCAGGGATCCGGTTGTATCTGAGAATGGAACTGGAGCATAATCCAAAAATTTCATACACGTTTGGAAGACGGGTTTCAAGATATAGCAGACAATAGCTTACCCTGTCTTGCAAGGCCTCAGTCAAAATTAGGGCAATCTGTGAGGTAACCCTTGAAACAATGGACATTTTAGCATCTATCTGTCTTCTGTCGCCTCAACAGGCCCGGATGGACAGCCAGAGTGAAGCAGTGGCAATCCAGGCTATCCGAAATGCCAAAGGAAATTCTTTATGTGTGGACTGTGGGGCATTAAGTAAGTATGTAGTTGTTCAGACTTTTTCAACCAGGTGCGCTCTTGAATTTCCATCCCACACAGTCAGGGGCATGAATGGCTGGAGTTGATGGAAGCTGTAGTCTAACAAAGCTGGAGGGCACCGAAGAGAGAAAGGTAGACAGGCTTACTTTAGAGACTATGTTGGCTGAACTTGAATAGGAAAAGATTGCTTATTTCCAAAAATAAACCAAATAGGGATGGTGCATTTCCTGTACAAACTTCAGTATGGCATTAATTGCTAACTCTAATCCAGTATCTAATATTGTTGCTTCCAATCTACAGAAAAAGTATATTATGGACTTGGTTAAAAGCATTTTTAATCCCTTGTTTCAAAGGATTTGGATGGCATGCATATCTTTCTCTTATTAAGGTGATAGACTGAGCAAAATTGGTGGCTATCAGAATAGCTTTATGAAACAAAAGGATATATTTGAGACTGTCCTATATTCATTCTCTCTCCCTGAAATATCTTGTATTAAAACTGAGAATATGAGTAATACGTGGTCTATATGGCTAGATTTAGTAATACTGTACATTAAAGGATTGAGCTACATTTTTATGCATAGCTCATTTCTTCAAATGTCACTCAGTTAATTGTTCCAGGTAGTCCTTGACTTACGACCACAATTGAGCCCAGAATTTATGTTGCTAAGTGAGAAACTTGTTAAGTGAGTTTTGTCACATCTTACAACTTTTCTTGCCACATTTGTTAAGTGAATCACTACAGTTGTTAAATCAGTAACACAGTTGTTAAGTGAATCTGGCTTCCCCATTGACTTTGCTTGTCAGAAGGTCGCAAAAATATGATCACATGACCTTGGGATACTGCAACCATCAAAAATATAAACCCATTGTCCAGTATCCGAATGTAAATCACATGACTGTGGGGACACTGCAATGGTCGTAAGTGTGAAAAATGACCATGTCACTTTTTTCAGTGATGTTGTAACTTTGAACAGTCACTAAATGAACTGTTGTAAGTCGAGAACTATCTGTACTTGAGATATATATATAGAGATAGATAGATAGATAGATAGATGATAGATAGATAGATAGATAGATAGATAGATAGATAGATAGATAGATAGATAGATAGATAGATAGATATTTTCTGAGGTTTTCGCAGGTGTTTGTATGTAGGTCTTTGGTTATTCGGGTCTTCTCCCGCGTAAAATTGGAAGTGTCTTGGCGATGTTTCGACGAAGTCTCATTCGTCATCTTCAGGCTGGTGTTCTCAGCTTCATGCTTCAAGTCCCCACCCAAACAGAACACACGCCCAGCCAATCAGAGCACAACCAACCCCCCATCCACTCAGAGCACAGCCAAGCCCCTAACCAATCAGAACATACCTCCACCCAATCAGAACACAGCCAAGCTCCCACCCAATCAGCTCACACCCCCACTAGCAGTTAAAAGGAAGAGACAGCTACGATCTCACATTGCTCCTGGAAGCACGAAGCCGAGAACACCAGCCTGAAGATGACGAATGAGACTTTGTCGAAACATCACCAAGACACTTCCAATTTTACGCAGGGGAAGACTCGAATAACCAAAGACCTACATATATATACACATATACATATACATATACATATACATATGTATTTTATATATATATAAAATCAGCAATGTTATATTTTTGGTTGCACTTCATCATATCTTCTAGCTTTTATATTTTACCAATAAAATATTTAAATTTTAACACAAGAAAAAGAAGGCAGAGGCAGGACACATGAAAGAAATAGGAACATAGTTGGATTTATTTCTACCTGCACCTTTAAGCTTTTGGGGGGGGGCTTTTTTTAAAAAAAAAGTCTCCTTTGAAGCTTCAATCTGACAATTACTACGTCAAATGATAATGTCTATCTAAAGAAATAAGCCATCTCCAGCACAGATGCTTCTGTCGTTTCCCAGCAGACAGATTTGACATACCAGCCTCGGCAGAGGAGATTTCAGCAACCCTTCTCCTATGCAAGATCTGGCTCCTTTGCATCCCAGCTGGCACTCCTTTTTAAGAGAACAGATTGAGTCTCCATAGGAAAAGGGAGCTGTTTCAAGGCTGAGTCTCTTTAAAATATTGAGGAGGGAGACTTAAAGGAGCGCAGAAGAAAAGTCCCATTGTAGAGTCCTTTCCACCCTTTCCTTTTGTTGGTCAGCTTGGGATGTCTCTCTCTCTTTCTCTCTTTTGTCTTTCCTTTCTCTTCCTATATAAAAGGAAAGCCTCCAAGCCCAAATCTGAAAACGCTCCCTGATAATAAGGCTTACTCAGTAGTGGGTTCCAATTAACTTCACTACTGGTTCGGAATTGTGAGCACATGTGTGCGCTTGCTTCGTTTGTGCTCAGTGCTTCTGCGCATGCACAGAACTCTCTGCGCATGCGCATAGCGTCCGTAATGACGTCCAGGTGAGTGGGCAGAGCCTCCCGCCACCACCACTACTGATTTACGCAAACCAGGGTGAAACGGTAGAAACCCACCACTGGGCTTACTCCCAAGAAGGCTGGGTTTTTCCCTTTACTACATTGGGATATCCCTCACTTGGCTAGTTACTATCTCCCATCTTAACTTGGGTTGCGTGTGACTTAGCACATCAGAACAATTCCTTTAGTTTGGTCTTTGGTTTGAAGAGGCAGTGTAGTTCCCTCTCCTTCATCCTGCTTTTCTAATTCCTCCATTTTCTTCGCTCTAGATCCAACCTGGGCCAGTCTGAACTTGGGGGCGCTGATCTGCATTGAATGTTCTGGCATCCACCGGAATCTGGGTACCCACCTGTCTCGTGTGCGTTCTCTTGACTTGGATGACTGGCCCCTGGAGCTTACCTTGGTGCTCACCTCTATCGGGAACGAAACAGCCAACAGCGTCTGGGAGAAATGCACACAGGGACGCCGGAAACCCACCTGTGAGTCATCACGGTAAGTGCAGATAATCACATAATGTAGTGGAAGTGGATCAATACAGAGAGAAGTTAAATTATAAATGCATGATATAGCTAAGGTTGGGCCCATTGCAGCGTTGCTGACTTGATGTGTGGGAGGAAGGCATCTATTGGGGACCAGCCTCAAAAGGGGTTAATTCTAAATATACCTTTAATTTTATAAACTCTCCATGTGAAGAGTAATCATTGTATCAGTGTTTCTCAACCTGGCTGAGAGAATTCTGGGAGTTGAAGTCCATACATCTTAAAGTTGCCAAGGTTGAGAAACACTGGTCTAGAGGAAGAAACTATGGGGGAAACAGTTGACATCCATACCCTTCCAAGAAGGGAATGGGACAACTTGCCACAGCCAACTTGATGTGGCCAACTTGCCATGGCCAACTCATCACAGCAAACTCATCATGTTCAACTCACTGTAGGACTATGTAGCAATTATATTTAATTATTTGAAATAAATTTTAAAATATTTTAATTTTTGCCATTCACATTTCATTCTGGCTTTCCTTTTGCATCCTTTCTTTAATGATTCTATTCCACAATTTCTTTGATATTACTGTAACTCCTGTTCCGCATTAAGTTGTCCTGTGATGAGATGGGCATGGCGAGTTGTTCTGCAGCAAGTTGGCCGTGGCGAATTGTCATAGACCAATTTGGGACCTGAGAATCATCCTAGCTCTTAGATCAGAAGATGTCCATATAACTGCCTTGAATTTTTCACCATAGAGATCATTAGCAATCAGTATATGGATGTCTGAATTTGGCTCCTTTTCTTCATGCTTGTCTTGCTCTTCCATCCCTTTGACCATCTCTCTGCGTAAGAACCTGCCGTGGTTTGTTTTTTTTCCCTGACCTCGTGTGCTTTTCATAAAGGAGTCTCTGAGCTTAGAGACTCTTATAGCAAACTTTCTTAATTTCTTTTTTCAGGGAAGAGCGAGAATCTTGGATCCGAGCCAAATATGAGCAACGACTATTCCTGGCACCACTACCAAACTCTGAACTCTCCCTTGGGTGCCAACTGTTCCAGGCTGTCTTGGACCAAGACTTGGGGGCTGTGCTGCTCTTGCTAGCCCACAGTACCAAGGAACAGATCAATGCTCCTACCGGGGATAAGGACCGGCGCACAGCTCTGCATGTGGCATGTGACCTTCCACATGTGGTTATCACCCAGCTTTTGGTCTGGGTAAGTTCTTGGCAGTAGAGCAGGGGTGGGTTCTACTACCTTTACTACTGGTTCACATCATGCTAGCGCATGTGCCGATCACTTCTGATGACGTCCAGGTCAGTGGGCAGAGCCTCCTGCCGGTTTTACTACCAGTTCTTGCGAACTAGTCCGAACCAGGGGGCAACCCACCACTGCAGTAGAGGCACTTTTAAGTCCAAGGAGAGAGAAAAAAAAATATCTTAATGAAAGAAGGCCGGTAGACAGATCGCCTAGAGCTGACTGTTAAAACATTAATTTCTGAAAATGTAATACATTCTCAGAATATATATTCATTTCAGTATGTATGCATACAATGGCATATTTCAAATTTCCTTCCGTGATCTCAAATGTTCTTGCTCCATATAGATATGGGAGGATGGTAGTAGCTTTAAAATAGTTCTTTGGACTTTGAATTGGATTCAGTTACCTCATGTATGGTGTCTTCTGGGCAGAAGCAAACAAACCAGGGGTGAAATCCGACAGGTTCTGATAGGTTCTGGAGAACTGGTAGCGGAAATTTTGAGCAGTTTCGAGAAGCGAACTACTAGGGGCCTGGTGGCCCAGCAGACTAAAGCATTGTGATTAACACCAGCTGTCTGCAATCACTGTAAGTTCGAATCTCACCAGGCTCAAGGTTGACTCAGCCTTCCATCCTTTCTAAGGTAGATAAAATGAGGACCCAGTTTGTGGGGTCAATAAGCTGACTTTGTATAAATATACAAAAGTATGAAGGCTATTGCTTAACGCATTGTAAGCCGCCCTGAGTCTCCGGAGAAGGGCGGCATATAAATCAATTTTTTTAAAAAAAAAAACAGTAGCGGAAATTTTGAGTAGTTCGGAGAACAGGTAGTGGAAATTTTGAGTAGTTCAGAGAACCGGCAAATACCACCGCTGGCTGAACCCAGAGTGGGGTGGGAATGGAGATTTTGCAATATTCTTCCCCTGCCACAACCACCAAGCCACACTATGCCCACCAAGCCATGTCCATAGAACCAGTAGTAATAAAATTTGGATTTCACCACTGAAACAAACCCCTTATATTATGTTGCATAGCCTGTGTGAGCTTCGTCCATAAGCTATGCAACTGGTTTGAAGCAGAATGTAATGGTGAAACCCATGCTTTGCACGCAGAAATTCTCATCTCTTATATAGGAAAACATTAGTGTCCAGGAAACCAAACTGAATCTCTAGCCTGAGGAGTAGCAGTCTCCTATTCTTAGTGCCCTGTGAGACAATAATGATAACTATCTCAGGTCAAAATTACTCGTACTGAATAGAAGATTGGTTTTATGTTTCTTGGACTGAAACAATGAAGTGGTTTCTCCCCCACCCCCACCCCCCAAAAACTCAGCACCTGCAGAGATCTTTCCTAGCGTACAGCATCATAACAACCAACTCATGGAAAGTCATTAAGCTCCTTCTAGAGGTATAGAAAAAAACAACAACAACATTGCTTGTCAGAAGTCAGGAACAGCCATAGCATTGGGTGGAAATTTTGGAGAGATATTTTATCCTGTCTTTGAAAGACTGCTACCGATGGAGCTAGAGAGAAATGGAATAAGGGGGGGGGGGGGGGAAATCAAGTGATTGGTCTGTGTAGCTTGGTTTTGTGTTTAATTTTTTCTGCCTTAATTCCTGGTGATTTACACAGAGAAGTCCATGAAATTTTCTTGGCAACATTTTCAGAAATGGCTTGCCGCTGCCTTCTTCCTGGGAATATACTACTCAACAATGTGTAACTTGGGGGAAATATAGAAAAAAGTATCAAAAATAACAAGGGCTGAGGAAGAGAATAATCCTTTGAGAGTGGCAGTGGCTACAGCATATTCCACTCCTTACTGAAGCTCTAAATTTCCAGCTTCCAGATGAAATCCAGTCAGGCCTACACAACAGAAGAACACACAGACTTATGTTTTGGAGTGCCTAACACTAATTGGTCTTTTTTTTTTCCCCTCCCTACAGTACGGTGCTGACGTTAAGGCCCATGATGCTGTGGGGCACACCGCACTCTTCTACGCTCGCCGAGCAGGAAGCCAAGAATGCATTGACATCTTAATGCAACATGGTTGCCCAAACGAAGGCTACAGCACTATTGCCACCCCAGGCCTGCGCCGGAAAAGCAGCAGTGCCAGCATGGGAAGGACCGAGGCCCGAACTGCCCTGGTGTAGCATGCCAGGGGGAGCCTCTTCCCCATCCTAACGGTGCCAACAAGGGTGCAGTGACTGATGCCTCCTCTCCTTAAGGAGATCCCACTCCCCTCTGGCACCTGGACTGTAATGCCAAGGAGCATCGATCATGACTTGTGTCATGCAGAGGAGGTGGCAGCTCCCATCCAGAGCCCAGCTTCAGTGGTTCTGCTTGGCATAGGCTGCCATCACCAAGACTCACAGCTCTCTCTACTGCCAGGCCTTGAGCTGCTCTGCTGATATCCTGGGCAAACAGCCGTCTCTCCAGACAGGTCATCAGAGAAAGCCTACAGAGAACCGAGAGCAATGTGTCCCAGTATTTGGAGTGAATAAGAATTAGGACCTGGGCTGACGTTGTCGTCTTCCCAATTAAGACTGGGAAATGAGAGGGACAAGTGTTTACGTGGGGTCAGCTCCCCTTTTCTTTCTGGGTTTATAAGAAGCGTTGAAGGTGGAATGTAAATCAGCATTACTGAAGCGGTTGGTGACTGAACTGTACTAACCACTTCTATGGAGCCCCAAAACGTAACAATATGAGGGGGCGGGGGGGAGTGTTGAAGGGCCCAAGAGCGTTTGTCACAACAATAGCACTGAGGGAAGAAGGTTCAAGGGGGAACCTTTGCGTCACTTAACTTGGCTTAAGTGAACTCCTCTCCTCCTCATGTCAGGGTATAGGGCTTAGTGGATGCACTTGAGCTGTGGCACACTAAAGGGGTTGTAGGCCAGCCTCCCTCATTTCTAGGCAGGAGCACGTACAAAAACAGGAGTGAAGTTGCTTGCTCAAATCCAGTGTGGATGAGCATGTGGAAAACATGCATTTCATGGAGAAACCTGTTTCCGTTATTCAGTTTCCTTTGCTCTTTCAACAAATTGGGTTTTCTCTTCTAGAACGCCGACTCTTCCCACCCTCTCAAAGAACTGAGCAAGAGTGGGAGAGAAAAGTTAGGGATGTCCTAATATATACATTATATATAAAAACAGCATCCTAACTTAACCAGGCAGTAAAACCACCTACTGACTCTTTGGGGCATTTTTCTTTATCCAAGAGAGAGAACATATTTTTATTTAGCAGACACAGCTCCTAATGCCTGTTTTGTGAAGCGTTTTAATTTGAAATGTCGTGAGGCTGTTGTAAAGCCCACCTGCACCCGGCCTTGTCCAGGTCAAAGCGGGTGAGGCTGAATGAATTAGGCCAAGACACCAATTAGCAGCCTGTCTCCACCTATTGCCTTGCCAGACCCCTTTAGTCTTAGACTCAGGATCACCCTGCTATCACTCGGAAACACCAAGCACACTCCTTCTTCAAGCCGCACTGAAACACATTCCTTCTGCTAACTTTCCTCAGGTCTGGTGCCTGATCGTTGCACTGAAATAGCTGTTATGTCTTACACTCTTTCAAAGGCCCCAGGCTGCCTCCTTCTCCTAGAAACCTTTTCACTCTTTCAGATCGTTCAGAGGAGGTAACAAATGGTTGAGGCAGCTGGTTATGGGCCAAGAAGAGGGCTCAACCATGGTGAGGCAAACGCTGGGCATCTGAGGAATTCAACAAGGCCATCTTTTATGGATGCTGAACCACCTCCTGAAGCTATAGACATACTGAGCAGCCAGTGGGGGAGTTCTTCCAAAGCAACACACAGCCTGGCTGTTAAAAGAAGAGTCATTTTTTTAAAAAAAAAAAAGAGAAAGAAATGAAGGAACATTTGTAAAAAGCTCCTTTCTTCACTCCTCCCAGTATTATCTCCCCTTTCTGACTTTTGTCCTAGTTTATTGCTTCATTTCGAGAAGGATAAAATCCTTCCCACTCTTTCTTCTCTTTCTAGTTTGGCAGCTCTCCTGGTGCAAGTGTTTACAGGCCTCGCTCCACTGTTGTGGCAGGGGCATCTGTGTGGTTGTGATGAGTGATGTGGTCTCAGGCTTTATTTCAAATCTGTGATCAGGGTAATGCAATTAATCCTCCCTCCCCAGTGTGGACAGACCTGGCTGGGCTGGAGCAGCCATTACAATTGCTGGCTCCATCCCACTGACCTCCAGTCAAACCTAGCCTGATCTCATTCCTCTGACCGCTGGTTTGTACCATGAGAACTGGACGTGCAGGCAAAGGGCACAAGCCCAGCCAGGCCACATCACCTCTTAGGACACCTAGGGCTTCCTTGCCCTTCTGAATCTGAACAAGTTCTTGAATGTACTGGCGATTGTGTTGCACGAGATCCATGCCCCTTAGCTGTGAGATGGAACCCAACAGGCCTAGCCCCAAGAGGATAGTTAACACGCCCCCATTGTTGCTGGCTTCCCCACGGCATGATGGATGAGCACGGCAGGCCTTTGGGAAGGGAATCCTGGCTTCCGAGCACTTTTGAATCCAGCCTTGAGGGTCAGAAGAAGGGAGGGGGCACAGATCCATCAACACTGAATGTAATTTATGCTTAGGGGGGCTGGCAGTTCAGCACAAGTTCCTGGGAGAGCCTCTTGTGCAAGCCCCAGATTTGGGGCTCGAAAAGTAAGGTGGGCGGAAGTGGGGGGAGGGAGGGGATGTGGAAGTGCCAGAGCTAATATTATTGGCCCTGTGCAGCTGTTGTAATCTCTTGGATTGTACCTTGTAAGTATGTGACAATGTAAGAAGATGTAATAACAGTGACTGATTATTCCTTCTTGTGATAGCTCTCCAGAGTTGGATTGCCAAGTGGGTGGGAATATTTCCGTTGTTTTTTTTCTCTCTCTCTTTACAGCAGCAGCAAATAAGGAAGAGCATTTAGGAGAAAGTAAATGTTGGCCCCCTTGGAAATTTCTAATGCTGGGAAGGAGAAAAGGAGAAGGAAAGTGATAGCAATGGAGTTTGTAACAATTGGTCAAATGCAAACTAGGGACATGATAGTCAGGTGATCTCAGAAGCCTTGCTATGTTCCCAGGAGACCACAAGAAAGTGACAGTACTCTTAATTGTCTCCACTTGATCACCTCCTTGCCTATCTTTTATCCCACTGCATCCAAATCTAGTGTTTAAAATGACAGAAGTAGAAAAAAAAAACTCAGCAAATAGATGGACAGGAAGATTCCTAAGAGCATTTGCTTAACTTGTATTGCTTTACCCCTTATTACTTAGCTCCCGTTGGTCTCTTGCTGTAGTATTATACAGAGACAACTAAGCACATCTACGTCCATTGAGAACTTCATCCACCACATACTCAAATGCGTGTGCTGCATGATAAATACTTCTCCTTCTAGCCATTCTCACCTGTTCTTGCTATCGCAATGCCTTCATTTGTGAACTGCTGCATGAATGGTCCATTGTAGGAAAACCTCAATTTAATAGACAAGAGGGGACGGGTGGTCCGTTAACTCCAAAATGATATCAGTTTCCATCCATTTGCACTGTTTGTGTGACACTTGTGTCCAGACTGCTTCAGAAATGGGCTTTTGTCTTGTTATTTGCAGGGGAAGCAAAAAGAAAAATGTTACCCATCACCTCACAAGCCTGCTGAATTGAGGTTTTACTGTGTCTTCATTTAAAGTATGATAATTGGTGATCTGTAAATTGAGTTGGTAGATAGGAAATGTGGTTAAAACAAGTAGATTAAGACTTATTTGGGGGGGAAATGCCACCGAGCAATAATCCATTACAGTTAGTTGTTGGCTTCCTCACCCTAACAGGCTTCACACATTCAGTGGGTTTTATTTGCAGCTGCTGCTTAGTGTCAGTCCTGAAATGGCTCCTTCTGTGTCTCCATTAGCCCCTTAAAATAAAAATAAAAAATCCATTTTGATAAAAGAAAAACCAGAAGACTCCTCAAAGGGGGAGATTTAAGGGTTTATTCTTCATTTTAGGGATCCAGTCTGCCAAACTGAAAAAGTACAGATTCTAAATGAACATAAATTCCCCCATCATTGAAAAGAGTAAAAAATAAAATTTAGAATTTACTTCAAGTTTAAATAGGTTTCTTTTTCTTCTTCAAAAGACTGTAGCAGATGAGTTAGAACGCTGAAACTTTTTAAGTGCTATAATTAGTATTTGAACAAAATTAAGACTTTCCTATAGACATATCTTTGCCCAATTCCAATGTTACTTTTTAAATGTATATCCCACACTAAAAAGAGATTAATCTCTTTTTGCGGAAAACCGAGTATTCCCAACCCTAACAAAATCTGCACAATCAAACTCTTCTGTGCTAATAATAAAGGCCAGCTAAGCCACTGTCATCCCAATTCAGAGACTTTGGAGATCCACAGTTTAAAAAGTGTTCACCGCTTCTGTGAAAATTTGAAGAGCCCTTCCATGATGCTCATTCTTGTAGGCAAAAAAAAAAAAAATCAAAATACTGTAGATTCAGCAAATGTGAGAATTCTTAATTCAATCATGTGCTCTTTAGAAAGACGTGCACGGAACTTTGAAAGTCATTTTAAAAGTTATATCAATGAAAAGATACATATTTATAGGGATCTCACATATAAAGAGTGCAACTCGCTACATTCAGATGTTTCAGTGGGACTTATGCGATACATATTCTTAGTTTCTCTGACAATAAGACAGAAGTTTTAAAGAGTACACAGAAACCTTTCAAGATTATTTCCCTTTGTACAACTGGACAATAGCTCCCTTATTGGCAGTAACCACGTCAGAAGATCATTGCCCTGAAATATGTTTCATGGTTAGTGAACGTTTTTAGAAATTTATCCCTTCTTCTATTTTAATGGAAAAACCTGTAAACATGACAAATCTTATTGAGAGGCAAAGTCAGTCAATGAGGGACAACAAGAAAAGCACAAACTAGCATCTGAAGAGAAGGTAGGGACTGGGATTAAACAACTCTTCAAATCAGCACCAAGGTTCAGCCCAACCGTCCATGCAAAATTGTGGAACAAAGGCTTCATACCCAACCCTTTCAACCAAGGGCTAAAACAGCCTCTTCTTTCTCCTCATAACAAAGATACAAAAATTCCATCATAAGTTACAGAGTAATGGAAGCCAGTTGGTTAGGATCACCAGTATATGTAGCTGACTTAAGCTGCCTTTCTCTTGAGCTTCATCTCCTAGAGTTGGGAGCTAAGGGCCAGAATGGGAAGCTGTGAAGTTGGCGCCACAGTCAACGTAATTGTAGGTCTCCAAGGAACTTTGAGATATGTGACCAATGTAGGAGATTTTCACTGAAGTTCTGAAAGGCCGAAACAAAAGAGAAAAAGATTTTTTTTTTTTATAAACCAAAAAGTAAATGGAGTCCTCACAATGTATACCTATACTGAAATGATAAATTATGGGCCAGAATGTTTATATTATTCAACATACATATTCAGCAAGCTCCACACTGGACAATGCCCAAGTTAAGCTGCATTCAAAAACCATCTGCAAAATCCTAGGGCAACATTGTACGTATCAATAAAACTATCATCATTTAACATAAAGGAGAGGGATCTACCACTGCCAGCATCTTTTATCATTTGCCATGGAGACCAAAGAGGGTAGGAATTAAAAACCAACAAGATTTGGAGGGGCACAGACTCCTCATCTCTCTTAAATTTCCCGTAACTCCACTTTTCTCCTTCAGAAGCCCAGAAAATAGTTCATCAAAATGCAAGTTTGCTAGTAAGGCAGTGGTCAAGTTCAGAGAATAATCTGGGACCTAAAAAGTAAAGATTCCCCCATACATGCGTGCTAGTCGTTTCCGGCTCTAGGGGCCAGTGCTCATCTCCATTTCTAAGCCGAAGAGCCAGCGCTGTCTGAAGACGTCTCCGTGATCATGTGGCCAGCATGACTAAATGCCAAAGGCACACGGAACACTGTTACCTTCCCACCAAAGTGGTCCCTATTTTTCTATTTGCAATTTTTACATGCTTTCGAACAGCTAGGTTGGGAGAAGCTGGGACAAGTAACAAGAGTTCACTCGTTACACAGCACTAGGGATTCAAACCACTGAACTGCCGACCTTCTGATCGACAAGCTCAGTGTCTTAGCCACTGAGCCACCACCTCCCAACCTGGGACCTACTGACATAAAAGATCCAACAAACCTTCTCTCTGTTCCTACCAAACCTGGGTTGTTCACCAGGTGTTTTTATATGAAAGCAATCACATAAAGGCATTAAATGTGGGAAGAGAGGGTTGTTAAGTTTTTGGAGACTTTTATTATGTGTTAAGACTAATTCAGGATATAAATAACAGTCTGATTGTCTTTTCCAGTTGTTTTTTTTAAAGAGCAAGCCATAATGCCAGCTTTTGGCAACTGTACTATCAAAAATCAGCAGAATTATTAAAGAGGGTTCTGGGATTAAGAAAATGATTTTCTAGTATTGGGGGACAATCACCAAACTAGTTAGGATTTTATATTTGGAAATATAAAACAGAAAGGAGGAATGTTTTCAAATGTGTTTCTAATCCAAGAGATACACAGATTAAAAAGAAATCAGTAAAAGTTACGCACCTCATGAAAATCACAATATTGTGCACTCGGATCTTTGGTAGCGTGCAGAAGAAACTAAAAGAGAAAATCATAAAATCTTAAAATAATTTAGAAACTAAATCACGCAAGCAATTCTGAAAACTATTATTCTATATCCAGAACATGGTATAGCCAAATTTAACCTTGAGCAGATTTTATTGCCAAATCTGTGTTTAACTTTATTTAGGTTATGGATTATTTTTTTTATACCTAAGGCTTTTGTTAAATTAGTTACAATGTCCTGCGGTATTCAGCTGTCACTTCCAATTATGAAGCTCAAGAGGATATGACTGTACAACATTCAGTAGCGATACCATTTATCAGTCGCATATTGACACAGCAACATCTTTTTAGAATAAATTTTCTTTTGGAACGACTAGGAAAATATTCTACACATACTTTTCAGACCATTCAAACAATTAAAATGTTTTTTAAAAGGCTGGGTTTTCCCAGTGGTTTGAAGCAATGAGAAAGATTATGGTTTCCAGAAGGTACTCCCAATTATTTATTCATTCTTACATGGAAGCATGCAAGGAAAAAGCTTTTAAATTTATCCAAATGGGAATAAGAAGGGATGATACTTGGAAACCTAGCACATAAGTGAAGGCTTACACATAAATTATACCCACCCATTGGCCCTCTAGCCTAGGAGGAGCTGCCATAGTTCTACTGCATATATAAGATAAGGTAGCTGAAACTTTATTAGGGAACCTAGCAATGGCAACAATCTCACAGCAAATATTATATTTCTTCATTACACGTCAAATGCCAAAAACACAAATTACTCACTATACGTAAGGTCCACCCATTTCAGCTTTCATGGTGAAATTCACCTGGAAAAACACAAGTTGAGAATTAACTATAAGCCAGCAACAGTAAAGGACTTTGAAGCAAGTGTTTGCTTCTTCACAAAGAGGCTGCCCTAGTGGATGGTCCCAGTCACAAAAAACCCTCCAAACAAACAACGAGGCACTCATGCCCCCACATACACTCAACATTCAGACTATCTTTCTCTTTTTTAATGGGGGGAACGACACTAAATAAAGTCAGGCATTGCATTTTTTTCAGAATAAATATGGGGTCTATTTTAAGTCAAGAGACATTCTTTATTCATCTATTTATTTTAAAAAATTGTATTAGAGCACAATTTCGGGTGGCAATAGATCATGAGCACTTTGGACTTTTCAATAAAATAATTAAAAAATACATCTCATATGGCAAGGAGCCAACAGAGGAGTCCATGGGGACACTGGTTCTTTTAGGAGCCAAATTGTCTTTCACTGTTGAGTTAGCTAGAACAGGTGTCCCCAATTTTGGCAACTCTACAACATGGGAATTTCAACTCCCAGAATTCCCCAGCCATCATGGCTGGCTGGGAAATTCTGGGAGTTGAAGTCCATATGTCTTAAACTTGCCAAGATTGGGAGCCTCTGAGCTACAAGATTATCTGTTCTTATCACACCTAGTCCCTCTCTCCATACATCTTAGTTTCATGTAAAATAATTGCCATACCAGCTGATCACTCAGTGGCTGAATATGAGTAACATTGTTGATTTGTTGAGTCCCAACCACAGTGTTCATGTATTGCACTTGACTGGACAAGTTGGTCACTGCTACAGAATAGAAATTGGAATTCCGGATCCGAAGGGTGGCCTGTGGACAGGAGAGAGGAAAGAAAACTGCTGAAAACAGATTTCCAGTTGCCCTAGATATCTAACTTTGTTATGGTTAATCTACTGGACCTTACCGTGATGGAAAGAATGACTAGGGAGTTTTTTTCATCAAACCAGACTGTAACCACCTTAATGCCATTGTCATCCACAAGCACTGAATGTGGAAAAAGAAAGAAGACCACCAACCCTGATGCTAGAAGACACAGCAACACTGACACAGAGACGTAGAGCTTCCTGCAGAAGACAAGAACAATGGTTCAGGCAATTTGCTGTGCTTGGGTCCTGCAGGCAGAGTTTGCAATATATTGCAAAAGATTCCGTGTTCCACTTAGCGATAGGACTGGAAGAGCTCCTCCATTAATATTTAATTCATTAATGCATCTCAGCATTGTATTATTGTTTACCATTTGCAAAATTCTGAGTCTGCATATCAGACATCATAAGATCTGGAGAATGAGTTAATTATACAGGGGAATCTACTCAGCCATTCTAAGATGCATCTTAGTTTTTCTGGAGACGCAAATCAAGTCCCAACAAAATATTTCATCCCAGCCAGAAAATAGGCAGATATGTCAAATACTTTTTGTTCCTCAAGACAATTTGGGACAGGGCCCTAGACAATCTTAAGCAAGAATTAGATTTCCCATGCCATGACTCAAGACTTCAATCGATTTCTGATTTTATTTTTTAAAATTAAAGGTAAGCCTTCTCTATTTTAATCTTTCTTGTACAAACTGCTTTAGCTATTCATACTGATCATTTTCAAATAAGATTTCAGTGAGGAATATGAAAATCCTACACCAAATTCTCAATTCCAGTTCTCAACAGCCCCAGTCTATGTAACATATAATAAGGGGTACTGAAAACTGTTAAGCCAGTAGCACGCAAAAAATCATCAAGTTCTCAGTTCTGCTTCAATTAAAGCAGTGTTTTTAAACCTTAGTAAGTAGTCTGAACTTCAATTTCCAGATTTCCCATCCCAGCCAGCATGTTGGCTGGGGAATTCTTGGAGTTGAAGTTCAGACATCTTAAAGTTGCCAAGGTTGAGAAATTCATGAAGTTTCATGAAGGGAATATTTTAGATTATTTCTAATCTAAAATATTCCCTTCATGAAATTTCATTCCCAAAAGCAATACTCCCCATTTCAGTCCGTGAAACTGTCTCTTCCCATAGACATGTCAATCAATATTTTTTGTTGTTTAAGGGCATTTAAGCACATCTACGACTTAAGTTATCTGAAACCTACTGAAAATAATAATGAACAAACAGAGGAGGGGAGAGAGGGAGGGATGTTCTAAGCTGCACTGAAAAAAAAATGAAATATTGCCTCCCATTAAGATGCCAGAATTCCCTTGGTAATTATAGGAACAGACTGAAGATAGCAAATTATATTGGTAGTCTGATCACATTAAATTATAATCCAGAAGCACCCAAATATTTTAGAGATTAAAATGATTTCCAAGCGTTCTCAACTGACATGGGGGGGTTGGAAATACAAGTCACTTTTCAGCTGAATATTCATTTGTTTCATGCCCACTCAAATTATATATGTTACATACGAAAAGGAATTAATTATTCCTATATACTTACGTTCTTTGAGGTTTTAATCTTTGATCATGATATGGAATCAAAGCAACCAGTTCGTTAACTTGCTCTGGAGACAAAAGCAATAATAACCATGAGTACCAGCCTCTCTGTGTCATAATGAGAAAGGACATTTTTAGAGTCTTACTTTAAATGCAGTGTGAGTGGAAGTGAAGAACACATTATTTTAAGAGTCATATTATTGTCTTCATACCAAGAAAAGACAACATCAGGGTTGGGTTCTAAATTTTTTTACTACTGGTTCTGTGGGCGTGGTTTATTTTGTAGGCATCATATCGTCACTGCTACTGGCTCGGCCGAACTGGGAGGAACCCACCACTGGACAACATGTAACCAGCTTTAGTGAAACACAGGAAACTGTCCGGAGCACGAGACTATATATTATCTTCCAAGGGATTTTTAATCTAAATAAACAGATGGTAATAGTTTAAGCAAGATTTTACTTCATGGGGTAAAAATGAAACATGTCTCTAAGCCACTGTTTCTGATTATATGCAATATACTACTAAAATTTTAAGTCTCAGACACCAGACAGTAGACATTGCATCTAATGTCAACAGCAATATAAGGTTAACAAGTAAATCTAAGTGTCAGGCTTGGAAGCCATCTTTTGCATTCTTCCGGAGTCTAATTTCATCGGGGGTGTTACTTGGAAACCTGACATTAGGCTGTTTTCACTGGTGCTAAGCTGTACACCACAATTTACAAGTTCAAAATAGCAGCATTTCATACCACAAGGAAACCATCTGCCTTAGTGAAATACGTAAACCAAATCTGTCAATGCTTTTACCTGAGGAGGGACTTGATTTCAGGCAGATTAACCCCAAGGGCATTAGTAATTGTATGTGTGATTGTGTGATTGTGACAACAAATGGGGGCAGAGATGGAAGGAAGAGAATGAAGAGTTTATTCATTTATTCATATTTAGATAGCTGCTCATTTCACAATCACGTGACTCTGTGTGGCGTACAACAAACTTCTAAACAATATTAATATTGTTAACATTAATAAACTTTAAAATTGTAAAAGGTATGACAAAATTTAAAAGAGGTCAGGTGAAGAGGACATGTTCATTCACTAGGAGTCATTTCAATATTTTGCCAGTCCCCTCAACCAGGTCTTGAGGATCTCCAGAAAATTAAAAGAGATGAGGCCAGCCTTACATTGCAGGAAAGGGGATTCCATAAAATGGAGGGGACAAACAGCAGAATAGCCCTGTCATTTAGGGCCCATCAATTAAACATGATGAGCAGGATGGGCAGATGTAATTAGGGAGAGGAAGTCCCTCATATAACACAGCCCCAAGTCATGTAGGTAAGACAAAGTGAGATGGAACTAATTCTTAAAACTGGACCTTGATAAACTATACTAGCGATAAGATTATAGTACTCCATAGCAAAAAATATGGAGAGATTTCTGCCCTGAAACAACATTCTCCAAACAACCCTAGTCCCATTACATCATTATTCCTTGTGTCAATCAAGAAAACAAATGATAAACACCACACTAAGGATTCCTTACAGAGCAAGCAAATGGTTCAACACATGCAAAACCAAGATGGATTAAAGAGATAAACCCAATCACAGAAGTTTTAAATAACAACCATTCATTTGACAGGACAGTTGTTCTTCAACTGTTATCATTACACTCTAGGTAAAACATGAAACAGCAGCAGGAAATGCGGAAGGTAGGAAGTGAGGAAAGAGTGGTATGCTAGGACCATGAAATGTTCAAGTCCAAAAGGACTCACCATTCAACAAAAGCAGGACACACAAAATTACCTGTGGGAATGCAGCCAGTGCCTTGGCAGGAGGGACAGGTGATGCTGTCTCGTCCAGTGAATTCCACATACGGAAACTTGGCAATATCTTCTTCTCGATCTTTATTGGTCAATAAATCTTCATCATTCTCTTTCTGCCTCTTGGAGCAATAGTTACTTGAGTCCACCGAATGGAAAGACCCCATTGCAACTAGTATCTAGGGTAACCCCACATGAAACTATAAATAAAACAGAGGGAAAAATTTGCACAGAAGTAAGAGTTTTCCATCATTAGCACAAATTTCATTTGGCAACACCGTTTTTAAAATGTATGCCTTCCAATAATCCAAATTCTGAAGGAAAACATCCAAAAAGATCTGCAACCTATACACAGGATGTGCCTTATTTTATTTTTTTTTATTTTTTGGAGGAAGGGGATTCACAGTGGATTATGTTAGCTAAACAAGAGAAGTGATTATCGCTGTATAATTATATTAGAAGAGAGGGAGGGAGGTATCCCATTTATCCAAGATTAGCCTATTCTATAATCCTATTTAGGAACAAGATAAGCATTAGAATGGGAAAGAACACCCAATGCTTTCCAAATATTTTGGATTATGGTTACCCATAAGCTCAAGAGAGCTTTATCAGAATTAAAGTATCTGGAGAGGCCTATATCTGACTAAAGATATACTTCTGGAGCCAGAAAAAGAAGATACAAGAACTTGTCAACCAGTTTCAAGTAATTAGGAATAAAGATGTTATCACATTATGGAAGTTCCCTTTTTTTTCATATGTACACCATTTAATATTTTACAAGTTATAAAATCAGTGGGCTTTGATCTACATGAAAATTACAGTCACTGAACTCTGAACTCATTAGACTTTCATTAGATTTTGCTGATTAGATAGCTTTGTTGTTACAGAAATGGCTAGTATATATATATATATAGTTATATAAAAGTAAAAAGTTGAAGGATTTATGTTACTACCTTATTCTACTACATCAAAAGGAGTCAGAAATTAATGCTTTTCTTTTTCTTTTCTCCTTTACTTTTTTCTCTTCTCCTTTTCCTCCCCATTTTCCCATTATTTTCATTTTTGTTTGACTTTTTAAATATTTTAATAAACTGATAAAATATTTAAAATGGGAAAAGAATTGTTTTGAAAGTTAATCTTTTTTAAAATGTTAAAATTGGATTTTAATAAATACTGAAGAAGGTGGCTGCAAGGTAACCACTGACACCACAATGCCTACTTTTGGATTAAGCTCAGCTTTTAATACTTTTAATAGAAAAATAACAATACGAACATTTTTAGGGAATGTTCTCTATTATAACTCTCCTTTAACCACAGCTCTATAACAGTGCTAAAGCAGTGCTAATTAGACGTTTTTATTTAAAGAAAACTCTAGCACTGAGGCTGAGTCCAAAATATGAATTACAGTGCTGTGCTGCATCCTAACGCTACAAGCAATATGAGGGAAAGTTCATACCAAAGGTGTGAACAAAATAATGCCACCACAATGCAAAGGAAAAGAGTTGGGTGAACGAACAATCTGCCTGTGGAATTCTGCAATTGAAGAAATGCAGCTGCTGTGGATACAACACAGCTTCTATTACAAAATGAATGGAGAAGAAAAACCATTTGGACCATTCAACCGAACACCCTCTCGCTTTGCCTCCAAAGTAAGACAAAGAGCAGACCTAGTCCATTCTTCTGCCTGAAAAACAATACTTTGATTGTAAACTTTTCCCCCCAGTTAAGTCCGCCCACTGCATCACTGCAGGAAAATTTAGGACCACAACTGGCAGAGACAATAGCTATCAATACTTCACAAACAATTAAATATTCCACTGACCAAAGCAACCAGAGACAGGGCAGAATTCCAATAAGAATTAATTTCTTCCTGATTGCTAGGACTGTTCTGTAAAACGCGCTTGGGAATTCAATTACCTCAGCTCTGGTCTCCTCCTGATACGTTAGACTACAACTTTCATCCTCAGAGTGGAACTACTACTATGATTACTAATACAGGTAGCCTTTGATTTACGACCAACATTTCTGTTGCTAAGCGAGACAATTGTTTAGTGGGTTTTGCCCCATTTAAGGGCTTTTCTTGCCAGAGTTGTTAAGTGAATCACTGCAGGGGTCAAATTAGCAACACCGTTAAATGAGTCCGTCTTTCCCATTGACTTTGTTTGACAAAAGGTTGCAAAAGGTGATCGCGTGACCCAAGGACACTGCAACCGTCATAAATATGACTCAGTTGCCAACCATCTGAATATTGATTACATGTTCATGGAGAGATGTTGCAATGGTCAGAAGTGTGAAAAACAGTCCCAAGTCACTTTTTTCGGTGCCATTATAACGTCGGTCACTAAATGAACTGTTGCAAGTCGAGGACTACCTGTCATAGCAATAGCACTTAGATTTATATGCCACGTCACAGTGCTTTACAGCCCCTCCAAGCGGTTGTTGCCTCGAACAAGCTGGGTCCTCATTTTACCCACCTTGGAAGGATGTAAGGCTGAGTCAATCTCGGCAGTATGAGCCTCAATATTCAGCTGTAATACTGACTGGAGAACCCCCAGCCCGTTTTCTGCAACCAAAAAAGATGCCACCGTCCTACCTTATAAGGTTGCTGTGAAAAACTACCAGAAAATCTTGAACACCTTGGAAGAAAGGCAGGCTCAGGGGCATATAAATTAAAAAAAAACAAATTCCAGCGTTGCTTTGCAATCTATGCAACCGGATACAAAATGTTTTTAAGGATATTAAGTTGCTGCTGCTACTACACCCACATTTCTATTATTTGTCCAACTTAACTTCTGGGAGCCCCGCCTTGCTGGTAAGAAAACACACCGACAGCCTTCCTCCCCAGTCTTTCATTACCATCATTAAACCTTAGTCTCCCGTCCCGCAAACCAACCTGCAGCCTCCGCACCAAACTCTCACTGCGGAAGACGCTCTTCTCTCTTTTAGGATTGTTGTCGCTACGGCACCTTATTGCGTCACCGTGCGGAACTCCCCCTCCCCTCCCTCCCCGCACCTTTCTGAAAGCAGCAGGACGGACGCGAAGGCGGCCAGAGAATCTCAGCCGCGGCGCCTGCTACCGACTGCGCATGCGAGGCGCGGAAGTGGGGGTGGGGTGGGGAGCAGAACTCTGCTCTTAAGGCGTGCGCCCGGCGTCGGAGTTTTCCGTCACGTGAACGCTGCTGCCTGCGGACGTGACCCTCGGGCCTCTTTCCATTTTGTCTCCGTAGCTTTTGTCTGCCGCTAACCCTACGGGCCGGCTGATGGCGGCTGTCTCCGCGCAGTAGCTTAAACCGCGAAGGGTCTTTTATTTAAGCGCCTTGCGTAAACCAGCTCATCCTCTCAAGCCGCGGGAGATCGGCTTATTCTCGGTCTATCTACCGCTTTGCATGAAGCTCGGGCATCGCTGATGTAACTAGAGTTTAGTTGCTGCGATGCCCAGAATGTTTATGGAGATTCTCAGCCATCCAGGTCATGGTTGTCCTCAAGGTGCTTTTTTCAATAGGTAACTTGGACTTTTTCTTTGAAGACGTTTCGCTTCTCATCCAAGAAGCTTCTTCAGCTCTGACTGCATGATGGGGAATAGAAGGATGTATACTCCTTGCAGAAAAGCCCTGTCACCTAGGATGAGCATCCGGCGGCAAGGAGTATAAATCCTTCCATTTCCCTCCATCCAGTCAGAGATGAAGAGGAATCTCTTGGGGTGGGGCCTGATGAAATAAGAATGGAGAGAGGTAAGAAGATAACTTTCAGTCAGGAGCCATCTCTTACATTCCCCACAGATTTAAGGATTTCCAAAGAGCCTTCTATATAAGGACACTGGAGCCCAACTGGCTCCTGCACAGAACAGAACAGAATAGAATAGAATTCTTTATTGGCCAAGTGTGATTGGACACACAAGGAATTTGTCTTTGGTGCATATGCTCTCTGTACATAAAGAAAAAGTAAAATTCATTCGTCAAGAATCATAAGATAACACCTAGTGATAGTCATAGGATACTAATAATCAAATCATACAAAGAAACAATAAAAAGTCCAGTTGCCTCTTGAAAAAAGCACCTTTGGGACAATGCCCGGAATGGAGCTCAGGGCATTGTTTGTTTTGTACAGCGGGGCAAAAAAGTATTTCGTCAGCCACCAATTGTGCAACTTCTCCCACTTAAAAAGATGAGAGAGGCCTGTAATTGACATCATAGGTAGACCTCAACTATGAGAGACAAAATGAGAAAACAAATCCAGACAATCACATAAATTCTTGGAAAGAATTTATTTGCAAATTATGGTGGAAAATAAGTATTTGGTCACCTACAAACAAGCAAGATTTCTGGCTCTCACAGACCTGTAACTTCTTCTTTAAGAGGCTCCTCTGTCCTCCACTCATTACCTGTATTAATGAATACAGAACTTGAACTTGTCAGTATAAAAGACACCTGTCCACAACCTCAAACAGTCACACTCCAAACTCCACTATGATGAAGACATAGCTGTTGAAGGACACCACAAACAAAATTGTAGACCTGCACCAGGCTGGGAAGACTGAATCTGAAATAGGCAAGCAATTCTTGGTGTGAAGAATTCAACTGTGGGAGCAATAATTAGAAAATGGAAGACATACAAGACCACTGATAATCTCCCTCGATCTGGGGCTCCATGCAAGATCTCACCCTGTGATGATCACAAGAACGGTGAGCAAAAATCCCAGAACCACACTGGGGGACCTAGTGAATGACCTGCAGAGAGCTGGGACCAACGTAACAAAGGCTACCATCAGTAACACACTACACCGCCAGGGACTCAGATCCTGCAGTGCCAGACGTGTCCCCCTGTTTAAGCCACTACATGTCCGGGCCCATCTGAAATTTGTTAGAGAGCATTTGGATGATCCAGAAGAGGATTGGGAGAATGTCATATGGTCAGATGAAACCAAAGTAGAACTGTTTGGTAGAAACACAACTTGTCGTGTTTGGAGGAGAGAGAATGCTGAGTTCCATCCGAAGAACACCATATCTACTGTGAAACATGGGGGTGGCAACATCATGCTTTGGTACTGTTTCTTTACAAAGGGACCAGGACGACTGATCCGTGTACAGGAAAGAATGAGTGGGGCCATGTATCCTGAGATTTTGAGTGCAAACTTCCTTCATCAGCAAGGGCATTGAAGATGAAACATGGCTGCGTCTTTCAGCATGACAATGATCCCAAACACACCGCCCAGGCAACAAAGGAGTGGCTTCGTAAGAAGCATTTCAAGGTCCTGGAGTGGCTTAGCCAGTCTCCAGATCTCAACCCCATAGAAAACCTTTGGAGGGAATTGAAAGTCCATGTTGCCCAGTGACAGCCCCAAAACATCACTGCTCTAGAGAAGATCTGCATGGAGGAATGGGCCAACATACCAACAACAGTATGTGTCAACCTTGTGAAGACTTACAGACAATGTTTGACCTCTGTCATTGCCAGCAAAGGATATATAACCAAGTATTGAGATGAACTTTTGATATTGACCAAATACTTATTTTCCACCATAATTTGCAAATAAATTGTTTCCAAATCAGACAATGTGATTGTCTGGATTTGTTTTCTCATTTTGTCTCTCATAGTTGAGGTCTACTTATGATAACAATTACAGGCCTCTCTCATCTTTTTAAGTGGGAGAACTTGCACAATTGGTGGCTGACTAAATACTTTTTTGCCCCACTGTATATCCAGACTTCCGTTCCATCCCACATCTTAAATAGAAAATAGAAATGATTTTATTTTTAAAAGTGGGAAGTTGCCAGTTTGGTCTAGTGGTTAAGGCGCATGATTAGAAGCCAACAAGAGACTTGGTTTCCTTGGGCATGAAAACCAACTGGGTGACTTTAGGCCAGTCACTCTCTCTGTCTCAGCCCAGCCCACCTCACTTGTGTTGTTGTGGTGGTGAAAACAGAAAGAGGAAGGAATATTAGTTATGTTTGCCTTTTTGAGTTATTTATAAAAAAAAATAAAAATAAAGATGGGCTATAAATAAATACCATGCTGAAGGACTCCATTCTGAATTTCTATAACTTTGTAGGAAATTAATAAACACTGGTGTGTCCCCTTGCCATAAATACATTCTAGAAGTTATATAGGAGAAAATTGACAGCTGTCATGTTGCATTCTGGTAAACTAGAATCAATGTGGGGTGACTTTAATATGATTTGCATTTTGACTGCTTTTGTTTTGTAAACACATGGACTTATTGTTCTACTATCCTCATAGAACTTGAACGTGGCCCTGGTGGGAATTGTTTTGAGAATAGGCAAGCCACACAGTAATTATTTAACAAATTTAACCATAATATCTCAGAATTTGAAATATGCCTAGAGGTCTAAAAAGAACAGGGACCACTGTTCTAGCATGTGCGATCACAGCTTTTAACAAGTATGCAATGGCACTAATAGGCTGCACCTGTTCCATGCCTTCCCCCAGCTGTTCCAAGCATTCTATTTGCTGCTTATATAAGATCCAGCATTAACTTAACCTTTGTTTGCAGTAGACAATAATTTGGGTTTGCATGAAGAATGAATCATACATTTAATTGCATTGACTACATTATATGAAAAAAGGACTTAAACTGATACTCACACTTAACGACTGTTGCAGCTTCTCCACAGTCACGTGATCAGAATTGGGGTCCTTGGGAACTAGCATTTACAACTGTTGCAGCATACCAGGGTTGCATGATCCCTATTGTGAACTTCCCGACCGGCTTTCCACGGTCAATGGAGGAAGCTGGGTTCGCTTAATGACCACATGATTCATTTAGCAACTGCAGTGGTTTGTTTAACCACTGCTGCAAAACAGGCTCTAAATTCAGATGTGTCTCACTAAAGAATCAAAACGGAAATTCTGGTCCCAGTTGTGATTGTAAGTAAAAAAAGCTATCTCTACTAAAATGATATTGATTGGTTTATTGCTCATTATGCTTATGTGAAACAGTCACCTTGCTTTCTCTGATTCTAGCTAAAATCTGTTTTCCCTGGTATTTATTTCCTAAACAAAGAGAGGTTTGCTAACAAGTCAGTTATGCAGGGAGAAATTTATAAATATATTCCCATTCTGCCAGACTTCTCTAGCACTGATTCAAAAGACAAAACTATGAGGAGTGGAGACACAGACACTGTAACACAATATATTATAAACATTTGTTTCTCTTCTGTACGATTTGGCAAATTTAGCATATTTTGAAAGGATTCCTTTTATATGCTAATTTCAAATTTAGCAAGTAGTATTCACTAATTTGATAAATTCTAATCCAGTGAATTTAACACTGAGTTCCCCTCATCTGAATCCAACTAGGATTGGATCATCTAGTTTTAGGAATTGTAGGCAATAACCCTTAATAGAACTATCTTTGTAAAACCAGGCCTGTCTTATGTGTGGAGAAATCTGTACATTTGGATTTTCCTTTACGCCAACATTTTAGATACCTCCTTTAAGGTAAAGGTAAAGGTTTCCCGCGTACATATGTGCTAGTCGTTCCTGATTCTAAGGGGCGGTGCTCATCTCCATTTCAAAGCCAAAGAGCCAGCGCTGTCCAAAGATGTTTCTGTAGTCATGTGGCCGGCATGACTAAATGCCAAAGGTGCATGAAACGCTGTTACTTTCCCACCAAAGGTGGTCCCTATTTTTCTACTTGCATTTTTACGTGCTTTCGAACTGCTAGGTTGGCAGAAGCAAGTAACGGGAGCTCACCCCATTATGCGGCAGTAGGGATTCGAACCGCTGAACTGCCAACCTTTTAATTGGCAAGCTCTGAGCCATGGCATCCCTTCCTTTACATTATGTACAAAGAGAAAGCAGACATGTCAACTAAATCTTTTTTTATGTTGGTCCTTTCAGATGTCTTAGACTGCAGCTTCTATCATCTCCAACCAGTATTTTCACATACTGACTTTGGGTGATAGGAATTATTGTCCAAGATCCAACATTAACTTAGATGGTTTTACAAAGATAGTTCTATTAAGGGTTATTGCCTACAATTCCTAAAACTAGATGATGAGAGCCCAATTAAACAAATGTGTCAAAGTATTATACTCATTCATTTCTCAATTGAGGAAAATGATCCAGAGCTAAATACCATCTGCTGAAACTTCCCAAAAAGAGATAAAATTATATTCTAAATCTCTAGATCTAAGCTGAGCAATTCTTTTGGACTAAGAATCACATTTAAGTATGTTTTTATTTCTTTGAAGGACACTGTGAATGGAAAAGTATTGCAGCGCAAACTTCATTATATCTCTTAGTGAAACTGAGAGTCTTTTTTTTTTTCTGCACTTGGATTTGGGGGTTTTCGTTATTTTTAGCCGTGTTGTAGGGCTTATAATACAGGTTTTGTGTGGTTCACACCTCACAAATGAATTGCCCCCAGAGATACGTAACATCCCTGATCTTTGTACCTTCCGCCATGCCCTCAAGACCCTGATGTTCCAACAGGCGAGGCTGACTATTTAAATGATTTTTAATTAGATATTTTAATTCTGGGTTTTAATTTAATCAGGCCCAACTATTTAATAATTTTAATTTAAATTTTATGATGTCTGTGTGTTTATGTTTTTATCTTGGCTGTACATCGCCCTGAGTCCTACAGGAGAAGGGCGGTATAGAAATATAATTAATAAATAAAAAATAAATAAATAAAACTGCATCAGCCAAATTTAGCAGCATGGTCAGGCGGCAGAAAAACAATACTGCATCCATCCTGCTATGGGGAATTAAATCCCACAGCCATCACTTCATATTCCCCAACATAGATTCCCTGTATAAGTCCAATTTTCCCATCCATTCATTCACCATCCAATTGTTGGATCTCAATCTCTCATCCCCTATCCAGGATTGAATAAACTGCCTGGTTATAATAAGTCACTCATTAAATAAGAGTTTTAACATAAGACATCTCAAGTTGAATTCTTTTGATTCCTTGAAGGTAATCAATCCCTTGAAGGTAATCCAGATAGGAAACCAATATTATGAGTGTTAATACTACCTTTATTGCAAAGTTACAAAGTTACAATAACAGAATTTTTCAAATCCGAAACACTTCTCTCTTCCCTTCCCTTTACTTTCGGGAAAACTAGGGAGAGTTTTTTTGTGAGATGCTTTCTCCACTTCCATTCCTGCTATGAGTTGAAATATTTCTTATCCAATTGTTCTGGCTGTATTTATTTACTACAATCTCTCAAATATTGTTCAATATTTTACACAAATCCTGTCATTCAGTAATCTCAATGAACTGAACATACTCATTTATCTATTTTATAAATGCAAATATTTTGTGCCACTGATTTCTTCTATTTTGTGCCATAGATTTCTTCTAAGTAAACTATATAATTAATAGCGGTCTTAAATTTGGCGCCCTTCAGATGTATGGAACTATTTTTATAATAATCACATTGTCATGTTGAGTGGAAATTTTAAGCATCATAATTCCAACTTCTAGACATCAATTGCCTTAGAAAGAGTGAAAAAATAATAACCAACTTGCCTGCCTATCTCAAAGAATTAGTAGGAAGGCAACCAGAAATGAATATTTATATCAGTTGCAGTTTCCTTACATTTCACTAGATGGCTCCAGATGCCAGGGGAAAGCCTTTGAGTAAAAGCAGGCCTTCCTTTCTCATGTTTTTAGTTCTGTCAAATGTTGCTGAACTCCAAGTTCGAAAATTGCCAGAATTGTCAATGTTGAGAAATGTAACATCTGGAACAAGGACCTCCAACCTTGGCAACTTTAGGATTTGTGGAGTTCAACTTTCAGAATTCCTCAGCCAAAAAAGTTGCCAAGGTTGGAGATCCCTGATCTGATTTGTTCCCATGTTGCACCCGGAGAATGATAGAAATGTATTTAAAATACAATTGTATCAGCTATCTCAGTTTCAAACGAAAGTTCTATTTCTTTCGGTCTTCCTATGTAAAAAAAATGTAAACAAATAGTATCAAAATAAACACTGACATATACCAAAGAATCTTTCTATTCCTTGCTACCATTTTTAAACTGAAAAGGGATTGCTTATTTATTTAATTGATCAATCGCAGCAGCTATTCTAGGTATACTGTATAAATATGAATGAAACAGTACGAAGTTAGCACCTACCCCTTTCCTAGAAGAATGAAATATTTTAGGAAATATTAAAAAGGAAAAATATTATGTTTCCCTGGATGAGAAATGGAGAAACATGTTTTAAAGACAAAGCAATTCCCACCTTCTTGCCCCCCCCCCCCTTTTGTCAATGGGCCAGAGTCAGAAACCCAATCCTTTGTCAATGGACCATCATCTGCAACACAATAGGACCCATCTAGCAACAGAAACTAACACAATAGGACCCATCTAACAACAGAAACTCACCACATGGCACCTGGGAAGATTACATCAGCCAGCAAGACCACCTAAGACCCGCACCCCCTGAGAGTCTGACAACCAATCAGGATACTCTTTTGGGGGCCCAGTAAGTTCAAAGCCAGAGAGGGCATAAAACCCAGGGACTCACTGCATCTCAGCCCCTTTTTCTGTTCAGGAACTCGAGCCATGTGATCCTGTCCACTATTAAACCATCTTTCCAAGCAGTCTCCATGTTTCCAGTGTCTTTTTCCCCACTTGGAGCCAAACCCAGAAGGATATGTCTTCTAACAAAGCAATAAGGCAAGAGATTGCTAAAACACAACAAGAAAACAACAAAGCAAGCTACACACCATAAAAGGTAGATCGATAGAAAGGCTCACAAACCACTCTGACCTAAAGCCTGCTGAAAGGTCTGCTGAGCCTGGTAGCTCAGCAGACTAAAAGCATTGTGATTAACACCAGCTGTCTGCAACTACTGTAAGTTCGAATCTCACCAGGCTCAAGGTTGACTCAGCCTTCCATCCTTTCTAAGGTTGGTAAATTGAGGACCCAGTTTGTGGGGTCAATAAGCTGACTTTGTATAAAAATACAAAAGTATGAAGGCTATTGCTTAACGCATTGTAAACCGCCCTGAGTCTCCGGAGAAGGGCGGCATATAAATCAATTTTTTTTTTAAAAAAAAGAAGAAGGCTTTTGTGGCTTTCTAAAAACCCAACACAACATAGATGAAGTGGGAATACTTTTCCAGAGAATATTGTAGTTGCATTGATCACAGAGGAGGGTTATCTCTTAAGTCTCACAAGAGCAGCTTGCCTTCAGGAGTTGTGGGAGCTTCATTGCTTGAGACTTTCAAGAGAAGATTGGAGTGCCATTTGTCAGAAATGGTGTAGGGTCTCCTGCTTGAGAGGGAGGTTGGACTAGATGACCTATAAGGTCCTTTCCAACCCTTTTAATCTGTAAATCTCACAACCACTTCAAGATTGGACTTGAAAGTGCCCTAATCTTCCAAGAACTTACCAAGTGGGGAGAAACAGTTGAAGGAAGACAGTTCCATAAATATCTGGCACTAAGCCACAAAGAACTTAATAACCAGCACCTTGATTTGCACCCAGAAACTAACTGGCTGCTAGCAGATGTTTTACACGAAAGCAATATTTACTATCATTACTTACACCACTTGACCAGCCCTAGTTTCTGAATGGTTTTGAAGATCTTTGTTGTATTTGTTTCCGCAGCAATTCTATGAAGCAGATTGTTGTTGGCCTCATTTCCCAAGCAATAGATCTGAGGCTCAGAAGTAGCCAACTTTAAGAAAGACTGTTAAGCCTGTTCCTTTACATGCGCAAAGAAACATAGTTTAATGATATGGGCAATAATAACTTGAATTAAAGTGGCAGAAAGGGCCATTTAAGCTACTGTTCTATAATCATTATAGCATTAATACAGTTTTACTATCAACCTCTGTAGTAACTTAGATACTTTTATTATGATGTCCACTTTGGTGGACTTGAACCACATCACAAACTGCAAATTTTCATTGGACTCAAATTCTGTATTCTAATCAGTGTTCATGCACCTTTCCTGTACAAATTTGCTGCACTGAATAGAAAAAGACACTTCCATCCCCATGTTTGGTCAAATAAAACCATTCATAAAGGGGAAGAATAAGATAGTCCAAACTAAAGTGCTTCAATTTTTTTTCTTCCAAGAATGATCTGATCATGGAAGAAAAGGAAAGAAATGAGAGAAATCAGTATAAATATAATAATTCACATGAAGAGAAAGTAGATATATGTGTCTCCTAAGGAAAAGAATGTAATTACAAGGAAAGAAACACCAGGAAGCTGCTTGGACCACAATGAAAAAAATTACAGAATGTGACAGAAATGTGTCAAAAGTGTGAAAAGAGGTATTTCATAAACTGATGAAATGGAAGAGGCTCTGGATAGTGAGGAAAAACAGACATTAGAGTATGATGGCTACAAATATGAGGAAAATATATTGTATAGAAAGAAAACATTAGTTGCAATGCATTTAATAAAAGAGCAAAAATGGTTAAGGTTAAAAGAGGCAGAGAAAATAGAGAGTGAATTTGATGGAAATATCAAAAATCTCCCGTGCTGGCTGGGGGGATTATTGAAGTCCACATATCTTAAAATTGCCAAGGTTGAAAAACACCGATGTGGAGTAAGTAATGAGCTCAGCTGGAGAGTTGAAAATAAGAGTACATGGGAAAACTCAAAGCTATCAGCGACACTGAAGTCTTTACAAGAATGGCTTGTTTTTCTGAAAGATAAAGAATTCAAAAATTATAAGAGCAATACTAAAAAAACCCTTTGAGGACATAGTTGCATGACCGAATTTTTCACCTGAAAAAAATCCATCATATCCTAAAAGACGACCTCCTCTGTTCTTTTAGTGATTATATGTATCAATAGGATACATTATCAATAATACTTTGCATAAGTATGAATTATACTAAAGTGAAATGTTGCTCTTGTGCTTATTGCAATCCTGCAAAATAGGAATCATCATTCTGACCTTTGAGGGGAGTCCGGTCAGTTTCACAGAATAGTCCCTTCACTATGTGCATAACAATGTTGTACACAATATAGATTAAGAGTGACAGAAGCAAATGCTAATTCGTGTTTCAACTGGATAATTCATTCCTGAGGCTGCTCAACTTTTCTCTTTTTAACGCTGAAAGATAATTGGAGTTGGAAGAATTGGAAGGAATTAGGTTTTGAATGAAAACTTGCTATTTATTCTGTGTCTGAAAATGAAGAAATTTGGAGAAATTCTCTTCGGAGAATTTGTTGGCAGTGTTGTGTTTATGATGCATGGCAGGCTCCATGGCTTGGCCACCTCACTTATATTTCCTATTTTCAGCCTTCTGAATACGTTGTTGGGTAAACAGCCCAACCACTACTTGCAATCCAAAGCTAAAGATAGAAAATTACAGAGACAGCTGCCAGAGGAAAACATTGGATCTAGAGCAGAGAAAGCAAGTTGCCAAATTTCAAGTTGTTATTTAGAAAGAAACTGATGATGGTGGTGAAAGTGGGTTTATTTATTTATTTATTTAGCATGACATACAATGTCGGGGAAATCTACACATAGTAGACACAATGCTGTCCTAACAGCCTAGATTGCTAGTTTATTTTGTTTGGCACTTGTAAGCCTATCTGTGATGCACTGCAGGGGGCAAAGTAGCTTTACACCAATTAGCTAGCAGCGCTCGAGTTGCTGGGTTTTCCAGGCTCCTCCACCGGCCTCACCTCGCTTTGTGTCACAATGCCTCGTGTTTGGCCAGGTCCAGGACCAGCTTCCACTCTCTGCACACATGAAAGCAAGTAGGTTTTTCCCACTGAAGTGGTACCCATTTATCCAGTCGCAACATTACATGCTTCTGCGCAGAAGTTAGAAATCGAGCAATGGGAATTCACTCCATCTCAAATGGGCTCGAACCGCTGGAGTTACAGACCATTTCTGGCCAACAGTTTTGCATCATTATTAAACCACTGCGCCATTGCATCCCCTAGTGAAAGTGAGTGTGATAAAAAGGTGGACATTCAGGTGGCAGCTTTCTTCCACTCGTAGTAGATAAGATTACTTAGACCAGCCTTCCCTAAATTTGGAGATTCAGCTTCTAGAATTCTACAGTGGCAGGGAGACTTCTATGAATTCTAGGAGTTAATCTTTACTGTTCTAAGTGGAATTTCTAAAGTTGGTTTGAGCAGCACAAGGTGCTGTTAGTGGAGAATGACCAAGATGCCTTCCATTTCTTCTTACCAACCTACCCCAAAGAGAATAGAAGGGCCGGTCAGCAGCAGGAATGGCTGAACAAGTGTCAACAGCAAGAACAATTGCCCATGTTAGCAGAAAAAATGGGGAAAGACATGTTTCAGTCCTCAAAACACCTATATCCCTCGAGTGAATGTTTTGCATGACTGAGGGGTGGGTGTGCAAAAAGAAACAAAATAGAAGGGGAGGAGCAAGGGTGAAATCTACTTACCTTCATTACCAGTTCGGAAGCGCACACTCTGTGCAGACCTGCACATTCACAGAAGGTAAAAAACATTACTTCCTGGTTAAAACCAGGAAGTAATGACACCCGGGCGGGTGGGTGGAGCTTTGCTCCACCATTGTTACTGGATCACCGAACCACAGGCCAAGATTGCTACTGGACTGGGTGATCCGGTCCGATCTGGGTGATCCGGTCCAAGCATTTCACCCCTGGGGAGGAGTCAGGAAAAGCAATGTGCCCCCATTCTTGTCCCTGGCATCGTATGCTTTGGACTTGCCCTTTTTTCTAGTGTTGTGGAAAATAGTATTATGTATGATGAATAAATCATACTCTCTCCAAATACTCTTTTCTCAGGAGAAATAAATTATCAGCTCAGCCATAAAATATTTAGACCCAGGAATGTTGATTGGGACACTAGGAAGCCAAGTGGCTAGAAGAGAATGCCTAAAAAAACGCAACATGCCCACAGTATAGGTAGCCCTCAACGTACAACCACAACTGAGCCCGAAATTTCCATTGCTAAGCAAGACTAAGCAAGTTTTAACCCCATTTTTATGACCTTTCTTGCCACAGTTGTTAAGTGAATCACTGCAGTTGTCAAATTAGTACCACGGTTGTTAAGCGAATCTGGCTTCCCCATTGACTTGTTTATCAGAAGGTCGCAAAAGAGGATTATGGGACCTTGGAAACTGCAACCGTCGTAAATAGGAGTCAGTTGCCAAGCATCTGAATTTTGATCACATGACCATGGGGATCAGTGGTGGGATTCTACCGGTTCTACCCAGTTCGGGCAAACCGGTAGTGGCGGTGGCAGGAGGCTCCACCCACCCACCTGGAAGTCATCACAGACGCTCTGAATGTGTAGAGGTGGCGTGTGCGAGCGCCCACATTTGCAAACCGGTAAGGAAGGTAAGTGAACACCACTTCTGATGGGGATTCTGCAAGAGTCGTAAGTATGAAAAACTGTCATAAGTCTGTTTTTTCGGCACTGTTGTAACTTGAAACAGTCACTAAATGAACTGTTGTAAGGCAAGGACTACCTTTGTGCAAAGGAAGAATGTTCAAGTCATTTAAAGTATTATTTTCTGATCTCTCAATATCCTTCCCTCGTCCCAGCAGGCACTGCTAAACCAGTCTCTTAATCAATGGCGACTGATAAGGTACATATTTTAATTAGCCTAAATCTATATAATGAGGTTACAGTCCTGCTTCTCTTTAGATTAGACTTTACTGCCTCTGGTACCATAATAAAGCAATTTGTGATTCAGTGAAAGAATCTCTCTTTGCCCTTTATTGTTGTGTATTGTTTTTGTGCCCTTTCTAGTTTTGTAGGCTAGCTAGGACCCGTTGGAATTGGGCAGCTAGTAAATATAAATAATAATTTATTAAAGAACTCTTTTATGAAAATTATCTTCTCCTAGACTGTAACCATTTCCTCTTGCATGAATGTAGCCTTCAACAGAAGAAAAATTACCCGCTCCTATCAAAATGTGAGTTGCAGTTTCATTAGTTGCACTTTAGTTCTAAATTTCTAAATTAATTTTATACTATGAAGAAAGCATGTTGTTCGTAACTGGCCTTGTTCTCTTCTTAAAACTAATACATACTGCTGAAAAAATATTTCTGTGCATAGCCAAGGGCCTGACCCAGTGGTGGGTTGCCCCCAGTTGGCACCAGTTCTATCGAACCGGTAGTAAAACCCGCGGGAGGCTCCACCCACTGACCCCAATGTCATCAAAACGCTTCTGTGCATGCGCAGAAGCTCCAGCGCTTGCGCAGAAGAGTGCGTGGCCCCGCTGAGAATTGGTAGTAAAGGTAAGTAGAACCCACCCCTGCCTAACTGCAGTTGTAATATTGAAACTAAAGCTAGGTTTTTATGCATTTTATTTACTTTTTATAACATCTCTCACTCAGAAGACTGAGGCTCTCTTGCGGTTCACTACAAAGAGTAATTAATTGTCCATATCTATAGTACACTTTTCAGAAAGGTGCAGGACTAGAACCCAGGAGTTTCTTGAATTCTAATCCCACCTTAGTTATGAAAGCTTTGGGCCAGTCACTCTCTCTCTCAGCTCAACTCCCCTCACAGGGGAGTATTTCTTATTGTGGGGAAAAGAAGAGGGGGAAGGAGTATTAGTTACGTTTGCCACCTTGAATTGCTTATAAAGTAGTGAAGAAAGGATAAATATCTAATATTGCAGAGCAGTAATATTTATTTATTTATCTAATAAATAAATTTAATAACAGCATTCCATATGGGTGCTGCTCAGTGTTTTTTGAAAACACTGGCAACTGTATGAACAACTCCCAAAATTCTCCAGCATTTTATAATGTAAAAACATTGTTAGCAGTATTTTCTTAAGACTGTTTACAAAAATGTCACCAAAGGGAGGTATACTAAAAAAAAAACAAAGAAACTCAACAGAAAAAAACCCTCAATGGAAAATAAAGTATATTTTAAATATATTTAAATATGTTGAAGCAAGTTCAAATAACATTGCTATATTTTAATATACATTATGTGTTATGTGTATATACATTACACATTATAATTATGTGTAATGTATGTTTTAATGTATATTACATTAAAATAACATAAGGGAACCCAGGATCGTGAATATTAATTGAATCTTCTTTTATCACAGCCAAGTTTAAGTATTATCCACCAGTCCTTCATAGCAAAAAAACTACTGTATATATTTGCAGATAAGCCAACCCATGAATTTTTAACCAAAATACCATGAACGATGTGCCGTCCATAGGTAAACCAACCAGCTTTTTTAAATGATATTTTGGTTAAAAATTCAAGGATCAGTTTAGGATTATCCACAAGTACAGTTGTATACAGGAAATACTTGAAAAAAACTACCGTATTTTCCGGCGTATAAGACGACTGGGCGTATAAGACGACCCTCCTCAGAGCCATTTAAGGCTCATCAGAGCCTTATGGGCTGGTCTGCCTGGTTACAAGAAGAATGAGACCCGGCGTATAAGACGACCCCCGACTTTTGAGAAGATTTTTGTGTGTTAGAAAGTAGTCTTATACGCAGGAAAATACAGTATTATTATATATACTCAGGGATAAGCCCACCCACAGATAAGTGGAGCTTGATTCTTGGTACATCTGCATATAGAGTGTGCTGGCATAAAATTTGAGATCCCCACCATCAATTTCTATCTTACCATAGATAGAATGGTTTTCTCTTATTTAGGGTGTGCAGGACATATTAAGGAATTGGTATTGCACTTAGTTCTGGTTTTCCCCCTTCCACTAAACATCAGTAGCTGGCAGGAGAACATATACCAATCACTCTCTTTAGCTTGAATAGGGCTAAGATGGGACTCGAGGGATATTTTGATAGATGACACTAGACTGTCAGACATTCTCTGGTTTACTTTTTGTTGTGTGTGGGCAAGTGTTTTGCATGGCTGCATTTCAGGGGAAGCCTGACTATCAGCTGATACCAGTAGAGAGATGGATCGAATTGGACTGTTCCAGAAGAGTACAAAATGTACATTCAAAAATAGCATGAATGACAGCTGGTGGGCTAAAAGGAGAGCTTTGCCATGAAGTAGCAAAGAAACAAAAGGACAATTCTCCTATTTCACACTATAAAACCCCACTTCTGCTACCCCTAGTTAGATTCTGGTTGGGCTGATTCAGGTTTTCTGAGCTGCAGGTTGACTTGGAATTCTGGCAGGTGCAGAGAGATTCTGGTTTGAAAGAAATGGATTCGGCAACTAAGAGGGAAAGGGGTGTCCTGTATCAATTTGACATGGTCAAGAGATACTCCCAGAGTTTTCCTGACAGAATGGCCTGCAAAGCACATCAGAACATATCTACAGCAAAACCTGTATTGGAACAATTTTATTTTAACACTATTACACCTGAGGATGACTTAAAATTGTCTCTAGTGAGAATAGGGGATCAGATGAGATTAATGTCTTCAGAACTCAGCAGAAAGAGAGTTCGTCAGAGCTTGTTGCAGTTAAATATAAATCTGGAGAACTGGGAGAGGAAATTTTGAGTAGTTTGGAGAACTGTCAAATACCACCTCTGGCTGGCCCCAGAGTGGGGTGGGATTGGAGATTTTGGAATATACTTCCCCCAGGAGTGGGGAGGGAATGGAGATTTTGCAGTATCCTTCCCCTGCCATGCTCACCAAGCCACATCCACCAAGCCATACTAAGCCATGCCCACAGAACCAGTAGTAAAAAAATTTGGATTTCACCCCGGTATAGACCAACCTTTCTGAGCCTGGTTCTCTTAAAATGATATAACCTTGCAATTCCTGGAATTCCCAGTTCTAAACTCAGGAAATAAAGAAAAGTATCAAGTTGAGGGTATTGAGTGGCTTCCAGATGTTCCAGCACATTTGGTTGCCTTAGATTAGGCCTGTCAAACTGGCGGCCCATAGGCTGAATACAGCCATGCAGGCCACACCCATCCCAGCTCTGCAAAGTCAAAAAACATCCCGATATGTCATGATATGGCCCGCTATGCAATTAAGTTTGACACCCCTGCCTTAGACTAAGGACTTTTCTTTTTGGAACACCAGAAAAGCAACAGGAATCTCTGGCTCCAGCTATTTAGTTCAATGCCACCCGTCACATGATAATAACATACAAGCAGTCCTTGACTTACAACAGTTCATTTAATGACCTTTCGAAGTTACAACAGCACTGAAAAAAGTGACTTGTGACCATTTTTCACCTGCCTATGGTCACCCGATCAAAATTCAGGGTGCTTGGCAACTGACTCATATTTATGACAGTTTCAGTGTCCCAAGGGTCATGTGTTCATCAGACTTGCAACCTTCAGACAAGCAAAGCCAATCAGGGAGCCAGATTTACTTAGCAACCATCTTGCTGAACACCTGCAATGATTCACTTAACAACTGTGGCAAGAAAGGTTGTAAAATGGGGCAAAAACTCACTTAACAGACATTTCACGTAGCAACAGAAATTTTGGGCTCATTTGTGTTCATAAATCAAGGACTACCTGTATTTATATATCAGTTGTTTTTGTTAGACAGAGGTTGCCCTGGGAAAAATCTACTGTATGGCTATTGTTATCAGCATGACTGTGAAAAATGAACCAAATGAGAATAGTTAACTTAAAGGGATCAAGATGGTATCATCCTTTCAAGGTGTGCAAACCAAGAGGCCAAAATTATGCATGCTAATATTACTTGTATTATAAAGTTACTATAGTAGAATCTCAGCAAATTTGTATGTACCGTATTTTTCGGAGTATTTGATGCACTTTTTTCCCTCCTAAAAGAGGCTAAAATTTTGGGTGTGTCTTATACTCCGAATATAGATTTTTCGAAGCTTTTTTTCAGCCCTAAGGAGGTGCTAAGCTCCAACTCTCAGCTGTGCTTTAGAAGCTTTTTTTCAGTGAAATGATCTTCTCCCACTTTTTCCGACCCTCAACTGTGAAGTTTGTTCAGCTGTGAAGCCTTAACAAGGCAAAGGACGCTACCCAGATGAATATCTGGTAGGCAGATTTTTTCCCCCTATTTTCCTCCCCAAAACTAAGCTGTGTCTTATACTCAGGTGCATCTTATACTCTGAAAAATATGGTACCTTTCTCCCTCCCTGCCTTTGTGTTCTAGGGATCTAGGGAGGATCAATTCTGAGATGCTTCCTCCATGTGGGCTTTGGTTTCCGGTTTCTCTTATCAGACTGTTGGCCTGTCTCTCAAAGTTATTCACACAGCCCATTACAGATCGGGTTACTCACACAGTGAAAGTAGATAAGTGAAAATGGATTAAAGCAACATGAGCCTAAAAGAGTCTCCCGCACTTGCCTCTGGCGGGATCTGTAGAAGACTAGAAAGCAAAGGGTAATCAGCTAGATGGAAACCAGTGCAGAAAGGAATAACTGCGAGGACAGTCTTGCTATACAGTGAAGCAGGTTGTCAGTCTCATTAGATAAACCAGATCAGGAAGTTACCTCCTCCGGAAAGCTAAAGCTACTTTTATTGAGATTAGTTCTAACAACATATCTGATTGTGATGTGTCTCCTCCTCCTTCACTACCGCTAATCAGGTATGAACTGCCTGAACCACTTCCAAATGTTATCTGGTTGTTCTGGTCTTTAAGAAAAATACCAGCTCCTTCTGCCTAGTTTCCAGATCTTGCATATCTCCATCAATGTGATCCTTTTTACTCTTTATACCAAGGTTTCTCAGCCATGGCAATTTAACTTTTAAGATGTGTGGACTTCAACTCCCAGAATTCCCTAACCAACAAAGCTCTATACTGAAGCAACCATCTTGGGCTGAATGGGACAAGGTCATGTGACTCATGGTCTTCCTGCCTTTTGTAACTAAGCTTGCTCTCTTCAGGTGTTTGAAGAATCTTATCCTGTTGCTATAAGCTGCATTCAGCTACATAGTCAGTCAGCTGCTATGTACAAAGTTAAGGAATCCTCATTTGTCCTTAATAGGTAGCACATTGTCTTCAGAATGGTATGCAAGGTTTCTCTTTGCTCTGCCCTCTAAGTAAACTCAACAGGTGTGATACTTTGATCCTGACCCAATCCTCAGCCCAGCTGAACAAGCCTTGAACCACCATTTTAATGGTTGCATATTGTTGGAAGAAATATCCTTCTTGGTTCAGTTCCAAGTGGGGAAAAAGACACTGGAAACATGGAGACTGCTTGGAAAGATGGTTTAATGGTGGACAGGTTCACATGATTTGAGTTCCTGAGCAGAAAAGGGCAGAGATGTTGAGAGTCCCTGGGTTTTATACCCTCGCTGGCTTTGAACTTCCTGGGGCACAGGAAGAGTATCCTGATTGATTGCTGTCAGAGGTCATAGTAGCTAGCCTTGCTGGCTGATGTAACCTTCCCAGGTGCTATGTGGGGAGTTTCTGTTGCTAGATGGGTCCTATTATGTTGCAGATGGGATGCTGAGACTTTGATGGTCCATTGACAAAGGTGGGGGGAATGAGTTTCTGCTTCTCTGAGTTTCTACTTCTCCTTTAGGGGAAATATTCTGCCTTTTTAGTATATCCTAAAATATTTCATTTTTCTAGGAGTGGAGTGGGTTTCAACTTCCTACAATATAAAGCAATCATGTTCTCTTGGTGGCTTTAACAGTCTTCATGTGAATTTAATCTAGAAATCCTGAAGTGTCAGATCAGAGAACATAGGGGCGGGTGTGGTATGGATATAATACTGCTGTTTAAGCTGTTTTGTTCCCCGAAAAGCCCACATAACAATTACGATAAAACAGTAACCAATATAAGGGTGAGCCGTGACACTTTGTTTGGGTGTGACTGCTTATAAAATATAAGGCTCTTATGATGTTCTTATCCTGCTACATTTTAAAAAAAAGTTCTATAAAACCTTTACCAGTTAGAACTGGGATGTGGTTGGATATCTCTGCTAAAAACCACCGCGAGTTTATATAAATTTTGTGCTGGCTGGGTGCAATTGCGTAAATGTGCTAAGAGTTTAAAAGGCATCTCAGATTTTCTCCTAGCCTTGATCTTCCTTCTGATCTTCCCAGCAGACTTCCAACAAGCAGAGTCAATGGGGGATGCTGGATTTACTTGACAACAGTGAGATCCCCTTAACCACCATAGTGATTCACTTAATGACTGCAGCAAAAAAGTAATTCAGGTATGACTCACTTAATGACTGCCTCACTTAGTGATGAAAGGTCTGGTCCCAATTATGGTCATAAATTGAGGACTATCTGTATATAACTTGGACATCTGTGTTAGGTTTTTTTCCCTTCCTGTTCCTTATCTCCATCCCTGAAAACTCCAAATTATCTAAACCAGGGGTGTCAAACTCACATCGTCATGTGATGTAGCACAACTCTTTTATTTATTTATTTATTTTTTATTTGTCATATTTCTATGCCGCCCAGTCTCTGGGTGGCTTATACCAAAGTTAGTATACTAAATAGCATATTGCCCCCTAACAATCTAGGTCCTCATTTTACCCACCTCGGAAGGATGGAAGGCTGAGTCAACCTTGAGCCGGTGAGATTTGATCCGCTGATCTGCTGAACTAGAAGTCAGCTGAAGTAGCTGCAGTACTGCACTCTAACCACTGCGCCACCTCGACTCATTTTAAACCGGGTGTGGCCAGCTCGTGATGCAGCGGCCCCTGGGCTGCGAGTTTGACAGCCCTGATCTAAACTCTTCTATAGCAGACAGTTTGATATAATTTATACCAGTTATCTCCAAATGCCACCTACATAAATTTGCATATGCAAATCTGTTTTTGTTTAATGAAGTATAAGGGCCATCCAAGCATCCCTGTGAGTACTGTAGAGATAAGTCAGGAAAAGGAGCTTCTGTTTCCCTATGCCTTTCTCCATTTTAGGCAGAGCAGAAATTGATTAGTTTACCCTAAATTTAAATATTGCCCAGGCCAGCTTAGCTGATAGATACAGACAAAGGCAGGTATTAATAAAAAATGGAGTTATTGACACAAACATAGTTAACACATTGGTACATCTTGCCAATGTAAATGTATATCTGGAAGCCATTTTTTTTAACGAAATCTAAAATTCTTTCTCTTCTTCTAATCTCACACATGCTGGAGCCTAATAAAGCCCATATTATGGGGAAAGCTTTTCTGCACACATTGAGAAATTTATTTCAACCAAGCTTTGCTCAGAATCTGAAAAACTTGCAAAAGCTTGAGAGAGTACCTTGAGTGAAGGGAACATTCGCCCTAAATGCTATAATCATTATTGGAAGGCTACCATAAAATACTTTGAAATATAGAGATGCTGTGCTGTTCCCGGTACCAATAGTAGGGAGGAAATACTCTCTTTTGTACCTATTTTGAGGGTTTTCTGTTGTTCCTAACTGATCAAGATGCCAGACCCCAAAAAGTGTTTGGTGGGATATAGCAATTCTCTTCTTACATTCTTATGATCTCCTTATTTTCAGGCTAATAAAAACATATTTCGAGTTCTCCTTGACAATCCTTGGTTCTATTTCTCAATATGAAATGAAAACTTCATCGAGGAGAGTCCAGCTCTTACCTGGTCTTGATTTATTTCTCTACAAAATTTAGAAACTCTTACAAAGCCAGGTTGCTTTGGGTTCATCTGCTACTCCCTGCTTCCCTGCAGAATTACTACCAAAGTAATTCTGGAGAAAGGGGTTGGCCACTATTGACGCCTGCTGTATCCAGCAATGACGCCAGCTAGATTAATTTGGGGTTTTTCTTGATGTATATTTGTTGACTTTGTCAGCCACAGAGGAAAGAGTGCAAAGACTAACTTCTTCATCATTCACACTAGCCTTTAAAAGGAAGGGGAAAGCCCCAAAGCACTACATTTTTTCCTGGAATCCTTTGAGAGATACTTCAGAATTTCATCCAATCTGAAGGAAAAGCTTAAATGAAAAACAGCAGCAGTGGGACATCCTGGCAGAAATGGCAGCAATGCCAGCTCCGCCTCTTCCACCAACTTTGCCACAGCTGTAAAACGTACCGTTTATTGCAAGAAAATGCTAGCAATAATCTTCTCACATGTAGAGAGCACAAGAAAGGCCTCCCTCTCTTGTTCCCAGTGCAATGGCAAATCATTGATGGAAAGTTTCAGCCTCATTAGCGATTGCCTTCTCAAAATGTCAAATAAGATGTTTCTCTTATCTCCCTCTAACAGCCTGTTCCTTCTCCATTTATACTTAATGACTCTGGGATTTATTTAGAATCAGCATCTGCGTCAAGAAAGGTGGTGTCTGCAGGGTTTGTTTGAGGTGGAATCTGGAAAAACAGACCATGAAAGCTTGAGGTGATGATGGTAGAGAAATATTGAGAGACTGATCATATCAAACATAAATGTTAGCCTTTGCAGGCGCCTCCATCCAAATATCCTGGAAATTGTAGTTTTGGTCTCCAGCCCATAATCTCCATGTTCTCTGTGAAGGACAATATTTCCTAAAGTCTATTATGAAGTTAAGGAGGCTGAGGAGAGCAATATTTCAGTAATTTTACAAGAAGGTAGATAGGAAAACAAATGGTGAGCAGACACAGCCAGTTAAAAAAAATACCAGAGCTGAGATGGCATCTTGAGAATCTACAGGTCAGTGTGGTTTAGTGGTGAAGAGGCTGGACCAGGAGCAGGAGATTCTGATTTAAGTTTACTTTCAGCCACAAAAAGTGGCTTTGAATCAGTCACGCACTTGCACCCTAACTTTCCTCCCAAGTGAAGGATGGGAGGAGGGAGTGGTATGCAGGTGGCCTTGAGTAGAGTAGAGTAGAGTAGAGTAGAGTAGAGTAGAGTAGAGTAGAGTAGAGTAGAGTAGAGATAATACAATACAGTACAGTACAGTACAGCTGGAAGGGATCTTGGAGGTCCTCTACTCCAGCCCCCTACTCAAGCAGGAGAAGCTATACAATCCTAGACAAGTGACTGTCCAGGCTCTTCTTAAAAACTTCCAGTGATAGAATGCCCACAATTTCCAATATCCTGAAGGGAACAGAAATATAACTACAGGTAGTCCTCAATTTGTGACCAGAATTGAGACCAAAATTTCTCTTGCTAAGCGAGACAGTTAAGTGAGCTTAACTGAACTTTCACAATTGTTAAGGGAATCACTGCAGTTGTTGAGTTAGTAACATGTACTAACATGTACTAACATGTAACACGTACAGTTCACTTGTAAAGTGAATTGGGCTTCCCACTGACTTTGCTTGTCAGAAGGTCGCAAATGGTCATTGCATGACCCCAGAACACTGCAATTGTCATAAGTATGAGCCAGTTGCTAAGTGTCCCAATTTTGATCACATGATCATGGGGATGCTACAATCAGTGAAAACCAGTCATAAGTCACTTTTTTCCAGCACCGTTGTAACTTTGAACGGTCACTAAATGAAAGTTTGTAAATTGAGAACTACCTGTAAAGATTTCCATCATTTATTATGGAGAGACAGTTTGATGTGGGGGTTAAAACATCAGGTTAGAAATCAGGAGATTGTGAGTTCTAGTCCCGCCCTGGATACAAAATTAGCTGGGTGAATCAAAGGGTTGTATGGATAAGTAACACATGGGAATAAAATAAAATAATTTAAAGAAAATAGAACAAAAGTCCAGAAAACAGAAGCCAAATAAAACAGGCACTGAATGGAGCTTACTTAGTGTAGGCTGCTCCATCAACCCCTTCTGAGAACATGACTTCCCATGCTTTGTTTTTTTACTCTTTTTATAATGTTGACTCTTTAATTCGCTGGTCAGTCACCATAATAAACGTTATCTATCTATTATTTTGAACTGTATACCAAATGGTTTGAAAAGTAACAGGAAGACAATGAAAATAGATTTTGTGCACTTTTATGGTTAGAAAAAAAACGTTCCACAGTTAGAATGACACTCCTAATCAAACACTTACATAATTGGTTGAAGAGTTCACGTCATTGTCCATATTTGAATAGTATTTTAGGCCATTCAAACTGCATGTATTATTTTATATGCTGAACTTTCCATTGTTTTCCATTAACTGATTTTAACCTATGCAGTGGGGGATGTATAAGATTAAATTTGCATACTTTTGTGGGCCTCTACTCTCCTTTTTTAAATAAAATAATAGGGTTTTGTTTTCTTTTTTTAAAAAAACGGGACATTTTCCTCCCCCCCCCCAAAAAAAACTCCGTATCCTGCTAATCAATCCTGAGAGGTTGTCTCAGAATGCACCAATTGATATCCTCCTGGATGGATCTGTGGCTAAAGGGCTGGACAGGATGGCATCAGAAATGGCTCAGTCTCTTCGAAGTAACACACTGGAACTGGTGAGGCTCTTGTACTAAACTCTCTTTTGCTCGCTGCCATCTTTCCCTGGGAATAATACACAAGTAGTCCTCAATTTATGACCAGTCACTTGGTAACTGCTTGAAGTTACAACAGACATCCCAAAAGATACTTACAACCAGGTTCTGAAGTTCCAACAGCTGCTATCACCACTCCACGATGACATGATCACATTTATGGCCATGTGCATCATTCTGCTGGCCTAGCTAGAGACTAGGAGACTATGAGCTCTAGTCCTACTTTAGGCATGAAAGACTACCCAAAGTCACCTACCTGAGTTTCTCATAGTCTCCTAGTTCCTAGGCCAGCATCTTAACTAAATACCAAACTTGCTTTTTGAAAGTAAATTTGCTTTTTGAGGGTAAACCTGCAGGGACTGACACATATTTGACAGCTGTATAGGGGTTTCAGCAGACATCCTGTCCAATACACAATTGTGATAGGGGTATGAATCACGGGTGGGTTTCAAATTTTTTTACTACCGGTGCTGTGGGCGTGGCTTGGTGGCGTGGCAGGGGAAGGATACTGTATAATCTCCATTCCCACCCCACTCCAGGGGAAGGTTACTGCAAAATCCCCATTTCCTCCCAATCAGGTGGGACTTGGGAGGCAGAGAATAGATGGAGGAGGGGCCAGTCAGGCTTTTTACTACCAGTTTTCCAAACTACTCAAAATTTCCGCTACCAGTTCTCCAGAACTGGTCAGAAGCTGCTGAAACCCATCTCTGGTATGAATGCACCATTAATTTTGATTTTCCGCCTACTTCCCAGGTGAGGCACTTCATCCAGGCAGGGTTCCTCAAGATCTCTCCATTCTCCATTGCTGATAATTGTTTCATCCATTCATCCATCGATCCCAATGATAGCTAACTTTTTCGGGTGCAAGTGCGCACCCAAACTTCCAAAATGCAATGTGTGAAAGTGGAGCTTTCCAAAGATAGATCACTTTGGCAGTACTATAGGAAGCAAGCATTTGATTTAATAAATTAATTGACTTATATATATTAGTTTAATCCAAGCATGTTTGTTCAGAAGGAAATCAGCTTCTGATCGATGGGATTAAGTCTATGAAGTTGTGAAGGAAGTCCCTGTTTTCATCATTACATCTTGAAACAGGTTTTCTTTCCATCAGGGGTGTATTCAGCAGGTTCTGACAGGTTCTGGAGAACCAATAGCGGAAATTTTGAGTAGTTCTGAGAACTGGCAAATACCACCTCTGACTGGCCCCCGAGTGGGGTGGAAATGCAGATTTTGCAATATCCTTCCCTCAGGAGTTGGGAGGTAATGGGGATTTTGTAGTATCCTTCCCCTGGAATGAGGTGGGAATGGAGATTTTGCAGTATCCTTCCCCTGCCATGCCCACCAAGCCACATCATGCCCACGAAGCCACGCCCACAGAACCGGTAATAAAAAAATTTGAATTCCACCACTGCTGTCCATGTTTTTAATTTGACCTCCATATCACTGAGTACAGAATTTTAATTTTAAACTATGTCCCTGTACAAGAAACAGTTAAAAGGCAGTTGACACTGGCACTTGCAGGACAGATGGGAATAGAGAAAATTATATCCAACGGAGAGTGGTTTAGTTTTTCCCTTCCAAGAACGATAGGAGCAGTTATTTTAGAATAGGGGTTATGATTAGATAGTCACCATCACATTAGATTTTATTTTTAGTTATGCATATAAAGTTTGTTCTCTATGTTCATTTTTGTGTGCAGAAACATTCCCTAATGGCCACTGTGGGTGAATATCAATATTTTATGGAGAATTAAAATAATATTTCTGCACTCAGACTGAATTTGGACATCGAGGGCCGGTCCCTTCAGTACCATGTCACCTGCTAGGCCTAGCTGTTGAGATTTCCTACAACAATAATATATATCTGAAAATGAAGAGGGAAGAGTGATTTTGGCAGAATCTAGGAACGGAGAGGAGACCCCTCCTTCAACTAAAACAAGTAATAGCAGCCCACCAACAGAGCGGGTAACTGCTCCACTGCAGCGGGCGGACCCTTTGTTTAGGAACACAACAACAGCAACCCTCAGGACAGTGTTTCTCAACCTTGGTAACTTTAAGGTGGTTGGACTTCAACTCCCAGAATTCCCCAGCCAGCCATGTTGAAGGCCACCCATCTTAAAGTTGCCAGGATTAAAAAGCACTGCTTTAGGAGAACATAAAAAAAATGGGTTCTTCCTGTTACCATGAGATGTGACCACATTTGGCAGCATACTGATTATCACTTCCCCCCCTTCCAAAACCAACCAAATCTAAAAGTATTCTGTCCTCTTACCTAAGGTAAACAGACTGCTGCTCCATTAATCTTTAAATAAATTTTGTTAGTCTACACCAGAAGTGTCAAACTTGATTTCATTAAGGGCCACATCAGGGTTGTGTTTGACCTGGGGGTGGGGGCATGGTCAGGATGGGCATGGCCAGCTCCATGTCACTTGTTCAGACTGTTTTCAGCCATGATGGCTTCCTGCAGCCCTCTTCCAGTGAAAATGCAGCCCAGAGGCACCATGTGCGGTCCACCCAGGCTCCGTTTTCCCCCACAATGACTTCCTGCAGCCCGTGCCTGGTCTCCCTGAGCTCTGTTTTTGCTAGCAGAGGGCTGCAGGAGGCCATCGTGGCCAAAAACGGAGCCCTGGAGAGCTGCACGTGGCTCTCCTGAGTGCCGTTTTTGCTGGCAGAGGCACCACAGGCCGGTTCTTCGCTGTTTCTAGGGATCTGGTCCTTCACATCCAGCTGGTAGGCCTTGAGTCTGACACCTCTGGTCTACACAACAACAGTTTCCAGTTGCCGGTTCCTTCAAGCTGCTTTGAACCCAGCTATGGACTCTTCTTCAGTCCTTTTAAGCATCTTTTGAAAGGAAACAAAGAATATCATGTGCCAATCATTGATCTCCCAGCTGACCAATAAAAGAATACAAAAATATGTATATGCCATACTACAAAGTCCTCGAAGAATAAAAATCTCATTCACAACTCCAGCCAAGAGGAAAGAAAATCCACTATGAGCACTCCAGCTCCATCCATATACAAATAGTTATTGACATAGGAGGACTACAATTGGGACCAGAATTTCTGTTGTTAAGCAAAGTGGTTGTTAAGTGAGTCGTGTCTGATTTTACGATCTTTTTGCCAACAGTTGTTAAGCAAATCACTCAGAAGTGAATCACATGATCATTAAGCAAATCTGGCTTCCCCCATTGACTTTGCTTACCGGAAGTTGATATGATGTGATGATCACATGACCCCAGGATGCTGCAACAATAACAAATACATGCCAATTATCAAGTACCTGGATTTTGATTCTGTGACTGTGGGGATGCTGCAATGGTGATAAGTGTGAGTACCAATTGTAAGTCACTTTTTTCAGCGCCACTGTAACTTCAAGAGTCACTAAATTTATTATTATTTATTATTTATTTATTACTAAAATTTATATGCCGCCCTTCGCCCATGGGACTTGGGGCAGCTCACATAGTTAAACCAACAATGATAAAATTCTAAAATACGGTCCAATTTAAAATCTCCAAAGTTAAAAACCCCATAATCGGTCAGGGAATTTGGTGAAAAAGCCATGTCTTCCGGCCAGCACGGAAAGTACGGAGATCGGGAGCCGTCCGGAGCTCGGTGGGTAACTCATTCCAGAGGGTCGGTGCGGCCACAGAGAACACCCTCAACCTGGGAGTCGCCAGCCGATATTGGCTGGCCGACGGCACCCGGAGGAGGGCAGTTCTATGAGAGCGCACAGGTCAGTGGGAGGCCAGGAGAAGGTTGTCCTGCAAGTACCTTGGGCCCATGCCATGAAGGGCTTTATAGGTGAGTACCAGCACCTTGAAGCGGATTCGGAAAGCCACCAGCAGCCAGTGCAGCTCATGCAGGAGAGGTGTTGCCCAGGAGTAATGGGAGGCTCCCGTAATAACCCACGCAGCTGCATTCTGGACCAGCTGGGGCCTCTAGGTGCACCCCAAGGGCAGCCCCATGTAGAGGGCATTGCAGTAGTCTAACTGAGAGACAATGAGAGCTTGAGTGACTGTGCGAAGGGCATCTCTGTCTAGGAAAGGCCGCAACTGGCTCACTAGGCGAACCTGTGCAAAAGCCCCCCTTGTCACAGCCGTTAGATGATCCGCCAAAGACAGCCATCAATCAAGGACGCCACCAAGATTGCGAGCCCTTAATTAATGGTGGTAACTCGAGGACTATCTATACAGAATTCACGTTACAGTTTTCTATTTTCTGAACATTTGTAACAAAAGTCATTTAGTTATCAAAATTGCATTCTGTATTGAAAATCCCACTGACCACGTGTAAGATTGACATGTCACCAGTTCTAGCCTGGGTAGTTTTTTCCCCAAAGCTTCATGATTTTTAAGTGGCAGCAATGGCTAACACTGAGGAGAAGGACAATAAGTTTTAAATAATGACTGTAGTCAAATCCCAGGAAGAGAAATAGAAGGGGTGGGCGGGGTAGGAGAGAGTGATGAAATCAAAATTACTTTTGCCTATTTCACTCCCGAAATAGATAAAAGAAAATACTTGTACATTTCCCCCCTCACCCATTCAATAGGAATGGATTGCTTGGGGGATATAGAAACATTCAGGAATCTTAAAAAAATCTGGTTTGTTAAGGAGCCTGGATAGCTCAACAGACTAAAAAAGCCTGTTATTAACATTCAGCTGTCTGCAATTATTGCAAGTTCAAATCTCACCAGGCTCAAGGTTGACTCAGCCTTCCATCCTTTCTAAGGTAGGTAAATTGAGGACCCAGTTTGTGGGGACAATAAGCTGACTTTGTATAAAATATACAAAAGTATGGAGGCTATTGCTCAGCGTATTGTAAGCCGCTCTTGAGTCTCCGGAGAAGGGCTAATTTAAAAAAAAGAAAGAAAATGGGGAAACAAGTTGAACTCCCATCAGTTTCATTCTACCAGTCTTCACCTGGTTGGGTAGGAACAATTGCACGGATCTGCAAAGAATCAAAACAGGCCAGGTTAATACTAGCTTCATTTTAAAGGAGAATCAGTGTTGTCTGATTGCATACAAAAACATCTGAGCTGTTGCCTTGAAGGAGTATATTCAAAACCAGCAAGCCACCTTGCTTGTCTATGAACCTCAAAGGTTTATCTAGTGTATTTAAATGTCAGTGGCAGGGCAAATGGGTGCCTGCCCATGGCAAACCAGAACACCCACAAACTCAGGGAAAGTTCATTCCACACACAAGAGCACCCCTCCACTCCCCATGCCCTAAGTCTTTTTGTCTTATCTATACCAGGGATGGATTCTACTTACCTCCGCTACCGATTTGCAACGGGAGCACACACACACTTCTGCACATGCGCAGATCGTTCATGATGATGTCCGGTCGGGTGGGCACAGCCTCCAACCACCCTTAGTACTAGTTCGCAAGAACTGGACCAACCAGTAGCAATCCACCACTGATCTACACCATAACGAAGACAAAAAAAATCAGTGTGTTTCGGAATGAAAAGTTCACGTGAAAATGCCTTAAGCTTGAAAAATAAAACTAACAGATTTGCTAGTATTTTTTTTTTAATTGATGGCTGTTGCTTTTATTAATGTCTTTTCTATTGTTTTTAAATTTTAGACAAGTTGCTGTAGAATCCGTTAGCCACTGTATAGTGTTATTCTTGGTGGGAATAAATTTAGTAAATTGGTTAACTGTGATAACCAAGAAGCACACATTTTGTGATTTCAGAAATAGCTTAAATAGATCCCTAAAGAGATACAGAATGAACAAGAACTAAATAGGTAAAGGTAAAGATTCCCCTCGCACATATGTGCTAGTCATTCCCGAATCTAGGGGGTGGTGCTCATCTCCGTTTCAAAGCCGAAGAGTCAGTGCTGTCCAAAGACGTCTCCGTGGTCATGTGGCCAGCATGACTAAACGCCAAAGGTGCACGGAACGCTGTTACCTTCCCACCAAAGGTGGTCCCTATTTTTCTACTTGCATTTTTTATGTGGTTTAGAACTACCAGGTTGGCAGAAGCTGGGACAAGTCACGGGAGCTCAACCGGCACTAGGAATTCGAACTGCTGAACTGCTGACCTTTCGATCGACAAGCTCAGCATCTTAGCCACTGAGCCACCACATCTCTTATGAGAACTAAATAGAACAGAAGAAATAGCAATAGCACTTAGACTTATATACCACTTCATAGTGCTTTTACAGAGCTCTCTAAGCAGTTTACAGAGTCAGCCTATTGCCCTCAACAATCTGAGTCCTCATTTTACCCACCTCGGAAAGATGGAAGGCTGATTCAACCTTGAGCCAGTGAGATTTGAACTGCTGAACTGAAGCTAGCAGTCAGCTGAAGTAGCCTTCATTACTGCACTCTAACCACTGCCCCACCTCAGCTCTTATAAAGAACCACATTAATGCTAATAAAAAGGAGAACCAAAATCTTGCTCGAAGAATTGTAGGAGTAGCAAAAACAAATGAATTCAGGGAAGCAGGACTTGCCCATTGAAGCAAGCAGAGGAACATGAAATGGCTCTTGAAACACAGACAGTTGTATCCCCAAGAACAGGAAACATTTTAGACTAATAGGATACTTTGGGAATTTTGAGAGCAGGTTGCCGGGGAGAGGGAGGCTATCTGTTTACAATACAGATAGTCCTCAATTTACAATAGATTATTTAGTGACCATTCAAAGTTACAATGCCACTGAAAAGAAGTGACTTATGACCATTTTTCACACTTACGACCGTCGCAACATCCCCCATGTTCACAGGATCAAGATTCAGACGCTTGGCAACTGACTCATATTTACGACATCTGCAGTGTCCCAGGGTCCTGTGACCCCCTTTTGCGACCTTCTGACAAGCAAAGTCAATGGGGATGCTAGATTCACTTAACAACCGTGTGGCTAATTTAACACCCGCAATGATTCATTTGCTGCAAGAGAGGTCATAAAATGGCGCAAAACTCACTTAAGAAATGTCTCACTTAGCAACAGAATTTTGGGGCTCAATTGTAGTTGCAAGTTGAGGACTACCTATATGGCTATCGAATCCGGGGGGGGTGAGGGGGGTGAGGGCATAGCCAGTCGTTCCTTTTCTGGAAAAAAAAATGTGTGGTGAAGTTGGAAGTTGGTGAGCTGCCCCCTTTTCCTGCACCTCTGGGATGACATCGGCACCTGAGGGCAACCCCCTTCCCCACCCTCAGTATCCCTCATGCCTTTCACCCTTTACATTTAAAAGGGTTCTGCAAACAGCTTTTTTATTTGTGACAGAGAAGAAAACGTAGATCCTGGGATAATCAGGTTTCCACAGTGAGAAAAGACAATCGTTCCCAACACATGAAAGGTGATACAGCCGGGGAAGGGTTGGGTCCGTGTTAGCTTGCTCTTTACCATTCCGTCTCCCTGCGTGCATGCATGTGTGTGAGTGTGTGTTTAAATGTCTCAGTCACTGTGAGGTCATGGAATTTTCCAGCAATGCCATTTCCTAGAAAACCAAACCTGTTCTATTTCTGAGGAAAGCAAAGCGTTACTTAGAGGTCTGTAGAATAAGACACCTTCCTTGCAAAGTGCAGGCTTCTGGTATTCTCATCTGTCCCTGTCCACAAAAGTTGTGGTGTCTTTTTTTTCTGGCAGACGGTAATGCTTTCCTGTCGCTTGGCCCACTCCCAAACCAGGCTTCATATTTACTGGGCAGGATCTTCTTATACCTAGAAAAACCACCGCAAGAATTCCATTCTGAATTTGGTCAGCGTCCCTCTCAGTTAGTTTTGTGTTCCTCAGGGCTCTCTCTCTGCCCATGCCGCTTATGTTAGAAATAGGCTTTCTACAACTGAAAATCCTATCTTCAATATAGTCTCTCTTTCCCTGCCACGCTCATGTTGTGTGGTGAAACCTGATTACAATATGCAGACCACTGGACTGAAATATATTTTATTAACAAGGTTTTATTTGGTTCCTTGCCGTAGCGCAGTACAAGCCCACAGCTGCTAATTGTGTACCTGTGCTGAAGGCAGGGTTGTTCTTTCAATAAATTCAACATACCTTCATTACAAGTCCCCATTTGATACACAGAAAGATGCTATAATTTCCCCTTTTCACAAACTTTATGCAGATAGTCCTCAGTTTATGGTCATTTGTTAAATGACTATTTGACTTATAGATGGCTCTAAAAACAGTGACTTCTAACCAGTCCTCAAACTTATGACTGTCGCAGGATTGCTGTGGACATGTGATCAAAATTCAGGCATTTGGCAGCCAGCATATATTTATTATGACACTTGTGGCATTCTGGGGTCACTTGATCACTGTTTATGACCCCAGGGCAGGGGTGAAATGCTCCCGGTTCGGACCGGATCACCCGATCTGGTAGCGATGGCAGCGGGTGGTTCAGAGAACTGGTAGCAAAAAACCCTGCCCTGCCCCCTCCACCCAGCTGAGCCGCACAATCTTCAGAGGCTTTTTTTTTTTACTTTTAAAAGCATTTTTTCTACAACCTCTTTGGCCGAAAAAATGCTTTTAAAAGTAAAAAAAAAGTCTCTGATGATCGCGCGGCTCAGCTGGGATCCTCAAAGGCTTTTAAAAGGAAAAAAAACTTTTTTTTCTTTTAAATGCCTCTGACGATCCAAGCGGAGTTGCTTGATCGGCAGAGGCATTTAAAAGAAAAAAGTCTCCGACAATCAGGCAACTCCACTTAGATCGGCAGAGGCATTTAAAAGAAAAAAAACCTTTTTTTCTTTTAAATGCCTGTGACGCTCCAAGTGGAGTTGCCTGATCGTCAGAGGCATTTAAAAGAAAAAAAGTCTCTGCCGATCAGGCAATTCAGCTGGGATCGTCAGAGTCTTTTGAAAGCATTTTTTTACAACCTCTTTGTGGAAATGGTTTTAAAAGTAAAAAAAAAAAAAGGCCACGCCCACCAAGTCACATTACTACCACCACTAAGCCATGCCCACAGAACCGATAGTAACAAATTTTAGATTTCCCCACTGCCCCAGTGGGCTTCTGGAAAGCAAAGTCAATGGGAAAAGCTGGATTTGCTTAACAACCACAGGATTCACTTAACAACCATGGCAAAAAAGTTCATAAAATCAGACACAACTCAATAATCACATAGCTTAGCAATGGAAGTTCAAGTCACAACTGTGGTTACAAGTCAAGAACTACCTATATAAAGGTTGTGAGACCTGCACAAATGAAAGATACTTTCTCTGATTATATAATCAAACCCACATGAGTTTTGAATAAAATACTCTGTGAGTTTATAATCAAAAATAATTCTACTTGTTTCTAATTGACAAGAAAAATAGCAAGAATTAACATTCAAAGTGAAGGGCCAGAGTTTCCCATCTCTGCTATACAGCTCCTCCTAGATAACCCCGAATATAGGTAGCCCTCAGATTACGATTACAATTCAGCCCAATATTTATGTTGCTAAGTGAGACATTTGTTAAGTAACTTTTGCCCCATTTTACAACCTTTCTTTCTACTGTTAAATGAATCACTGAAGTTGTTAAGTTAGTAACATCGTTGTTAAGTGAATCTGGCTTCCCACTGACTTTGCTTATCAGAAGGTCGCAAAATTTGATCACATGACCCCAGGACACTGGAACGGTCATAAATCTGAACCAGTTGCCAAGCCTCTGACTTTTGATCATGTGACCATAGGGATGCTGCAACGGTCATAAGTGTGAAAAATGAACATAGGTCCCTTTTTCAATGCTGTTGTAAGATTGAACGGTCACTAAACGAACTGCTGTATATCAACGACTACCTGTATTGTTTCAATATTCTGCATGTCTCACGTAGGAGATGTTTGTCCCTGATCCAAGTCAACACATTATCTTTTGGGGTGACAATGGACAGACATATTGGCTTGTCTATGGCACAGTACTTCAGCCAGGTTTCTGATAGCCTAAATTAACCCTCTATAACCCCCTAATAATTTTTTATCTGCATAATAATATCAAATGGATCTTTGTCACCATTTGGATTTGTCAACCCTACTTTTGTGTTTATTCAAAACTGAGAGCCTTAGAAGCAGTGTCAATGACAGACTCCAAGGATAAGGGCAATTTTTTGCTAGAAACTGTAATGGTTTGTGGAAATGATCTTGGCATAATACAAGAGGAAGAGCCTCAAACTGGACAACTGTCAAGCAAATAACATCTCAGCCCACAGAAGAAAAAAGCGTGTGGCAAGCATCTCAGAAGGGACCCTCCCTAGTTTTTTGGAAAGTAAAACTAAAGGAGGGGGAAAGTGCTATCAGACTTGCAAAATTCTGTTAATGTAACTTTACAAAGATAGTATTAGTACTCGCTGTCTGGACTTCCTCAAAATGCTGCCAGTAAGTTCCTGGTTTCAATTGCCTGGCCGCACCCACCGATTTGACACTGTTCCCCCTTCCTCCTGCAGTTGCCATTCAATCTTTATAGTATTTCTGATTTCAGCAGAATCCCTATCTTCTCTGAGTTTGGAGGCTAACAGAATTGGGTAATTGGGCAGCAACTAAATTCAAATAAATAAATATTTGGATGAGGGACCATCAAGGAATTCTTGATTGGAGACTAGATTTGAATGTCAAAAAAATCATCCAGAAAGAAGTAAGGGGCAACTAATTTCTATACTGCTGGGAAGCTACATTGTATGGCTGTGGCCACAATATCACCAGAAGTCAAATACCTTCCTTCTACTTAATACTTATGGCAACAGGAGAGGCAGTGATCTACATGCCTATGCAAAGTGCTATTCAGGTATTGACCACTACTGAGCATTTTCAATGGCAGGTCTCTCTTCTTTCTTGCATTTCTTTATCTTCACATTTGACCTGAAATCAACAGTTCTTTCATGGTGGAATATTTTCAAGCAGTCTTCAACCAGACCATCAATTGCAGGAATATAGTCTGGTTATTATATGTCTAATACACTCTGCTCACAGATGTGATAATGTATATGTGGAGTTTGAAGCCTAAGATACGTCTCATGGGAAAGTTGCACCAGTGGTGGGTTCCTCCTGGTTCGGCCCGGTTCCACCGAGCCAGTAACGGTGACAATATGATGTCACTGAACCAGTTCTGGCTCCCCCTCACCCCTCACCCCCCGCCCCCCGCATTATTCTTACCTTTTATTTGGCCCCATCCCCTATCTATTGCTGCCTCCTGAGTCCCAGCTATCAGTTAGAGGGAAAAAAAACTGTTTAAATTCTTGCCACCAGGCTTCAAAGGGCCACCCTACAGCTGATCAGTTTTAAAACAAATGAGTAGACCGGAGTCTGAAAAAATAAATGGATAGACCAGTGACTGAAAAAAATACATGAGTAGATCAGTACAGCTCTGCAAGGAATTAAAAGCCTGGTAGACCAGTACCTCTGCTAAATCCTAAATAATTGTCACATGACCATCAAGCCATGCCCACAAAATAAGCCACACCCACAGAACTGGTAGTAAAAAAATTTAGAACCCACCCGAGTTGCACTATATATTGATACCAGTAAGGTATCAATTAATTGTTGTCCCCGCGTTAAACTCCTTAGGTTTGATTCTTTTCTTATCAGCTTGGATTTTGTAAGTGGCCCTAACTTCATCCAGGGCCTTACGAACAATTGGCCAAGTGTTTTGCAACTGTAAGATCCATTCCTTCAATGAAGGGACTAAAATGGTAAAAGTTCCCCTTACAAATATGTGCTATTCATTCCCGACTCTAAGGGGTGGTGCTCATCTCTGTATCAAAGCCGAAGAGACAACACTGTCCAAAGACGTCTCCATGATCATGTGGCCGGCATGACTAAAAGCCAAAGGCACACAGAACGCTGTTACCTTCCCACCAAAAGTGGTCCCTATTTTTCTACTTGTATTTTTTACGTGCTTTCGAACTGCTAGGTTGGCAGAAGCTGGGACAAGTAACAGGAGCTCACCCCATTACGCGGCACTAGGGATTCGAACTGCTGAACTGCCAACCTTTCAATCGACAAACTCAGCATCTTAGCCACTGAGCCACCGCATCCCTAACGAAGGGACTACTGGATCCTTTACTGGCAGTTCAGGCATAGACTTAAATTGTTATCCAGTAGCGACTTGGAATGGAGTGAAAATGATTAATCCTGTTAGAACAAGAGCGCAGTGAAGTCTTGGCTCACCCTCTTTTCTCTGGCCCTGCAGAGCCTCCTGAAATCGCATCTCGGTGGCCACCATCCCAGGACTAAGGCCTACACACTGCCCTGCTAATAATCACTGACGTGTTCATCAAGAAAAGTGCAGGCTGAACACTGACTGAAAAACAATGTACGGTACTTACCATAGGTTTTAATTGCCTACAATGACTTACGAACAATGAAACTCTTGGCAGAATGGAGTGTTCCTTGCTGTAATGAGGATTATAATATGTCATTTGGAAGCACAGGTTAATTTTTTTCCCCCTCTTTCAGATAGTACTCCTATAACAACGGTCTTTCTGTTTTCATTGCCCATAAAAACAGAAGTCTGGTCCTGATGTCAGATGCCACGCTGTTCGTCCTCGGTTATTAGACATCATCCTAGTTTTAAAAGCACCCCATTGTGCCCCTTCCAGGAATGGATTGTGAAGAGCTGGAATTAAAATAATAAGAAGGGACTGCCATAGGAAGCCACAACCTTTCCTTTGTGCATCCATGCTGAATCCTAACCTTTACTTCCTTAATTTCAACTTGCCAGCCCTATAATTCAGATTTGTCTACCATGTTCAAGACCAAAGATTTAAGTTGATAATACAGCTGTTGCTGATATCTTTAAGTATATTGTTTGTTATGAGTCATGCTGCTTGCAACATTTTCATGTGAAATGGGGAAAAAAAATCTTCTTTTTAAGCTTCAATATGGACTGAAATTAATAGAAAGGCTCCAGAATCAACACAAATGGGGCTGCAGTTGCAATGCCCAAATTTAATACAAGAATGAAAGCTGATGTGGGACAAAAGCCTGAGGAGCAGATGTTTGAATTGGAGAACAGACTAAGAGCCATGCCTTAGATCCAGATCTTATGCAGCATATTTTACATGTCAGGAAGATTTATTGGCATGCAAAAAACTTTTTGCTTTGGGTGTGATAAACCCCTGGAAGGTTTGTACACACTGTGATTATTTGTTTTTCCACTGAAAAACAGCAGGCATTGTGCTGCTGTTTCCCAATGTTTATTGACAAAATTCAGAGGTGCAATTTCAGGAAGGTCTGCCATGGAAAAGACATTCAGAGACCACAGGCAAAAGATATCTTATTTCTGCCCTGCTTTAAAAAAAAATGTATTTGAAGGCATTTTGAAAGTAGATATGTCTAGAGAGAGGTCTCATAAAGCCTCTTGCCAACAAAAGTGTGTATAGTCAAAGCTATGGTTTTCCCAGTTGCAATGCATGGTTGTGAAAGTTGGGCCATAAGAATGGCTGAGTGCCAAAGAATCAAGGCCTTTGAACTCTGGTGCTGGAGAAGATTCCTGCAAGTCCCTTGGACTGCAAGGTGATCAAACTGGTCAGTCCTAGAGGAGATCAACCCTGAGTGCTCTTTAGAAGGCCAGATCCTGAAGATGAAACTCAAATACTTTGGCCACCTAATGAGAAGGAAGGACTCACTGGAGAAGAACCTAATGATGGGAAAGATTGAGGGCAAAAGAAGAATGGGACGACAGAGAATGAAGTGGCTGGATGGAGTCACTGAAGCAGTCGGCATGAGCTTAAGTGGACTCCAGAGGATGGTAGAGGACAGGAAGTTCTGGAGGAATGTTGTCCATGGGGTCGTGATGGGTCGGACACGACTTTGCAACTAACAACAACAAAACCCTGTTGAAAGATCACCATGTAAAGTTTCTACCTGTTCAACCTCTTTGTTAAGAAGGCATAGTTAGAAGAAATGGGAAGAGATAGTTGGAAAAAGTATGACCTTGGAACCCTGAAGAAAGCTGAGCAATTGTACTATAGAGGCCTCATCATCTGAGGATCTGCTAAGATCTACTCAATAATGTTGGGTCAGAGTTTAGATTGAAGATTTCATACTGAAGGGGTCTTCAGTATGAAATGGCCCAGATCTCTACCACGTTCCTCAGAAGGTAGTTCAAAATACTTTGAGAGAAAGGGCAATTGCTGAAGATGCCTTGGAGTCTAAAACCCAGAAAGCTGTTTTAACACAATTTTATAAAGATGATTTGTTAGAACGGTTGGAAATGTCATTTTCAAGAAGAGCAAATTATGGGCTCTTGTACTCCATCACTGCTTTCTCTTTTTTTCCTGAACCTCATCTCTGCTTAGTAATGCTTGATCAACTTGTACATTTGTCCATAAACTGCTTCATCAATGCTATACATTTTCATTCACTTACCCTTCTCCCTCAAATATACTGTGCTAAAGAGAGTCCATAATTGCAAAGGAAAGTAAATGAGATCAGAAGCCTCCTGTGTATAATAATATATTTCTGAGGCTTATTTAGATACAAAAAGGATTTTCCTCAATTGGAAAACAGTCTATTTCATTTAACATGCCCAGAGTAGGCTATGCATTTATCTTGCTAGATTTATATTGGTACCATTGACATATTTTATCCTAGGGAGTCAATTCTGTCTATCAGGAATGCTGCTAGATATGAATGTGATGTTTCCTTTTTCCGTTTGCTCTGGAACAGCAAAATGATCTGCCATAGTCTAAGACAAGATATTGGGTGGTATTATAAGATGGGGTTCCTTTCAATTTCATTTAATTAGCCAAGGAGTTCTTTAGTGTTGAAATGGAAAGATGAAAAGCAAAATGTTAGATTAGCTAATGCCCCTGTAGGTGGACTAAAGGGAGGATGTGAAACTGTTTAATCCTTTCTTATACCTGGAGTGAGCAGCTGGGAAATCAGGTCCCCAAAGAATTATTTCTAATCCTTCACAACCTCAACCAGAGTTCAGTCAAGACGCAGTTAATAAAACTGCCAGAAAGGGAAAAATAAAAGCAGCAAATCTCCAAATTTCTGACCTGTGTATTGCATATGTTATATTTTATATACACATGTATATGTATATAAGATGTAGCCATTCTTGAAAGGTCAAGGAGTGCTGTCAATGTGCCCTGGGGGAGGATTATTTAGGAATATATACATGATTCTCAAGCTTCCCATATGACCCTCTGGTATTTTCTGAACACATGTCATGAGATGACCAAAAACAATCCATAGTAGTCCCATTGCTCTCCTTATGGTCTTTGACCATGATAAAGATTTGATTTGATTAGAATAAATTGTGGTGCCAAGCTATTAGAGGAGAATTTTGAGGAAGAAAATAGAGGACACAAAATACTCTGAAGACAGAGCTGATCTACCACATACCGAAGCAAAGTAATATGAAGTACCATTTAAGACAGATGCATTTATACAATGTAATTACTATTCCGTATAGTCCTCACTTCCAGTAAGATGATGCTTCTAAGATATAAATTGAGGTACTTTACTTTTTCAAATGGCAGCATCAGAGCTGATTTGAATGACTTTTGTATCATAAATGAAGGAACCGGCAATAACCACAAAACATACAAAAAGGCCTATTGAAGTCCTTTGAAAATCTCTTCATAGAATTCCAATAATGTGTATTATCTGAATGTGTTGTATTTAATTTGTATACCTTTAGTAATGGCTTCTGACTTCTCTTGGAAGCTCCAGGGGGAAGAAGGATAATGTTCACCATTACCTACGTCTTACAAGTCCTCCTCCTATGTTCCCAAGTCTGCTCTGAAGAGTTGGGAGAACAGTGGAATAACATGGGGAGTTGCAGGGGACAGAGCAGAGGGAATCATGTAGTATCCTCAGTGGAAGCACCTATTGAATCAAAAAGCTAACCCTGAGAATAGATACCATTTAGATGAATGTAGGTTCATCAGTTGTCCCATCTTCCTTCTTAAACTTGTCCTAAATAGATTTGAAGGTTCAGTGTTAATGTTTATATGACCCTCCCATAGAAGCCAGGTGAATATGTGATATTTGTATAGGATTTGTATATGTACTGAATAATACTGAGATATTATTTCACATGGAAAATCATCAGTCTTCTATGCCATAACCCCAGAATCTAGGCTTTAGTCTCTTTCTGAAATTACTTTATTCATAATGAAAATCTTGAAAAGATCCAGAAAATGTCAAGCTCCTTAAGCAATTTTCCTGTGAGTAAGAGTTGCAGAATTTGGCCCCTTCTACTTTGGGTAGCAAAAATGTAAAGGGGCACATGATAGAGATATGTAAAATTTCATATAGAAAAGGTAGATAAGAAAAAAACATTTCTTACTAGATTATTATGCTAAAATTTGGGACCAGCTAACGATACTGAGTAGAAGACACTTCAGACTAATAAAAGGTTCCACGGGATCTGGAATTCATAGTCAGGGGATATGTGGATGGCCTTTCAGAGGATATAGCATAAAATGCAGATGCCTTATTTGTGGTTTAGTTAGTGTATTATATAAACATATCCATGTGAGGCTAATCTTATAAATAGTCAAAAGCATCATCAGATAAAGAACATTGATTGATTCATCAATTATGTGTCTTCAAGTCTTTTTTTTTTTTTTTACTCCTAGTGATCACATAGATATTCTCCTTGACAATCTGTTTCTAGCCTGGTTCTTCAGATTTTCCAAAGGTGTACTCATCACCACTGTAACTGGATCTACTCACTTTGCTGCTGGTCTCTTCCTCTCTTTCCTTCTAACTTTCCCAGGATTAGAGCCTTCTCCAAAGAGTTTATTCTTTGCATAATGTAACTGGAGTAGAATAATTTGAACCTCGTCATTTGTGCCTTGAGTGAGAACTCTGGCTTGATTTTTTTCATAATCTATTAATGTGCTTTCTTGACTGTCCATGGTATTCACGTGTGTCTTCTCCAATAGCAAAGTTCATATGATTCAAAAACATTCATACCAGTGGTAGAATTCAAATTTTCTTACTACCGGTTCTGTGGGCGTGGCTTGGTGGGCGTGGCAGGGGAAGGATACTGCAAAATCTCCATTCCCACCCCATTCCAGGGGAAGGATACTGTAAAATCCCCATTCCCTCCCCACTCCTGGGGAAAGGATATTGCAAAATCTTCATTCTCACCCCACTTTGGGGCCAACCAGAGGCAGTATTTGCCGGTTCTCTGAACTACTCAAAATTTCTCCAGAACCTGCTGAATAGCACCCCTGATTCATACCTGTCCTAACCTAATCTACCATACCATACCAAAGATTTATTGGAAATCCATGAATACATTTCAAAGACATCAGAGTTAGAGGCTCTTGGGTGTATGTAGGAGCCGTGATGGTGTAGTAGTTAGAGTGCAGTATTGCAGGCTAACTTTGGCCACAGCTTTGAGTTCGATCCTGACTGGTTCAAAGTTGACTCACCCTTCCATCCTTCCAAGGTCAGTAAAGTAAGGACCAAGATTGTTGGGAGTAATATTCTGACTCTATAAACCACTTAGAGAGGACTGTAAAGTACTGTGAAGCGGTATATAAGTCAAAGTGCCAGTGCTATTGCTATATCCTGGTGTGTTAATGTATTTGTGAGACATTCACCACAGAGGTGGCATTATTATCTATTGGATTTGCTTTGATTGCTTTGACACAGTCACATTGCAGGCTTCCATAGACACATTATGCACAGGTACCTGTGTACCAGTCCTTAAATACAGCAGTTTTTTATGTTCTTAATTGCCAGCCATTTCCACTGCAGTACTTTTATTCACCTCTTCCCACACAGTGTTCTAATTAAGATGTTTATTGAGCAGAGATACCGTAATTTCCTCTTGTAGTAGTTTCAAAATGTGTCTACAGTAAATTATTCTCCTTTGTGGGCTTGCTTGCGTATCGGTTCCTTCCTGCTTCCTCTTCATCTTTTTCTTCCCCTCCTTCTCCTTTTCCTCTTTCAATGTTCTTCAGACTACAGTGCAGGAAAGCATAGCGAGAAAGAGGCTCAGTCCTCAGAAATAGCAATTTGGCAAAGGTTCCCAAACACCCTTGGGATACCCTTCAAATAGGTGGGACTTTGATTCCCAAGTAGCATTTTGGAAACTAGTCTGTATTCATCTGGAGAGCACCGGATTCAGCAAAGTGGAGTTAAGGCTTTCTTGACAGGAGATAGCTCTGTCTTTCTTCTTCCTCCATTCCTTATTATGATCACAATTATGATCAATAACAATGTTTATAGTCCATCTTCTTGACTGTTAAAAGAACTCCAAAATTATATGTCTGGAAGCTGAAGATTAATTACCCTGTTTCCCCCAAAATAAGACATCCCCTGATAATAAGCCCAATTGGGTTTTCGAGCGCATGGCAATAACGCCAAGCGCTTATTCCAGGGTTCAAAAAAATATAAGATAGGGTCTTATTTTCAGAGAAACACGGTATATGATGCAACTAGCAGTAAGGAAACATGATTTGTTTGAAGAAAAAAAATGACATATGAAACTTCTGAAAAGACAATATTAGACAATAAAAGAGCTGTGATAGCTCAACAGGCTAATAAGCAGACTAAAGCCTGTTATTAACATCCAGCTGTCTGCAATTGCACCATTTCGGGTCTCACCAGGTTCAAGGTTGACTCAGCCTTCCATCCTTTCTAAGGTAGGTAAATTGAGGACCCAGTTTGTGGGGGCAATAAGCTGACTTTGTATAAAATATACAAAAGTATGAAGGCTATTGCTTAGCACATTGTAAGCCTCCCTGGTCTTCGGAGAAGGGCGGCATATAAATCTAATAATAATTTAAAAAAACAATATTGAAAAATGCATTTTCTACAGCCTCGAATATTTCCTTTTATTTTTAGAGAGCTGGTGTAAGATCGTGGTATTTTATTTAATGGTGTAAGAAGTTAGCACCAACCCCTCTCCTAGGAAAATGAGATATTTTAGGAAATATTAAAGACCATCAAGGCCTGGGCCAGTCTATACTACATAACAAAGATCTACTTCCTGCAGAATTGCTCTCACCCAAGATCCAACAAAGATAGGATTAGCCCTCTACCCATCTAGCAGAACTCACCACATGGCACCTGGGGAGATTGTATCACCCAGCAAGGCTCAACCAAACTTAGCACACAGGACACACTACAGAGTTGCCCCTGCATGGCCCCATGGGAGTCTGACAGCCAATCAGAATACAAGCTCAAATTCAAAGCCCAACAGAGGACATAAAATCCAGGCACTCTCAGCATCTCTGTCCTTTTTTTTGCCCAGGATTTCGAGCCATGTTTTATTTTATTTATTTATTGTATTTATTTATTTGTCAAGAGCATATTAGGTAATATATATAAGCATGAACTGAATACATAAAATAGATACAAATAGAGGAAACATTAGGATAGGGACAATGGGCACACTGGTGCTCTTATGCACGCCCCTTAGAGACCTCTTAGGAATGGGGTGAGGTCAACAGTAGACAGTCTTAGGTTAAAATTTTGGGGGTTTGGGATGAAACCACAGAGTCAGGTAGTGTATTCCAGGCATTGACCACTCTGTTGCTGAAGTTGTATTTTCTGCAATGTGAACCTGTTCATCAATAAACCTTCTTTCTAAGCAACTTCATTGAATCCAGTGTCTTTTTCCACACTTGAACCCAGAAGGATATTTCTTCCAACGATGGTCTTTTGAGATTTCACAGAAAACATAACTAAGGATATCACAGCATCTAGAATCAGAGAACACTTACATGAGCTCCTGGAAAGGTAGAGCATCTCCTCATAAAGTTGCTGGAAAAACTCCCTTTCTTGGGGAAGAAAATTGGTGTTCATGAAATCAAAAGATCTTCTCTCCCATCTGAAGGTTTCCCCACACTGCTGAGTTTTCTCTGCCCATTCTTGATTCACCCCCCCCCCACACACACACACACACAAATCCAGAATGAAAGTCACTGTAACTTCATTGCTAGTCCCTTGTTTTTGTTCCAAATCATCATGGTCCCCTAACTACCCTCAAAGATAATAGATGACCAAATGCTAAAATAGATTTCACACATCTTCTGGTTGCCCTTGGACACTATTGGAATAGGTAGAAACAAGTAGAGAATACTATTTTAATAGCAGGACTGGTTAAGCCTGTCTCAAGGGAGATGGGGATGAGATAAAAGCAAAGTTATTGAAATATTGCCAAATAAAAGAAAACAATCAGGACATGTTTGTGCCATGACTAGGTATGAATGAGGAGAAAGTCTTTTACATGATACTGCTGTTGGGAGGTTGCTGATAATTCAGCAAACATGTTTCAATTTGCAAATTAGCTCTTCTTTGTGTACTATATGGAAACAGATCTACTGCCAGGATGGAAAGAGGCTAATCTGTGAAGAAAGTGTGAGAGAGAGAAAATGTATCCCAGGTAATTATCCTTTCTTTCAAACATCTTCCAAATGATTTTGAGAAAACATGGGATGAATAAAGGAGGGACTGGAGGTTGCTGAACATGCCTGCTGTTGCTCAGACTATACTTTCAAAGGAAAGAATCCACCTTCTCCAACCTGATGCCCTCCATGACTTTCAAACTACAACCTGCATAATCTTCTGCCCACTTGAAATGGGACAAAACCATACTTGGTGGGTTACACAATCTCAGCTGACCCCATAGAATTTACAACATTATTCAATTAGGCCAAGATTGCCTTGAAAAGATCAACTTCCATGTTCCTTAAGAGAACATCCAACATTTCAGGTTAAACCTAGGTTCTCTCTAGAATGTTTTTACTAAGCTTTGTTGCAAGGTAGTTTCTGACATATTTTCGCAGGCTTGTATTTGAAAATCTCTGCATACAAGAAAGAATGTGGGTTCATGAAGAAATTGGAGGCTGTTGTAGAGAGACCTTCTTTTCTGATCATCTCAGAGAAAACAAAATGCCATGGCATTCTTTCCTGCAAACATTTATGCTAGGTAAAAAGATCCCCCAGGAACAACGTTTTTCCCCCTCCAACTCTTGACACTTCCCCCAATTTCTCCTTGGCAATATACGAAAAGCACATGTACTCAGGAGATCTCTACCCCGGTTGAAGGTACATAAGATAGCTTTGTGGTGCCACCAGAATATCTAGCTCATAACTATGTTAAACCAGGAATTGTCATCTTTAGAAAGTGTTGCCTTCCGCAGGGAGATGCATCCCACAAGCACTTGTCCCACCAGAAATATATAAATCCTTAAACAACTTAGAATTTATATCCACCATCTACCATTTCTGTAAGGACATTTGCAGTTTTAGCACATTCATCTTAATCTACTAGGATCACAAAAGCTGGACTCCCACCTCTGATGCAATCTGATGCGTCCTCCTCCTGTTCTTTGAAAGAACTGTTTCAACATCTTCTCAGGAAGCTTTTATCCATTCTATGGTCCATGGGGGCTATCTGTTTTCCCATAGAAGGGGAGGAAGAAGGTTAAGCTTCTTGCTCATGGAGATGTGAAAGTCCTAGTATTTAGAATCCCTTCCTTTACTCTCTCTCTGTTCTCCATTTCATCCTGACCAGGCCTTCCTTCCTTCCTTCCTTCCTTCCTTCCTTCCTTCCTTCCTTCCTTCCTTCCTTCCTTCCTTCTTTTCTTCCTTTGTTAAAATAGAAAATGGAATCAGAATAGGACTTAAACAAGGGAATATAATAAAAATGTTTTCTTTAAACCCCAACTTATTGTAGAAAACTGTGATTAGCTTAGCCCTAGATCCGTGATGGCGAACCTATGGCACACGTGCCACAGGTGGCACGTGGAGCCGTATCTGTGGGCACACGAGTGTTGCCCTAGCTCAGTTCCAGTGCACATGCACATGCAGGCCAGCTGATTTACAGGCCTTCCAGGCCCACCGGAAGTCAGGAAATAGGCCATTTCCAGCCTCCGGAGGGCTTCCGGGGGAGGGTTGAGGAAGGCTGTTTTTGCCCTCCCCAGGCTCCTAGAAAGGCTCTAGAGCCTGGGGAGGCGAAAAGCGGGCTTTCCGGTCCCATTGTGCCATCGCGTGCCAATAGCAGGGAGAACGCAGGGGGTCGCACGCACATGCACGGTGGGACGGCGCGCACTGAATTATGAGTGTGGGCACATGTATGTGCAACACCTCTGCGCTCCCCCTGCTTTTGGCACGCGATGGCAAAAAGGTTAGCCATCACTGCCCTAGATGCTATCTTAAGGAACGCGGTGGCTCAGTGGCTAAGACACTGAGCTTGTTGATCAAAAGGTCGGCAGTTCAACAGTTCTGCAGTTCAAATCCCTAATGGGGTGAACTCTTGTTTCTTGCCCCACCTTTTGCCAACCTAGCAGTTCTAAAGCACGTAAAAAATGCAAATAGAAAAATAGGGACCAACTTTGGTGGGAAGGTAACAGTGTTCCATGCGCCTTTGGCATTTAGTCATGCCAGTCACATGACCATGGAGACATCTTTGGACAGCGCTGGCTCTTCGGCTTTGAAACGGAGATGAGCACCGCCCCCTAGACTAGCACATATGTGTGATATTCATCGCCATCTTGGGGGGCTTTCTTCTTATTCGGTTACTTTGTATGAAAGAATCATTCCCAAATAGTCATTTCCAAATATATAGTGCATTCCAAATGAAAAGCCCTCTAGGAACACTGTTGCTATTATAGATGGTAAGTCTGAACTTGCCTAGCCGAAACCCTTGGGCATCAGGCATTTGCATAGCATGATTTACAGAGAGAAGCAAATACCAATAAGGAACATGAAACACAAATGAACTAGTTGTATCCTGGTTTTATAATCAACTTAAATAATATGTAGTTCTGGAGTGATGTTGAACTGATGTTGAATAAGGCTAGATCACATAACCTACTTATCTAGATTTCAACTTTCAAAAGACCCTCAAGGCTGCCAGGGCTTTAGGTTTTCTAGAACAAGAAGGATGAGGTCTCAGCAAAAATATGATAGCATGGTGGCCAACAAGGTTAGGATGCAGGACTGATGATCGGCAGGCTCATGTTCGAAATCTGGTTGCTGCGTTATGGTTTAAGCTCCCGTTACAGGCTCCAGCTCATGCCAACCCAGCAGTTTCAAAGCAGGCAATTAGAAGTAGATAGATGGGAACCACTTTGGTGGGACACTTAACAAAGACATGAAAGGAACCCCCAACTGGGCATCCTTCAGGCAAAGATGATGTCACCATTCAATTTTTTCAACCCAGAAGCACTTTGATGGTCCCAACATGAATGTAGAATTACTAGCAAAAATATGGCTACTTGTCATTCCCCATTGGGAATTTACTAATTAAAAACTTTTAGCACCTGTGTATAAAACTATATTATGTGGAAATGTTTTCCTCTGTCAATAGAAATCTCCTGTAAGGCCTTTCAATGTTAATTAAGACCTTCCTGTTGACACTTCTGGATCTATTATTTCTTTTCAGTTCAACAACTATAGGATTACTATTTTATGGTTCCTTAAATCAGCTGTCTTCTCTGTGGGATATTAAATCATTGGGTTGTTTTTTCTTTAATTATTGTTTTTTCTTTACTTTTCCAGTATTAAAAAAAATCCAGTATTGAAAGTATAATCTGTAATTTTACAATCTCCATTTCCCTAGCCAATCAAAGGTTGAACAAATAAGAAGCAAATCCCCTTGGCTGCAGTAAGCAGGAAAGCAATAACATGGGCTGAACATGTAAACAGGAACCTTTAATCTGAAAGAATACTGTGTTGAAGCAGGGTTGAAATCCAGCAGGTTTTGACAGGTTCTACAGAACTGGTAGCGGAAATTTTGAGTAGTTCGGAGAACTGGTAAATGCCACCTCTGGCTGGCCCCAGAGTGGGGTGGGAATGGAGATTTTGTAATATCCTTCCCCCAGGAGTGGGGACCGAATGGGGATTTTGCAGTATCCTTCCCCTGGAGTGGGGTGGGAATGGAGATTTTGCAGTATCCTTCCACTGCCATGCTCACCAAGCCATGCCCACCATGCCACACAACACCTACCAAGCCACGCCCACAAAACCAGTAGTAAAAAAAAAATAGATTTCACCACTGTGTTGAAGCCCCTTTTTGTTCTAGATATGAAGCCTGAAAATCTAAGGAAATAACATGGAAAATACTAGTATGCAATACATTAATGTCAATAGTGTGTATGTGTGTGTATGTTTTGTTAGATTTATATCCTGCCATTATTTTGTGCACCTCAAAGCAGTGTACATGATGCTCTTATAAATGATATGTGGTCTGGGAAACTGGGCTACTTAGAGGTGCTTTGGACAAATGGTTCTCTCCATGCATTTGTTTATTTCTTTAGTGTATGGCAAATACATGGACTTATAGCAGTGATGGCTAATCTTTTCCAGACTGAGTGCCCAAAGTGCGCACCCCCCCCCAAAATGCAATGCGCATGTGGCCACTGCACATGTTCCCCTCATGCCCCCTGCCCCTGCATGCATGTGCAGTCCCCCACACATGCCCCACCCCCACACAAGCACACGTGGCCCCCCACATGCACCCCACCCCTGTTCATGCGCAGCAGAGACCCAAAGACCAGCTGGCCAGTGGGAGGCATGCATGCATGTGTAGGGGAGCTGAACTGGGGCGATGGCTCATGTGCCCACAGAGAGGGCGCTGTGTGCCACCTCTGGCATATGTGCCATAGGTTCGCCATCACAGACTTATAGTATTTCAAATGTTAATGTCCAGTCCACCCAGCCATTCAAGGACAGGGTGGTCCATGTTGAAAAAATCAGACATTGGGCCGGTGTGAGCTCTTGATGGACATTCAGACACAAAGTGGTGGATATTTTGTCGAGGAGCACCACAGTCGCACTGGGGGGGGTGGGTAGAGACAAGAACCCACTAAACAATGAGTCCTGGCAGACATCATGTTGGGTACGGATCTTGCCAGAGTTGCTGGCGAGGAAGATCAAAACCTGGCAGACACTTCTTCCATATGATATCATACGCTGCAGTAAGGTCGATGAGTGATGGAATGGTTGAAATATGGAAAGAAAATACAGGCATCTAATGTATCTGCAGTACACTTATGGAATTAGCTAAACTATGCAAGTATCGAGACTTAGAAGCACGAGTGATTGATAACCAAGTGGTGAGGAGCTGCAGAGACAAATCAATGTTGTAATAAATATCTGCAGCAGGAAGTTCTCACGTTGGATAAACGGTTCCCATGGCCAGATTTCATGAAAATGCTCAAGAAGAAAGTTGCATAATGGCAAAAATGAGTAACATCTCTGTATGAATCATGTTCAGTAAAAGGTGCTCTAAAAGCCAAAAAAATGCACTCAAACACTTTCTCCTGCACTTTCTCCTGGGGAAAGTGTGTTTAGATCAGTCACAGGCAGAAATTCCTTGTTATTTCTGTGGATTATTCCACGATTTCAGAGAACTATAAAGAACGCCAAACACTATCTGTTCAAATTGCAAAAATGCTATTACCTTGAATTTTTTTTATATAAGAATCCCAAGATGAATCTTGTATCCAGGACATAAAATAATTGCATGGAAGGAACAAGTTTGTAAGAGCTGCTGGGGCTACAAAAAGTGGATTCTGAAGAAAAGAAAACTGAGGGTTGATAGGAAGCAACTAGAGAGGGTGACTGATACTGGGAATTCACAGGACTTTATTTGCTGCAAACTTTATTATGCAAGCAAGAATTTAAATTTGTTGCCAACATTTAAAAAAAAAAGTTCCTTCTCCGTGATTAGCTCTACCAACTCATGTGCTTGGATTAGTTTATAGTTTGCTCGGAACAATAATGCTTGATGATTCTGTGCATCTTATTGTAGGAAGTTAGCGCCCACCCCACTCCTAGGAAAATGAAATATTCTAGGAAATATTAAAAAGGCAAATATTATATTTTCCCTAAAGGAGAACATGTTTCTAAAGATAAACTCAGAACCTCAGATCCCAGTCCCCCCCCCACTACAGATATTATTTGTAAAAATAATAAAGGCAGAATATAAATAAATAAGTTTATACTCCTTATAGTAGAATAATCTACTATTTTTAGCTTTGGTTCTGTATTCCATAGGCCTAACTAGCTTCAAGGATCTCGAAGTCTATTCCAGTTTGCCTAGATCCTTCTTAAAAATGGAAACAGGTAGTCCTCAGCTTACCTTCACGATTGGGGCCGGAATTTCCATTGCTAAGCAAGGCTATTGTTAAGGTCACAAATGGTGATCACATGATCCAGAAGAATTTTGATCATGTGACCATGGGGATGCTGCTATAGTTGTCAGTGTAAGGACCAGTTGTAAGCCATTTTTTCAAACTGCTGTTATAAATTGAAACAATTACCAAACAGATGGTTGTAAGTCAAGGACTTTCTGCACAGTGTACTTTAAACCAGAAAGAAGAGCCTAGAGAAGGGGTTTCTATACCTTTTGCCATCATACCTCCCTTTAGTATATTCTTAATGTATGCATTTCCCCTAAGAATCCAAACAGTAAAATGAGCACAAATGAGCAATGAATACAATACAATGAAATTTAGGGAAAGGTTGATTTGGTGTAACAAGATACAACTCAAAGGTTCTTCCCATCGCACCTGGACTCTGTCTAAATTTCTCTGAAAAAGGCACCCCCAACCGTTTGGGAACCCCTAGGCTCTGATTAACAAAAAATAAAGGGGTACAATTCATTCCTGAGTTCGAACCTTTATGTGGTCTAAAAAGCTTCTTGGTGGTGGTGTTTTTTACCACTGTGTCACAGTGCTGACTCAACTTTATCTTTGATTGGAAGTCTTGTTTTGACATATGCTAATACCAAACTGCAAAGAGCTCTGGTGAACAGAAAAATTAAAATATCATTACAATTATTCCCTTTTTCCCTGCAACTTTGGATGTCCTCAAACAATACTGTGCATATGTTCATGTATTTGTATGAAAATTGAAGTCACTTCTGAATTTTAAAAAAAACACATAATGACGTACATATTATAGAAAAGGGAGGAATTGTTTGGATTTTGAGGAATATTTTGAAATAATGTTCACCTGTTATTGTGGCATACAGTATTCCTTGCAAAGTCGTATCTCACTTTAGGATGAAGATAAGGAGAGAAATAGTTGCAATGGATTCTTATTTTATTTTAAATTCACGCTCTGCCTTGTAGATGTATGTTTGTTTTTTTATGTTTATATATCACTGCAATTAAATTGGCCCTCAAATAGATGAATGGCAGAACCATTTCAATGAGGCCTAGTAGCTTGGCTCTCTGTCAAATGGGCCAGGAACAGAAATTGTGGTTCCAATTAGACTAGGCATTAAATCACATAGTCAAAGATCAGAGTTAGGAATATTTTGATTGAATACAAAGTGATGACCAGGCATCAGTTGTGAAAATCAAGTGAAAATCAAAGGGCCAGAAGCAAGCAGATATGGAGCTAAAGAAAACTAGCAGGAAGTCAAGCTAATCCAACAGGCTAATTCCGTATACAAGTAATCCTTGACTTACAACTACAGTTGACCCCAAAATTTCCACTGCTAAGCAAGACAGTTATTAAGGGAGTTTTGTCCCATTTTACAACCTTTCTTGCCACAATTGTTAAGTGAACCATAGCGATTTTTAAGTCAGTAACAAGGTTTGTGAAATGAATCTGGCTTCCCCATTGCTTTACTTATCAGAAAGTCACGCAAGGTGATTGCATGACCCTGGGATGCTGCAAGTGTCATAAATATGAACCAGTTGCCAAGCATCCGAATTTTGAACATGTCACCATGGAGACACTGCAACAGTAGTAAGTGTGAAAAAAGTCATAAATTACTTTTTTCAGTGCCATTGTAGCACTTAGCACTTAGACTTATATACCACTTCATTGTGCTTTACAGCCCTCTCTAAGTGGTTTACAGAGACAGCCTATTGCCCCCAACAATCTGGGTCCTCATTTTACCCACCTTAGAAGGATGGAAGGCTGAGTCAACCTTGAGCCAGTCAGGATCAAACTGGCAGTCAGCAGTAGGTAGAATTAGTCTGCAATACTGCATTCTAACTATTGGCTCTTTGAATGTAACTGAATGGTCATTAAACAAATGATTGTAAGTTGAGGACTACCTGTATTGAGAAATATTAAACCAGGCTTAGTAATGGGGGAAAAAGTTGCCACGTGAAAAATCTAATACTGTAGAAATGAACCAATTTCAAAAGAGAACCTGAAACTTTCATACAAATCAAAACTTACATTGTTCCAGAATTTTTCAGTACAGCCCATAGTCCTTGAGGCATAACCCGAGGTGGTATTCAGCTGATTTGGACCGGTTCGTCTGAACCGGTAGCGGAAATTGAGGGTGGGCCTGCCCACCCGCCCTAGCTCTAATTAGACCAAGGTTAGTGATAAGGCTGAAGAATTGTGTTATGAAGAATTTGTTTTGAATTAGTTTGGACTAGGCTGAGAATGAGTTAATTCTCAGATGTTCTAATAAAGTCTGCTTGTTTCATACTGATTGTGTCTGATAATAACTACTTGGGCCTGGATCAAAACAGGTGCATGTACGGAAACAAAGCACATGCGTGGAAGGCCAGGCACTTGCGCGGAAGGCAAGCACATGTGAGAACCACAGAAGGGCATGCAGGAGGGAGAGTGAACCAGTAGTAACATAATGTGAAACCCACCACTGGGCACAACATATGTAGAAAAATAGGAAAATAGATATGAAAAATTTGAATGTAGAAAGTAAATGTTAAAAAGTGTTAATGTGTAAAAGTGCTTACAATTTTGTACACAAATATATGTTCTAGCTATTTCTTTTTGTGTTCTCTCCCTCTGTTTATACTGTAAACAGTCTCTGAACTAATGTTATTTTTTTTATGTCAAGGTAAATAAAGGTTTTCATAAAAATGAAAAGGAATTTTCCATTCGTTGCTACATACCACCAGAACTTGGTTAAAATGCGCCGATATGTTAGTTGTGAGAATCATGTGGCTATTAAAACAATTAGCACTCAATGCTGATACTTCAGAGACCTGATGATAGGAACTAAATCCTTGGGCTTTGCAGTGTGCATCTCCGATTTAAATCCCCTGATGATAAAGTCTTTCCTTAAAGTCATGGCAGGCTATTTTCAAAAGCAAAGGGACAAATATATGCTTTAGTTTTCTTTTTACAGAACAAAACCACATAGGTTTCAAAAGCGCTTGCAAAATCGCCTTAGGCATGGGAGGGAAAGAACTATGGGAATAATTGCAGTTTTATTGAAAGAAATTAAGCCCTTCTCTATTGTCCCAAAAGCTGCCTGTAGCCTCCCAAGGCAAGAAAGGATGTTGCAATAGATACATTTTAACAAAGATCACTGCAAAGATTGCTGAAAGCATACCTCCACTAAGTAATCAATTGATAAGCAGTAAAATTAATTACCCAGGCAAAAGTAATTAACCAGACAAAGAACTCATTCCCACACTTCCCTAAACCAACAACAGGCTGCCCAGACAGCATCTACACAACAAAGAAGCAAGACTACAAACACAAGGACAGACAATTAAGGTTGACCTTTAGACAGACTCACACACTAGATCCAACTCTACATAAACCCATGCCCCTCCAGTCCACACCAAGGACCAGTCCTCCTATAAAACAACCTCTCTGCACCTCATTTTCTTTGTAGCTACCTCCAGGAGCAAGCCTGATGCTTTTGTGAATAAAGGGATCACCTCCTTGTCTTATTTCAGAAACCAATCTTGGATCGGCACCCGGAATTCTTCCAACAGAATGATGATTGATGCCACATAGTTTGCATAAAGCATTTACCTTTAATAGTTACATTTTTAATCACAAGAGGTTCTCAAACTTCATGGTGCTGCAAGCATCCTATGGGGCTGGCACAGGCAAAGCAAGGAGGCACATCCATAGAGAGTTTTAGGAGGCAAGCCTGATCAAGTTTATAAATATGGGACTCCTCTTTTGAATTATTCCTCACAGCCTGCATGTTGGGAATCCCTGCATAATCTGAATCCAACCTAATCACATCGTGAAAAATTCTATTGCATCAAATAATACTTCTCCCCTAGCAGCATGGATATGGCCTCTGAGAGCAGAATAATTCTTGCTCGGGTAGACCCCGACTTACCAGCATTCATTTAGCAACCGTTCAAAGTTACAACAGCACTGAAAAGTGATTTATGACTAGTCTTCACACTTACAACCATTGCCAAGGTTGAGAAACACTGATCTAGATGGTATCTCCTAGCTAGATGGAATCATGGCATTTTAAGGCTTTGGCCAAGGCAGAGGCTCCTTTCCTCCCTTTTACGCTCCATTAAGGATTGCTTTCTTAAGGATATGTCTACTGTGTCTATTTGTTCATGATCAGGGGTGTCAAACTCAAGGCTTGGGGGCTAGATCTGGCCGTAAGGTGCTTAGATCTGCACCCACAGGGCTACTCTGGAAACTGTGAAGAACCAGCCTGTGGTGTCTCTGCCAGCAAAAACAGAGCTTGTGAGGGTCGCGTGCAGTCCTCCCAAGCTCCGTTTTCACTGGCGGAGGGTTGCAGGAGGCCGTCCCAGCTGAAAATGGAGTTTGCGAAGGCTGCGTGTGGCTGCCCTGAGCTTCGTTTTGGCTGCCAGAGGGTTGCAGGAGGCCATTGCAGCCGAAAATAGAGCTTGGAAGCCTGTTTTCACTGGCAGAGTGCTCGGGCCACCACAGGCACCACCACCCCCGACACCAGTGACATCATGCTGGCCATGCCCATCCTGGCGACGCCCCTGCCCCCGGCCCTCTGAGGTCAAACACCACCCTAATGCAGCCCTCAATGAAATTGAGTTTGACACCATTGTTCAGGGTAATAGAGATGGAAAAAAAGCATTTTTCCCCTTTTGTTTTAAAATAAAACAAACAAACAAACGAAGAAACTGGGGCAACAGCTGATAGGAAAATAAATGTTATTTGAAAATATGATGGCTAGACTAAAGAAAGAAAGCATCTGTAAGAAGCACCATTAAAACATTAATGCATGGCAGATTTAATGATAAGGTGCCGTTCCATTTATTCATGAGTGAGTATGGTCATCCATCCATGTAGTCTAACAAATGAACGGTCACAGTAGCATCATTGGAAGAAGATGAGAAGTGGTCACATGATCAAAACTCAGTTGCTTAGCAACTGGCACGTATTTACAACCGTTGCAGCTTTCCAGAGTCATGCGATCACCATTTGCAACCTTCCCAGCTGGCTTCTGGCCAACAAAGCCAATGGAAGAAATTGGGTTCACTTTAACGACCATGGGATTCACTTAACTGCAATCATTCACTTAACAACCGTGGAGGAAAACGTCATAAAATCGGGTGCGACTCACTTAATAACTGCCTTGCTTAACAATGGAGAGTCTGGTCTCAAGAAGTCGAGGGTCACCTGTATACATATTTTGTAGTGCAAAAATTTCCTATGGTACCACATGATATCAGTGGTTGCCTAAGCACAGGATCATTACTAAATCTCCTAGATCAAAAACCGCTTCCATAACAAGTCATGTTCTCCCAAGCATGTTGGAGAGGAAGCATTAAGCAGTTGAACTCAATCTGGCTGGTTCACAATGTCCAGCATCATTTAGAATTTCAGGAAAGATTCATCATGATCATTTGATCTGAACACACATGAGACTGTTAGAACAGGACAAAATCGTATGTTTGTTTTTTCAAGGACCTGTGTAGTTGAAGAAAGCAGCAAGAGAGGTCCACAGTCAAAATCTATATAATATATAGTCAATCTTTTTTTGGTGATTTTTAGATTGCCACCCTGGGCTTTTATTGTATAATTGTCCTTATCTCAATTGCAGAACACTATGGGAGGTCAAAATGTTAACATATTCCATTACCTGTAGCTTCCCTGAAAGAATAGAATAGAGTTGGAAGGGACCTTGGAGGTCTTCTAGTCCAACCCCCTGCTCAGGCAGGAAACCCTAAACTATTTCAGACAAATGGTTGTCCAATCTCTTCTTAAAAACTTCCAGTGTTGGAGAATTCACAACTTCTGGAGGCAAGTTGTTCTACTGGCTAATTGTTCTAACTGTTTGGAACAGTGGTGGAATCCAATTTTTTTTACTACCGGTTCTGTGGGCGTGGCTTGATGGGCATGATGTGGCTTGGTGGGCCTGGCAGGGGAAGGATACTGCAAAATCTCCATTCCCACCCCACTCCAGGGGAAGGATACGCGCGATAGTCAGAACTTTTTTTTTTTACTTTTTAAAGCATTTTCCAGAGAACCAGTAATAGTAAAAAAAAATGCTTAAAAAGTAACGAAAAAAAGTTCCATCGATCACGCATCGCTCAGCTGATCGTTGGAACATTATTTTTACATTTTTTACTACCGGTTCGGACAAACCGGCCCAAACCAGTAGCATTTCACCCCCATCCAGAGTTTTAATAGAAGAGAGTATCTGTAGCTCAGGGTCGACCTATGGATTTCTTGATGCTCCCTGAACTTAGTTGTTTGCTTGCAGGCATTTTATTACCCAGCTAGGTAACATCATCATTGTACTAATGATAGCGGCTGATGGTGACGAACCTTGACTTCAGTACTGAATTTTGATAGACAGGCTGAGAACTAAGGTAGCTGATTAACATTAGTCTTCATGAGAATTTCTCTGGGACCCAAAGGAAAGGCAAAGGGAAATGCAAGGTGGACTGATCTGCTAACCCCGTACCTGGAACAAACAAAATGTTTAAAAGTTATCATATTTATGTAGTTACTTACCAAGCGCATCTAAATTATATTAAGGTAACCAAAATATCTTTACAATCTCCAAGTCATGTCATAACTTTTGAGCAACCCTAATGTTTGGATTTTGAAAGTTGAAAAATTTGACACACCTCCCCCTACGTACCATTTAAATGGTCATAATTTAAGAAGATAACAGGAGAGCCAAAGCAAGTAAGATTTTAAAAAATAAAATAACTAAATGTAAAAGAGATTAAGGCTTGCTATAAAATAATAACCCAGAAGCCCTGGCGAAAATAGAGACAGCAAATATTCCAAAGGCAGGAGCTTTACACTAAACAAAATACTTTTCATATTAGTGTCATCCTTCCATCCTCCTCCCTCATTCCCAATTAGCTGTATGTAATCGGAAAGCAGCTTAAAATCAAAAACACCCTTTCCCCAGCTTGGTAGTGCTTCCATTGGAACAATAACAGCCTCTGTATATGTCAGTGCATGCCTCCATCATCTAGATTGATTGATGATGATGTACCATCAAGTCAGTATCAGCTTTTAGCAATCTCATAGACAGCTCCTCTGCAGATTGATGCATCAGGCTACATGTAAATAAAATAAGTTATAAGCAGAATGAACATAGAGTTTAGATCTTTTTTTAAAAAATTTGATTTATATGCCGCCCTTCTCCGGAGACTTAGGGTGGCTTACAATGCATTAAGCAATAGCCTTCATACTTTTGTATATTTATACAAAGTCAGCTTATTGCCCCCACAAACTGGGTCCTCAATTTACCTACCTTAGAAAGGATGGAAGGCTGAGTCCAGCTTCAGCCTGGTGAGATTCGAACTTACTAATTGCAGACAGCTGGAGTTAAATTACAATGCATTAGTCTGCTGAGCTATCCAGGCTCCTATCCAGATCTGTGTAAAGTTTAAATATAATAATGCATACACACTAAACTATCTTAACCCAATGACTTGGTGCCTTCTAGTTGTTTTGGACTAAACTTCACAATTATTTGTACACTCTTATAAGTCATCTTGTCTGGGTCCGACAGGAATTAATGTTCAAAATGTGTGGATGGCATGTTACAAATCAAGACATTTTTTTCTATATCTTTGCCAAGCCCAGATCTGGTGCCATAACACCAGTTCTTCTCCCCTTGAACCTATCCTCTTAATTTCCTCTTAAGTGGAGCACAAACGTATCTCGGTAGCCATTTTTATATGACATATCCCTGTGCTATTGCCTTGCTTTTTCTCAATCCTAACCCACAGGCAAGTCAGCTTCAGCTGTTGCAGATTGACAACTTGTTTTCCCTCTACTGAAACCAGTTGTGGACATGATCTGGGTGGACTTGCCCAGCTCTTACTGACTGTGCTGCTTCAGGGACATGGCCTTCTCTTCAATTGCATGGCCTTTGGGGCTGCAGGAAAGCCCAGATACCTGCCACCTACCTGGGTAACGCCAGACTGGTGCTTATCAGATTTGCTGTAATTCCTTATATACACATCCTAGCACTCTTTTGAAAGAAGACTTAATCTCATATTTGAACATGTGTTTATTGTTTTTTGTTTTTTTAAAAAAAACACTGTGCTGCAGAGAAATTCAATTTCAAACAGGAAAAAAAATTGCAAGCTGTGTGTTGCTGGTTCTTTCCACTGCTTCGGTCAATAAGCAGGGGTGAGCTGCTGGGGTTTCGCAGGGGTTCGGGAGAACCTCTAGTTAAAGATTCTATGCAGTTTGGAGAACCCCCCAAATCCCACTTCTGGCTGGCCCTGCCCACCCGACCCCGCCTCTCCCAGGAGTCTCCATGTGGCCTGTTTTGGATGCAGGTAAGTGCAGGGCGCGCATGGAGGCTAAGGGAGGGCGAAAAGTGGGCCTACTGGAAGTTCAGGAAGGACAGAAACAGGCCCATTTCTGGCCTCCAGAGGGCTTCAGGAGCCTGGGGAGGCCATTTTCGCCCTCCTGGAGGCTCAAGGAAAGCCTCCGGAGCCTGGGGAGGGAAAAAACGCTCCCCCTGCACTGGGGCAGGAGGCTAACTAGGCCATGCCCACCATGGTCACACCCATACAGCAATCAGGCCGAGGACCTCTTGCTAATATTTTTGATGCCCACCCCTGTCAATAAGGACTGTTCACTTTAATCTCTTGCTGGTTTTATTACTGAGGGTGAGTAGAGCAGTGCCACTTTCCTTTTTCTGAAGCATCCTTCTAAGCTGATGCAAGCAACAGTCACTCACTGCCAATGTTTCCAATCCTTTGCAGCACTTACTTCCTATCAATAGTTCCCTCCTGTTTCACAATTCGCCCTTTCAGAAGAGTGCTAGACCTTGGTTCAGATATAGCTAGACTGACAAGTCAGGCATAGCCCAGCTCTTTGCTTGTGATCTGTTAGGCAATTTGACAAACGCCTTACTCAGCCATTGTAAGCAACTGCCTGCCCCATCCCTATTAAGGAAAGTAATTGGTATTTTTCCCTCTAGCAAATATCAATTGGTGAGAGGGAGGAAAAAAAACCACAAGAATCCATCACTTTCCCTAAATAGTCCAGCATTAATATTGTAAAATAGAGCACCGCTCGTTACTTTACTAAGGCAGAGTACAGATCAGAAATAAAGACAATTTTTTGCATTGTGCTTGTAGAAAAACCATTAAACAAATCTCTGAAATACTGTAGATAAAAGCATTAAGCTGTCCCTTCACTAAATTGGGCTTTACATTCCTGTTTTGAGGTGGCGGTTTTAATATTTTTTCGTGTTGGTTTTTTTTTGTGTGACGCTCAACATCTTGGCCTGTAGTCAAGTATGAATCATGAGGCGACAGAACACGATTGCACTGCATGTCCGGTTGCAAATCTATCTTGACAATCTAGATGGATTTCCTACCAAAACATCTTTAGGCATTCTGGAGCTTCTGTATCAGTGCAAAATGGTGATCTTTAGGCAAACCTCTGGCAAACCTGTCCCTGCATGATAGCTATAGGAAGTATTAGAAGGTAGAACTTTGGGGTGGGTGGGTGGGTGGGTAGAGATCGAAATGTAATGTGCTATTGAGAATTCAGAGCAGTGGCTGTTGGGTTGCTACCCAGAAGAAAAGGAGAAGAGGTGTGTGGGAGAGAAGCATGCAGGGTGCTTTCTCTTTCTCAAATTGTGCCATTAGCTCAGTATGGAAAACCCCAAGGTCAGTTTGGGGTCTCAAAAATGCAGTAGGCAGAGATGACCTTCACTATCCTGATACGCTGGTACAGCGATGCATTAATTAAGCAATGACATAAAATGCTTCCAGATGAGCATTTTACAGTGGTGTTAATGTGTCATAGTTGTCAGGTTTAAATTGTGTGTCCCCATGGCAACGTAGTCTTCTCTCCCTCAGAAAGGTGTTGAGAAAGCAGATATGCATTGCCGCTGCTGTTTCAAAATCCAGACTTTTCTCAGTTTTATTTATTTATTTATATTTCACATTTCTTAACTCCCATCTCTCTCAGAGGGGCTCCAAACCTTGAAGGTAGTGTTTCTTAACCTCAGCAACTTTAAGATGTGTGGATGTCAGCTTCCAGAATTCTCCAGCCAGTATTGCTTGCAAATACACAGACAAACACCCTTTTTTACAACCCTGTAATCCCTTAACTCGGGGTAGAGTTGGGGCAACTGGATTGAGCTCAGCGTTTACTGGCTGGATGCCATGCCATTACTGATGCCATATAGAGTTTGCAGCAGGTATTTTTTCTTTGCGCCCTAGGAGAGAAATATCTGCTGCTACCTAGGATTGAACTCTTAATCTTCCGAATGGAAGGTGAACATCTTTACCACTAGGCCGTCACATTACTGAATTTCTGACTGCAATTGGGACAGAATTTCCTTTGCTAAACAAGGGGGATGTTAAGTGATTTGCACCTGATTTTACAACTATTTTTACCACAGTTGTTAAGTGAATCATTGCTGTTAAGTTAATTATGCAGTTGTTAAGCCAATCTGGCTTCCATCATCAACTTTGCTTGTGGGAAGCCAGCTGGGAAGATCACAAAGAGTGATCCTGTGATACCAGGATCCAGTAATAAATAGAACGGTTGCTAAAGGAATGACTGTAAGTTGAGGACGACCTGTATCATGCAGTGACATCTTTCATGCAAGATGATTTTTTTAAAATCATCTTTTTTAAAATCATCTTGCTCTTACCCTACGGGTGTCAAAGTTGAACCACTTTTGAAATGTTTACTCTTATCGCTATTCAACTTATCGCCAAAGAACTGGGAGGAGGGAATGGGAGAAAGAATGCAGATGCACCAGAAACGAATCATAAGTGAAAAGAAGCCACCAAGGCCACTGATCTAACAGAAAAGTGAACAGTTCTCAAAACAAAAGGATGATTTGTAATTGGACAATGTGAGCAACCAAGGGTGGGAAGGAAAAAAAGCTTTGTTTAACTGTACATGCATTGTGCGGGAAAAATCAGAGTTGGTTTTGATTCTTCAGTACCGAAATGGTGTCTCCAATAAAGTTTTGCTTTTGGGATTACAAAGTTCCTGAGAGTGCCTACTTTTCTTGGATTTGCTAGTAAACAGTTGACAACTGTTTTCCCCATTGATTGGAACATGTTACAAGAGAGCTTTGCGGGAATTAATAAAGAAAGAAAAGACAGCTTTACTCTCTCTCTCCTTAGAGCAAGTTCTGTGCAACATTGTATGCTCATTCATATCACTGACTTACTTCTTGGAGTCTTGGGTAAGAACGATTATTTTTCTGTGAGTAAATCCCATTATTTTTCCGCCCAAGGAGAAGGGTTGGGTTTGGGATTGCTTTTGGTTTTCACTGGTAATGTTCTAGAGATAATATTTTCCCATTTGGTCAAAGAAAAAAACAACTAAAACATTTTTGAAAGGCTCTAAACACCATATGGACTTTTTTGGTTGAAAAGAGAAAGAAATGACAAGATGATCTACAGATCTGAAGATTAAGAAAAATGTGGATTAAATGAGGAGCTGAAGAAATTTGTATAAAAATGAAGAGGGATAAGACAGAGAAGCTAAGGGGGCTGTAAGAGATAATAAGATTGTAATTTAATTATTGAAAAGAAGGTCCAAAATCATTTATGTATTTCTTAACTTTAGATTCTGTCTTTCTTTTTCATTTCTTGCCCTTTCTTGTTTTTTTTCCCTTTCTTTTCCATTTGTTTTATATTTTTCCCCATAGAATGCAATACAAATGGAAAAGAAAGGAATTTATTTATTTATAATTGAACTTATATGCCACCCTTCTCCACAAGGACTCAGGGCGGCTCACAACAATAAAACCAGTCCAGATTAAAATTCAAACACTAAAAACTAAAATTCCCATTAAAACCCCATTCAGTCCAGGCCAGCCTGGCAAAACAACCATGTTTTAAGGTCACGGCGGAAGGAGCGAAGGTCGAGGGCTACCTGGAGCTCCAAGGGGTGCTGATTCCAGAGGGTAGGTGCGCCCACAGAGAAGGCTCGCTCCCTAGGGGCCATCAGCCAACATTGCCTGGCCGACGGGACCCCAAGTAGGCCCTCTCTGTGTGAACGTACCGGGTGATGGGGAGCTGTTGCTGGTTGCAGGTGTTCCGCCAAATACCCTAAGCCATGTAGGGCTTTATAGGTGATCACCAACACCTCTATGCTGCCCTGTCAACCATGGCTTCATTCAATTGTTCAATGTTCAACTTGGATGTTATCAAGCCAGCATGCTCTTTGCTTGCTCTTTCTTGTTCCACTAACCATTCCTAGCAGGGGTAGGAATCTACTTACCTTTATTACCGGTTCACAACAGGAGTGTGCATGCGCAGATCATCAATTATGATGTCCGTGTGTGTGGGTGGAGCCTCCCGCCGCTTTTACTACCAGTTCTAAAGAACCGGACAGAACCGGGAGCAACCCACCACTGATTTCTAGCATCATTGCCTTCTCCAATGAATTTGCACACATGACATGGCCAAAATACAGGTAGTCCTTGACTTATACGACCACAGTAGAGTCCAAAATTTCTGTTGCTAACTGAGATATTTGCTAAGTGAATTTTGCCCCATTTTACGATCTTTCTTGCCACAGTTGTTAAGTGAATCACTGCAGTTGATACGTTAGTAGCCCGGTTGTTAAGTGAATCTGGTTTCCCCATTGACTTTGCTTGTCAGAAGGTTACAAAAGTTTATCACTTGACCTCGGAACACAGCAACGGTCATAAGTATGAACCAGTTGCCAAGCCTCTGAATTTTGATCACATGTTTATGGGGATGCTGCAAAGGTCGTAACTGTGAAACATGATCATTAGTCACTTTTTCCAGTGCCGTTGTAACTTTGAACAGTCATTAAATGAACTCTTGTAAATCGAGGACTACCTGTATATCAGACGTAGTCTTATGATTTTAGCTTCTAAGTGAGGTGTCTGGTTTTATACGATTCAACACTTCTCTGTTTTGTTACTCTGGCTGTCCATAGTATATGGAATAATTTACACCAGCATCACAGTTCAAAGGTGTCAATTCTTCTTCGATCACCCGTGGGTAGGGTCCAACTTTCACACCCATACATCATTATAGGAAAGACTATTGCTTCATGAAATTACTTTTACCTTAATATTCTTCTATCTAGAGTTAGTCTAACTAATGCCATTTTCAGATTCTTTAACACAGTGGCCCCCAACTTTTTGGGCATCAGAAACTATTTCTGTGGAGAGACACTGTTCTATGGACCGGAGAGGGGAAGGTGTTTCACATGCTGCCTTCCCTTATTTGTGTGGCCCTGTAGGAAGTTAAAACCCACCCCTCTCCTAGAAAAATGAAATATTTTAGGAAATATTAAAAGGACAGAATATTTACCCAAAAGGGAGGCAGAAACTCAGCCCCCCCCCTTTGTTAATGGGCCATTAAGGCCTGGGCCAGTCCATTCTATATAATAAAGATCTAGCTCCTTCAGGCAGAGCCATTTAATGGCCTTTCATTGCATCACCCAACAAGATTCAACCAAACCTAGCACACAGACAACCTATAAAGCTAGCCATGACCTCTGACAGCAACCAATCAGGATACTCTTCCTGTGCCCCAGGAAGTTCAAAGTCAGAGAGGGTGTAAAACCCAGGGACTCTCAGCATCTCTTCCCCTTTCTCACCCAAGATCTCCAAGGCATGTGATCCTGTTCATCAATAAACCTTCTTTCCAAGCAGAATCCAGTGTCTTTTTCCCCACTTGGAACCGAACCCAGAAGGACATTTCTTCTAATAGCCCAATTCCTGGTATGCTGTGGCCCAGTGCCGGTCCACAAACCAGGGGTTGGAGACCCCTGATGCATAGATACCATTTCTCCAAAAATAAGACATCCCCTCATAATACGCCCAATCAGGCTTTTGAGTGTATGCACTAAAATAAGCCTCCCCCCCCGAAAATTAGCCCTTCCCGAAAATACTTAAACACAGAGCTGGAAATCAGGTAAGACAGCAAGAGGAGCCCCATCTTGCTTCACATGCCCCAAAATAATAAGACCTCCCCGAAAATAAGACCAAGAGCTTATTTGGGGGTTCAAAAAAATATAAGAGAGAGTCTTATTTTCGGGGAAACACTGTATTAGTGTTATAATATCTATGCAGCTTCAGAGGTTCCTGGGGGGAGAGATGCAGAGAACACGTGACCAGTTTTGTGATTAACAAAATCCCAGCATTCCCTGACTAGGGTTGATTGGAACTCAGCAGTGTGCACAGGTCCCAAGGCAGAGATAATCATCATCGGTTCTCAATGCTTAAATCAATTACTTGCTGACCTCTGCAAAGATCAGGGTGGCCAGGCTCACAAAAAAAATATAGGGCCCTTGCACCTTTAATACCTATATGACAAATGACTTCTGCAAGAATCTGTTCTTTTTCAACTGCCCACTCAAACACAGGCTATTGCCCAGCTGTCTGAGTAATCCCACTAAGATGAAATCATTGGGGAATTTCCCCCTCTCCCTCCGGGAGATGACTGTGTTGCTCATTGTGTTTGAGCTCTTCAAAGTCTGTGCAGTCTGCAGGCTTTTCATTTTCTGCCGGGCAGGGTGTGGTGATTGTAGTGGTTGGATTTGCAGCTAAAGTATAAAGCTAAAGAAATAGTGTGGAGTTGAGGACTGCAGTTTTGGAATGCAAATTAGCACAGAGATCCCTAATGGGGTGCCCAGAATGTAATGTATTGGTACCAGCTAGGCTTCCTGCCCTAGGTAGCCTTTTAGATTACTTTTAAAGCTCTGGTTTTGTTTCTATAACTTAAAATGCTTAAAACAGGAAGATGCACGCATGTTGCGCCAATAAGATATAATCCATACAATCTAGGGCCCAGCTTTCTTAACGTGGAAGAATTATAGGTCACTGCAGCTGAATGCGGTGTTTGAAAATGTGCCCACTTCTCCAGATAAAAAGACAAAGATCAGGAGGGAGCATCTTTTGTTTCTGATTACCTCAAAATGCTTTGTGTTTTCATTTTATGACATCAAAAATGGTAATCTAAGAACATTAAGAACAATTTTTTGTGGATTTAAGGCAACTTTTTAAAAAGATTTTTTCCCCCTGTTCAAAGCAGGAGTCATTCCTTCCTAAACAAGGCTAGAATCTCAGTTTGACGAAAAACCACTGAGTTAGTCATATATGCCATCTCTTACTTCAGATGAAAAGCATTTGAACACTTCATTAAATGTTCATAAATCCGTTAGCGTTCACTATTTATTTGCACAATCTAAATATTAGAGATTTTCCAGAATATCATGAACATGGTTTCATTATTTCACTAATGTAGTTTCCTCAGATATGCCCAATTTCAATATGAATGATTCCAGAAAGTATAAACAATGAATAATACCTATGTTGGATGTGGGATGATGGGAACTGCAGCCTAATAGAACTGAAGGGAATTCGGTTGGGAAAGCTAACCTAAGCTACCAGGAAAGCCAAAGGTTTTCATCATATAATTAATACATAAAATATTTAACTGCTTTGGTTCCAAAATTCATCTTTCTTCATTCCCCCAGCTCCATTATGCAAAACAGCATGCAATGAGGATCAGTCCACAGATAATTTTTCTCACTCGGAAAAGTTAATTGCTTTATTACTATACCATAGGCCTGCAGCTACCAAGTTGAATGTTCTTACCTATGGCATTCCTTTATATATTATTTTCTTACATCATTTATATTTTTTCATCAACCACATCACTTCCCAGCTTTTTTTTTTTTTTTTACAAAACACAAAAAAGCTGGATATAAATGTATAGAGGAAATGCACGATATAGGCAGGAAATGTTTTACCAAATATATTAAATGGTCAGCATGTATACAGATCAGGTGAAAATTGGTGATTTCTTTGCAAGCCCAAGATTTCCACAACCAGATATGCCCATGACTACAATGCTATGAATCTGAGAATAGATATGAAAGTGATAGGTAACCCCAAGTATTTTGTCTGCTTTTAAACATGTATTGTAAAAATTTGGAAAACAAATTAACTGATGACTTACCAAACAAAAGTCACTCTCATTAGACTTTCACTTTGCCACGAAAGGTATTTTGCAGTACCTACGGTACATTTTGGCAATTTAGTGAAATAGTAAAGTAAACTTCCTTGTCTTTCAGATTCTTCAAAGTGCCAGCAACAGATTCTAAAAAATATTAGCCATATAGTCCTTAGAGTCTGGATGGACTTTGTATTTCTGTTTCACAGTGTTAATGTGTAAAAGCACCATGCATCTGTAACCAAGCCAACTTTGGGATTTGAGAAGGAAATGGAATTGACAATTTTGTAGGGTTTGCTTCCTTTTACTAAAAATCCTAAATATCTACCACTAAAATAGACTGAAAGGTGTTAGGGATGTAATATTTTAACAGCCATCGATAATTATTCAAAAATATTAGATATACTAACTAAGAGCCACAGTGGTCAGAATGCAGTACTGCAGTCTACCTCTGCTGCCTGCCGGCTGCCTGCACTTTGATAGTTCAGCAATTTGAGTCTCACTGGCTTGAAGCTGACTCAGCCTTCCATCCTTCCGAGATCGGTAAAATGAGGACCCAGATTGTTGGGGGCAATATGCACTGTAAACCGCTTAGAGAGGGCTGTAAAACACTGTGAAGTGGTACATAAATAAGTCTAAGAAGTGCTATGGCTATTGCTAATCTTAGTCACATATTTCTGCTTTTTCTATTCATTAATAGAACATTTTAAAAATACCAATTGCCAAATGGATTAGGATAATGCATAATTCAGAAATGGATTAATAATCTGACAAATTATTATTATTATTTTATGGAACAGTCATGGACTGGTTGCCCAAATCTTATAAATCAGGGATGTGTCTGTGTGTCTATAGATATGAACAGTTAAGATGGCAGCTAAGAAGTACAGCGATCTTATCTACCTGGCTCAGTCTTATATGTTGCAGCACAGGATTCCTGGACTAATGACTTTTTATGGTTTCTCATGTAAAGGAGACAAGATATTCTGTTTGGTATTGGCAATACAATACAATACAATCTAAGGAACTTGACATGATTGTGTAATTTATTTGTGACTAGCAGGTTGCTAATGATGATGCAAAAGGCAGGACTAGTATAAAAACAAGTGATGAAACAAATGGGAGGGTTGTGTGAGAAGTCAAGTATTGATAACTTCACATCTAAATGAATGCTTTCTTCTTAAATGGCAGGAGATGCACAGTTTATGAGAAAAGCTGAAAGTACTGGCTCTGTTCTTAAACAATTTAATTAGAAAAATAAATAAAGGTTTTATGGTCCACAGGCAGCTCAGAGTGGGATGGGGCAAAGCAAGAGGTTCCTTTCAGCCAACACTGCTACATGCACAGCCTGCCCACATAAGGGCTGACATGTCACGCTGGGAATCTATGGGATCGCCCATGTGGCATGTTGTAAGTTGTACTGGCAGGACACAAACAGGTGATGTCCTGAATTGTCCCACCTTGACCAGCATGGCCACACTGCTGCAACCAACCAATCTGCTACATGGTGGATCTGTGTAGTATAGCATGCCAGTGCCAATGTGAGCAAGTCATTCCTAATGGCAATGCTGGTAGAAGGAGGAATTTCCCAGGATCAGCCCTGGATGTGATGCAGCCAGCACTGCCATTTGAGTCACCTCAGTGACATAGCTGTTGATACGGTAGCTCCTCTCCCAGTTCCCCATGAGGGATCTGGGAGAGGAGAATGTGACTTCCAATGTTTATCCTCTCCCCTTCTCAGCAACATTCCTACCAACCATTATCTACTGCAAATGACTAAGTAACTGGAGTAGAGAGAGAATGCTTCTACCAGCCAAAGCTGGCTCATAGAAGCTGGGCATATCTCACTCTCTGTTGCATCATCAGCCCAATCTATATACTAAGACTTTCATTGCTTGTCTGTTTGTACCCTTCAATTAGGCCAAATGGTGCATCATATTGCAACAATTTTTGAATCAAGGTGCCTGAAATCTGTTAACTTGAACAATGTGTAAAAAAGCAAAAACAAACCCAGGACTCATTATTCCCTTGGAATTGAAATTTCAGCGATCTTCAACCACATTTATTCATAAACTTGTGGCTGCTGTAGCATACCCCGCAGTCATGTGATAGTGATTGTGATTTCTGTTGCTTCCTACCAGTGTCCCACAAGCAGATTCAAAGGGGAAGCTGACAGGAAGTAAAAGGTCACTCTTACTCCCACTGCTTTTTTCACTGCCCATGATCATTCTTAATTCTTGCTGGATTCTAGCTGATACTTTCTAATATTACTGTCATTGCAGAATCACTAGGTTGCATTCAGAAGGTATTTTGGATTCCCCACCCCCATCAGCCAGTAAAATTATGATTACAATTGAGCTCACAATTTTTGTTGATAAGTGAATTTTGCTCAATTTTACAAACTTTCTTGCCGCAATTGCAAGAAAGTGAATCACTGCAATTACTAAGTTAGTAACATGGTTGTTAAGTGAATCTGGCTTCCCCATTGACTTTGCTTGTCAGAAAGCTGCAAAAGGTGACCACACAACCGCAGGACCGTCATAAATATGAGTCAGTTGCCAAGTGTCTGAATTTTGATCATATGAATCTGGGGATACTACAATGGTTGTTAAGTGTGAAAAAGAGTCATAAGTCACTTTTTCAGTGCCATTGTACCTTCGAACAGTCACTAAAAGAACTGTTATAAGTTGAGGACTACCTGTATCTGCCTTGTTCAGAGAATTTTATAAACAGCCCAGATGATATCAGGGATGGGTTCTACTTACCTTTACTACTGGTTTGCATTGTGCCTGCGCAGTACAGAGCAGTACAGAAGTATACCTGTTTCTGTTTTCCAAAATGAGTGGTGGTTGAGCAGCTGTTGTTAAAAAAACAATTGGTATCAGAGGGTAAGTAAAGCCTCCCTCAAATTGAGTTTGACTCCTGGAGGCTATATGAATACATCAATGGTTTTTCTTGGCAGTAATATAAAAATGGCATCCTATTACAGATTTCCCAGATTTTCTTAATTCTTTGTCTAATTTATAATCAGTATTTCCTGATCATTTCCCAGCCAAGTACTAGCCAAATCTGACAATGCTTAGCTTTTTAAAGATCATTCAGGTTATCTGTTATCTGCTCTGACCTCCTAAATCTGACTTCTCCAGTGAAGAGAATCCCAAATCAAAAACACTAACTAATCTTGACATCTAATAACAATGCTTTATCATTTGGATTGTGGCAATGATTTCTTTCCCTTTTTCCAGAACTGAATGTCACTGCTGGGGAAAAAGAAGTAAAACAGCATTTAGCACTTCTTTTGGGTCCTATAATCTTAATTGTTTTCTCCAACTTTTGGGGACTGACACATCAATATCATTCTATAGTAATTAGGAGACTGTGGAAGTCCAACCTGCCTGGAGGCATGTGGTTGGAAACACTTATACATTATAATCTGCTCTTATTCTCAAGAAAAATACCCTGATCTCCACCAAGCTACGAGTTTCAGTCAGTTATCCTGCAGAAAAAGAAGCATACCAGGGGTTGTCCTGGCTAAATGCATTATGTATATTACATACATGTACTCGTAACCCATTAATTAACCATGCAAATTGAATTAAAACCTGCAAATAAATTAACCATGTCAGGTAAAATGTGTAGTGGAATTTATGTTGAAGGACGAGCTACAGGAGCAGAGGTAGTTCATTTAGGCTAGGAGTGTTATTACTAAGAGATGATGATGATGATGATGATGATGATGATTAATCATTGCACCATCAGCCAAGATGTTCAGATTGGGTTTGGCCTTTTTAACTACCTATCGAGTCCTTACCAAGGACCTGAGATAGGCAGATCTGGATGTTTGACGCTGTTACAAGATATCGTTGCAGGATGGAAATTGTTCCAAGTAAAGTTGCCTTCTGCAATTGACTGATGACAAATTTATCAATGTCAGTGGTGTTCAAGTGGTGCTCCAGTTGTTTTGGGATTGCACTCGAGGCACCTATTACTATTGGTACTATCCTTGCTTGTCTTTGCCACAGTAGATTTTGTTATCTTCTCCAGTTCTTTCTCTTCTGTTCTGCTGTCACCAGGTACTGCCATATCCATTATCCAGACTTTTTTTGTCTTTCTTATCAACAATTGTGGCAGGTGCTATTGGAATTCTAAAGTCCCATAGCAATTTTTTTTCTTCTTCTTCTTCTTCCTCTTCCTCTTCCTCCTCCTCCTCACCATTACATTGTTATTGTTATTATTGTTGTTGTTGTTCTTTCCTTTCAGCAGGACAATCTGAGGGGAAGTTTAGCCGAAACCAGTTGGAAAATCCGCTTCAGTTTCCTTTTCCCCGCCTTTCACGCGTCACCTTGCCCACTGACGTGCAGGCGGGGAGCGGGCGGAGCGCGACGAGCCGTCCCTGAGGGGCGAGGGAAGAGAGCCATGAAGAGGCGGGGTTAGAACCAGGTACCGCTAAAATCTATTGGTGGGGCAGAGAGGAGCGGCAGCTCTTTATTGGGCGCGTTGTGGGAAATTAGCAGAGGAGGCGGTGGCGGGGCGGAGTCGAGGAGACGGTGGTTTCCAGTTAATAGGCGGGTTACGGGATGGGGTGGCGGGAGGTGACGGTTGGTTCGGAGAACCGGGACGGGGAACTAAGGTACTGGGCTAAGTGAGAGGGCCCTCCGTTGTCTCGCGGTGCAGAGCGCTTGGCGTGAGGTGGAGTGGTGTGTGTGTGTGTGAGCCCGCGAGCTTCGGGGTTTTGTGAACGCGTAACGGTACGGGGATGGCGGTTATATAGGGAGGCTGGCTTTTCACGGGTCTGAGTTATGATTCCTATTCTGAAGTGATCGAAGTAGAATGCAAAAAAAAAAAAAAAGGGGCGCGCGTGTGGTTGGGAAAAGGAAACGTGAATCTTCCTCCCGCACCCTCCCTTACAAGAAAAGAGGGTGTCTGAAATGGAACTTGGAGAAAGGGAGGGGGAAAAAAAGAAATGAGAAATAAAAGATATGAGGCTTTTTTTAAAAAAAAATCTTTTCTAGGCCCTGCTCCATTATCACTACCATTTGTCCCCCCCACCCCACTCTAAACAATGTAATATTACAGTCAACTTGGTGTGTCTTTAAAAAAGTTGAGGTTGCTTTCTAAGGAAAACAATTGGTTAAAAAGGGGGGAGGAAGGATGACAGGAGGGGATTTTTTATGTTCTCCCATCTAAACTGATTTAGCTTCCTGTGGTCCCTGAAAGGGGTTTTTCCTCATTCTTGTCTACCTTAACCAATGCCGAAAAAAGAAAAGTTCATCAGAAGAGAGAATTATAATTTTAGAAGAGGAAGTTAATGTTCCCTAAGTGGAACTATATGATAGTGACATAAAGTTTATTGTGTTTGTATGTGATTTACACAAAAAAGGGCAAGTAGGAGGTGAGTTACTCTTCACCTGAAGGCCATTGAGGATCCATAAGCATTTTTAAACATATTTATGAAACTGTAAAATTTTTAGATTCCAGGTTCTAGTTTTCACCATTTACTGTGTACAGTTAGATGTTTCGTGGACAGTAATATTGCTTTGGCCTATTACATTTGGTGGGGTCATAGTATTGAACATGTTTAAATATCTTTCTTTCTCAAAAGTTATGACATTTTATATGGATCAGAAATAAGGCTGTTTCTCACAAGTCATTTGTATGCCTTCTCCCTGTTTGATGAGATGGATTCTTTGTCCATCCTAGTCTTGGATGATCTTTTTATTTCTTTGTTTATTACCTGCCTTTATTATTTTTTACAAATAACTGAAGGTGGCAAACATATCCAAATGCACCTTCCTCCTCTTATTTTCCCCACAACAACCCTGTGAAGTTGAGCTGAGAGAGAGTGACTGGCCCAAAGTCACCCAGCCGGTTTTTATGGCTATAGTAATATATTTATTACCCAGTTGTCAATGTCTATCCTACCTCTATTGTTTCTCTTCCCAGCCACTATAGTCACCTGATTTCCTTCTAAGGTAATGGGTAACAAAGCCTAAATAATTTTTATACACCTTATGGATGACTTTTGATGGTTCTGAACATGAAAAAAACTTTTTTTGACCCTTATACAGTTAAGGATAATCTAAGCCTATATCTGAACAGGACTAAAATGAAGGTAATGTTATGATCAGAGAGCTAGTATGGCATAGGCGTCAAGGCACCAGGCTAGAAACTTGGAGATTGTGAGTTCTAATCCTGCTTTAGACCTGGAAGCCAGCCGGGTGACCTTGGGCCAGCTACTCTCTCAGCCCTAGGAAGCAGGCAAGGGCGTTTTGAAAAATGTTGCCAAGAAAACTAATATAATGCCAAGAAAACTAATATAAAACCAATTCAAAGGTACCCTCTCCCAAAAAAGTTGTGATGGCATGGAAGAGAAAAAAAGCATCTGTGTTGTGCTTACGTGGAAGAAGGAAAAGGCTTATGGCACAATGCAGAAGAATGAGGACAGGCTTTATAGCAGCAACTTGGAGATAGCCCAGTGATGCCAGAACATGCTGTAAAGCACACCAAAGGAAATGGCCTGAGAATAACGTGACATTTTGTGTGATTGCCACCACCTTGCTAAAGTTAATTGCTAGTGCTTGTCCTTGTCTCTCCCCAAAATATCCCCAGTGTCACATCAATTCAGAGCATTGTGAGGAATTGAGACAGTTCCTAGTCACAGACATAGTTGATTGCTGCCACCAGCAGATAAGCCTGATGGGTCAAAAAGGAGAAATATCCTTTTGACGTATGAGAGGCTAGGAATCTGGCTTTTATCATGTGTACTGATCCTATCCTGCTGTACTTCCTAGTGCATCTTAAAGTGTAAACAAGACACCTAGACTGAAACAACCCCCTCTTCAAAAAACAGTCTGCCATCTTAAAGAACCAGAATTGAATTAAAAGTAGAGATGATAATTATTCTGCCTTTATTGTTTTCTTCATTTTTTTGAAAATGGCTGGCTGATTGCCTCTTTCTAAAGAATCAAAAATTAAGATGTCATTTACTGATTTTTAGAAAACTGAACTGCAAAGAATAGAAACTTGAATTATCATTTATTTAGTTCAAGATACATTTTAAATGTTATCGAAGTATAAAATATGGAATGGTGCACACTGTAGTTCTATTTCTACATCTCTGCCCTAAAAGTATTGTGATAGAGGCAGCCTATGTTACAATCTTGTGAATGTCGTGGTGCTCTTATTACTGGAAATATTGAACTAGAAGCAGGATGGCCAGTAATTTGGATTTCTACCCCCAGCAGAAGGTTAGACTTGATGGGTGACATAGTCTACATTCCAGCTCTGTGGTCCTAGAATCTTATGGGTCGGGGATTACAAGATTTGAGCAATACATAATTTTTAAAGGCAGTGTAAATGATTTAAAATGAGATTAAAAAGTACCTTACCCTGAATCCTAGACTTGTGGAGCTTTTTGTAATAGCTTTTTTTCCTTTCTTTTCCTGCTCCTTTAAATAGGTTCATAATAAAATATACCATGGAACTACATCCTCAGGTTAGATTGGGAGCAATTTGTTGACTCAGGATCATTTAGCTCAGTAAACTTGATAGCTGAAGGTAAAATTCAAGTCTAGATTTTTCCAATTTAGATTCATTTTATATTGCATCATATATTTCAGAGTAGAACTTTGACTAATCTTGTTTCAGATTAAACAATGGGTTTGAAGTGCTGGTATAATTGACATCACACACAATGTGAACAGCATTTCATTAATACTCCTTACCTGGCTTTTCCCCTAGTCATTCCTTATTACATTCAGTTCTCTTCCGGTTTATACTCCTGGTTTCTTAATTATCATAAACTATCACTCTTCATGATAATTAGGATTGATTCTGTAGTTGTATATCACCTTGATATGCATGGTATGGAAGAACAACACTAAAACTACCTCTCTTGCTTCAACAAGTGGAGTCTCTTGATGCAAGTTTGCAAAAGAATCTGAAATTTTTCTTTCAACCATTCTCATACTAATACAGTCGTCCCCCCCACATCTTTTTGCCAGCTAACAATACTGCAAAGGCTGCAGGCATTTAGAAAGTGAGAGGCACTATATATCCTAAATGCTATATTTCCTCATATTTTTTCTCTTCAGATATTTTTTTGCTTGAAGCAAATCTGTTTTGTGCTCTGAACCTGGTTGATGGGATGGGGTGGGGGGGATTTAGCTATTTCCCTTCCCCTCGCTTATTAATTCCTCTAATTAATACCTCAATTATAGAGGTCTTAGTGCTCCCTAAACTTGGTTGTTTGCTTGCAAACATGTTTTCATCATTTATTCATCTAATAAAAGTTCTGAAAACGAGTTAAATCTAGTGAAAGTCAAATTATCACTCGCCTATTAATTTCTTGGTTGGCCTTAGATCTTTCCAGTTCTGCTTGTATTTAATATTTCCCCACAGAGTATTCATGTGGATAAACAAATTTAAGTATTTTACACATTACTTTTTGTATGTCATACTCTGTGTTGGAAATGATAATTAGGTCTTTAAAAATTCAACAGGTGGTATTAATTAATTTACTGGCCAAATTTTAATAAACCTTTTATGCATATGCCAAGATGTGTTCATACACAACATTTCTCTTTTTCCGAGAAGTGCCTCTCCCTTGCATATTATCATTTACTTTTGTAATTCTCCTCTCTCGTTGCACTTCCAAGGAAAGGTTGGCAAATGCTCCATATAGAAGAAGATAAAAAGCCACCCATATTTTAGTCAAATGCTTTGGACCTAGATTCTTTTTTTTTTCTTTTTCAAAAAACATACTTTGCTCTACTTGTTAAAAGTCTCAGCAGGAAGGCCAAAGCCCAGCTCTAATATCTGTTCAAGAATAGCACGGTGCATAGTTTTAATTGGCCAGCCATTTTGTTAAATAAAAAACAAATATTGCTGAGAACAAATGAAACGCTTAATGAATGCTTCAACACTGAGCAGAAGTAAGACAAGAGTGTAGCATATTGTCATGTAATCATGGATAAATGCATAAGGAATACTTGTGATGTTGGAAGTGGTGCTTGGAAATGTATTTCTGTATAAATGTAGGTAGTACAGAATAATTTGAAAGTGAATATTAAATAAAGTATATACTACAATTAGTATGGATGTGGAACTGAATATATCAAAGGATCAAGGTAGCTCTAGTACTTAGACTTACATTCCACTTCACAGTGCTTTACAGCCCTCTTTCAGTGGTTTACAGAGTCAGCACATTGCCCCCAACAATCTGGTCCTCATTTTACCAACCTTGGAAGGATGGAAAGCTGAGTCGACCTTAAACCGGTCAGGATTAAGGGAATTGAACTCCTGGCAGTGGAATGCAGAGTTAACCTGCAATACTGCATTCTAACCAGTGCGCCACCACAGCTCTTGGATTTGACTGGTGAAAAGTATTGCAAGGTATATCAAATTGAAAAGAAAAAAAGTAAAATATGAGGCAGGGAAGCAAAAATGGCTGAAAGAAGATTGTCTTTCTGGCCACTTTATTATATGAGAATTAAACATGTCGAAGAAAGATAAAAGTTGAATGAAGTAGAAATGAGCCAGAAAGGATGGATTAATCAGTGTTGAATAAATTAGATTGAATACAAAAGTGATGATCAGTACATAAGAACTACTGGTACATTGAGATGGTTTGGTCAAATCATAAAATGAATATATGGAAGAGTGAGAGGAAGGCAAAGATGAGAAACTCAATGTTAGTTGATGAGATCCCCCAGAAGAGAGAGGCAAGAAGTTTAAAGAACAAATGGCAATCTGCCAAGTAAGCAGCATATGGATGCGGTGGAAAGAAAGATGGTTTCCCAGAAGAGAAAGATATGGAGCAGTCTAATGAGTAGTGCTGGTATAAACCAGATTGACTCAGATTTATTTATTTTTTTATTTTCTTCCTTTAATAATTTTGCATATTATTTCTTACTGAGGCATTGCACCATATTACTTATGATGAAAAGGAATAGCATGATGGGTAGGTGGTGTAAGTACGTATCTAGCTACTATGGAGATAAGAACCTAGCTAACTACAATGTTGCAATATGTACAATTCATTTCTACTTTTGTTCTGTAGGTCAAGTAATACCACATAAGTTCTTTAAAGGGATTTGAGTCTATTTGTTTTTGGCTTTGGGTCCATTTGGTGTGTGTGTATGTATGTGTGTATCTCTCCCCTCTCTTCAACTCTCCATGGTCACATGATCAAAATTTGGTTGCTTGAAAACTGGCATGTTCTTATGGCAGTTGCACTGTCCCGGAGTACAAATGTGATCACCATTTGTAATCTTCCCAGCCGGCTTCTGACAAAGTCAATGTGGGAAGCAAGATTTGTTTAATGACATCATGATTCACTTAACAACTCAGTCAAAATGGGGCAAAACTCAGTTAACTGCCCACAGAAATGTTGGGCTCAAATGTGGTCATAACTCAAGGAGTACTTGTATTCTGTCAAAATCTGATAATTTATTTAAGTTTTATAGAAATGATATTTTAGAAAGAGTTGTTTTAAGGCTTGCCTTTTTCTGTGTGATGCTGTCCTCCCACACTAAACATTGGGTAGTGACTCATCTTCCTTTAAAGGATAGGTTGTTATAGCATTAATTTGTTTTATTTCTGAAAGATACTTCTCCGAGTTCAAATTTTTTTTGGAGACTCTTCAAACTTCTGGGAAGTTACTGCCCACAGAGCACATGGGATCGTCACTAAATTTTAAAATGTATGTACTTAGTCTCTGGATTTGAACTTCAGGGAAATAAAAATCACCGTCCCACTGCTAGACTTTTAAAAAATTATTTTGGGACCTTGGAATTTTCTACTTTTTCTAAATCTGTATAGATCATAATCAGCATATGATACAGCATTTAACTTTGTCAATCTAGAATTTTTTTGTTTTCTAGTTTTGTCTATCTCTGATTCTGTCTAAATTCTTCATCCGTTTACTCAATACAGTCTATAATTCATTCCAGTTCTGAATCATATTTCATCAGAAATTTAGAATAAGGCCAGCAAGCATTCCAAATTTTGTTTTTTAAAGTTTTTAAAGTTTTAAAATTTAGCCAAATTTGCCCTTGTTTTTGTAATTCCTTTGAAACAATAGTACTTATTTGAACTTATTGCAACCCAACCAATTGCAAAAAGAGAATTTTAAAGAATTTTCACTTTTGTCTTATCGACAATTAAATCTTGCTGTCTCTGTAATTTATTATATTTGTAGTCAGTTTATTTACTATTGGGATTTGGGTCTTTGTTGCTTTGACAACCTACAATATGACTTAATGGACAATGAAGTTCTAATTCTGTTAGTGTGCACACAATTGTGTCAGTGCTATGTATCTCTCATTTGTCCTTTTTATGCATATGTTACACTCATTTTGTATGTAAATACAGAGAGTCTTCAGATTATGACCATAATTGAGCCCAAAATTTATGTTAAGTGACAAATTTGTTAAGTGAGTTTTGTCCCATTTTATGACTTTTCTTGCCACATTTGTTAAGGGAATCACTGCAACTCTTAAATTAGTTACATCATTGTTAAGTGAATCTCGTTTCCCCATTGACTTTGCTTGTCAGAAGGTTGCAAAAGGTGATCACATGACTCTGGGACAAACCAGCCATCATAAATGTGAGTCAGTTGTCAAGCATCCGAATGTAAATAGGGATGCTATAATGTATGAAAAATAGTCGTAAATCACTTTTTTCAGTGATCTTGTAACTTTGAATGGTCACTAAATGAACTGTTGTAAGCCAAAGACTACCTGTATAATGTGAAATGAGCAAATGTCTAGCAATCTTTTCAAGTACTGAAAGCTATATAAAAAAGAAAAAAGCCAGCTTGATCAGAATAAGTCCTATTCAGTTCAGTTACCGGTAGTTAGATAAATCTATAGTCGAAGTATGTGGTAATTCAGCATGTATACAAGTATTCCTCAACTTACAACCATTTATTTAGTGACCATTTGAAGTTAGAAGAGCACTGAAAAAAGTGACATACAACTGGTACTCACAGTTATAACTGTCACACTGTCATGTGGCCACTGTCCCTGTGGCCACTGTCCCTGTGGCCACATGATCAAAATTTGTGTAGGTTTTTTTAAATTATTTTTTTATTTTTATTTTTATTTATATGCCGCCCTTTTCCAGAGACTCAGGGTGGCTTACAATGCGTTAAGCAATAGCCTTCATGCTTTTGTATATTTTATACAAAGTCAGCTTATTGCCCCCACAAACTGGGTCCTCAGTTTACTTACCTTAGAAAGGATGGAAGGCTGAGTCAACCTTGAGCCTGGTGAGAGTCAAACTTACAGTAATTGCAGACAGCTGGAGTTAATTACAATGCATTAGTCTGCTAAGCTATCCAGGGTCCTATCCTATGGCAAATAGGCATTTGTTTATGATGAGTGCAACCTCCTGGGATCGTGTGATTGCCATCCGCGACTTTCCTCGCAGACTTCCAACCGGAAGCAGATTCACTTAACAACCGTGGTGTTATCTTAACAACAGCAACTGATTTGCTTAACAACCATGGCAAAAAAAATCGTAAAACTGGGTGTGACTCACTTAACAACTGCCTTGCTAAATCACGGAAATTCTAGTCTCAGTTGTGGTTGTAATTTGAGGACTACCTGTACTCAGATGTGAAATACATGTGTATAATTTGGGCACCTACTTATTTGCTTTATTGAAAAAATATTTTAATTATTAGCATTTTCCCATTTTATGAGCACTACTTGTAGTCTCAGTGAACAGGCTGTTCATTAGGTCAGGAACTTTCTGCACTTTTAGGAATGGAAAAAGGAATTGTTTGTTTGGATTCTAAGGAATATAAATGGCAAGATAAGCCAGAACAAAAGTCCAACTTGATAAGACAGGGCAAAGGCTGCTAAAGGTGTTAAATTTACTTTGATACATAGTTTTCTGAAATGGCTTTCTGTCATGTACCATGATTTGAAACATAAATTTGGTTTGTAAATTAAGCATCTCGAAAATGTTGGGATTAGTTTTGGATGAATACTCTACAATGCCAAATATTCTACAATGCCAAGTACAATGACATTGGAAACCTAATAGATAGGGAAGCAAATAGCAAGGAGTGACTTAGATTGTGCCATATTAACTGTAAGCAAAACAAACAAACCCATAATTATGGCAATTATGTCTTATCCTAAATTACTTATTTGAATCTGGTGACTTGGGGAATTGATATTTTTAAAAAATTGATCTGTAAATGTTGGAATTCATTTTCTATTCTAATTATATTGTTTCTTTTTAAAAAATCTGAACCTTTCCCATTAGTAATCTCTATAAACTGAGATTTTTGTCTAAATATCTCACTATCAGCTACTTTCTGCCAGTGCTTATCAATTTTAAATTTTAGTTAAAAATAGTCTTAGGACTATTTTTATAGGAATAAAGGAATTTGAAAAAAAATCAAGAGGCTTTCTACAATGTAAACAATGCTGTAACTTTTAATATTATACAGTATTTATTTTATTTATTAAATGTATAGTTCACTATGTGGGTCAGTGAGCATGTCTTAAGTTGCTTGTAAATGTATATATGCCTACATAATGGTGTGCTTGAGAAGATACACTTCTAGACTGCAAGGTTTTGACTGAAGAATAATGTTTAGATGTTACAAAAACTGGATGAGTAAAACTGGTAATTAATTTGGAACTGAAATTTGAAATACAAGGTATTTAATATGTGTGCCTGTTAAGGACTGTTACATTTTAAAAATCCAAGGAAACGAAGCTTTCTGTGTGCTTTCATAAAGACTCAATTTAAAGTATAGAGAGTTTAATATACTGATTTCTTTTGACTACATAATTCATGTATGTAATTGATGGCAATTTTATTTACATATGGGTAGTCCTTGATTTATGACTGGTTGTTTAATGACCATTTGAAGCTACAATGGGCTTTAAAAAAGCTACTTATAACCTGTCTCTAAATTTACAACTCCTGCACCATCACCATCTCCGTGACCAGATGATTGTATTTTGGGTGGTTGGCAACTGACTTGCATTGACACCCAGTTGCACATCCCAAGGTCACATGACCACAATAGGCAACTTTGAAAATGGCACTAGAAAATGGCAAAAAACATTGATTCGATATGCTAGAATCAGTTAATGATCACATTGTTCAATTAAAAATCACATGATTTGCTTAATGACCATGGTGTCTTGATTTACAACCATTAAAAAACACTCATAAAATCAGGTCCAGTCATGTGCTTCCTCAATTTACAACTGCAGTGATTTACAATCAAAATTCTTGGCTCCATTGTGACCATAAATCGAGAACTACCTGTAGAGTATAAGTAAAACACATAAGACGTACATTTTGTATTGGACAGCTCCTATCCCTGTTCTTATTTTTATTAATTGAATATTACTTGCTCACCTGAACTTTCTGTTCCAGCTTAATATTGTCTGAAAACTGGTGAAATATGTGTCTGATTTATATTTCTGGTTTCAGAATTTGCCTTCTTGGATAACACTAGATTAGATTGGCACAAGTTTTACTACATCTCTTCTCCAAAGCTTCAAAATAACATTGGTAAGAACATCAGTATTTAATTATGATTTATATTTTCATTTTGGTTAACTTTTAAATGATTTTTGTAATTTTTTTTTCTTGGCATACCTGTAAAAAATAGGGCAACTAATTTACTTGTGTTCTGCTTTGGTATTTTCTGTACAATTCTCTAAATACCCTCTAGCAGCATACATATGTGAAGGCGTGCATGAGGGTGTGTTTGTATAATTTGGCTCTGACTTTTGGGTACAGATGGATCTGAGTGAAAAGAAGGATCTGTGTTCTTTGGCTAATATATGTTTTATTTAGAGGTGTATTATATTTGTTAGACAGCTGATTTGCTATTTTATTTTATTCTATAATTTTATTTCTTTAAAATATTTACACTCTTTCAGGAGTGATCTTTGGAGCTGCTATTTTATTTTATTCTATAATTTTATTTCTTTAAAATATTTATACTCTTTCAGGAGTGATCTTTGGAGCAGCTTACATCTAAAATTAAATAGTTTTCCTTTTTTTAAAAAGTAGAGTTCCCAGTTATCTGTTTTTTTTCACATAAAAATTTTCTGAGCCATCTCATCTTTTGTATCCTCTGTTGTCTACTTGTCTTTTTCAAACGTGACTACAATGGTATATAGCCATGATGGAAAAACTATGGCATGCATGCCACTGGTGGCACATGTAGCCATATTAGTGGGCATGCAAGGTCAGCTCCAACACACATATGCGTGCCGGCCAGCTGATTTTTGGGCCTTCTGGGCCCAACAGAAGTAGGAAAACAGGCTGTTTCCTGCCTCTGGATGACCTTGGGGGTGGTAGGAAAGGCCCATTTTTCTTTCTTCCCAGCCTTCAGAGCCTTTCTAGGAGTCTGGGGAGGGCGAAAATGGCCTCCCCCCCCCGGAGGCCCTCTGGAGGCCAGAAATAGCCTGTTTGCCAACTTCTGGTGGGATATCCCCTCCCCCCCCCCCGGCTCCTGGCACGCAATGGCAAAAAGGTTAGCCATCACTGGTATATAGTATTTCAGATACAGACATATCATAGGTTTGCATAATGGGATTAACATATAGGCAATTTTCAGCCTTTTTCCTAATAAGGGTTAGGGTTCTGGCATGGAATTTTGCTTTTTCACATCTGCCATAAATTGAGGCAATATCTTTAAATTGAACTATTAGCTATGATTATTATATTCATGCTTTTATGAATCACATTTGCAAGATTGTCCAATTCTAGGTAGAATAAAAATACAATATAGAAAATGAAGAGGGAACAGCGCTTCACCTAGAGGGAACAATGTGCAATCTATCTAACATACACACCTACCCCAAGGAACCTTCCACTGGATAAAGGGTTCATTTTGTTTATTTATATTGCCTTATACCGTAATAGTTCATAAAGTAGTATTAAGACAAAAATAATAATAAACTACTTGAACATCAACTATATAGTTTGTAAACAGTTTGTAAATTCAAAACAGCTTAATAATTTTAAAAGCATTAGGAAATAAAGAAAGTGCTTTGCCTATTGGCAGGACTTCTTTCTTGGGAAGAAAGTCTAATAATACAGCTCTATTGCTAAAGCAGTCATCTCTCTGCCCAATATTTGCCTCACCTCATTTGGAAAAGAACCTTAGCTGCTGATTTACTGATTACTGTAAATTAATTAAGGTAGTCTCTGTGGTACTGAGACATTTTCGCCAGATGTTTATATCCTGTCTTTTATCCAAGAGGGCTTTGATAGAGAGCCTACCTGTCATATTAAACCTATCTGCTTGATTAAACCTTAATCCTTTCTATGTGGTGCCTTAAACATGATCAGAGACTCTTGCATGATAAATACAGAATTCTCACCTGTTCTAGTTAGCATTTTCCAGAATTTGAAACCAACAGATAAACTATAATATTAAATTCCACTTCAGGTTCATGTAAGGTAGCAGCTGCTTCTCATCCATTTAACTGTAGAAACGATAACCACCAAGATTAAGGAGTATAAAGGTTTGGAGCAAGAAGGTGGCATGTGTGTTCAGTTCTATCAGCCAGGGTTAATGTGTCATGCAACCTGTCAGCTTAGCTTGGGAAGTTATCAGAATTCAGCTGTTTTTAATGTCTGAAAGTTCTTTCAAGATTTGTGTGAGATAGTGTTGTAGCATTACGGTTTGGTATAGAATGCTTAGAAGCTAAAGATTTTGTTGGCATATTTCTTCATTGTGATTGTTTATACGTGGAGTAGAATTGTTGCTCTCCTGACCATGGACTATATGCAAAGAATCTGTTTACAATTGTTAAGTGGTAAAAAAATAAGGACAGTAGTTCAGACTGTAATTATTCCATTCTTCTAAGAAGAATTGCTTCTTAGGGAAAAAGTCTTAACGTTATTATCTGAGGATGGGTGCTTCTGTTTGGAGCTTAATATTGCATAATAGTTCTACTTTATTCAAAAGTTTTGTAAAGGACCTGGATTATATCATCTTCCATTTGTTTCTAGTAACTCTGTCAACCCACAAAAAGGAAACTTACTGCTTTTAATATTTCTGATTTTTTCCAAAAAATTAGAAATTTATTTTTTAAGTGGCAACATATACAGGCAAATTCCTTAGTAGGCTTGGATTTGAAGGTATTCATGACTTTCCATTCTGTTGGTGGAAGATTTCCAAAAATTACATGAAAATAAAAGTAGTTATTTAGTGATCCCACTACAGCCATACACAAAAAGGTAAAGCGAAAAAGCAAAAAGGAGCAGTAAATGGATTTTGTATTTAAAAATGGATATAAAGATCAGAGAGGAAAAGAGTGCAAGGAAAAAAGAAAAAGAAAGGAAAAAAGTGTGACTTCAACTTATTTCAGTTCAGTGGAATACAAAGTACAGTTACAGCCTCACCTTTTTGCTTTACATTTCTTAGCAGATGCAAGCCATTTCTATAACAACAAAGTTATTCAAGTAATCTAAACCCAAGACCAAAGTTTCATTGTTTTCTGTTTTGAGCATAAAGTCCAGAAGCTATTTCTAAGTGGAAATAGATTTCATATTTACATAAAGATGTAGAATGTCTTACTTAGGCCATCTGATTGATTTCATTCTAATTCGTCCTACGGTTTAAAATACATTTGATCAGTTGTTTGATGATCATGATACAGAATCTAGTGTTGCTACCTAACCAGAATTCCAAATACAGTGGGGCTGAATTTCTAATGCACAGTGATTCATGTATGCTTTACTACTGTTTTAGGTAACATGGTCCTTAATGAATTGGGACTGGTAACAGGTGCATAATTTTACAAGTTACCATTGGCATGATGGCGTTGTGCATCTTAGATGGAATCCCAGTTGATGTACAGATCCACTTTCCTTCTTTCATCTTGGCATTTTCTCTGGTGCTGAAGTTCTTGACTTACGACCACAATTGAGACTAAAATTTCTGTTGTTAAGTGAGTTTTATCCCATTTTATGACTTTTATTGGCCCCGTTGTTAAGTGAATCACTGCAGTTGGTAACCTGGCTGTTAAGTGAATCCGGCTTCCCCATTGACTTTGCTTGTCAGTAGGTTGCAAAAGAGAATCACATGACCCTGGGATACTGCAACCGTCATAAATTTGAGCCAGTTGCCAGGCATCTAAATTTTGATCATGTGACCATGGGGATACTGTGAAGGTCATAACTATGAAAAACAGTCATAAGCCACATTTTTCAATGCTGATGTAACTTTGAATGGTCACTAAATGAACTCTTGTAAGTCAAAGACTACCTATACTGACCTATGACAATATCCCCGAAAGCATAAAAAAGATAGATATTTTTTAGATGCCCCACAGGAAATTATGTGATAGGGTGTTCCACTTGACTCAGTCTTGGATACTAGCATCCAGGAGCAAAATCCTGAATTTTCTTTTAACACATGTAAGCTATTTCTTGGAGCCGCAATTTGAACATGACAATTGAATGTGTTTTCTTTAACAAAGAAATATTGACATTGTTATTGCTGGGAAGATAACAAAAAAGTCACAAAGAATCAGCATTACAAGTTTTGAACAACTCTTTGTTAATTTGAAAAGAATTAGAGTTCCAGTAAGACAAAATAGCAGGAATGAGGCAGTGCTTAACATACTTTTTCCCCCCTCTGGTCTTTACCTTCTTTTTTGTTAGCTCCCCCTGGAGGAGGTCCCTAAATCTTTCTCCTTGTGAAGAGAAAGTAATATTTGGGTAAACCTTCATACTACAAGTGCTGTGAGTATCCTTGTTTCTGATGCTGTCTTTGATTTTAAAAAAATTAATATAATGGAGTAGCGATGCTTTTAAAAGAAAAAAACATGCATTTTTAAAAATAAAAGATACCTTGACACAAGCATAACGTGTCACATGGTAAATACAGCGATCAATAGGGCCTGTGGAGTAAAACTGATTAAAATGAATGCAGCTGCACTGCATCTATGTTTCTGTATAGTTTGAAACCTGCATTTGCTTTCCCAGTTTGCATGCTCTGAGCATTGTTGTGTGTCTCCATTTGCAAGTGTAGGCTTCTCAGAAGACACCATAAGCCAATCAGTGCTTATCCTCTATCTCTCTGGCTTACCAATAGGAGTGTGCAAAGAATTTCCCAGCAGCTTCTGTCTGACTTTGTGTTCAGGAATAATAATATAAAAATAAAAAGCAAAACAAAACCATAACTCCTGCCTCCCTTTCGACCTTATCCATGTTTTTTCTGGATTTATCTCAATGTGCATTTACCTGTGTGTTTTTTTTAAAGGAATCTGAAAAGTTGCTTTAAACTAGAGGAAGTTGTGTAGAAGAAAGATGTTTTAAAAATATAAGGGGGGAGAAACTCCATTGACCTCTCCCCCCCACTTCCCCAATCCTTCCCACTCATCTAGAACATAGTTAACTCTTGTTTTAAGAAGCTTCTGTAGTTGTGAAAACAACCTGGTAATGTGTCAGCTGCGGTGGAACCACAAGCTTTTTCAAGCACTGCAACCAAAGAGGCTGGATCCAGGGAGTGATCAGCGATAAGCTATGAGCAATCCATATGGGAAGAGAGAAACCCTAAGGAGTAAGACAGTGACTAGGGAACAGGAGAGGGGCGTATTTCATTGCGGCTGCTGTAATGGCTAACTTGAAGCCCGGAAGCCAGGAGGTGGAATAGGACAAGAAATCTTTCCAGTGAGAAAATAGCCTGCTCTTCTTGGAAACCGTCATTCGAAAGAAAAATGTTCTCGAAACTGGCTTTGTTGTTGTTTCCAATGAACTGAAGGTCAGAAATAAATTGATTCAGCTTCCTAAAAAAAAAAAAAGACCTAATGTTTAAATTATTGGAAAAATCAGGGCTCTATTCTTTTTAACACAGGAAGGAGCATTTTCTACAGAGGTGGGTAGCTCTCAGTGTTCCGTACCTGCTTTCTGTAATTTGGAGTAGTAATGAATCCTAGAGCAGCTAAATAGATTTTTTTAAAAACTGCAAGATTTTCTGTGAGATGGAAAGGATCCCTTTCCTTAATTAAGGGACTAGGAAGAATATTGCTTCAAAGTAAACTCTCACTGCTGAAACAAAAGGCAGAATTTCACTCTGTGTCTGCATTTAATGTTTAGCTATGACTGGAGAGACGGAAGGAATGTGCAAAGAATTCTGATTTTCTTATTACAGTACTATTATTAATCTTTCCACCCCCCCCCCACCCCCCATCCCTGCCAAATGATATCAAGTTCAAAGTTTGGGATTTGTTAGATTTGCAGCACATACCAAGAATTGGATACGGAATAGAATGTTGTCCTTAAAGAAGCTGGTATATGAAAATGTGTATACATATTGACAAGAGCCTTGCTTTGCAAGATATACTTGTTAAAACGGGTTGTAACATGGCTTGCAGTTTTAATGAATGACTAATGCATTTAGGATTCTTTGTAAAATGTTGCAAAATGTTAACAGATGTTGTGATCTATTGAAGTGTTTATGGGCACAATTTTGCCCCCCTTATTTGATGAGTAATTCCTGGCATTAGAGACAAAACTTCAGAAGTAATTTGATTTATTTGGAAGTTTCACAGGCTCTAATAACAATTGCTCTGAAATTTATTTGCTGTCTTCAAAGACAAAGCTAGTCAAAATGCATGACAACTTTTAATAGAGGATAAAAATGTATTTTTTTTAGTATGATCAATCCTGCTGCTAACATGCATTTGGAAATTCTATATGTGCGCTTTTTTCAGAATTAAGCCCATTTAAATCAGGAGAAATAGAGAACTACAGTACAGAATGCACACGTGTTCTTATGTACCATATTTGTGAAAACTCCCACCCCCCCAGAGACAAGAGCATCTTCATTTTATAATGATAAATAAAAACCCAGGAGATTCTTATCTGAAATCCAACCTGAGCATAACAGAACCAGATTTATGTCCTTACAAGCAATGCTAGAAAAGAAATTAGCAATTGGAAGCTGGTGCTTTTCGTCATGCCTTTGAGTCATATGACAGTTACTCTTAACAGAATGTAAATTGCCTGTTCAGTGGGATCAAGCAGTCACTCACTGAATGCACAGTTCAAAGGAGGTGTGCCTAAATCCCATACCAAACTGCAGGTAAGTTTTTAATCTTGTTTCTACTTTAACTGAAATCAGCCTTCAATATAAACCTTTAGTATTTTAATTTATGCACAAAGCTCAGTTTCTTATTGTGTGATCAGGTACTGAAATGCTGGCAAAAAGTAATACAATCCATATACAATCCTTCAGAAACTGAAGGTAGATTTAAATGTTTCTCAAATGATTATAGCATAATAATGGTAGCAATTAACTTTCTCATTGAATGTTAATGTTTGAAAATAGGGATAATTTTTACCATACTTTTTCCTCTTAAAAGTTTGCTTCTTCTGGTCTAGTAGGGCACATTGTTTTTGTGTACCTTCAAGTCAGTTTTTAAGTCCTGGAGACAATTTTTTTAGGAAGGCTTTTCTGATGCGGTTTACCATTGCCTCCTTCCCAGGGCTGAGAGAGAGTGACTGGTCCAAAGTCACCCAGCTGGCTTCATGCCTAGATCAGGACTAGAACTCATGGGTTGGTTGTTGTTTTTTTTGTTTCTATCCTGATGCCTTAACTACTACATCATACTGTCTTAATAGGGCAGACTAGTGTCAAGAAAATAAATGTTCTTGGCAAAAAGTGAAGAATGCCTGCAGCTATAACTGAGTGCACAGAGTTCAACATTATTGTTAATGTGCTCTTTTGTTCTGTTTCTAAGAAAAAAGGAAATACTTTAAATATTTAAATTAGGAAGGCAGTGTCCATCAGTTGTGTTCCTAAGTATTTCTTTAAAAAGATCACCTCAGCTTTAAGATAGGAAGAACAATCTTAAAGCTGAGGTGATCTTTTTAAAGAAATACTAAGCAGATATGGGAATCTTCTCCAGCGTGCTGCTTGGAGAATCCAAAGCGTGGGATTATTCACAGTGTGTTAGCCAGAGACTGAGTGTATGTTCCTTTAAATTTTGTCTTGTATGTTCGAAAATTTAATTTAACATTTCTTTAAAAAGGACTTTTAAGCTTCTTAAAATAACTAATTAGATAATTAATAATTAGAATTTGTAATGCAAAAAACAAATAAATTTTAAGTAAGAATATTGCAACATCATTAAATTTATTAAATTAAATTAAATGTTCCAAAGCTAACATTTGAATGAAGAATGTAAATTATTCCAAAAGTTCCATTTACCATAAGCATAGTGTAAATGCAAAGTTTCAGAGAATAGTTGTGATTAATAAAAGTGACTACCGGTATGTTTGAAATGCAACAAAGCTTCTTGAAAAGACTTCCCATTAAATAGTAGGACATTTCATGACCACAAGACAATAAGCCTATGTGATACATGTAGCAGCTGGAAATATTTGTAATGATACTGGTTTGAAGAATGACTTCTGGTTTGAAATATTTTGTAACAAAAAGAGTTCACTTGTATAGTAAGATCTAAATGTGGATGGCATGTGTAACTATAGAAGAGTGTTCTGGGGTATAGGAGCTGAAGTCTAAATTTGATTTAGTCCTTTCCATAGTGCTAAAGTGAAGCACTGAATTACATGTTTATGGAGTTACAGATGAAAAGGAGCACCTAATATTGACTGAGTCAGCAGAGCATTTTGATTCTATCTAATGCACGCTTTTGGAGAAAAAATAGTCTTATAAATCTTAGTTTCTTCTGTTCTTCCCATTTCATTTCCTTGTCATATTACATTATAAGCCTGACATGCCTTTTTTATGTCTGAAATCTCTTAAGAGTTATTTTCTGCCTCAGGCCTCAACTTAATGTTTTTGCTTCAGATTATTTTTTTTTCTATTGTTGTAATGTTGCTTTTTTCTTATTCTTAATTGAGTTTTATTGTAGATTGCTTTGTGATTTCTGGATGAAGAGCATTATATAAATGTAATAAAATATACTTATAAAATAATAAAGACACTATCATTGCATAATACATTTTTATATATGTCCCTTCTGGTTTTCATTCAGAATTAGTTGCATGATCTTCTTCAACACAGATACCTCCATAAGATAGGAAAATATATAAGGTTATATAGGTATTTTTTGTTTAGCAACTGCCTCATTTAGCAACTATTTGCATGTACAAAGGTTTTGAAAAAGTAATTTTACAATAAATATTTGCATTTACAATCTTTGCAGTTTGGTAAAGCAGAAAAAAGCTATAATAAAATAAGCACAGTTGTGGTTTCATTTAGCAACAGATTCACTTAATGACCAAGTTGGCAGTCCCACGTATGGTTGCTAAACCATGACTGTTTGTAGTACAGTTTTGTTTTGCTTTATGATAACATACTTTGTGTGACCTATTTGAGCACTTCTGGATAAATTGACAGCAAAGAACTTGGAAAGTGAGATTTATCACATTCACAAAAACGGAAAATGACCTTTGAACAGGATTTTTGAAGGAAACATTGCCATAGTAAAAACAATCATATAAAGGCAAAAATTAAAATGAGGAATTCAGAAGACTGCAAGTAGGCAGGGAGATAATTGTATGAAAAGTAGCAGTCTAGACAAAGAAAAACAAAGCAGTTAGAGGTAGAAATAGTATCATTTGTATTTTCTTAAGATAGATATATAGAATTTATTAGCAATCTTGGGTAGTTCAGACTCCCCTGATAGGTCATTCAGGGACCAGAAAGTTGAAGTGAAGCATTTTATCCAAGCAAGCTGGGTTCTTGGTGAATGATATTGTTCATTATTTTAAGATAGGCAAAAATATCACCTTCAAATTATTTTCAACTCTCAAACTTCGATAAAACATAAAATTATGTTTATTTGGCTGAATCTAAATACTTGGTGGCTGATCTTTTGATTTGGGCAATCATTGAAACATGATTTAAAGGGTGGGAACATAGCACATTCAGTTGAAGAGGGGGAGTTGTGCACCCAAGCCAGCCTATAATATCTTTTTAACCCCTTTAGGCCACAATTGGGCTACAATACTGGAGGTAAGCCTTGTGAGAGGGAAGTGGCAAAATGGGGGAGTGGAAGCTAAGCTGCAAGGATATTGAACAATTTAGCTTCCATTAGTTACTTTTAACGTTGGACTTCCATTCCATTTCATTTTTATTAGGGCAGTTCAGTTACAAATAATGACTGTTCTAGTCTTGGTGATAAAAGCAAGATGCATATACCTTCACAAATAATACTTCTTTTCTTGCCAGTTTCAAACTACTGAAAATTTGCTAATATCTAGTCTTAGTCAGAAACTGGAAGGGGGAAAACCACACAAGAGTGTGGAAGAGGTCTTTGAATTGCACAGTTGGGTTTCCAAAGTATGTCTTGGTGTATGGATATAGCAGAATTGGTACTGAAGGAAGCATAAGTGCTGGTGTCATTTTAAAAATCCATCTAGAAATTACTTGCTGGTATATAAGATAATATGATTCCAAGATGCTGATGCAGTTCTTTGCACTACTATTCGAAAGGTATGTTATCAGTCTTTTACTTTGTAGATGATCCTATGAAAATAAATAATAACAGAGAAAGAAATTGTCAGAGCTCATATTAGGCATGTCAGTAAACCTCAGGTCTTTAGAAACTCAGCCCTACAGTCAGTACTGTAATTAGATTACAGCAGCATATATATATATATATATATATATATATATATATATATATATATATATATATATATATATATATATATAGCATATATATATATATATATAGCATATATATATATATACAGCATATATATATATGCTGCTGTAATCTAATTACAGTATATATATATATATATATATATATATATATATATATATATATATATATATATATATATATATATATATATATATATGGAAGATTTGCCTACTTAGAAATCAAGCCTAGGTCTTTTCCTCCCACCCTGGCAAATCAAAGGACCTTTGATCATTCTTTTTCTGGCTTTGAGAATCAGAGATATGCGTTCCATGTTTACATAACAATTCTATCAGGCTTGACTTGGTTCCTGCCTTATGAGGTTTGGCTCTTACAGGGTTGGGAGAAATATTGCCAGTGGAAGACAAAAATTTGAAATCCATTCTTCCCTTCTTCAAAATTCCATAATTGAGGCAGGGTAAAATAAAATAAATAAACATTTTGCTTTGGCGTGCCTAGAAATCTTCAGTAAACTGAAATTATCTATTTGTCTATGTAAATTATACAAAAACGCAAGCCATTTATTGATTCTTAAAGTATTTGGTAAATCTTTGTTTTGTTGTCAAATAGGCTGCAACTATGCATTAGATCAGGGGTGTCAAACTTGTGGCCCGCAGCCCAGATGCGTCATGTACTAGCCACGCCCACCCCTGTTTTAGTAAAGGGGGAAAAAGTCACAATACTTAACCTTACGATGCGAGTTTGACACCCCTGCATTAGATGAACAATTCACAATTGTCTAGCACTGATGATGTTACCTAGTTTGGGTAATAAAATGTCTGCGAGAAAACAGCTAAGCTCAGAGAGCACCAAGGACTCCTCATTTTAACCCTGAGCTTCAAATATTCTCCTTTATTAATTCTACAGGGCAATAAAATGCCCCATTCCCTGGTTCATACTTTGACATTTAAATAATTAAGAATAGGAACAAGGGGGCTGGGCTATGGTTGCTATAGGAGCATCAGGGCTATGGAGGGTAATGTCAGGCTCCTAACATAACACTAGAGTCTCAGTTCAGACATGGTATCAGTTCTTGAAATTATTTTCAATATAAGGAAAAGTATTTTGATCAGTCAGCATATTAATGCAGCTTACTGATAGTGCACTCAGTACATAGGCATCATATATCACTTCTAGCTACAAAAGTGTCAGTAATGATCATACAGATGATTAATTGGTCAAATTATGGGATACAGTTACCAAGAAAAGTGTGTCAATAGCTATGTGGTTACAGAATGTTACTGCACAGGTCTTGCAGCTCAAATTTAGCTAATTTCTGAAGAATGGTCTCTCTTGGGTTACTTATCTGTGAGCAGCAATACGTTGCCATAGAATGGAAGCAGAAATTTTTTCCCAGGGATCAGAAACTTTAGTTTTTGCCCCTGAAGGTTTACCAGTGTCCTGTGATAGCAGTGGGAGGCTGATCTTTATCTTAGTTTTTTTGTGACAAGGTGCATTAAATTTACCTGCTTGAAGGGCTTATTTAAAACAAAGAACAAGAATACCCCTGAGAAGTGATTTGCACCAAATTCAGTGATACAATCTTAGTGGCTTCGAAAAATTCACAGAAACAGAGTTGGAGGGAATCACAGATTGCTCATTCCAGTTGTGGAAGCATCAAAAAGAGATGAACCTTTTGTTAATCTAAACCAGGACTGTCAAACTCATGGCCCATGTGTCGGATGCATCATGTGCTGGCCACGCCCACACTCTATTTAGCGAAGGGGGAGAAAGTCCCGATACATCATGTGACGCTGCCGTGACGATGTGAGTTTGACACCCCTAATCTAAACTGATAACCTTCCTAATAATTCCTTTGCTGGATGGATATTCATCTCATTGTATTTCTTTTGTATTTTGCTATTTCTATAGCACCTGTTTGGTATAATTGGAAAAAAAGAAAAAACAATATCAGCATTAGATTAAAAGTCACTTGTGTATTTCTGCCTTCACACAAAGATAAGGTGCCTTATCACCTCTCATCAGCTGTTGACCAGCATGCCACTGTATACGCCACACACACCCTGTTTTTACATTCATTTGTAGATATATGTAAAATAATGAATCCTAGTTCTTCTGCTTCTCTTGGATCTGAGAAATCCTCAAAGGATTCTTTGGTCAAATGTGTAGACCTCAAGTTATAGTGATCTGCAGTAGTGGATTCTAATTAAAAAGGCAGAGATACGCTTTCTAATATTTATATAGACTGAAGCTTGGGTCATGTATGCCCATTCAACTGGGACTTCGAAGAGGTGTAAAACATTTCATTGAATTTAACTGCCCTGTGTTTATTTTTAGCTGTATCAACTGAAGGCTAATATAATATAGCTACTCATCAGAGTTATAAAGTGATAGTGACTCAGTATGGAAATTATATTGGCCAAGGGAAAAGCACTGCTATTCCAGAGAGGGCCAAAAAGCAGCTTACAGAAATAATGCATTTAGTGATTAGAAATCAAATATTTTATTCTTTTGTTGCCATTGAAATTACTTCTTTTTCTTAGTTCATTTTACCTAGAGTCTTAAAACATTTACATATATTTTAATGCGTGGAACTATTAAAGGTCAAACCCTATGTTACTTTTCAATCTAAAAACAGATTTTTATATTTTTAATATTCTCCTGAAAATCCATATCTTTGTACAGCAATTGTTCATTTCTATTTCAAGGGGTGAAAATATTACAGAGCTTTGTGTAGTCTCAGAGAAAACTATTCATACCTCTGCCCTATATAGAGGGTAAATAGAGGGATTTACCAGACTGTTATTCAGAGTTTATTTGCTGTCAGCTTTGATTCTTTAGACTTTGGCTGCTGGTAGCTGTTTTGAAGAGAACATCCAACTATAGTTCACAATATGCTATCACATTGCCTGCATAAAACCCTCAGGAAAAACCTTTTGTTTAGCTTTCAAATAAAATTCATTTGTAATAAAATTATAGGAGGTATTTTGGGCCCTTGTTAACTATAACGGTAGCTTTGTGCAACAGTTTCAAGCCAAATTTTTTATTTGTGATTACAAATAAATGTGTATTGGATGGATGCAACCTAAGGTGTATTTAGTGCAAGGCGAAGGGGAAGAAAAAGGAAGAAGGTGGAACACGTGCAACAAGGGTGGAAAAGCAACTGTACTGAGGAAAATGGCAATAAAAATAACATGCAAATTCAGATTAGTGCCTGAGTTGGGGAATAAACAGCCCAGGGAAAGGAAGGAAGATTAGATCATCTCTGTTGCCAAACATTCTTTCTTTGCCCTAGAAATGTCATTTTTCATAGAAGAAAGTCACTGGGGATCTGTGATAATCTAATATAGAAATCTTTCTGCAGTGTATGACAGGGTCAGGCTTGAAATTTGCAAGATATTATCTAGACATACAATGATTAATATGTAATAATATCTAATTTGCGTTGATATTTATTACATCTTTTCTTCGTTGTTAATAGAGTGGAAACCTTTCATTTTATAACTGTTTATTTCCCTATATTTTCAGTGTGTGGTAAGCTGTTACTAATTAATATTGTATATTTCCCAGTCACAGTTTTTGAATTGGCAACTTCTGTTTTGTCAGCATTATCTAGGTTAGCTGGTTAAAAATAGGCAATTACTTTGCACTATACGTATTTTGTAACTAAGTCTAGAACAGAAGACACTGCATGCCTCTATTGCTGGATCTGTCCGTTTAACAGAACATACTATTCCCAAGATCTGTTCTGTCTTGTTCACTCGGTACCCTAACCACATTCTTTATAAAAGTTATAGTTACTCTTGCATGGTCCTTTTGTTGGGCATCTGTCTTCATTTGACTCTATTTGTAGCTGTTTTTTTAGCATGGATTTGCAGGCCAACAAATGAGAGGGTAGTTAATCATTCATGCAAAGAGCTGTAACATGAAGCGCCTATTGCCACCTCTGTTTCTGTGTCGTTCCTGTTGTACTAATCGTACTATGTTTTCATACAATACTAATCATACTATGTTTTCAAATCTTTTAGCCTCAATATTAATGGTACTGAAGACTCTGCTTTTTGTTGTTGTTAATTCATGTTGCTGTCATCTACCTGATCAATGCTATCCCCATCCTCAATTGGTTGTATACTGGCTTAGTTCCAGGAATTAATTTCTCTATTTGGGACTCCTGGTAAACCAGAAATTGCCAAATAGATTTAGGTATCAAGTGTTTTGCCCAATTTAGCAACTTTTTTTCCAAAATGTTTTCCATCTCATATCTGCTTATCGATATTGACACAGAATAGAGCATGAAAGAGACTCGGACATATTTTCAAACATTTATGTATAATCAGCATTTTGGTTCTTGATTTTCCCCTTCTATCAGAAAATATTTTTATTTCACAGTGATGTTGCAAAGAGAATTCCTTTCTTGTGAATGGTGAAGCAGTCATGAATAGTACCTTTCACTGTTCTTGTACATCACCACTAACTGTTGCCTGATTCCCAGGATGTTTGGGTTATTATAGTCACTTATGAAGACAAAATCCACGCATGTAGATAACATCTACTGCAGGGAGGCTTCAATACTAGAAATATATGATTATTGGTTTTCCTTTTAATATTCTTTAACAATTCCACTGTCACTCAGGTATCTCAGAGAAAGTTCACCTTTTACATTCATGAAAGGTGAAAGAAAAAAATGGATATCACAGGCTATGCATTTTTACCTTGCTATTTACTAAATATACGCTGCTAAACGTCTATAGTTAGTGATCTGTGCCTGATCTGTACTGACTCTCTTTACCAGATCCTGCACCTCAGAGCTCAGTTTTTTGTTCCTATGATGAGAGGTTTCAAAAAATCTCCATCGACAGTTGCTGGTTTATTCAAATCATAGTAAATTTGCAAAGTGAAACACACAGTTCCAAGAAAGTTATACATTCATATAGTCCAATGGAGTATGTGAATGTATCAGAGATATGACATGCCTTTGTAAAACTTTAATACAATCATAGTCTTCTATATGTGTCCAGTTCCACAGATATGTTCAAGCCAATCTTAGCAAAGCTATTTCTTCATTATGATTCTTCAGGTTTCTGCCCTATCTTGTGTAAAACTGTTGTTCGTTTATCATATGTGTTAGACTGCACAAAAACTACATACAACAAGTTGCTTATTATAGGCCTTGGTAATCATTATTTTATACCGACACAGAATTTATCCCCTTTCATTGTGCAGAGCTTGTATTATCCATGTACATATGTACATGTGTTCTCTTTAAACTTAGGGCTTTAGATGGGAAGTCAGGAGCTGGACCTCTTTGAGCCTGTTAACTGAGGTTTGCATGCCCATAAAAAGCTTTTTTTGCTGAGGTTCAATATGACTGCAGAGCAGGGGTGGGTTCTAAATTTTTTTTAAAAAAAAATGATTTATATGCCGCCCTTCTCCGGAGACTCAGGGCGGCTTACAATGTGTTAAGCAATAGCCTTCATACTTTTGTGTATTTATACAAAGTCAGCTTTGTATTTTTTTACAACCGGATCTATGGCTGTGGCTTATTTTGTTGGTGTGGCTTGGTGGGGGGATAATGTGACTGGGTGGGCGTGGTCAACTTTTTTTTTTAACTTTTAAAAGCATTTTTTCTACAATCTTAAGAGGTTGTAGAAAAAAATGCTTTGAAAAGCCTCTGCCGATCAGGCAAGTCAGCTGGGATTGTCAGAGGCTTTTCAAAGCATTTTTTTTACCACCTCTTTGGCCGAAGAGATTGCAGAAAACAGTGCTTTTAAAAGCCTTTGCCAATCAGGCAACTCAGCTGAGATCATCAGAGGCTTTTCAAACCATTTTTTTTACCACCTCTTCGGCTGAAGAGGTTGTAGAAAAAATGCTTTGAAAAGCCTCTAACGAGCCCTGCTGAGCTGCAGGATCATCAGAGGCTTTTTTTTTAACTTTTAAAAGCATTTTTTCGGCCAAAGAGGTTGTAGAAAAAATGCTTGGAAAAGATTCTCAGACGATCAGGCAACTCAGCTGACATCATCAGAAGCTTTTCAAAGCATTTTTTTAACCACCTCTTCGGCTGAAGAGGTTGTAGAAAAACTGCTTTGAAAAGCCTCTGACAATCCCAGCTGAGCCGCAGGATCATCAGAGGCTTTTTTAAAAAAAAAAAACTTTTAAAAGCATTTTTTCGGCCGAAGAGGTTGTAGAAAAAATGCTTTTAAAAGTAAAAAGTAAAAAAAAAAAAGCCTCTGATGAGATGGGCAGGGTAAGCAAGTGGAGATCGGGCCAGCGACCGGTTTGGGGGCATGGCCAGCCAATTTTATTACCGGTTCTCGGAACTCCTACAGATTTTTTACTTCCAGTTCTTGCGAACCGGGAGCAACCCACCACTGCTACAGAGTTGAACCACAAATAAACCATCTTTCCTCTGGTTAGTTTTTATTTCTTAGCCATGGATTCCTTTGTGAAGATACTTGAGAGTTTTCTCCTCTAAGGAATCTATCTTGGGATATTATCTTTACAAAATAAATTTGAAAGGTGTGAGAAAGATTGAATTTGCTTTCTTAATCTTTGTCAGTGTGTTCTTTTCAACTTTATTTCATATTCTAAAAACTTAGTTTGCTTAAGTAGTGTTGGACTCTTTACAGAGAGGTCTTTTTAATGGATCCATATGAACCTCCAATAGTTAGCACTCAGCAATAGCACTCAGACTTATATACCGCTTTACAGTGCTTACAGCCCTCTCTTAAATTGTTGCAGATTTACCATAAAAGGGAATAAATATTTCTATCAAGAACCTCACTATAGATCGATATATCGTTATAATTAGATATAAGTTAGATACAGAGATTGATATTTCCTTCTCTTAGGCAAGCTTTTGCAATAGCATTTGTTACACAAGTTCATGTATCTTGTTTGAAAGTCTCAGAGATAACAGCAAAATACAGCACAATTTCTATCTACAGTAGGCAAGTAGTCACTTCTTATATCAACCAAGAAACCACTGTAACTTGGGTAGGAGTAAGGTCAGAGGGATTTAGTAGTGACTTAAAATAGGACAAGTCCATTCAATGTTTTCTGTACATATTGGGGGTTAGTCTGTTTGCTCTTTTGTCATGACATCATCTGCCTTCATGGGCAACATATGCAAACAAGTCTAATTTGGGAACTATGAAGACACGATACAGTGATTTGACTTGTGGGGATCAAACTCCTTCAATTTTCTTTACTGTCTGCAAAATTATTTGGGGAAAGTCTTATTCCCCTTTATTATGTGCTCTGTGAAAATAAGCTTCTTCGTCTTAAGTGATTTATTAAAATATTTGAGTTTTGTTTTGGGCTTATATCAATGTATCACAATTAAAAAGGTATTTTCCACCTCTTCTGGATAAGAAATAGGTAAAATCCTCCTATTAAATAATATAAAAAAATATGGATTTTTCCCCTTTTATATATAGCATTGTGGACACTGAAATATAAATTCCACATACAGCTTTGTGAGATTTTGTGTGTTTGTGTAGTTAGAGTGAAACACTACAGAAACACACTAAATCTCAGAAAACCGCACAAATATTATTTTATTTTATTTTTATATAAAAGCAGCTAAATTTAAAACTTCCTAAACTTTAAATGGCTAGGTCTAAAAAAAGAACAACTAAAAAAACCCCCAATTAACTATTTTTTTTAAAGCTCCCAAAGAGGAAAAAAACCTACCCAATAGAACAGGGGTCTCCAACCTTGGCAACTTTAAGACTTGTGGACTTCAACTCCCAGAATTCCTCAGCCAGCTTTGCTGGGAGTTGAAGTCCACAAGTCTTAAAGTTGCAGATAGAGCTGTTCACTGATGAGCTTGATTGCAGGCAGGGAGATTCAGTTGCTTGCTGATGCAATAGATTGCAGGTATTACAGCATTGCTACCATCAGCTAAGGTAAGCAAGCTGGAGGCCGGGGTTGGAGAAAAAAAGAAACTTTTTTTCTTTTACATGACTCTGGTGATCCAAGCTGAGTTGCCTGATTAGCAGGCAACTCAGCTGGGATTCAGAGCCATGTAAAAGAAAAAAAAGGCTCTGACGATCGTGCGGCTCAGCTGGGCATGGGGGGTGGGGGCAGGGATTTTTGCTACCGGTTCTCCGAACTGCCCGCCGCCATCGCTACCTACTCGCCCGAGCCGGTCTGAACCAGGAGCATTTCACGCCTGCATGACACTCTATGAAAGATTGATAGGAAGTATACAGTTATATTAAAGAGAACAAGACTCCCTCTTTTTGAAGTTACATACAGCTGTTTGTCATAGTGGTTAAGCATCAGGCTAGACATTGTTAAAAACATTTTTTTTCCCTCACATTTTAAAGTGTTCTCTTATCAACTGAATGTAAAAATGATTAGCAAAGCAAAATCACACTTTGATCAAAGAAAAAGCGTAGTGGAAAACCTGGGATATTTCCTTCAGCAAATAGAGATAAATTTCTTGGAAATTTATCAAAAGGCGCTAATTATATTTCTTAATTTTGACATAACACAAGTTGTATCATGTATAATCATTCCTTCATCAAAGAATCCACATTCAGTTTGATGATTATGCAGATGAAACTCAAAATTCCACCATGCTCTGTAGCTCATCCTCAGCAGAAAATCAAAGACCACAATATCTGGGTTTAACTGAGAAGAGTCCACTATCATGGAAGAATTGAATAAATGTAGCTTTGTCTCTTATCTAAGAATTATGCAGGTTACAGGTAATAACAACAGGATTGCATCATAGCTTGGCATAGACTGTAATTTGGGAAATTCCCAGTTCTCAAAGCTTCCTTCAGTTGAGCCTTAATCAAATTAGTATCTCTTGCAGGCATGGAGTGCGGCCTGTAATATAGGTAGATTAGTTTTGGTGTAGGAATTATTAAGAAAATTATGTGATACATTGTGAATGCTAAGAAACAATATTAAAGGTCTATTCACCCAATATTTTACCCTACTCTGTGAGTAACAGAGTGAGACCACTTGCTCTGTCGTTCCTCCAGGACTTCCGTCTATTGTATATTGTGAGGATGTCAAGCCTTTTCGAAAGACATAGTGAATATAATGGAGGACTTCTAAGCCTTTTAAAGAGATCTTCTAAAATAGGTCAGCCAGAATAGTGAAATAACAAGTTTTATTTTATTTATCACATTTACATAGCTGCCCCTTTTAAGAAGCAGCTGATAATTCTAGATGAAACTTCTTTTTTTAAAAAAAAGTCACAAAACAGACCAGTTTAAGAATAAGTGAACTATATACACTGCTGCATTCTGGACCAACTGCAGGTCCTGAATGCTTGTCAAGAGTAGCCTTATCTAGAGTGCATTGTAATAGTCCAACTGAATAATGACTCATGAGTGATTGGAAGCAGAAGCAGAACCTTTCAAAACAAGAATTGAGATAACAGGTGCAAAGGGCCCTTTGATGGTGGCTTCCTTGAACAGGAGCTATGAGTCCAAGAAGATATTGAAGTTGCACACCAAATGTACCAAGGGAAGTGCTACCTGATTCAAAGTTAATGGTGGAAAAATTTTGGATCAGAGTTGGAGACTAAAACCACAGCCACTAAATTTTATTATGCTTAAGATGAAGTCTGTCCTTCCTGATCAAGACCCTCACAGAATCCAACTCAATAAAAGAACCTTGATGGCATCACATGGTACGCTTGGGGCAAAGTTGTATAGACCCAGACAACTTTTGCCTGGTTTCCAACCTTCTTTTCCTGGTGAAGGTTGTTGAGAAGACTTGTACCTTCAAAGAATGAAATGGATGGTCTAAATCAGAGGTGTCAAACTGATGGCCAGTGGGCTGGATGTATCATGCAGGCCACGTCCACTCCAGCTCCACAAAGGTAAAAAATGTGACGATACATCATGTGACACGATTGAGTTTGATATCCATGATCTAAAGCCTTTCCAATTGTTTCTTGGCTTATGAAAATGATGCCTGCCTGCCTGCCTGCCTGTCCTGATCTAGCTTAGATATCTCTCTCGTTAATTTATGTAGTAGATTAGGCTTTTTGCACTCTTCCAGGATTTGAATATTCTGAATCCCGGCTTTATATTGCCAATTTTGCACTACCATCAGCATGAAGCTATGGTGAAGCAAAGGATAACACATATTATATGAAATCAATAATAATGACAATGTCTGAAAAAGTATGTCTGAAGTAATTCCAAAGTCCTTTGCCCAAAAATCTTGGCATCATGGACATTCTTGTCATACATCAAATTAATGAGCCAATAGGGGTTATCTTTGAGGGCTTTTCAGAATTTATTAGATGCATTTGCAGAGAGGAAACATAGCACGTAAGGCATGTTAAATAAATAATAGTTTTTTGCCAGTTTCAAACCAGTGTAGATTTGTATTCGTTTTCAAGTTACATAAATGGGCTAATTTTTATTGGAAAAATAGAGAGGAAAATGATGATATCTTCTCCAAATATTTCAATCCTTCACAGCTACTATTGTGTCTGATATGTTTCACATTCTCTTGTCTCTTCCTCCACACACTATTGTTCAGTGAAAACAAATCAGCTGTAATTTAGTGTACATCATGATACACTGTTCTTTCTTGCCACTGTTCATGGCATTGATGCCATGATCTGTTAAAGCCCCCAAAATCATACCATAGACTGTACTCATCATAGTTGGTAGATTATAACAATTCTAAGTTTGTGATGGATACCAGGATCCAGCCTTAAGCTAATAGTAATGTAGGAGTTCTGATTTCCTATCAACTGTTTTCTTCCACAGATAGCAATAGTAATAGCATTTAGACTTATATACCACCTCATAGCACTTTACAGCACTCTCTGGATGGTTTACAGTGTAAGCTTTATTTTTAATGTTGCCCCCAACAATCTGGCTCCTCATTTTACCGACCTCAGAAAGATGGAAGGCTGGGTCAACCTTGAGCCCCATTAAGATTGAACTCCAGACTGTGGGCAGAGTTTGCCTACAATACTGCATGTTAACCACTGTACCACCAGGGCTGCTTGCCTATCTAGGTGGTGGCAACAGGTATTCATACTTCGTTGATCCCAAAATTCAAGAGCCAGATCTGTTTACTACTTGAAAAGAAGACCACCAGGAAATCCTGGATCTGTAGAATTGCCTGGGAAATTAAAAAAAAAACGCTGTTCCTGAAACAGCCGTGGACGCGTTGCAAATCATGCAGCTGCTTTAATGACTTTTCCTTAAACATTCCTATCGATTGTGAAGCATAAATATCTGCATCTTCAGCTTGGAAACCTAAAAAGCCACTGTGTTTGTGCCAGAACTATTTTGACAAAAGTTGTTAAGAGTTTATAAAGCCTTGCATAGTCATGGATGTAACTCAAGTTTTTAAAGAGCCAGATCAAAGGTGTTGTGTTCAGATAACAAAAAGAGATTATGTCTGGAAACTGATTAAGAATATCAAACAGAGAAGTGTACAATTATCCAGCTAATTTAATGCTAATGAACTTAAAAACCCAAAAGACTTCTAGCTTTCATAATTATTATGAGATTGAAAATTAACCTTATCTGTAAAGGCCTTGTCTCTACACTTCAAAAAGAACTATATGTACCCTTACCTGATCATCTTGCTTGTTTTCCAACTCACTTTTAGGCATCAGGAACTTCTGCTATTTTAAGTGTTTCAGCTGAACTACAACTCCCAGCATTATTTCCCATTGGCAATGCTTCCTAAAATGCTTGGAGTCACAGATCAGCAGTAGCAGAAAGACTATACTGTTCTTTATCCCTTTCAAATTCTCTGACCACTTAGGTGTTCTGAAGGACACTTTGATTCTGTGAAATGCGTGGTTAAATTTAATTATAGTAGTTCTAGTTCCCCCAAACAATCAATTTGTGTCCTAAATTTACGTTGCATGAAAGGGTTCTGTTTTTAATTGCGTCTATCTGCAAATGAAGTGTTGAACTTTCTTTGAATTCTGTACAGTTCTGTAAACCATTTACCTATGACATCTTTGTTCTAAACTTGGGACATGACACACATTTTCTGACAAGGCAGAAAACAAGAAGGAGAGAATTCTGATTTCATTTACTGAAAACCTTCCCTTAAGCTTGAGCTTTTTTTCCAAGAAAATCTAAGTTGCAGATGGTGTTTGGAACATCTTTATGAATTTCAGAAGATAACCTAGAGTAAAATACTGCACGTTTTGTGTGGTCATATTCTTTTTAAACTGTATAGTGGCACAACTCCTTTATTTCTTTACAGTTATTACATTAGTCTGTTATTTCACTTTACATTCAATAGTCTCTTGAGTATATCCATGAGATGTATGTAGGATGTATTTTGGCAAGCTTATTACATTTATTTATGAATGCAAGATTCGTTTTTTCTTCTACGACTCCATTATGTTATCATCAGTTCAGGGATCAGTTCAAAGTTAATGATTACATCTGAACCATAAAATGATCATTTCTCTTATTATAATTGAAAAATTCGTTTTAAAAACCTGTGATTTAAAAATCAGGTGCTTCATAATATCAGGAAATAATGCATGCTCTAAAATTTGTATTGGATAATTTGTGTAAGTATTTAAATAGAGTGCTTCCTATTATTATTTTTAAAGAAAAAAATCTATTTGTATTTTTATTAATAAAAACTAAGCGCCCGGTTTAAATCTTATGAAAAACTATAGGAAAGCTGGGAAATAATGTGATAATCAGAAAATGGGTATTTTCCTGGTTAGGAAGATATATATACAGCTATTTATACATTTAATAAATACAAGAATCTATATGTGTAATAACTAGCTGTTATAGTCTTTCACCAGAAAATTATCCAACAAACATTTCAGAGTCTGTTATTTCTTGTATGATAGGTTGGGGTGACTATGTCCCAAAGTGATCTTTTATGGCTTAGTGTGGACTAGAACTCTGCTCCCTTCCTGATCTTAGCCCAAAATCTTAACCAGTTATACTATGCTAGCTTATTTACTTATTTGTAACTATTTAAACTACAGTTTCATTGTTAAAAACCAAATGCCAGACAGGGGAATTCCACAGAACTGTTACATGTTGTTTCTTCAGTTAGCAAAAAAGCAATAAACTGAATGCTGTAATGAAACTGGCAGGCCCTTTCCCACAGGGATAATTAAGTGGTAGCTGTATAAGATTTGGGAATTTCATCTGAAATATGTGTTAGTCATTGTTTAATGATACATTCATAATGGTGTTTAGAGAAAATTTCTCTGCATCTTTAATATTTCACATGTCAGTATGTATCTTATGGAGCTAATTAAGAACTAATACTTGGAACTGAATAAATGAGGCCAAGGGACTAGACCCGTGATGGCGAACCTATGGCACGTGTGCCACAGGTGGCACGCGGAGCCATATTAGTGGGCACGCCAGCTCAGCTCTGGGGCGCATGTGCGCGCCGGCCAGCTGATTTTTGGGCTTTCTGGGCCCACCAGAAGTAGGGAAATAGGTTGTTTCCTGCCTCTGGGGGGTGTGGAGAAGGCCGGTTTTTCTTTCTTACCTGGCTCCAGATCCTCTCTGTTTATCTGGAGCCTTTCCCACTTCCTTGGAGGCCTGAAAAGGCCCCATTTCCCAATTCCCGGTGGAACAGGAAGTGACTTTTTTGCTGTCCCCAGCCTCCAGAAACTCTTAGAGAGGCTTCTAGAGAGGCTCTGGAGGCTGGGGACAACAAAAAATGTCACTTCCTGTCCCACCGGGAGTTGGGAAATGGGCTGTTTCAGGCCTTTGGAGGGCCTCTGAGGGAGTGGAAAAGGCTGTTTTTGTCCTTCCCAGATAAATAGAGAGGATCTGGAACCAGGTAAGAAAGAAAAACAGGCCTACTAGGGCATCATGTGCCAGGAGTGGGGGGAGGGGGTGTGCGCACATGTACATGGGCACGTTCGTGCGTGACCCTCCCCCGCCCGCCCACTCCTGGCATGTGATGGCAAAAATGTTAGCCATCACTCGACTAGACTAAAGGATAGTGGGAAAGAAATGTGCAGTAAAATCTTTAAAAATAGCTAGCTTAGCCTATTATGGCCAATGGTAGTTACGATTCCTTGGAGTGGGTCTCAGCTGAATATAGGCTTCGTGTCACACAAGCCCATTATTTGGTGTATCTTGGCTTATTGAATAGACCACAGTTTGCTGGGTTCACCACAATATGTTATGCTAAAGTTGAATAAACTCAATTATGATGTAGCATGTATGAACCAGGTTACTTTTTTTTTATCTGAAGGAAAAATTCCAAACATCAGGAAAAAAAATAGTGAAATAATCTGCAAACTTCAGAGTACAGATCTTCCCAGTATCTTTTAAGGAATCTGTTTCTGTATGTATGTATGTGATAGGCAAAAAGAAAAAAGAAAAAAAAAATCAGTCAAATCATCAGAAAGATCATCTCCAGCCTAAGGGAAGTTAAAATATCTTGAAAGTGCCAGATTTGTTGGTGTTGATTTGTTGCTCATGTCAGTGTTCAGAAATATACACCAAGAGATCATTTGGCATTTCTTTAATGATGTAACAGCCAATATCAAATATTAGTAATGCCATAATACTGAAATCTGAAATTGCTGGAATGGGCTAGGAGAGTTCTGTTTTATTCTTCTCTGAATCTCATTCACAGATGGAAGTGACTTGTGATCAATTCTTAACTAATTTAATTTCTGTATATTGCTGCTATAATAAAGATCTGGAATTTGCAAAACCTAACCTTAAATTTAGTTACCCAGTGAATCAGTGTGATTCAATGTTTCAAAATGCTAATCTACTCAAGGGCCAACCTTGGCACTGAATTTAGATATATCTGGTGGTATCTAAGAAGTCACTATTCTTGTGAAACCGGAGGACTACATTCATATTTTGTAATTAGCCAGTAATTTGAAATTACCCAGTAACCAAAACGGACGTTGTCCTTACCTGAACGTCCCTTCTCTGCGCGCTGATGGAGAATCCAAAAGGATGGTAGTTCCTCAGTTTGCTTGCTAGACTGGGTGAATGTTTCTTTAAGAAACTTCCTTGGCCACTCCTCCCTCGCCCGACTGAGCTCCAGTTCATTCACGAAGTTAGCTAGAAGACTGTGCTGACCTAAAACGACAAAATCAACAAAAAAATCCCGGGAAAAAAGAAAGCAGCCGAAGGGATGGGTTGGATTCTCCATCAGCGCGCAGAGAAGGGACGTTCAGGTAAGGACAACGTCCGTTCTCCAGCGCGCTGCCTGGAGAATCCAAAAGGATGGGATATGCCCAAGCTAGTCATTTGAAGGGCGGGAGGCTGCGTCGTCCCGGGCAGGAAATTCCAAAACAGACTGCAGCACACGTCTACCAAAGGAGGCTTCAGCCGAAGCGAAGGAGTCAATTTTGTAATGTCTCACAAAGGGTGTAAGTGAAGTCCAGGTAGCAGCTCTGCATATGTCCAGTATAGAGGCCTGGGTGGCCCAAGCCGCAGAAGTTGCTGCACTCCGAGTAGAATGTGGTAAAATTCTCTGAGGTGGAACCTTCTTCTGTGAGTGATAAGCCGTGGCGATACAGGCCTTAATCCATCGCCCGATGGTGGCTGATGAGACCTTGTTGCCTAACGTCGCAGGATGGAAAGAAATAAATAAGGCCTCCGATTTTCGGAAATAAGAGGTCCGTTTTATGTACCGTCGAAGAGCCCTTCGAACGTCCAAGGTATGCCATTGTTGCTCGCGACGATGACTAGGAGCCGGGCAAAAATCAGGTAGGACCAACTCCTGAGCCCTATGAAAGGTGGAGTTCACTTTGGGCAAGAAGGATAGATCGGTGCGCAGCACGACTTTATTTGGATGGAAAATACAAAGATCGGCTCGCACCGACAATGCAGCCAATTTGGAAACTCGTCTCGCCGAGGTAATTGCAATCAGAAATGCAACCTTGAGAGTGAGATATCGAAGTGAGATTGAAGCCAGAGGTTCAAATGGAGAAGACATAAGAGCATAGAGGACCAACGACAAATCCCATGTGGGATACCTGTGAATCGTAGCAGGTCGTAGATTAGACGCCCCTCGTAGGAAAGTCAGGATATCTGGATGAACAGTCAGGGACCTGCAGCCAGCCTCAGATAAAACGGTGCTAAAAGCAGCGACTTGACGCCTCAAGGTGTTGGGAGCCAGACCCCGGTCAAACCCATCTTGCAAGAAAACAAGGACATCCATGGAGCTAGCAACTGTGGGATCCCGATGTGTCTTGGAGCACCAGGAGCAAAAGGCGCGCCAAGTGGCGTCATATATGCGATTAGTGGATGGTCGCTTGGCTGACGCGTCTGTTGTGATGGTTATCCGAGACGGATCCTGAAAATAACAGCCTTTTAGAATGGCTGGAGAAATCCACCACTTCAGGGAAAGACGAACTCGGGCAGGAAGGACTACTTTGGAAATGGAGCTGGCTCGGTGAGACCTCTGGTAGGGAAGGAGGAACCATTGGAGGGGATGACAATGTAGCCGAGCCCACGGGACAATTGCGATGCACGATATCAGTTTCCCCAACAACTGTGACAGAGTGATCAGGGAGACCCGCCTGAGAGACAAGACATGTTTCACCAGAGAACGAATGCTGTGAATTCTGTCGGGAGACAGGAACACATGGCCGCTTACAGAGTCTATGACAGCGCCAAGGTGGAGGATTCGAGTGGAGGGCACTAATTGACTCTTGTCCAAGTTCAGGAGAAACCCATGTTATTGCAGCAGGAGGATCACCCTGGAGAGGTCGGAAACCGCTTGATCTGGGGTAGCAGACAGAACAATGATGTCGTCCAAATAGCACATCACTCGTATCGGGATCCGTCGCAAGGCAGCCGCAATGGTAGCCAGGAGCTTTGTGAAGGTCCGAGGAGCAGACGAAAGGCCGAAGGGCATCGCCCGATATTGGAAGTGTTGCTTTGAGTAGGCGAACCGAAGAAAGCGTCGTTGGCATTGACGGATCGGAACATGCAGATAAGCTTCTTTGATGTCTATCGAAGTCATAAGATCCCCTTTTCGGATCCCCTGCAGAATGGTTTTGAGAAAGTGCATCTTGAAATGATGAAGTCTGACAAATTGGTTTAAGGCCTTGAGATCTAAAATCCCCCTCCAGCCCCCGGAGGACTTCGGTACTAGGAAGAGTCGAGAGTAGAAGCCTGAGCCCCTTTCCTCTGCAGGTACAGGCTCGATAGCGCAGATTTCTAGAAGGTGACGAACCTCTGCAGCCATCAAGGATCTCTTCTCCGGATTGCTGGGAACCGGACAGGTAAGGAAGCGCCTGGGAGGAATGGAGAGGAAGTCGATCGTAAGGCCGAACGTCACAGTTTGGATGACCCAAGTATCCGTTGACGAGGAAACCCATTGGGGCAGAAAATGAAGAAGGCGACCTCCAATGGGAAGGGATGCGTGATAGTCACTTGCCCTGACAGAAAGACTTTTCCGGGAGCGCCTCGGAACTGTTGCCGGGAGGAGGGCTGTCCCCTGCCCCTATCACGGTAGGTGGGCTGGTCAGATGATCTGTCACCGCCTTGGGAAAACTGCCTGGAGAAGAAGGACCCGCTGGGTCCGGCATCCATCCGAAAGGGCTGTCTTGGGGGAAAAGGAGAGAACCTCCTGCGTTGACGCCGAAAGGAGGACGGCATGACTTTTCGCTTGTTCTTGTCCTCTACAAGTATGGGATCTAGGGCGTCACCGAAAAGAAGAGTTCCCTTATACGGAGCAGAGGCCAAGCGCCATTTGGATTTTAAGTCGGCTCTCCAATGGCGAAGCCAAAGGAGGCGCCGTGAAGTAACATTTGATACCAGTGAACGGGATGCGAACTTGGCCGCATTCAAGGAAGCGTCAGCCATGTATTCAGTAGCCGCCAGAATCTTATTAACATCATGGTGAAGCCTGCTATCGTCATGTGGTAACCGTTCCTGCAGTTGGCGGAGCCAAATGAGGTTAGCTCGAGCAAAGAAGGAAGTAGAGGTAGCAGCACGAATGGCCCAGGCGGCCGCTTGATGGCTCTTACGGAGAGACAGCTCAGCCTTCTTGTCCTCTGTTCTTAGGCCATCAAGAACATCGTTGGACATGACTGAAGAAGAAGTTAGCTGAGCCACGGGGCCATCCACAGAAGGAAGCTGGATCAGATCCTGCAAAGAGGGATCTGAACAATAAAGCTTCTTGTCCAACCCGTTTGGAGCAGAAATGTACGCCGGTTGGGACCAGGACATCTTAACCACGTCAGAGAATAGATCAGGACACGGAATAAAATCTTGTTCCGGCTTGTTCAATTGGAACAGATCACCGTGAGGTTGGGCTTCAGCTGATTGAGTAGAAGACGCAGTTGACAAACCCATATTTGTTGCGACCTTGGCTTTGTGGAGCAAGGACTTAAACATGGACGGACGGAAAAGACCAGTGAAGGCAGGCCTCTCAGGGGGGAGGTCTTCGTCCTCTGACAACTCCATTTCATCAGGTACTTCCTCGTCCCAGACAGAATCATCGGCTAACACGGAATCAGCATAATACGAACAGTCACGGTGAGGGTCAACATACCCATGGGACACATGAGGATGCGAGGAAGACACACAATGAGCGTAACAGCCCTGAGAGTTGGATGAGAAGATTCTGGACATGGTTTGAGAAACCAAGTCTTGGATATCTTTAGATAAGGTTGGCTGCAAACCCTCAGCAGGGCGGAGACCAGCAGCGGTAGGAGTAAACGTGGCTTCAGGGGCAGTACGCCCCCTAGAAAGTGAAGCCTGAGCATGAGTAGGTGGAATGGCAGACGGGAAGGCAGCCTCACGAAGAAGGCCCATGTCAGAAGACTCGTGAGTAGAGGCCGAGTGGTCTTGCGCAAGTGAAGACCTCCTGTCAGGAGACAACTGAAGCGTGGAAGCTTTGGCCCTCTGCTGGGCAAAGAGGTATTGCTTCTCAAAGGCCTTATGCTTCCTTTCCTTAGCCTTGTCAGAGGCAGAGGTGCGCCTGGTAGCATTAGGGCTGGCTGAACGAGCCCTGAGCGAACTGTGCCTGGTGGTACGAGCAGGAGCCTTGGACCGCTTCTTAGCCTCAGGTGGGCTGCAACCTTCCACATCTGATGACAAATCAGAATCAACCATTGCCAGAGGAGGCGTTGAAGGATGGCTTGTACTCAGGGCCTGGAGCCTCTTTTCCTTTTTTTTTTTTTTTTATGAAAATTGATCAATTAATTAGTTAATAATATTAAAGTCCTTATAAATTTATAGAATTGTATAAACAAATATATATATATATATATATTAATTAATCTTTTTTTTTGTAAGATAAAAAATTAGATCAATCAATAAAACAGATGAATTTCATTAAAAATTAATTTTGCAACAGGAACTGGTTGAAAAAAAACACAGCAACCAACAAGGAAAAAACGTCCTTCTGTCAGAAAGTGAGTCAGAGATGTCACAAAATGGCGAGGGGGTGTCAAAACACCTCAACTAGCCGCTTCACCAGGAGGCAGTCAGTAAGCAGAGCGCCGAAGTACAAAATGGCGGCCGCCCAACAATCAACGGCTCCGTGAGGCAGCAATAAGGAAAACGGCCGTTTGAAGGAAAACAAAATGGCGCGCGGCCCGAAAAAACCACCAAACGCCGAAACTGACGAGAATGGCCTCCACAGACAGGCGCTGGCTAGAGAAGCCACCAAAGGCGCCGCGAAGCTTCAGAAATTAATAGGAGCTTGCCGATTGACAGGCAGAGGCCCCTGGCCGCCAAATTAACGGGGGAACGGTGTGGCAGGCGGAGGTGGCAAAAGCAAAGTCCCGGAGCCAACGCAACCGCCGGCGGCAGAAAGATCGCTCGGAGATGCCTAACAAGGTATCGCTCCGAGGAATTAAATGGAGCGAAGGGGAGCCTCTGGATCTCCAGGGAACTCACCCACCGCCCGCCAATTGAAACTGCTGGAGTCCGACGAACAGCTGATCAGGAAAACAAACGCACACACCGCCTGTTCGTGACTGCAGAAAGCAGAAAAATTCAAAAGGAAGGATATTTTCTCAGTTTTTTTCTCTCAAACTTGCTAGAGCCAAGGAAAAAACCCAGTCTCTCGCTCGACTGAGTGAATGAACTGGAGCTCAGTCGGGCGAGGGAGGAGTGGCCAAGGAAGTTTCTTAAAGAAACATTCACCCAGTCTAGCAAGCAAACTGAGGAACTACCATCCTTTTGGATTCTCCAGGCAGCGCGCTGGAGAAGGCTTAACTCCAAAAGTAGGAGACTGTGGTTTTGTGAGAAGTGCTGTGAATGGGAACTGATGCTGCAAAGTATTTTTTAAAGAAACAGTAATATAACCTTTCACAAAATATGCACAAAGATAGGAGGATTTTTATTTTTCTGTGTATGATATACTTACAAAGGATCTGTCTAATTCTTGAGAAGAATGAGTCATACTCATCAATATATGTATGGTGTAACAACATAAAGTAGCTGAATTCATCTTCTTTGCTTGTCAACTGTGCCTTCAATGGACTGTATGGGTCATGTCTATATAATAAATATAAGCAACCTCAGGATGGATTTGTAATGTGCTTAACTACTGTATTGTACAGTATTTGGTTACTGTATCATACTGAATGATAGAATTAAATTCTAAAAGCTACATTGAAAATTAAGAAGAGTTAGTTGATGCATTTTTCAAACAAATACCCAAAAGTTCAATTAATATAATTTAGAAAAGGGGTAATTGTTCAATTTTTTAAAGTGGCATTGAGAAGTCTGTGTTGTGCAGATTGCACTATGGTACTATTCTATCTGTAGTGGACTAATCAGTTTAACCATCAACAGTTCAAATTCATGACCCTGAACAATTTTTCAGATTCCTAAATGCCAGTTTAAGCATTTTGGATAAATAAGCTTGTTGACAATGAGTTGGCTATGATAAATGAAATCTTTAAGTGCTATCCCTAGAAAACAACTACACTGTTTTTACAATACTGTTTAGAAATATTTGTCAGATAAACTATGAAGAAATTTTGTTCTTTTTACTTTGCCATTTCCCTTCTGTTTAACTGTATTTCTTCTAGGAAAGAATAAACCCTCTGTCCTGAAGACCCCTCATGTATCTAGTTTTTGGTATCTTTGACAATTCTTAAATATTCCTTTGCGGTGCTCAAAAAATATCTGGTAGCACTTTTTTCCGACTGACAAGTTTTATTAAAAGGCACAGGCTTTGGTAAACTGCAGTTCATTTCATCAGATGACCAAAGTGTGTCTTTTAATACAAATTTTAAACTAGAAAAGATGTTACCAGATTCCTCCTGATCTTTGACTGCTGTAGACTATTACAGTTCTCCCGCCTATAGTGACTGGAACTGGCATTATCTCTCACATTTCTGAGGTGATGTTACAGGAAGCCATGCTGAAATGACACCTTATTTTTTTGTGACTGGTGTTTAGGTGTGGTGAATTATTTGCTGAGTGCCACACCTCACTCTTTAAAGTATGTTGCTTACGTCAGTAAGGTTGGAGCTAAAAGATAGACTAAATTCCCAAACTCAAAGCAAGAGGTGAGATTTTAACGCTCCCTCGATAATTCTTGGATGTTAACGTTTTAATAATAATTTTGGATTGCAGGTGGATCCATGTCAGAGTTTCAGAGCCCGTGGGAATTATATCAACAGAGTATCCCAGATGATCTGGATGTTGGTAAAGTACCTCACTTTTTTTTGCAAAAATGTTCTTGTGAAGTAAAATAAGATACTATTTCTGCCAGAGAGGAAAAAAATATTATGTATTTGAAATTATGATGCCAGGCTCTTTGATCCTGTTTGAAAGCCAAGGTTCTTGCATGTATTTTCTTGGTATTGGAATTTGAGGTTGATGTAGGGCTGATTTTGAATGAAATGTGATTGTCTTTCAGCTGTGGCCAACATTTTTTAAAAGTACAATGGTGCTAACTTTTAAATTACCTAAGTGCTTGTGTGAGGTAAAAAAAAAAAATCTCTCCTCTGCTATGAACATCTCTTATTTTATGAAATCAGTCTTTCACTTGCAAAATGAAGGCAATGGATGGTTCTCTGCTTTCTTGATCTGTTGTCTTCTTATAATAGCAAAAATGTTTTTATACACACTTCTTTCTATTATAAAATACTAAGGAAGTATTATTGCTGTATATGCTATATAATGGATATTGTTAGCCATATTTTTCCTCTTGTATTCCATGACATTTATGGTGGAACACAAAGTTTTAATGTTAGAATGTGTGCACTGATAGAATGCAACCATGGAAATGGGGGAAATTGAGAGGTTGATGGAGACAAAGATTGTGAAATCTAGCTTCATCCACAGAAAATGCTTATTGATCATTTCCCTTTGTCTCAGTGAATGCCCTCCTCTAATGTGATAAAGAAGACAGTCTTTCACCTAAGGAGAAATAATGAACCACAATTATGATGGTTTTTCCTCCACACAAAGGATTGTTTTCAGCAGAGGATTCCTTAGTCTACTCACGATTTAGGATCATGGATTGTCCCAAAGACTTTCTATGAAAACAGAAGGCTGTCCTCTGCAGAGTTACTCTGCACGTGGAGAGCAGTGGTAGGGAGGGTGGAGTTAACCTCTTCTCCTTTCGAATAAGTGCCTATATGTTCCTGGAGATTTCAACAATAATGCAATGGTTACAGCATATGTAGTAAACGTGGTTGCTTTCAACTCTCCTGATTTGGAATTCTCTAGTCTCAACAGATCGGTGATATGCCAGGCTAACAAAGATAATCTGAGCCCTTGAGCCAGAATTAGATGTAAAACATGATTGTCCAGCCTTTTGGCTTGCTGTGGGCCACATTGAATGAAGAAGAATTTTCTTGGGCCACATATAAAATATATAAAATAGTCAATATAAATCACATAAAAATGTTAAAAAGTTTACGATGTTGTGGGGCTACATTGCTAGCTGTTCAGGGCTGCATGCTATAAACCTTGTTACGCAGAGCAAGAAGAAAGATTGGGAAAGATTGAGAGCAAAAGAAGAAGGGAATGACAGAGAATTGAGGTGGCTAGATGGAATCACTGAAGCAGTGGTGTAAGTTTAAATGGACTCCAGAGGATGGTAGAGGACAGGAAGGCCTGGAGGAACGTTGTCCATGGTGTCGCAATGGGTCGGACACGTCTTTGCAACTAACAACAACAAAATACAGAGCAATGTTGAGTAGTGATTCTAGCATTGCACTAATGCCTAGTGTATTGAAACCATGAACATTGGGTGGGCTGATATCAGCTGAAACGATTAATTGTATTAAATTAATAATTTTTTCCCAATGTTGTAGAGAATCAATTATTCTTAATTTGACTAATAGTCTTCCATGGTTGTGTTCAAGTTCTTTACAAACATGTTGAACTACCTGCCCCCTCATTCTTTGTGTATATTCTTTTCATAGATAGTATTCACTGCTCTATAGATACAGTTTCAATGTTAAGAAAAAATCAATCAAGCCTGAGTTACTAAAAATACTAAATACTAGCTGTACCCGGCCACGTGTTGCTGTGGCTCAGTCTTGTGGGTGTACAATATTTTTTGACCGAGTGCCAATAATTTCCCTCTGTAGCTCAGGTCACGCCTACTTTACCTCTGTCCCACCAGTCTTTTCACTTTTTCAGATTCAGACCTGAGTTGCCTTTCTCTACGTTTCTTTTTGGACTTTAACGTGGCAGATGTGAGCTGGGTCTTTTCCCCTCAGTGCCACCGCTGCTAAGCCCACAAGCAAAATGGTGGAAAATGTCAATCACTGTGAAGCGTCCTCCCAACTAATGGACTATGCCGTACCTTTGGTAGGGACCCAGATGCCGCCTGTGGTGCGGAGAGCTGCAAAAGTGAAGGCGGGTACACCGGCAAGCCTGGAAACCAGATCTTACACCCGCGGCAAAGTATCCTTGGAGGCAAACCTCTGGATGGCTGCTGGATTCAAATTATTTGTTGGCGGCCAGCGTCCCGGAGCCCCAGGAACACAAACTCAATGATGGCAGCCCAGGCGGAGGCCTCCGCCAATCCCACGACGCGTAGCTCTCCCAGTACAAACACCAAATAGGTAAAAGTCCAATAAAGCAATTGATTAAGCAACGTTAAAGTCCAAAAAGAAATGTAGAGAAAGGCAACTCAGGTCTGAATCTGAAAAAGTGAAAAGACTGGTGGGACGGAGGCAAAATAGGCATGATCTGAGCTACAGAGGGAAATTATTGGCACTCGGTCAAAAAATATTGTATACCCACAAGACTAAGCCACAGCAATGCCGTGGCCAGGTACAGCTAGTCGTAAAATATTTAGTATAGCGTGTGCTGCTTTTACGTCCAACAGATTGAGTTGTTTTTCAAAAAAGCATGTTATTACCGTTTTTACCTGTCACAGGTGTGACCTCTATATATAGTAGGTATATAAAAACACATGCATATTCGAATGCAACGTTGTATCAAAATTTCAAAGCAATTGGTGAACAACTTTCGGAGATTTAAGATTTTGAACAAACGAACATTTACATTTTTATTTATATAGATACATTAACAGCATCTTACACTTCTGGGGAACGTAGCTGAGAGGGTGATTGCCCAGCAGCTTCAGAGGACCTTGAATGAACCTGGGTTTGGTCAGAAATGGCATTGGTCATGCTTTTAGATGATCTCTGGTGAGAGTGGGATGGGGGTTGTGCACCCCTCCTTGCCTGAGTTGATTTCTCTGCAGCTTTCAATACCATCAACTATGGTATCTTTCCAGATTAGTTCAGGGGATTGAGGATGGGCACCACTGTTTTGTGCTAGTTCACTTCTTTTCTCCAAAGTTCATTCCAGTTAATGGTGATTAGAGGGTGGGAGGGGGAGATTCTGCCCCTGCCCCCTACTGTATGGGGTGCCACAGGTTTCAATGCTCTCTCTGCTCTTATTCAACATGACATGAGGCCACTGGGTGAGCTCATCTATTGCCATGGGATAAGATATTATCAATAGGCCAATAATACCCAATTATACATCTCTGCCCCTGGCAAATTAAGTGATGCTATGGACAATTTATCTTAGTGTCTGAAAGCTGGGAGGGTCTAGATGGGAAGCCATAAGCTTCAGCCGAACCCTAGCAAAGGTTTCGTCTCTCAGGAAGCTATATTTTGGAGGTCAAGGAAGCAGCCTTCTTTGCCATGGTGCCCACCTTATGGAACATTCCTCTGATCCCAAAGTGAGGCCAGCTCAATCCCTCCTTATTTTCAGGAAATTCCTCAGGACCTGGCTTTGTCATCAGACTTGGAGGTCTTAGGGAACCTATGAGCTTTTGAAGGGGCTTTGTGTGTTTTTCTGTGTATTTGTGTGTTTGTATTTAACTTTTTTAATATGAGTATGTTTAACATGTTTATTGTTTTATACTTTTTTGCTGTATGCCGCCCAGAGCCACTTCTTGTGTGATGGATGGCCATATAAATTTGATAACTAAAGAACTAAAGTTAACTTCTCCATCCTAAGTTATAAACTAAAATTTCAGTTGATAATAATGGTCTCCAGAAAGATAACATTGGTGGGAGCTGTTCTGGTACATGAGAAAATATTTCTGACTCTTCAACTTTCTAAGTGTTTTATAGCCAGGTGAAAGGACATTTAAGCTTAAATGCTTATCTTTCACTTAGTAAAATAAGAGATTTTAAATAGTGACATTAGTCTCTTAAATATTGTTTATCCAGTTAATAATGTAATGTTCCAAATGACAGTTCCACTTTTTTGCTGAATATAATAATGTAGGCAGTAGTAAAGGCAAATTTCCAGAGGATTCCCTTCTTGATCTTTCTGTGAGCAAAGCATTATGAGATATTCATTCATGAAAAGCAACATGACATACATTAATTGCTTGTCTGAATGTCATTTCTGGTATACATGATATTTTAATGGATAATGACAAAGAGTAACAACTCGTAACTGGTTAGTACAAATTTAAAAATGCAGTTAATAGTAATCACTAATGAGAACACTTTCTATTTGGAGAGTCAGTGTTTGCCACATTTAAAGGTCAGAGATTCCAATAAATGAAAAAGAGAAATTTGTGCAGAAACCTCTTTTTATTTTTAAACAAAACTAAATAAGCTTCTATTTCAAATAAATTTGCTACCCTGAAGTGGCAATAAGAGAGTAAGAGAGGGCTAGCAAGAAAAGAATGAGAATAGAGAATAGAGAATGCAATTTTCCCCAACTCATTTTATATAACTTTGAGGAAAATGGAAAGTAAAACTAAATTCTTCTTCTCTTTGGCCCAAAGTACAGGTAAAAGGGCAGGTAAAAGATGTTTCTTAAAAAACATCTCTTTCCATCATGTTCTAAAACAAAGAATGCAGGCCATTTAGATCCAAATACATTAAATCGGTTTCTCAGTCTCTTTGAAAAACATATTTTCCATCCATGACCCTCAATATCAGAATTAAGAGAAAATAACATATGAAGGCATAAGGCTGCAAAAATAAATAAGTATGGGTACAGGGAATTTCATCTGCTCTTAACATAGTGAATTGCAAGGTATTAAATATGATCTGCCCGTAATACTTGTTGTTTGAAGCCAATCGCTTCAATTTCAGACCTTTTTTTAAACTGAGTTCATCCATACACATGTTACGTACATATTGCAGAACAGCTTCAAAAAAAATCTTACATAGAAGCAGACCATAAGAGATTTTCAGTGACTAACCTCTGAATTCTTGCCTCTCAATTTTTACCATTCATTGAGAATATTCTACTTCTAGTGAGAGCATAAAAGAACATAGCATAGAATAATAGAGTTTGAAGGGACCTTGGAGGTCTTCTAGTCCAACCTCCTGTTTGAATAGGAAACCCTATAGAATTATTTGAAGGAATAAACTGTTATGTTACTTGTTTCTGTCATACAATGTATGGTATTAAGATTAATAAGGGAAGCATACATATAGTTTTCCTCCCTGTAAAGTGAGAATTAGAAGACAATTCCCTTTCCTTACAATTTTGTTTCCTTTTTAATGTGAACTTTCACAGTATGAAAAAGAAATTATTTCCACTCTTCCTTTTTTTTTTTTTGAAACATCCCCTTCCCCCAAATTTGGTACAAATAGTGGAACTAGACCATGAGGTTTTCTCTTGAAAAGGTATGTAGAAATATCCTGGTTCTGCAAATATTTACTTCCTGAAATTCAGCCATTTATATGAAGATGAGCAGACAAATATAACTTGTTGAAGGATCTGTTTTTAGCACTCTGAAAGTCGAGAATGTGTTTGTCAAGACCTGTACATTTTGAATGAAACATGTTACTATGCTTGGGGAAATATTCATAACCAGACTGATAATGGGATCAGGGAACTTGTTGTTGGCTTTTATATATTCTATATGTGCTCTCACTATATTACTTAGTGTATTTACTTCGAGTATATTTACTCAGAACGTACTATGATGAAGTTGGAAACCTTTATATTTTCTCTATTATAGAAATGGAGCCGATGGCGCCATGTCCAACCTTTACTGATACAGCCACCGACTTCGACAGGAACATTCCCAGGATCTGTGGTGTTTGTGGAGACAAAGCTACCGGTTTTCATTTTAACGCTATGACCTGTGAAGGATGCAAAGGATTTTTTAGGTATGTGGTTCTTTACTTAAACTAATACATTTTGGTCAATGGTTTATTTTTTATGGAACAGAAGTTTCTTCTTACCATCAAAAGCTGATCAAAAAAATATTATTTATCTTATTCTTTTTAAAAAATGCAAATACTATCTGAAAAGCATATTTAAAGGAATACAACTTACATATTTATATGTAAGGAAGGAAAGGAGCAAATTAATAGTTTTGCTTCCAATATGGTGGCTAGATTTTAGATAGTAAATGATTTGATTGGAACCTCAAACTGAACTTACTCTATACTATTTCATAGATATAATATTTGCTGTCACTAGAACAAGTTGGCATGGTGGGAATATTTGAATCATCTTTTGTATTGAACAGAATGGAGAATATGAATTCCATTAGGCATCCGCAGAAATATGGAGGAGCAAAAAAGGAAGTAGGAATTGGGATCTGTTTGGTATAGAATAAACAGAAGCAGGACTGTTGATAAAAGTGAAATTGTTTAGAGTTAAATAATTTAAACCACTGTTTCTTCCTTTTGCAGAGTGTGGAAGCACATTCTGTTTTTTAGTGAAATAGATAACTGGCATCAACAGGTCTAACTGTCATTGGGGATATTTTCATTTAGTTCATATAGGAACTAATACTTTTCTTGTTCATGCGATTGTTTCCATCCCTATACAATTCTTACTTGCTTGCAAATCACTTCGTCAATAAACGTACAGAATACAGTACCAGAAAGAGGAAATAAGAAAGTGGTTAACTTTCATCACCTAATTTAACTCTGGTTAAGAGGAAATTAGCATTGAATAACAGAGTTGGAAGGGACTTTGGAGGTCTTCTATTCTTCTAATTAGCATTGCATATACACTAGGCAAGAGTGTTTCAAAACATTCGTCAGCTTAGCACCTTTCATGCATGAAATGCTTAGTTCTCATAGAGTACTTTTCTATAGTTAGGACATTTGAGTTTGTTCTGGGAAGCATTGGATTAAGGTGGATGAGTAATACTATACATCAAAAACCAAAACATGACTAATGAAGGGAAATCTCCCACGTATGTAAGATGAAAACTGGAAGGTAGGAATAGTATTGATAAGGGATTTACATAAACATTAATTTGGAATTCTAAAAGTCTATTTTTCTTAATGTGGTTTTTTTTTTTAATTTCAACATTTTTGTAGGAAACCTGTTAACTTTGCAAAATAGAGGATTAGATAAAATGTTACCGTAGACATCAGAGCCAGATTTCCAGTCAGGCTACAGTGCACTCGGCTAACCAGAACAGCAACATTTTCTTTAATTGCAATTGCTTAAGAGAGTAACTTGTCTGTCAGAGGTGTATTTCCACACAGTGCCCTTGGCTAATCAATCATGCACGGTCTCTCCTAGACATAAAACACATTAGGTTAAGTTTTTCCTGCTGTTAATGACACATTAGCTGAGAGAACAGGTAATGACTACTTCATTCCCTCTTAACATGTTATCAAAATGTAATTGAAATAATTCTTTAAGAGGTATTCTAAAAAATCATAACTAATTTTCCGGATTTTCTGAATTGCCATCTAGGAACTATATGGCAGATGCCCCTGGCAAGCCAAGTATCTGATCTGTATTCGTTTCCCCGCCTGGGAGCTGGCCACATGAAATCTTGGTTTAAGCAGACATTCCTGAAATGGATGATGGGAAATAAATGTATCTGACACTCACCATCTATAATAGAATAAGTATTGTCCTCAGACTACTAGGTCTCTAAGGTAAACATGGCATGATGTGAAAGAGGATGAAAGATATTGAAAATAGATCATTAAAAAACTGAAGACAATGAGTAGAGCAAGTTAAAAACAGCAATCAAAATAATGAATAAGAGATGAATTAATGAATTAGGAATAAGAGATGCTAGATCTTATGTAGTCAACCTTCTCTTTTACCTGAGGGCTAGATAAAATATAGAGTTCCATTGAAACAAAATCATTGTGAACATATTGTTATTTTAAAGAATTTTCTGTCTTTCTTCCTATTTAATAGGTAGCATAATTCAAGCTACAGTGTGATATTATTGGGACTGACATTTTTTTTAGTTGGTGATTTGGGGAAGGGAGACTTGCAAACAATGCAATGTTACAATTTACAACCATTTGTTTAGTGACCATTCAAAGTTGCAATGGCACTGGAAAAAGTGACATATCGCCATTTTTCACACTTCGAACCATTGCAGCATCTCCCTGGTCTTGTGATCAAAATTTGGACACTTGGCAACTGGCACGTATTTATGACATTTGCCATATCCCAGGGTTATGTGATCACCTTTTGTGACTTTCTGACAATGGGGAAGCCAGATTCACTTACCAACTGTATTACTAACTTAACAACTGCAGTGATTCACTTAACAACTGTGGCGAGAAAAGTGATAAAATGGAGCAAAACTCCCTGTCTTGATTAGCAACAGAAATGTTGGGCTCAATTGTCACAAGCTGAGGACTACCAGTATAGCAGAGGTATCAGAAAGAGAGGAGAAGTAGTAGTCATATAACTGCTACACTGTCTTGAAACTTTTAGTTCTGGTTCATAAACATGGCAGAGCAATCACAACCAAATTCCCGAAAATATGCACTAAAGGAAAGTACAAATTGCTGTGGCTGAGATAGTAATAGCGGCAAGAACATCAATGGCATGAATAACGGAAGCCTGAATATATCAGAAACAATAAGTGACCTTGAAGTAAAAGACAATTATCTTAATGGAAACTTGTAAGGCATATTTTGATGGAAACTTGCAATAGGCTGTTTCAAAGCAACAGTAATAATACCCTGATACTCAAAGAGGATGTTAAAAACAAGCTGCTTGCCAAGGGCCTGCCTACCCTCTGGACATTTTCCTCTCCAAGCATGGGTTTAAAAATGATAGCCAATTACCTTGACCTTCATCCTATTTACAAAGGACTATAAGAAATGCATATCTTAGCAGAGAAGACTAATTACTTCTCAGGTATGTGAATTTTAAATCAGAACTTTGCTCTGTAAACATCAGGTCCTTTGTAACAAGTCCTTTAGATATCCTGTAAAACTGATGTTGAGGCAGTTGGTGGTTTCTGCTCTGTTTATTTATTTATTTATTTATTTATTATTCAAATTTATATACCGCCCTATTCCCAAAAAGGGACTCAGGGTGGTGAACAGCCAAAATAAAATACAATAGTATATTAAAAGTTAAAAGTTATTTAAAATAAATTAAATAAATTAAATAATTTAGGGTTAAGAAACAAAATTTAAAATCTCTATTGGGAAATAGTTAAAATCCTTTTAATCTTTGGACAGATTTTATTAGATTTCCTCTTTCATTCTGATAACCCTTGGCATCTCTTGTGATTGACGATAGAGTCAGGGTACTGGGCTAACTTGTTTTTACATCTGATTGGTCTCATATCAAATCAATCACATTTTAAAAAGAAAATTGACACTGTGGTTGTAGCATTTCTGAGTTTAAAATAAAGTACAAAATCTCCCTCTCATTGCACTCATTCTGCTATGCCAGTGAGATGTTTTACTGTGTTCTAAGCATAGGGGTAGCTTGTCATTCTTAGGCAGGGGCCTAAAATGCCCCAGTTCCTCTTTCTCCTCCATCATTCATCAGTAAACATGATTATCTAGATTGTCTCTTTAACTTTTCTTTCCCTGACCCAATGTTCAGCATTCTCTCTTTTAGTAAAGATGGGCCCCTTTCTGGTTTGGCAGAGGAAACATATAAATAACTTAATTTTTTAAGAGTGGATTCTAATGACATATAGCTGAATGTTAAACAAAGCAAGAATTTCACAGAAGCAGAGAATATATAAGGGTGAAGTAATGCTGAGGTAAACTTATCTAAGGTCAAAGTGACATTAAACAAGGTGCTTAAGCTAAGGCAGTATCGGGAAAAGGAGGTGACGATATTTGATTGGTAATATATAAAATTTCATTTATGATTCTATAACTCTTAACAAAACATTAGATCGGGTGAAATCTAAAATTTATTACTACTGGTTCTGTGGGTGTGGCTTGGTGGGGAGGTAATGTGACTGGGTGGATGTGGCCAACTTTTTTTTTTAATTTTTAAAAGCATTTTTTTCTACAACCTTAAGAAGTTGCAGAAAAAAATGCTTTTAGAAGCCTCTGATGATCAGGCAACTCAGCTGGGATCGCCAGAGGCTTTTAAAGACATTTTTTTCCCTACAACTTCTTTGGCCGAAGAAGTTGTATTAAAAAATGCTTTTAGAAACCTCTGGCGATCCAGCTGAGCCACACGATGATCAGAAGCTTTTTTTTTTTTTACTTTTAAAAGCATTTTTTTGGCCAAAGAGGTTGTAGAAAAAATGCTTTTAAAAGTTAAAAAAAACAGCCTCTTATGATCGCGCGGCTCAGTTGGGCATGGGCGGGGGGGGTGTGCAGGGATTTTTGCTACCGGTTCTCTGAACCACCTACCGCCATTACTACCGGATCGGGCGATCCAGTCCAAACTGGGAGCATTTCACCCCTGCATTAGATGCTACTTTTCCTGCAATTTTCTAAATATCAGGATCTTCTCCAATGACTACTGTCTTCTTATTGCAGTATATATCTTAGATATTTAAGGTTTACATCATTAACTTCATGATGTAAACCTTAAATATCTAAGATATATACTGCAATAAGAAGACAGTAGTCATTGGAGAAGATCCTGATGTTTAGAAAATTGCAGGAAAAGTAGCCAACATGAAACAAGATGGTAGAATACCATCACTAGTGACACAAGTATAAGTGTACAGAAAGTTGGGAAAACAGTTATTGATAGACCAGCCTTGTGAAATAGTTTCTTGGCCAGAAGCAACAGAATCATAATGCTAGACAACAAGAGAAATAAGTTTTTAATTCAAGCACTCTGTGCACTTTACAACACTAATTGAAGCACTTTACGACTTTACCAAGTCGTAAAGTGACAGAAATTGAAGTAATACTTATAGAAATATGAGAAACAACAGAGGAAGTATCAGCAAAGATTCTAATTAAATTATGGTAACAAAAATAGAAAACAACTTAGTGGAGTTGAGTCCACATGGCATTACCAAAGAAAGGAGACTTAAATATGCAAAATAATAGGAATATTTTTAATTTCATGTACTTGCAAAATAACGATTAAGATTACTGAATGGAGATTAAAGCAAAAGGAGATGCCAGATACTCAACTTGGTTTTAGAAAAGACCGAGAAGTAAGAGACATTATTATAAACTGGCTCCTGGGGAACAAAGATGGGAAACAAGGCTGTCTATTCTCTCCCTATTTACTAATCCTTGAATACGTATTGAGAGAGGCTGGAATAGAAGACGATGGCACGGTTCTAAACATTGGAGGAAGAAGTATTAATACGGGTAGTCCTCAGACAGTGACCATGTGCAGTTATGATGACGATGATGAAAAAGTAACTTTGCAACCAGGCCTTGCATTTACGACCTTTGCAGGCTGTAAAGCAATGGAAAGCTGAAATAAGATTGTAAACCCAGCTGCAATTTCACTTAGCAACTGCTTTGCTTAATAACTGAGTTGCTGGTCCTAATTGTGTTTGCTAAACAAGGAATACCTGTAACCTGCACTATGCTGATGACACTACTCTTGACAGCTGAAAGTATGCCATAAACAAGGAATTTGCACAGTAGCAATGTAGGCCTTGGAAAAAGATATTGAGATATTGAAATGCACCAATACCTACAAAGATCAGAATTGTGTTCAGCAGTAACAAAAAACAATTCTTTATAGATTGTTATGAAAAGTAATAGCAATAACATTTAGATTTATATACCGCTTCACAGTGCTTTACAGCCCTCTCTAACCAGTTTACAGAGTCAGCCTATTGCCCTCAACAATCTGGTTCCTCATTTTACCCACCTCGGAAGGATGGAAGGAGGGAGTCAACCTTGAGCCTGGTGAGATTTGAACTGCCAAATTGCAGGCAGGCAGCAGAAGTAGCCTTCAGTACTACATTCTAACTATTGTACCACCACGGCTCTTAAATGGCATTTATTATTTTATAACCCCTTCTAACACTAGAAGACAACTAATTCTTTATAGAATATTACACTTGTAGATGTTTATTAGAAGCAAGTAAGACGTAAACAAGTTGTTTAAGACCATAGAGAGATCTGGTATTCCAGTTCAGGGTGTCAAAGAAAAACTACCTTTTTGTGACACAATTTCAAATTAAAATCAGTTCTACAAAAAGTATTACCAATATTTTATATCTGTTTGATACCTCTGACAGTTTTTTTTGAAACTAATAAGAAAAGAACGGAAATGGTTATGGCATGCTTTTACGGTTGGGAAATCATGATACCACAGTATAAGGTTGGAAGGTTATCCATTGTTAAACAGTGATCTGAAAAACGCACCTCTGTAGCTTAACAAATATTTTGCCAACAGGAGCTACATATTGTGCTCAGAAATTGAGACTGAACATGCTAGCTTATATCCTTAATTAACCATATTTTCCCATGCTTATGTAAAAGGACCTAAACATTAATAATTTATTGTATACCATGGCTACATAGATATATTTAGTTTGTTTAAAATACAAGAGAAGTGGGGTTTTGAGAGAAAGAGAGAGATAAAAATATATTTGTGGTGCATAATGCCAGACAATTTATGTTCTCTTCTTACATAACAGTGGTGAGAATGGCTTCTTTGCCTGTGTGCAACATGTAAATTTGTTGTCATTATGTAGCATAGAGTATAACATTTTTTTAAAAAGATAATCTCATAGGACATATTCAGGTTCCATTTCTGCTGTGTATTGAAAAGCATTAGAACTTAATCAGCCTCCTATGCCTATTGCTATTCACAAGTTGAATGGGGTGGCACATAGTTCCATCCTACCACATTTCACATTGTCATTTGACCAACATTGAATGTGCCCTTATAAAGATGAAGAGAAACTTGTTCCAAAAGCAAGTAATGGTTTGAGCGCCAGCCCATTCAACTATGCTTTGGAGCCAAGGAGGGAAAAGGGAATTCAACAGTTGAGGCATGACGATTTCTTAAAAGGGTGAAGGAGAATTTCAGGTTTCCAGGGTTACATGGTGATTCACTGTTGGGATTTAGGCAGAGCTTCTGATTACTCTCTGGTGGTCTTCTGGTTGGTTTTCTGAATTTCTTTGGCCAATAGATCTGTGAGGTCATCTCCAAATGCTTTGGTATAACAAGAATCTAACTATTCATTTAAATAATGTTAAACATTAGGAAGCTTCATTCCAAGCGCAAACAACATTTACTTAGTTTTCCAGCTCTTTATAGAACACATTTTCTTTATACTTATTGATTTATTTTAGGAAAGAGACATGTTTGTATCATTCCCTTCCATACTAAATGCTATTTATACCGTCACCAACATTTAGGTTTGTAATATTGCCTCTTCATACACTATGTATTCTATGCAGATACTTGGCATGTGTGCCTGAAGATGTTGATAGGTTTTTTTAATCTTCTGAGATGCCCTTTTAGTTTGTTCAAATTTTCTACACGGGACATAAGACAACAGTGATTTTTGGCAGAAATCGGTACCTGTTTAATTATCTAAACGTTTAGATTAAAGCCGCATATTCTATACTGCCATTAAATCAAACATTTGCAGATGGTACATGAATGAATAACTTTAAGCACTGGGCTTAGTGAGTATATATTAATTCACAGGATAGCTGATGGAGCAGGCAAGTTTACTGTTAAACTCTGAATGGGTACATTGCCATGATAAGCTTTCAAAAATTTATATTGGGTGTGATACAAGTTACATTAACCCATTTCATTCTGCATTAATTGATAACATGTTTGAAATCTAAACGTTGTGACTGATGTTTTCCAACCTTTTTAAAATTTCTGTTTATGTTTTGTGAACTGATACATCCTCCAATGTACTTAAAGTTGCATTCTGAATCCATTTCATGTGTCTGAAAAAGCAAGTTAATTGACTGAAAAGCCATATTATAGAAGAAATAAGAAAACCATATTATCACAAGCGATTTGAGGTGTTTGTATATATTGCCATCTTCCATTGAATTCTGAACTTTTCTACATTTAAAGACGGCTGTTTTAGGCATCCAAACTATGGATAATATGTTCCCGTTTATTGTACAGGCTCTTTCTCTTTGACAAAAAACTGCTTTTCTGCATGTAGTCCATAAAATATTAAATGATTGTTGGGGAGAAAAAACCACAAAGACAGGCAAATTGTTAGTGTCTTCCAAGTATAATAACAGAGCACATTTTAAAAATACCCATATTTCTTAGAAACAGAACTGTAGTTATGTTTGAGCTATCTCTCCTATGCTTGGTGGTAAGCTATGTGTATTGCCTTTTAAGGACAGCTCATTTTACATGCCAATCTTCCATACCATTTATTTTCAGAGCAGAAACTATAAATTACGACTTACCCTATCAAGAAGTAAGCCAATTTCATTCATTTTCTGTTTATTTTTTTTCAGGAGGAGCATGAAAAGAAAAGCAATGTTCACATGTCCCTTCAATGGTGACTGTAAAATTACCAAAGATAACCGGAGACACTGCCAAGCTTGCCGGCTGAAGCGTTGCGTTGACATAGGCATGATGAAAGAATGTGAGTAAATGTGCTCCCTTCTCTTTTTTACACAGAAGATTTGGGAAGAGTTAGTAGTTTGGGCATCTTTCTTGAAAAATACTATGAAAATTCCAGATTGAGGTTTCCAGGCACTTGTTCACTCAATCTGTCTGCCTGTGTCTCTTTCTTTCATTTAATAGGATGCCTCACACTCTCCTGCTAATGTAGGTAAAATATCCCCACCTATTTTCTTTATAGAGACTATTATGCAGTTATCAAAAAATTTGACGAATACCACATAAGCCAAGAGTCAACAATACGGCACCCGTGGGAACCATCACACACTTGGCATCATTGGCCTACAAAATTATGGCTATTACCTGAAATCTTATAAATTTGGAGTAATAAATGCCAAACACCATAGGATTTTAGGTGAGAACATCACCAATCTTGTAAGCTTGGTGCAGTTTCATTATTATTTTTTTCTAACATTGATATCCATACCAGGAACTTCCTGCAGTATTTGTTGAGACTATCAATAGTCGCTGAGACACAGGTTGCATATTCTAGTCCTACAGGGAAATGTGTTTTTGTAGCAGTACTGATTTAAAAGCCACAGGTGCCTGCTTAACTTTTTAGCTTCGTGATTAAGAAAGTTTTAGCTCAGGACGAAAAAAAAGTTTTATTTAGTTTCATGATTATGATTAGCTGAGGAGAGGAAAAAAAATCAGTTTTATTCAGATGGAAGGGTTGTAATGAATCAATAGGCAGTTAAGAGTTCTGAAACGCTTCTATTCATTTGTAGTACTTTCAGATGCTTTTGAGTGTGATGACACAGGGGTAAGACAATATATTGTTGATCCTATTAGACTGCAGCAGAGAAATGCAGTCTGGAGAAAGGAGGGCAAGGCCCAAAGCAGGCTTCTTGTTCATGAGGTCTATGTAGACTTCCTGGTTTGGCTGACAAAGTCTTCAGGTTATGACTATGGTAAAAATAGTAATGATTTTTAAAAAACCAATTATTGCACTATCAAGGACCTTTGCTTTAATCATGACTTCTAAAACACAAATACATATATATTACCATAGATCAGTGATGGCTAATCTTTTTGCCATTGGGTGCCAAAAGCAGGGGGAGGGTTGTTTGCTTGTGTGCCCCACCCCTGCACATGTGTGCATGCCCACCTCCCCGCTTTTAGCACATGATGGCCTGGTGGGCCCGGTAGGCCCATTTTTCACCCTCCCCAGACTCCAGGAGCCTGGGGAGGGTGAACACCGCCTTCCCCACTCCCTCGGAGGCCGGAAACAGCCCATTTCCCAAATTGCGGTGGGACCGAAGGGCCCAAAAATCAGCTGGCTGATGCACACATGCGTGCTAAAGCTGAGCTACAGCAATACTCACGTGCCCTCTGATATGACTCTGTGTGCCACCTGTGGCACTTGTGCCATAGGTTTGCCATCACGGCCATAGATTCATTCGAAATCAGTTCCTCTCTATTTTGTTTTGTCTTAGCTGCAGCTATAGATTTCTGGAGGGCAGAGAATTATTGTGCTGTAAATGCAGAGCCTTGCTTTCTAAATTTTGAGCATTCTTTTTCAGAAAACTAGGACAACCAGGTCTCATCAGCAAATACCTGGACAGAATCATATTTCTGTGGCAGCACAGAAAAAAAGGCTACCATACAGTAGTTCCATGGAATTCCTGTAGCTCAAGTCTGGTAACCTTGGAAGCAATACCTTGCTTTCCTGAATTTAGAAAGAATTAGACATCAGAAGAAAAATTAGTGATCTGGGGAAATGACCAGTGAAGGATACGGTACAAAAAGTTGGCAACAGATTATTAATTTTAATAGGTTAATATTCTAGAATATTAACAAGAGGAAGCAGTGGGATGCTTTCATTTCACAGGGCTTGGGTCAGATGGCTCTGGAGGCTGTGTAGAAGTTTTTATGGGAGCAAGTACAGGTCTTATGTTGTCTGTACTGTACTTAAGTTAGATCAATGAAGACTCCATGTTTTTGAGGCCAAACGTACATTAGACATGGATCTTTTACTGCAAATGGAGAATTTCATGGGAATGCATCTAAATAGAGATACCCAAACTGTTGCCGCTATATTAGAAGCATTCCACTTGGTAGGAAATTCATTTGTGAGTATATTATTCTTCATCTAGCAGTTAAGGCACCAGGCTAGAAACCAGGAGATTGTGAGTTCTAGTCCTGCCTTAGGCATGGAAGCTGACTGGGTAACTTTTGGTCAGTCATGCTCTCCCTAGTCCATGACATTAGGTCAATCAATTCTTGTTGAAACCAATGGATCTGAAAAAGGTGGATCCCGCACTTGCAGAAAAATTCTAGGAAGAAAAAAAATGAGCTCAAAACCGCCATATAATATTTTAGCTCTTAAAAACATTTGAAGGAGATGTAAGATACTACATACAGTTTGCTATGGTTCTATAATGTTCAAAGGCAGTGTATGGTGTAATGCTGGCATGGAGGCAAAAATGATTTGCCAAGATAGAAAGGATACTACTGTGCACTGGTTTGCACAGCTTTTGCTTTGTGCATTGGCTAAAGCTCCGAGGCATTCTTCAGAAGTAGCCTGACATAAAGCACATTGTGCTGTCACAGGTAGACATAAATTCATGTAGCCTCTTGCCCAGTTTGAGCAAGTGTACTTCCATTTATCTGTTCTTTACCAGCAACCTGGAAATCAAGGGACAACACTGTGTTATGGAGCAAGTGTAAACTCTAAACCTATTACAGTATTTTAGGGGCAGAATACAATGCTTTACACACACACATACCAGAAATAGAAAAATTGAAGAAAATAATCTTCATCTTGTCCATATTATTTGATGCAGCCCTTCATCAAATATAGGTAGCATTCAGGGGTATCTATTGGTTCCTTGTTATTAGATTATAATAATAATAAAAAAGGTTTGAGCACCATTAGTTTACTCATGGCACTTGACTCCAAAACTCTAGCTCAGGGTTTCCTATATGGTTTATCATCATGCCTCCCTTTAGTGTAATTTCAATGTATACACCTCTCCTAAAAATACAGACATCAAAATTAACATAAATGAACAATGAAAACAATACAATGAAATTTTGAGAAAGGTGGATTTATTGTGCCAATGTATAAGTAAAAGGTTCTTCACACCTCCCCTGGACTCTGTCTGTCACACCCTGAGAGAGGTAGAAGTCACAGTTTGGGAAACCCCGTTCTAGATAATATCTGCCACCATTTTACGTGCATATTAAACAACAAAAGGGAAATAGTACACTGGGACATTCTTGGATGATGCAACAATGAGTACTTTCCTAATGTAACAATGATATAAGAAGGAATAAAATTATTGCAATATATTACTGCAAAAGACCTGCCCAACCAGACAGTTCTGAAGAATTCCATAATCAGCAGAAGTTGCTAAAATATCCAAGAGAATTAATATGGCTTTGCTCCATCCAATTTATGGTCTTTTACCAAGAATGCTAAAGCATTCTTGGTAAAAGCATTTGAAATCCCACATTCCACTGAACTTTTGACCGAAATATGTCGAGACAAAAGTATCCTCTGGTTTATAAGAGTTGCTAAATTTCTGGAATTTGTTACAGAAGGTGGTACTTCCTTCCCCAAGTCTTCTGTGATTTTTTTGGCTTATGGTTTGCCACAAAGTTCCTTCTTCTCTTACTTGCTTTTTAACAACTATATGAAATGTTGCAGGCAGAATTATCTGAAGAATTGATTTGAAGCATTGCCAAGATGTGGATGTTAGTTGAGTCTGCCTCTCACAGACATTATGCATCTGCTTATTTTATTTATTAGACTTTTATGCTGCCTTTGTTACTTTATAAGTAAGTCAAGAAAGAGAATACATATAATATTTCTTCCTCCTCCTATTTCCTCACAACAACAACCCTGTCAAGTGAGTTAGGCCGATAGAGAGTGACTGATCCAAAGTCACCAGCCAGCTTTTGTGCCTACGGCGCAAAACTCACAGTCTCCATGTTCTAGGCAAGCATCTTATCCACTATACCAAACTGGCTTATTTCCTACAGTGATTCTTCTGTTACCTCATACCAGTGCTATAAGGCTTCTTCTCTATATGCATTGAAAACTGTCCATTTTCTCAGTTGCTTTGTCCTACATTGGTTAATTGGACAACTGAATGGAAATTATTTTAGCTGTAACTGGCCTTGGGTTTTACTACTGACTGTTTTCTTTTTGGTGTTGTAATTTTTAAAAATATCTGGGCTATTAATCTGTTTTGGATTATTTAAATCCATTTTGGGATGATTTTTGTGCCTAAAATATTTCTTAATGAATAAAATGTATGGTTATATACCATTGCCTTCTTCACATCATAGTATTGATCAAATTCCATGCCTTTCATATAGGAACAGGAAAAGTTCTTATTCAATCTCATGAATAAGCTGGTTTTTATCCAGATGTGTTAAAGATGGACTAAAGCAGGACCTTAGTGTCACAGGACTCACTACTTTGCAAAAGAGACAGGGTTTTTTAAAGCCTCGCTTGTAGAAAGTAGGGGAACCCTAGCTGGAACTTAGATTTCCTTTTCAAAAGCAAAAGTTTAGAAACTGTATATATGTACATGTTCTCTCCTCTTTCTTTGTATGCCATGTTGCAAATTAGGTGATAAATGTTGCCAGGAGGGGAAGAGGAGGAGAGTCCTAGCAATGCATCAGTTGATACTAGGCTGTCTTAGGTTTTTGTTTTTAAGAAGAAGGAAAAGCATAAAAATGACCTTGGTCAACTCGCCTCAATTCCAGTTGTAATTCTACTTTCATCCCCTTTCTCTTAAGCATTGTATGAAGTGGTATATGGATATGTTAGAGGCAGGAATGGTTTGCAAGGATACAAATGTATGGAATGATATAGTGAATGGAATTAGCCTAAACTAACATGAAGGTTATGCATGAATGTATACACTCGTTTTTCATTTATTTCTCATCAATGATGCCTTTCCTTCCTTGACATGTAGGCAAAACATTCAGCTTAATCTATCTCTTTGCCTTCATTGAATCTTTCTTCCCTTTGAAGAAATGACTGAAACGCTTTTCTCCAAGTTGATTGCATATATCATAACAAGGTTCAAAAGAAACATATTGTCCATGGTCTTTGATAACAAAACACCTTTTTTGGTTTATACTGATGGACTATTCATGGGTTTCCCCCTTATGACTAATGCAAAAGAACCTGTTTCCAAGAAATAAATTAATGCCATGAAGTAATCTGCTGACTTTGTGGGTGAGATATGAAAAAAGACATTGTAGTTTTTCTTTGAAAAGTGTAGCAACACTTTCAGAAATGCATTTCTTGGTGGCCTGACTACAATGTCACAGAAAAGAATTCAGGCAATTACAACCCATCCTTGAGGGACTAAAGTACTACCTTTGATCCAAAAATTAAACCTGTGTCATGTTTCAAAAAGATGCAAAAGAAATTAAAGTAGTTAAATGATACCTGTGGTGATTTATAAACTGGTCAGTAGCAACAATTGTCATTTATCTGTTTAAAATAATCCATGTTACAGATAATCCTCGACTTAAAACCACTCATTTAGTGATCTTTTGAAGTTACAACTTTGAAAAAGTGACTTACGGTCATTTTTCATACGTAACGGCCATTGCAGCATCCTCATGGTTACATGATCAAAATGTCAATTGGTTCATATTTATGACGGTCGTAGTGCCCTGGGTCAGGTGATTTACCTTTTGCAATCTTCTGATGAGCAAAGTTAATCAGGATGCCAGATTCACTTAACAACCCTGTTACTAAATTAACAACTGCAGTGATTCATTTAACAACTGGCAAGAAAGGTTCCAAAATTGGGCAAAACTCACCTAACAGTTGTGTCGTTTGACAGCAAAGATGTTGGGTTCAATTGTGGTTGTAAGTCAAGGACTACCTATATCTCCCATATTTTGCTCTCCTTGTGCTTCATTGCTTCATTGTCTGTATGATCAGCCCAGCAAAATGGAGGAGATAAAGTATGGAGAACGATTTACTTGGCAAATTCCATAGATAGATACCATATTTGGGGAAATATGGTATCTCTGTTGAGATGAAAAGCTAGGAAGCAACACACAGCAATGAAGTTTTCATTTAAAATTCTAAACTTTTTTTTCCCCCTATATGCCCACTGGGCAAAACCTGTGCTCCTTCTAGTAGAAGTTGCTCCATTAACAGCATTGAATTTTTCCACTTTATGCATGTTTGTATCTGTGCTAAAAGTGAGTTAAAGTTCAAGTTCCATTGGCATTTCATACATGCTTTAAAGCTACCAGGGTTTTTTTTTTTATTTGATTTATATGCCGCCCTTCTCCGGAGACTCAGGGCGGCTTACAGTGCATTAAGCAATAGCCTTCATATTTTTGTATATATTTATACAAAGTCAGCTTATTGCCCCCACAAACTGGGTCCTCAATTTACCCACCTTAGAAAGGATGGAAGGCTGAGTCGACCTTGAGCCTGGCTAGGATTGAACTCGCAGAATTACAGGCAGCTGGATGTTAATTGTTGCCTTTAGTAGGAGGCATTAGCCCCCTACGCTACTCAGACTCCTTTAAAAGAACATTGCATTTAAAGGCTATAGGAAATCAATGTAGCTGCACTGGGAAGCATGTGTGTAGACTAAATTCTGTTCAACTGCTCCCTGAATCCAGTATTTTCACTGTGTTAACATTAAATCTGTTTCCACAGAGGTTGCCTGTTTGAGAAACAAAGTTTGTTCTGATTACTTCCAAATCTACAAAGGATGATTATTTTCCTGTAACAGTGTTTTCCCCCCACTCTTAATTACCTTGTGGTGATCATTAGACAGGCAGCATTTAAATGGAGTTGATGATTTCGTGTTATAGAGATACTTTTGCATAACCAATTAAAGCCCCAAGAGTTTTGAGGACTTTGATTTTTCTGCAATATGAGCAAAGTGCACTTTCAGGGAAAGTGTATCCACTATGAATTAGGGAGGGCCAGTACCAGCATGGAGACGGATGTTTTCTACAGTATGATGGTCATGTATAGTGTAACAGCCAACTTGTAAATGATCCTTTTAGTGAAATAGTTACTTGATAAAAGAAACCTTAACAGACTGTAGCTAAAAATAGCCTTCCATGCTGACCTCTGGTTAAATGAATGAGAACAGAATGTGCTTCAAGGACCTGTAGGCCAAATTACTAAAAAGGTTGTGATCTGTACAGGACTTCTACAGCACTAGCTGTTTTTCTTTTTCCTGGAAACAAGTATTGTGATTCATAAAAAATAAAAAATAGAATGGCCTTGCCACCTTTCCATCAGTTGGATGATTCTGTAGCTTTTGAGATGCTATTGCCAACTGCTCTGTTTGTAGAACAGATAGTGCTGTACCTGTGACCATAATGAACCCTGCCCATTGCAATAGCATGTCCTAATGGCTGTTAAGCCTTTCTTAACCATCTCCATTCCCTGCTGTCCCTGATGCAGTCATTAAGCGGAGCATGAGTGCCTCAGATAGGAAAGAACCTGGGAGTCATAGCGAAGACCCAGGCCTGCCTGTCCTGGGTCTCCTAAAGCCTCACCCATCCCCAGAGACACACCATGCTCTATTTTCCAAAATCCCTACAACCCTTGAGCTTTCTTCTTTCTCCCTTCACCCCCAAATCAGGTCCCTGCAGGGCTTGGACTTCCTCCACATCCCCTTTATTTCATACTGATCTTTTGAAGATCTCTAGAGTTATGGACATCACGTTGGGGAAGGAAGGCAAGCCGCATCATCCCTCACTGTCCCTGGGCTGTGGGAGCCACCTTATTTCAGTATGGCCACAATTGTGGTTACTTGGAAAATGGCAGCTGTTTCTGGGATTGTGCTATGTGGCCAAACAACAAACCAGCTGGCTAAGGTTCCCTAACCCAAGCTCCAGACATCTTAGAAAGGTAAGTGACCGCAGGATGCCACAACCAGTTGTAAATGCAAGCCAGTTGTCCATTGCCTGAATTGAAATCAGATGACTATGGGAGGCATTAGACCTCCTTCTCACTGCTAGCCTCAGAAGTTACTCCTAAAAATTGGAGGCTCTTCTGAAGAAGAACCAATCATGTCATAACATAATACAAGTGAAATAGAAAGGTGACAAAATAGCAACAAATGTACATTCTGCAGAGCATCTGAGACTTTGTTTTTATTTTTGTTGCAATAATTCTTGCGATAACCCTTACCTTCTTATCATACATACAGTACCTGCACAGCTTTGCATGACTGGAAACTCAATTTTTCTGAAGGTAGCTTGTACGAATTATTGTAGAACATTCAGTATGGTGATAACTATATGACTGTGACAAATCACATTCCCATGGCTGTTGCTGATTACTGGACTTATCTGATTTAAATCAAGACTACTGTATCTTCACAAAATAGATATAGCTCTTGACTGTTTCTGAGAAAGTACAATAAGTATCTGAACATAAAAATAAAATATAAATAAAAAATATAAAAATGAATATAAAATAAAATAATTTGTATTTTTATTTAGAGCTCAGCGTGGCATATGTAGTACTTTCTTCCAGGGGTGGGTTCTACTTAACTTTACTACCGGTTTGCAATGGGATTGCACTCGCTCGCTCGCTTCACTTTGCATGCACAGATTGCTTCTGATGACATCAGGCTCAGTGGGCGGAGCCTCCCACCGGTTTTACTACCAGTTCTATATAACCGGTCCAAACTGGGGGCAACCCACCACTGCTTTCTTCCCCCCCCAACAACTACCCTGCAGAGAGAGTTGGGCTGCGAGAGAGTAACGGTCCACCCAGGGAGCTTATGTAGTAGAAGGTAAATTAGAAACTGGGTCTCCCCAGTCCAGTCCAGCACTTGAACTACTACAACTCACCGCTTCTTGCTTAATTCCATACTTCTACTGGCTTTCAAGCTTATTTTATTAACCTCTTAAACTATTCACCAAGAGAAGAAACAGTTATGTTTTTTAGGATTCTGATATCTATCTTAGAGCTGATTTAGTGTAGTGGTTAAAGCAGCAGGATGCAAACAAGACTATGAATTGTAGTTTTGGGCCAGTCTCTCACTCTTAGCCCTAGAAAGCAATCAAGGGCAAACCACTTCTGAAAATCTTGCTTTAAAAAACTGCAAGGACTAGTTCAGGCAGTCACCAAAAATTAAAAACTGTTTTAAAGGCTAAAAAAAACCAAAAAAAAACCCACCCCTCATTGCAACATATTTCTTCAAATTTGACCAAAGGCAGTTTCCATTAAAGCTTCTGTACAGGGTAGTTAAGAATAAGGTTTATGTGCATTGTTTTGCTCTTTGCATGTTTCATGATGGGAAGAGCTATTCCATTTTTTTTCATATACCAGAAGGTCCTACTAAAAGCAGGGAGTTTAACAAGCAGGGGCTTTAACTCTGTGGTGCCACTAGTGCTGTGCAGTTGAAAAAGTTTGGCCTCTGCCACCCTGTCCACTGTTAAGCCAAAAAAGCCACTTCATTCACCAAGTAGAGTCTTGTATTGTATAAGAGTGAAATCACATTCAAGTTATTACTTCTGCCCCCTGGAATGAGGGGGAGTTGACCAGAGCTGCTTTTGGTCTATTCAGCACATTTGTGAGAATTACCAAAGGAGTCTCAGGAATGGAGGATGTAAGAGGCCCATGCCCTGTGTCCCCTGCTCTGCTCAGTGAACAAGCCATCCTCTTGTGGGGAGAGGTGGTGGTGGGGGACAAGCTGGCCATACTTCTTAGCCAAGCTGCCCAAGTGCCATTCCTTCAGCTGGTGGATCGCTTATTGTTGCTTTGCCTAGAAAGGGAAACACTGCAGATTCCTCCACTTTGCTGACACCTTGTGCAGTATCCTACTTTAACAACTGAATGCTACATGCTACATTCCTGGGATTACCATTTGTGGGATTCTGCACACTTGTAAGATTCAGCCGCCACCCAGACCCAAGTCATTTCCCAGCACTTAGCATTTAGATCTGGAGAAACGAAGCTCAAAAATATGAAGCTTTGCCTTGATTCTCTATCACTGTAGTGATTGGTGGATGTTTTCTCACAGTTTTGGAGTTGGGTGGCAGACAGCCAGTGTGTTAAACCAATAGTTTTGTTTAACATGCCCTGGAGGTATTTAATCAGGACAGTATCATTCAGCAGTGAGTAGGAACAGAGAGAGTGTGGGATTTGTAATGGGGACAATACATTCACGCCACTATGGTGTTTCTGCTGACTCAAGAACGGGTGAGGAGTCTTTCACTCAGCAGTGGGGAAAGGCCCTTAGACAGGATATTACAATAAGAGAGGAGGCATCTCAAAAAAAAGAACCAATAGTTTCATGGGACTTTAGAGTAGATTAAGAATAAGTACTGTACAGTAATGCCTCCTTTGATTTCAACTTCTCGGTCAGAACATTTTATAAAGTTACAACTTTGCTGAATTGAAAAACTTCACTATAAGAATATATAGATAGTCCTTGACTTACAACCACAATTAAGCCCAAGGTTTCTGTTGCTAAACAAGACAGTTGTTAAGCATGTTTTGCCCTATTTCATGGCCTTTCTTGCCACAGTTGTTATGTGAATCTCTGAGTTGTTAAGTAATAATCAAATGAATTTGACTTCCCCATTGACTTTGCTTTTCAGAAGGCCGCAAAAGGTGATCACATGACCCTGGGATAGTGCAACTGTCATAAGTACATGCCAGTTTCCAAACATCCGATCATGTGACCGTGAGAATGCTGCAGTAGTCATAGGTGTAAAAAAAAGGCAATAAGTAGCTTTTTCAAGTTGTAACTTCAAATGGTCACTACACAAATAGTTGTAAATCGAGGACTACTTGTTAATACATACGTTCAGTATTTAGGGATGTATACAAAGTATTTTCTAAAAACTGAAGGTATCCTTTATTTGAGAATGGATAAATATAGCATAAATAATCTAATCAGAATGGTGTTTTTTCAGACTAATCTGTGATCATTTTTGTTGTACAAATGTAGAGATGTTTATGTTGCAAAATTCTGATATCTCTCAATCTACTCCAAGCTGTTCAGTTTCAGTTTCTTATCTTTTACACTCTTAAACACATGATAAGTGTACAGGCAAACAACAAATTATGGTGGCAGGCAAGAAAATAATAGTCTGAAGGCCATTTGAAAGATTTATTTTTCTGCAGTGTCATCCGAAATATTGGTAAAGTTTCCAATTACTCTCAGCAAGATTTACTACCCCTGTAACTTCTACTTATTGCAATATGATCTAATGAAGGCCCCATGTCATGCACCAGAATCCTTGTGCATTTAGATTGTGATTAATCCATAAGGGGGCAGGAAATTACCGTAGAGATTTAAGAAAGCATCATACAGTGAGCACCAGGAGAATCACTTTAGCCACAGGATGCAAGATTAGACGAGAGAGAAAGAATGGGCCACCTGCTTGCTTCCTATAACTACTGAGCCCCTTTCTATAGCCCTAGAAATCATGCTGTTCAAAATCAGTGGCACTGAGAAATAGGTGCAGTTTGACATAAACAATTGGTTTGATCATCTGCTTATTTTTAGCAAACCATATTGTACCATGGATTCCTGCTCTTGGAAAAGAAAAAAAAATCTCTCTTTGTGGCTGATGAATGGGAACAAAATTCTTGCATGGTGTTCTGACAGTGGCCCTGTCACAGATACATCTTCAGACATGGGGAATTGTTGGAAATTCCTCATGAGTCCAAATACTTGTTGCCTTATAAAGCAAGAGAAACTAGTGCCCTCACTGCATTGGAAAAGCTGCACAGAGCTTCTGAATTTTGGCTGCTCTGCTCTTCTCTCCCTCCCTCCCCCAGGTTGCTGCAAATTCCCTAAAAATGCTACTGATTTCAGTAAAATACTTTAGTGAGCCTCTTATTTTGGCAGGAAGTAGGAAAAATATATCCCTTTGCACTATTTTTCTTAGAAGAAGCCCACTGTTCTCCTTGCAACTTTGCAACTTACATATGGTTTATATCAAGCTGCTGGCAATGTTCTGAACTGGGAAGCCACCAGATTCTGCTTAAATGATGGTGAAATCATTCTTAAATGAAATCTTGTAAGAACCTTCCTGCAAAAATTGCAACATCAAGAAGCATTTTCTTGGCAAATAATTATTTGCATTTGTGGAGGCTGCCTGGCCAAAACAGATTTGGAACAATGGAACATGCACATTTTAAAATAGGAGGAGAATCTGTTTATATTAATAGTATCATATGGGAAGGGGGAAAGCATTAATCATTTATAAGAATCCCAGATACAAATGAAGAATTTAATCCTTTCCTCTTTCTCTTAAAGAAAATCCTTCATCAGTATTCATATCAAGTATTCATATCAAGAAGTCCACACTGAGCACAGGGCTAAATTTATCTTCCGTCTCTGCTGTAAGCAAAACCCTGATCAGTTCCTTCATATTATCAAATATCAGTGTTAATGTCATATATAGTTTTGGCTGTAATATTTCTCTCCAAATGATGTTAATGCATTGGGTTTAAATTTATATGAAATTGGGTCCTTAGATTAGGTTAGTATTAGATCCCACCATTCCCATTTTCATGGTTAACATAGGATAAGAACACAGGATCCTAACATAGGATAAGATTGAATCCAGAGGGTGTTCACTCCTGCAACCATTTTGGAAAGGGCCTAGTTGAGTATGTTTCTATGCAGTTACTACTGGTTCTTTCTTTCCAATAAGTTACAGAATAATTCTGACTGACTTTATTATTTATTAACTTCAGAACACAGGCCTCATTGCCTACAATTAAGATGTTAGGACACGAAGATGTTAGCTTGGGGAAATGAATATCACATCTGTCTTACAACTTTTCCTTTTTCATGCAGAAACCTACTAGTATCTCCACCTTTTCGTTTCACTTCATTCATTAGGCCAGTTCTATGTACAGTAAATATTCAGAGGGTTTCTTCCTATGGCGTGAAGCATTCCTCTATCCATTATGGTCTATAGACAGACAGACAACATGATACATACAATTCTTTGAGAGGACAGTATATTTAAATATACATAGAATAGTCTTTGAGCTTCCTTCCTTGAATGAAAAACAACCACAAGTATTAAAATAATTACCACTGTGTTATAACAATAAAACTACGGCTAAACCTCAACTTACGACCACAATTAATTTGACGTGAAGCCAATGTGCAAGAAATGCTATAAGAAGTTCCCTTTGGAGCTAAAGTAAAGGCTGAAGAAGTTGTCTGAGCTGACCTCCAAGAAACACAACCCAAAACTCTGGTTCTGAATTCTGCTTAAACAGGCCTCTGCCTTCTTCACACTGCACTCTTCTTCCACAGTGGAGATCACCCAAGAATGGTTAAAGGGCCCAAGACACACAAAACCTCACCAGTTACATTTTGTAATCTGAATGTTTTCTGCTCAGGTATATTGCACACAGTCTGGCCTTTGGGGGTGGGGGGGAAGCTGTGGATATACATGAAGATGCACTATTTTCCTTTTGTTATAAATGTGTTTTGTGATTTTTTTTCATCTTTCAGTATTAAAAGCCAGATTTATACTAAAACAAAAAACAAAAAAACTTACAACCACAATTGAGCCCAAAATTTATGTTGCTAAGTGAAAAAATTGTTAACTGAGTTTTGCCCCATTTTAGGACTTTTCTTGCCATCATTGTTAAGTGAATCACTGCAGTTGTTAAATTAGTAACACAGTTGTTAAGTGAATCTGGCTTCCCCATTGATTCTGCTTGTCAGAAGGTTGCACACTGCAACTGTCATAAATATGAAGCAGTTGCCAAGCATCTGAATTTTGATTATGTGATCATGGGGATGCTTGAACGGTCATAAGTGTGAAAAATTTTCAAATTGTGAAAAAATTGATTTTCATTGATTTTCAAATCAATTTTTCATTGATTTTCAAATCAATTTTTTTCAGTGCCGTTGTAACTGAATGGTCACTAAGCATACTGTCATAAGTTGAGGACTAGCTGTACTAATTAAATTTTAAAATGCCACAGTATTTAGGGCCTATATAGGGTCACAATCCTGCTCTGTGGGGTTCTTTAGAACAGCTGTGAATCTGTTCCATTGATGTAATTCAAAGATATTCCCTAATACTGCCAACTCTTTTTTGGTAAGCTAAAGATAGAAATGCCCATTAACAATCCATATTGCACGGATTGGCTTTGCTTTCATGTATATATCTTATTGTGTTCCTCCTGCCCAGTGCTTCTGACAGAGTGGGAGATGAAGTATATGCAATAAACAATATAATCTTTTTTCATTTCTTGACTTCTGATGATTACACCGTTTCCATTCTCTAGACAAATGGAAGCAAGTGGTTTTTGTTACAGTGAAAATACTGGATAGAGAAAGAAGGATAGAGTTCTCCAGAAATGCAAATCCAAATAAAGTATATTCTAACTCATAATCTAAGCACGAACAATCTAAGCATTTGGCAGTTGAATTTATGTGTGTTCAGTAAAGGATTGTTATTATCTACAATAAATTAAATATGACCTCAAATCAAGCTCTGGTCCTAGTGACTAAATGGAGGCAATCAGGATTTGTTCTTGGCAATAATATGAAAAAGTGTGTATATCTGGTGGTGATGGGGGGTATTATCTTTGTTTGAAATAATGTTTGACTTAGTTTAGGTTTCACCTCTGAAACCCTGTCATGACCTAATACTGCTTAGCTTCCGAGTCTAGACAAATTGCTGAAACTTTCCTGTATAAATTAGTGTGAACGTGTCCCAAAGGTGCTTTTTCAGGAGACAACTGGACTTTCTTGTTTTTTCTTTGAAGATGTTTCACTTCTCATCCAAGAAGCTTCTTCAGCTTTGACTGCTAAAGCACCTTTCAGACAACCGTGACCTGAATGCCTGAGAATTGCCATAGACTTTTAGTGTGAACATGCTTTCATAATTTGTTACTTTTGTTTTTAAGTATATTATAGTACTGTATATTAACTGTATAGTATATTAACTGGTAGTTGTCAGTGGTTTATATCCTCAGTTAAATTTTAGCAACTCTTTTACTGTCATAAAATTCTAGACAAAGAGAGTACGGAGGGATAGTGCTCACAATAAGTATTCATAAAAATACTGTAAAGAGAATGTGATACATTAATAGGGAACAAATGCTGTACAGTACATGGGAAAATATTTCTGCTGCCTTTGCCTGTCATTGTGCAAATGTATTCTCTAGAAAGTTCTCAGAATTTTTTATCTGATAATTACTCCACAAAATCATTATAGAAGAATTGTATGATGTAGCTTCCTTTCTGGAAAATCATGCAATGATTGCATGAGAATAAACTGAGAAAAAATGCACACCCAGCATGCCATATTCCATGTCTGGGTGTTTCCTTAAGACTCAGTTATATTCTTATGGAAGAGATAGTGAGGAAATGCAAAGCACTTGTGGGCCTCACAGAGCATCACCAAATTGCTCTAACTTCTTATGCAATGTAGTCATATCTGCAGAGAGCAGCAACTGCCTAACAAGCTACAGGTGTCATGAAAGCCAACCTCAGAGTTAGAAGATGGGGGCCTTCTAATCCCGGTGCCTAACTGTAATAGTATCTGCATTAATCTGAAAGCATTTCCATTTCAATCTTTCTCAACAAAGCACTTCATGGGAAATTGCAGTGATTCATTTCCTACACTTGGTATTAGCACATAAGCTTTTGCAACTTTCCAGCATTGTCCACAATATTTATCTATTTTTACAAATTTTAAAATATGACTTTTTCCGAGGAAATAACATCACCCTCCCTAAAAGTAAAGGGGTGTGTTTGGGTGTGCGCGTGTTTGATGGTATAAAAAAGTAAAAAAAAAAAAGTCCTGTTACTCTGATAAAATGTGCCCCATTGGCCAACTATGTCTGGGAAGAGATGCTTTGGCATTATTTAAAATAGACTTAAAAGTGTTAATTTATTCTTATAGATCAGGGCTGTCAAACTCCTGGCCCGCGGGCCAGATGTGTCACACGTTGGCCACGCCCACCTCTGTTTTAGCGAAAGGGGACGACGTCCTGATACGTCATGTGATGCCGTTGTGACGACATGAGTTTGACACCCCTGCTATAGATGTTGAGAGAGAGCTGAAGTGTTCATTATAGTTATTGGAGCCTTGGGACCAACTCAGAAGGCGTTAGCTTCATTTAAGCTTCATATATTTGACCAAAGGCCTTAGGGATACATCAATAAATGCTAGCTGATGAGCAATTTAATTTTGATCTTTCATGGATCAATTTATTTGATTTTGCAGAATACGTAATATAAGTTCTTCTGTTACGATCCTCATAAGGTACACATTGCTTCATTCTTTGGTAAGGGCAGGGTGGACTGAATTCCCCAAAAAGAATAAAGAATAAAAAGATGGAACTATAAATTGGTTCCACATCACTCCTCCAGCTGAATCAAAATACCAAACCCTTTTTTTCTTTAGTTTGATGAAAGTAGGAATATTGAAGCAAGGGACAAAGGTTTGCTAATTTATTTTATCTCTTAGCCTTAATCAGTCATAATAGATATTCAAGCAAACCTACTATTCAACCTTTAAAAAATCCAATATTTATCAATGTTATACACAGCAAATTCAGTGCCTTGGGTTTAAAACAGCATTTAAAATAAGCATAGGTACATATGTCACATACTCCATCATTTGATTTAATACTTCCTCTGCCTGTCTCTGCAAACTTTTTATTTCTCCTAACACAAGTCTTCGTGTTTCTTTTCTAACTAGCCCAGTAACTGGATTTGTGCAGCCATGCACATGTGCACCTTATGTTTAGTGCATCTACATATTTAAGAAAAATAGGATGCACCATTTTATATTTTAAGCCTTTTTTAAAGATTACAAATCTGTGGAAACTCCCAAGGTCAAGATGACTTTTCTCAGCTGCCCCAGGGATGCAGTGGCATAAACTCTGGTTTCACATCTCATTAAGTCATGACGTTATTTGTTTATCTTTGACATAAAGTAGTAGATTGGCTGGATTCACACAACAAATTAAATCTGTAATTTAACTATGATTTGTGACTACAGTTTATCCAGCAAACTATTTTGAACAAAAGAAAAATATGCTTAGTGTGAAGGTTGAATCCCTCCCAAAGTAGCATAGTTTTAGCAGAGAAACAAAACAGAAACTATTCCGCCCAATCTAGAACTCCAATTGAAGCAGGAGAATTTGCGATACAGTTATTCTTCCAGAACACATGTCCCAAAATCATTAATTCTAATGTTCTTTTTTTTTTACTTTGCATTTTTTGCATTCTGATTCTAGCTTCAAATTTGAGTTAATCATAAATAACAGGTTTTTGGTTGTTTTTTTTTTTTTTTTTACAGATCTGGATTTCCTACTTTCCAGTCAACAAAACTGATTCTTAGGAAGTTCAGTAGTTGAGTAACACTCTAAATATAAATATGTCTACTGGAATTGCTGTTACTTTTTAGCAGTTAAGAGAGTCCTTCCCACCCCCCACTCCCCAATAAATTTTAAAAGCAATTCTGGTGCTTATTATGCCAATGTCTTAGTTGATTGATTTTGAAGATAAGTCTCTAAAAAAAAATGTTTGTATAGTAATATCACTCCATCCCGGGACAAAAAAAGTTGGTATTCAGACCACCTCATAGTCTGGAAAGACACAGTTAGATACTACCCTAATCTATAGATCACTTTCAAGAATGTACAGAGTTGTGCAACTTTTGTATTGGAAAAACACTAGCGGCTAACTAACCCTCAGCCGACGTAGCTGCAGGCTGCAGGATGCTTGCATCACCCAGTTATGCCACAGCAACAGATGACCTGGCTTCTATTTTTTTCTTGCCAGACCTCTCATTCCAAACTCCACCTTAACCATAAAATGTTCTTTTTGTCCAGTGTCTGAAAAAACAACAACAACCAACAGCCCTTGGTCATAAAATGAATGTTTCCCATATGATTTGCTAATGTTCGGGTGCTTTTTTTCCAAAGGTTACCAGTGTTTCAACAAATGAAACTTTTATCAGCTAGGATTTCTTTTTCCAGGGTGTTAGTAATTTGTAACAGGTTTTTTTTTTTTTTAAAGAAAAGCTTTCCAAAATACCGGTAACTTTTTGACAAGGACTGGTAGTGCAAAAACAATGGGGGGGGGGGGGGGGGAGAAATCCCGTAGTGCGTATTTGATATACAGGTAGTCCTTGACTCATGACCTTGAGCCCAAAATTTATGTTGCTAAGTGAGACATTTGTTAAGTGAGTTTTGCCCAATTTTACAACCTTTCTTGCCACATTTGTTAAGTGAATCACTGCGGTTGTTCAGTTAGTAACACGGTTGTTAAGTGAATCTGGCTTCGCCATTGACCTTGCTTGTCAGAAAGTCGCAAAGTATGGTCACATGCCCCTGGGACACTGTGACAGTCATAAATATGAACCAGTTGCCAGGCAGACAAATTTTGATCATGTGACCATAGGGAGACTGCAGTGGTCATGTGAAAAATGGTCATAAGTCACTTTTTTCAGTGCCTTTGTAACTTTGAATGGTCACTAAACGAAGTGTGGTAAGTCAAGCATTACCTGCACAAAGGCCTTTCTGTTCTGCTTGTACTTTATTGTTTGCAGTATTGAACAGTTGTGAAAGCAACAACATAAACATTACAGTAGTAACCCCTGAACAGACTCAGTAGAGAGCAAAATTCACCGAACATAATATTTTGGAGTAAATATACGTAGGATTCCCCTGTATAAATCGCTCAGATTTGGGAGGGCCTGGACTCTGACTGGGCAGGGTCCGTTGAGTTGATGGGGACTGGTCTTGAGCATGTTATCTGGGATGAGTTTGAGCTTGTGACTCCTGATGATATGGACCAGATTGTGGGTAGATTGAGCACCGCCACGTGTCTGCTGGACCCATGTCCCTCCTGGTTGGTCTCGACCTCCCGAGAGGTTACACGAGGCTGGCTCCAGGCAGTAACTAATGCCTCTTTGAGACAGGGAATCTTCCCCTCTGCTTTGAAGGAGGCGATGGTGAGACCCCTACTCAAGAAGCCTGCCTTGGATCCGGCTGTCTTTAAGAACTATCGTCCAGTTTCTAACCTTCACCTTATGGCGAAGGCAGTTGAAAGCGCGGTGGTGCGTCAGCCCCTACAATTCCTGGATGAAGCGGATTACCTGGACCCGTTTCAGTCCAGCTTCAGGCCCGGTCACAGCACGGAAACTGCATTGGTCGTGTTGATAGACAATCTCTGGCGTGCCCGGGATAGGGGTTACTCCTCTGTCCTGGTCTTACTTGACCTCTCAGCGGCTTTTGGTATTACCATCGACCATGGTATTTTACTGCGACGGCTAAGGGGGTTGGGAGTGGGAGGCACTGTTTTTCAGTGATTCTCCTCCCACCTCTCAGGTCGTATGCAGTTTGTGCTTGCAGGGGAGCAGAGGTCGACCCCTAGGCCCCTACCTTGTGGTGTGCCGCAGGGGTTGACTCTCTCGCCTCTCCTGTTCAACATATACATGAAGCCACTGGGTGAGATCATTTGGGGATTTGGGGTGCGGTATCATCAATATGCTGATGATACCCAACTTTTCATCTCCACCCTGCATCACTTCAACAATGCCCTTGGTGTGATGTCCCGGTGCTTGGAGGCCGTACGGGTCTGGATGGGGACGAACAGACTCAACCCCGATGAGACCGAGTGGCTGTGGTTACTGGCACCCCGCTTTGTCTACTACGTTCCATTGCTATCCCTAGGGGGAGAGGTGTTGACCTCCTCAGAGAAGGTCGCAATTTGGCTTAGTTTGGAAGATCATCTGACTGCCATAGCCAGGGGGACCTTTGTCCAGGTGCATCTGGTTCGCCAATTGTGCCCCTTTCTGGATCAAGATGCCTTACTCACAGTTGCTCATGCCCTCATCACCTCTCGTTTGGATTACTGCAATGCACTTTACATGGGGCTGCCCTTGAGGAACACTCAGAGGCTTCAATGGGTGCAGAATGCGGCCGCGCGAGTTGTCATGGAGGTGCCGTGGTACTCCCATGTTACACCACTCCTTTGCGGTCTGCATTGGCTCCCAGTTATCTTCTGAGTGCAATTCAAGGTGCTGGTGATCACATTTAAAGCCCTACATGGCCTAGGACCGGAGTCCTTGCGAGACCACCTCCTGCCACCAGTGGCCTCCCATCGCCCCTTTCGCTCCCACAGAATTGGCCTCCTCAGGGTACCTTCGGCTAGACAATGTCGACTGGTGACCCTTAGGGGAAGAGCCTTCTCTGTGGGAGCCCCTACCCTCTGGAATATGTTACCCCTGGAGCTCCGGATAATCCCTGACCTCCGAACCCTCCGCTGAGCCTTGAAGACCTGGCTCTTCCAAGGGTGGGCCTGGGTTGATTCTATACTGATTTTGTAGCTTTTTATATTCTTAAATCTTAAATTTAATATTCTTAAATCTTAAATCTTAAAATTTGAATTGGTTCCCATGTTTAACTTTATTTATTGGATACTCTGTTTTAATTTGTCTTTTAACTTTTGTATTTTCTGTTTCTTATTATTGTGAGCCGCCCTGAGTCATTCGGGAGAAGGGCGGCATATAAATCCAATCAATCAATCAATAAATCAATCAATTATTAATAAATAAATAAATATAATAAATGTTGAATATTCACTAAACATTAATCTTCAGTACAATTGAAATTTCCTGTGTTAAATATTTGGGAAAAATTAGGTCTTGGATTCTTCTTCTTCCCTTAATGAATTGGCATACGGTAGGGCAGTGATGGCTAACCTTTTTGCCATCGCGTGCCAAAAGCGGGGGGAGCGTGTTGGGATCACACGCACATGTGCCCACATCCATAATTTTATGCACCCCGTGCTCCCCCCGCTTTTGGCACGTGATGGCACGGTGGGCCTGGTAGGCCCATTTTTTGCTCTCCCCAGGCTCCAGAGCCTTTCTAGGAGCCTGGGGAGGGCAAAAACGGCCTTCCCTACTCCTCCGGAGGCCGGAAACTGTGTGTTTCCTGACTTCTGGTGGGCCCAGAAGGCCCGAAAATCAGCTGGCTGGCACATGCATGTGTGCCAGAGCTGAGCTCGCATGCCCACTGATATGGCTCCACGTGCCACCTGTGGCACCCGTGCCATAGGTTCGCCATCACGGCGGTAGGGTAATGCCAGCACGAGGAAGGTCTATATATTTAACAATCAAAGTTTTCTGAGAATAGAATATTTGAAGAATGTAGGGCTTCCACACCAGATTTTTAAAACTACATTTCTCAGGTGTGACAATAGATACTGAATTCTTACCCAGGGATATCATCAGGCATTATTACTGCTCCAAGTGTATTTCTTTCATGATGGGGGCTAAAAATAGTTTTTTTCTTCATCAGGTAGTGATTTCTTAACCATCCCTCTTATCAGTCAAGAAATATTGGGTATAAGCAAGTGGTAATCAAAGCGAAACATTTCTTAAAATTACAATTAAACTGCAACTAGGAAGCTGATCTGTGTTGGCAGGCATCTGTTTTTCCTAGGATAGGGACTGTGTGCTCCATTTCCCTACTCCATGACACCAAAACATCTGCAAAAGAAATGTTGTGGTCCTCCTCCAGTTTCTGCTGGGATGCTGTAGTCCATAAGGCTTGCTAGAATGCTGCTTTCCCAGGATCCGTAGCACAGAACTGTTGCCAAGAGGAAGAGAAAACTGTTGAGAATTCCTAATGCATTTATTCATAGTATCCCAAACCAGTCTTCCCTTGCAACCAACTCCATAGAAGTCCCTACATGGCAACAAAATGCATGTAGAATGTGGGAAAGGTGCAGGCTTCCAGAATAATATTTTCTCCTCTTTGGCTAGAAGGCAAATCGATGTTTGTTAGCCCTCAGGCAATATCCTCTGCAAATGGCACATAGAAATGTAATAAGAAAATAAGTAAATAAATCAGCGTGAATCAGAAAAAGTAAACATTAGCTGTCTTTCCCCCCTCATATATAGCACTTCCCCATGATCTGATTGTATTTGTCTAAACTCAAACTTCAAAGTGCACTTGCTATAATTTACCTTATAGAGAACAATGGGTATTTCGTGGAAAGCAAGAGAATGCTAAGAGGAGCTTTACACACAGTGGACAGACTTTCTTTCTTTTAAACTTTTCAATTCCATTGTTATTTTTTTAAAAAAAATCAAAGTGATTTTACTATCTGACAGATTTTAGGAGGCATATAGAAAAATATTCGAGTTGGAAAGAAATTGTGACGGTAGGGAATAGCCATCCGGATGTGGCATTGATTTCTCAGGCAGCTAATGCTTCACAGTCACTTCCTTTAGAAATGTTCGATGCACACGACAATATTGTGCAAGTTTCCTGTAAATAATATTGTCTGATTCAGAGAAAAAGTCTCTAAGAAGCTTCTTGGTAAACAGCCTGCTGACTAGAGAGCAGGTTGGTCTTTTAGTTCCCTGCAATATGAAATAAATTCTAACTCAAGGAGCCAGACTAATGCCCTTTCACCCAGTGCTCTTTCTCTTGTATACACATTACTACCCTAAGAGTACAAGATGTATGGATCTCCGATCTAGAACTTACTGGACTTCTTTTGATGGTGCCATAAACTGGAAGAGAGAAGATAAGATGTGATAAGGATGGCATTGAAATAGGCTTTACACAAGAGTGCCAACAAAGCAATTTCTCTATCCATTGTTTTATGAGCCTGTGTGCTGATTCTGGAGGATAGCAGGGAAGGAGAGAAGACCAGACAGGAGAAAAAATAGCCCTGGTGACCTCTGCAGATTGAATCTAAGGGCCTCCTTTATCTAACAACCTCCGTTTCCACATTTCAAACATCCAGTTACAGCGGTTCTAAAAAAAAGCTCATGCTAATTTAAACTAAACCGCCATTGTTTTGAAATGAACCTGAAGCAGTGGGTTCTGAAATAAGAATGTCACTTGGGCTCCGTTAGATCAAATCAAAGGTTCTTTCCCCATAGGGAAAAGGGAACCATAGGGGCCAACCAAAAAAGAACACAAGAGTAATTGCCCTCTCTAATTCACATCCCAGCAACTGCCCCTGATGCTGGACAGTATAACTATGAAAGCTCAAGATGTTGAAATTTATTTATTGTTTGCTTGCTTTTATGCCATTGAGAAATTTGGGATTGGGGCTCCATAAAAGGTTAGTTAAGCAAGTAAACAAATAACACCTGGTCCTTTATGATAGTATACCATTCTTTATAGCAGTGATTCTCAAAGTTTCCCCCAGAATTTTTTCAGAGGGTCTACAAAGTCAAATAAATATTTTAAAACCTCTTGGGAGTTTTTTCCAATATAATACATATTGATTGATATAACCCACGTAAACCAAAGCTCTTTGTGGCCATCAATCCTTTTTAAGAATGTAAAGAATACTAAGACCAAGATATTTGAGAACAGTTCTTTATAGTATACTTAAAAGAAGCAAGCTAGAGACTTGGTTGCAAGAATTCTTCCAGGATTAGGGTCATCACAGGAAGAGAAGAGTTGCAGACAGACTCCTGTTCCTCACAATGGTAGAGATCTTTCTCAACACCTCATCCTACACACCAAAATAAGGCTTGCAGCTATTGCGTGCAAAGGGACTGCTTTGTATTACAGCCCTGTGCTTGCTCAGCTCTGCTTATACATCCTAAATTGCAGGGTGACCTTTATACTGCTTTTAGTATTCAGGATGCTTTGTAATCTTTCTCATTATGTGTCATGGGTCTTTTTAAAAAATTTTTTAAAAAATCCAGGTATTGAAACTGCTCAAAGCTGTCAATAGGTAAATTGAGATAGGAAATCCCTCCCACCCCTAATTTCCCACGTTCCAAATCTAATCTTTCTTACATGGGGCTATCATGTTGTATTTTATCCCCAACCATCTTTGAAATCTAAGTCATGTCTATCATTTAGTATACAAGATATAGTAATGTTCATGTGCTGGTGGATGGATGGATGGATGGATGGATGAACAGATAGAAAGATAGATTATCCCAAAGCCTGATGCATTAAAAGTCTTACCTTGCTAGACTTCTCTAAAAGCTATTTTATTGCAGTCCCAGATGACTGTTGGTGCCTATCTTGGATTTATTTTGGATTTTATCCTTGCTTCTTTTTTCTGTTATCTGAGTATTTGGGATAATAATGGTGGTGATTTTGCTTTGTTTGATGTATGCTGCCCAGAATCCTTGGGACTGGGGAGGGTTATGTGTAATGATAAATCAGGGAATATAATTGCAATGTTTTGGTTTTTTTTTTAAAAAAGGAAATGTAAAAGTTTTGGATGCTATTGGAGTATAGGTGTACGAGAAGAGGAGGCAGAGGCTGAGGGTATAGTTAAGACTCAGCCTAGAATCCTTAGGTGTCCACCAAGCTCCAAGACCAGCTTTCCTTGAATTCCGTTAACTCTTACCTAGCACCAATTTAGTGCTGTCCATTAGTTGACCAGATTTTTGTGTATAGATATGAGCAATAAATCAGCTTAACCAGAACTTAAGGTGTGCTCCTGATTCTTCATACTTGATAACACAATTCTCAGTTGTTGTTCATTGTATTTAGAGGAATTTGGTTTCTGTCTTTCATTTTTTGAAGTTGGCTTCTGTCTCAATTTGCCAAACATGCAGGCCTGGAAGCTTGTCAGTGCGATGCATCAGTGACCTTGTATAAAAGTGATAATGTTTCTGCCAGCACTGTGTCTACGGCATTGCCAGAATGAGCTGAAAACCTGTCAAAATATTCACTTGCTTGCAGACTGTAATTCCTGAATTTTCAACAACATAGTCAGGCAGTGTAGGCTTCTGCCCACTGTTATGTTGCTCTGTTCATCACAATTCTTTTAGCTGACAGAAAACTGCACATTGGGGTGATATTTATTGCCCTCATTGTCAGCCTCTATCGCCTCTGTTCTCAATAACAGCCCCTCACCTAAGTTCCCTCCAAAGTCTAAGAGACTCTACATACCTTGAGGCTTCTCTTGGATGGTCTTTAAAATAAGAAAGAAAACACGTCTTTAACACATTGGGCAATATAAGCTTGTCTCTGGGGACTAAATGTGAGAGAACATCCTGGGAACATATTCCCAGAGGCTGTTTGTGCCATGGTTAATTGTAAATAGGGAAAAGGCTATAGTCCACAAAAGCAGCCCTTTCCTGTGCGTTGACATGTTGCAAAGACAGCTTGTGGAGGATTGATGTCACAAAACACATAAAGGCAGCATTCAAGATAGCCTTCAAGTTGTTTTTGATGAGGATGGACCTGTGCTATTCCTCCAGTCCCCAAAATGGTTGTAGTGCACAACCATGCAAAGAAAAACTGTTGGAGGTGTATTTTTAAACAGCAGTAAGATTTATTCGTGTGTATGAGGTCTTCTAAACAGTACATCTGGCTTCATGTCCTCAGCAACTTTGCAAACATCTGGTGGGAAGAAAGTCACTGTGAGCCAGAGGGTTCTTTAAAGACAGCTTTAAAATCAGAATTTTTGAAAATCCACCTGGGATGTCTTCTCCATGTCAAGTATTCCTCTTTCTTTGAACATTTGCTAGCTATTAAATCACTCTTGTCCTGATAAACAATAACCCTTAAGGAAACAAATGCTGTTGTCTTCTCCCATTCTTCAGCTAAGGCTAGCAGTTTCCTCTTACCTCTACTCTAATGTGCTTATTATTCTGCCTTTACAGTTATTTTGACCGATGAAGAGGTTCAGAGGAAAAGGGAGATGATAATGAAGAGGAAGGAAGAGGAAGCTCTTAAGGAAAGCCTAAAGCCCAAATTGCTGGAGGAACAACAGCGAGTCATTGAAATTCTTCTTGAAGCCCATCGCAAAACTTATGATCCTACTTATTCAGATTTCTCTCAATTCCGGGTAAGTTCTGTTTGCTTTTTTTTCCCCAGTACTTTACTTTTGTTGTGAGAAGTAGGACACCTGCTGGTGAAAAAAATGAATATTTTTCAACTTTGTAACTTTTCTGAATTAGTGATTCAAACTCTTGTCCACATCCCATTTAACAAAAGTAACATTGCTGGCAGATTCAAATCTGCACTTGATTATAAATAGATACATTAAAAATAAATTAAAAATAAAGCAAAAAACAAATAAACTCAAAGGGCAGCCTTGATGGGCCACTAGGTCTTTTTCTGCACATTGGTTTTCCATGTTTCCATTATGAAAGAACAATTCAATGTGTCTTTTAAATTGGAACTGTGTCCCAGATTGAAGCTCTCTAGCCAAGTCACCGGATTTAGAACTATTCCGACTGGAAATTATTTTCACACTAAGTTAGCATGAAATACATCTGTAAATACAGGTAGTCCTCGATTTACAACAGTTCGCTTAGTGACTGTTCAAAGTTACAATGGCATTGAAATAAGTGACATGACTGTTTTTCAGACTTATGATTGTTACAGCATCCCTACGGTCATTGATCAAAACTCGTACACTTGGCAACTGACTCACATTTATGACGGTTGCAGTGTTCCAGGGTCATGTGATCACCTTTTGTGACCTTTCCCATTTTCAATGGGAAAGCCAGATTCACTTAACAATCATGTTACTAACTTAATAACTACAGTGATTCACTTAACAACTGTGGCAAGAAAGTTTGTAAAATTGAGCAAAACTCATTTAACAAATATTTCACTTAGCAACAGAAATTTTGGGCTCAATTGTGGTCGTAAATTGAGTTGAGTATATACCCCAGTTGGATTTACAACTGTACTGCTTGGAGAAATTAGTAAGTGTAATTGTGTAATTGTGACTAGACTTCAGTTGGTGATAGCTGCATTATGTGGGCTGCCCAGTATGGCTTCATCACAATCTGTCCTTAAAGATGTACTTGACAGAACAAAATAGGGGAAAGTCCCCTTAAGCAGAGTGAATAACCAAGTAGCAGGCCTCTTGATGGGCCCCATTATTCTACTTGTCCAACCTGCCTTTCTCAGCCACACACAAATCTTTGAATAACGAGGTTTATCAGTTCTGAGGGAAAAAGAGGAAGAAGAAGATACTTGTGGCTGAAGCAGCCACAAGTGTTTCTTACCCCGTCACAAGAACAAAACAGCTTTGAATTGAGTGATGCACATGAGGCATCAGGAGAACAGCTGAGGCAGATAGGAGAAGTAGAAGAAAGAGAACTAACTGTGGATGACTCACGGTTTTGAAAACCTGGGGTTAGTTACTCTTGTTTTTGTGATATTTCCTAACAGATTCCCACTCTCCCTTAATTCTCTCTAGTAGTTTATATTTTCTGAGCAAAACCAGTATTTCCAATATAGGGTGATTAGCCTCTTAATACCTTCTGCTTTCTCAACCTGAAGATCTAATAAATGTATTTTACCTTCAGCCAAGAGGCTGCAACATACATTTTTTCTAGGTTATTATGCAAATAATAGCAGTTGCAGTGACTATTTGGTTCAGAATATGCTGATTTCTTAAAGAATTAAGTAATAAAAATGTTAGGGCAAAATAGGAGAAGGAAGAAATATTAGGTATGCTCTCTACCTTGAATTATTTATAAAAATAATAAAGGAGAGATTTAAAAAATTAAAATCATAGGATATCAGAGCAGATGATAGTCTTCTCTTTGGTGGTTATTCTAAGAAATGGATCCATGGAATTAGACCGGGTAAACAGGTGGGTAAAAGCCTCAGGGTACCCTTTTCCTCACAGTAAATTATCTCCGTTAATGAACTAACTTTCTAATAACAGACTCAGGATGAAGGTATAAGAAAGCAGCAAGCTTTCAAATGGTACCTTTTCTATTTCAGCCTCCTGTAAGACAAAATGAAAACAAAGAACATAGAAGTAGACCTTCTAATATGACACCAGGTTTTTCCTTCTCAGATGACTCTTCAGATACTTCCAGCTTCTCCTCAGGTAACACACAGACTCCAAATCATATTTATATATTATATTCATGGTAAACTGCAAGAATTCTAACAACTATGTTTCTTTTAAATGACAAATCCTATAGTTGCCTTTTTTGTACTGATGAAGTTTCTTTGTGAAACTTTTACAATAAATCTTAACTTACAGCTAAGGTCTCCTTCTCTCCCCTTCAGAAGACCTAACATAGTCCTATGAATTTTAGAGTACTTCTATTCAGAGAGTTCTTAATGCCAACTTTGTTGTTCCAATTTTCTTTTACTGGGGTTGTGGAAAAATAAAAGAAATTCTAGAGAAACTCAGAAAGTGTTCTATAGGAAAAGGGCCAATGATAAATACTGCCTTTGGCATCATGCCAAGATGCACTTCAAGATGGCCAGTGTTTCATCTCCATAACCTTCGAACTGTTCCTGCAAAACCTGTGATTGGACCAGTCAGCTTTTGCATGCATGGACGTCTAGCCTGTCCTTCTTCTACCTGAACAGTAAACAAGTGTGGAAACTGAATGTCAGCCAAGAGCATTTTCCTTGTGTTGCATTTGCTTTTGGTGGATGAGGGGAAAAAAACCCAGCTGGTTGGGGTGGAAGAACACCCGAGTCCTGTGTGAAGGCTATGGCACACTACAATGCCTGAATGAGAGAAAGGGGCACCAGGAACTGAGAAGGGAGGATTGGTGGGGATTTCTGCCAATGGAGAAATCCCCACCAATTTCCCTCAACCATCGCAACTCCATGCAGTTGACATGGCTAAAGTCTTTGAATGAACATTTTCTTTTAATGTTCCTAGACACCTTCTGTGTTTTTATTGTATTGTGGAGTTTGGCACGGAATGTTTTATCTTAATGTTGCCCATCCAAAGTCCATCAGGATTGGCATGTGATACAAACACTGGAGATTAATAGATAATTTTGAATATTTAGAAAGATGATGCGGAAAAAAGTCAGCTTGGGGACTTTTGGGGACAATAGCATGAAGAACCATTGGGGACAACAGCATGAAGCACCACTGCAGGAGCAGCACCAGAGCTTAATGTGGACATGCCTTGAATCTGTGTTCAGACAGTTTGGTTTTGTGCCAAAGATTGTACTTTTAGTAATACATGTATGCAGGGGTGGGTTCTACTTACCTTTACTACCACAACGGGGCTGCTCACACGTACTCTTTTCGCTCACGCGCACACGCTCTTCTGCGCAAGTGCAGAAGAACAGAAGCACTTTTGATGCGTCAGGGTCAGTGGGCGGAGCCTCCCGCTGGTTTTACTACCGGTTCTATAGAACTGATGTGAACTGGGGGCAACCCACCACTGCATGTATGTAATTTTTTATGCCACACTGCAATGGCTATTTTCTAAAAACCATTGTAAGTGTGGTTAGGAAAGAACAGAGCAGTAAATTAAAGTGAAAAACTGGGACGTTTTTAATCATGTGGATAGGGTCCAAAATTTGGACATTGAGGAATTCTTAAAATTTGATCTCACAAAATTATTCCTTTTGGATTCTTTGGTTTTGCTTGTTCCCATTGTAGTATTACCAGCAGTGGCTTTCAGTCAGCCTACGGACAGCAGGGTCCTGGCCACTGCAGTGGCTCCTCAATTTCACCTTCACAATATGACTCTCTCGATGCAAATCAATACACACCAGAAAGTAAAATAATAAATAGTAATCGTTAACTAACCCAATTAATACTGTGTAAATTCTGAAACATTTCATCTGTCATGCTGTAATGAGCGATGCCTTCCCTGCTGGTGTGACAGAGGGTCTAAGCTGTTTCCACCTCTCCTTTTCCACCAGAGCCAGTGATGCTTTCCAGTCTGGAGTTGAACGATGACAGCTCATCCATGTCCATTGACTTCTCCCACCTCTCCATGTTGCCTCACCTTGCTGATCTTGTTAGCTACAGCATCCAGAAAGTTATTGGATTTGCTAAAATGATTCCAGGGTTCAGGTAAGGAAATTTAGAAGTAGCTTCAGAACCTTTGCCTGCTTTTTCCCTAGAGGTGTGTATGTCTGATTTGTCATGCTTAAATAAATATATATCCATGCACAACACCACAGAACTTGCAAGACTTCAGAATCTGCGAAGGCACACAAAAGGTAAAAATGGTCACCTTAAAAACCAAATAAAATATTGACACAACAAGCCATATAAATAAATACCATCATTCCTCAGTCGAACTGAAGTCCTACTTTCAGAACAGCTCTTGTCTTTTTTAAGCCTTGCAATCCATTAACAGTTGTTTCCTTGGGAGGTGACAGAAGGCTTCTCAGCCTGTTGCTGTAGGCAAGGGTAGCTTGCAACTTAGTACTGGTAGAGACTTTGAACAAGGAATCTCAGATTTCCCCTTAAATAAGAGCTAGGAGACTGGGAAGAGTGCCGGGTGTGTATGCGCATACATGCCTGCAGAGAACCACTTAGCCAGAGTTTCCCATAGGTTTGCTGCTTTTGTGAACTGAGTTAATCACTGTCAGCAAGAAAGTTGAATCTGCTTTGCGGAGCTCTGCCTGCTGCAAAAATCTTGCCTAGAACCTCGTGTCTTTTTCCAAAAGTTTTTGTGATTCATTTTGTTTTGTGGCCTCACAAGATTTGTGTCATGATTCCAGGAAACACTCATCACTCTTGCACGCTCCCAAAAAAATTTCTTTAATCAAAGCCACAGCATTGCATAGCCCAGTTGTGACTGGCTTTTAATTCAGTGTGTGAACTTTCATATTAAGTGACATGAAAGTTCTGTCAGAAATATCTGGTCTGTGGCCCTTTGTTCACACGGATAAAGCCATCATTTGAGGCTACAGAGAATTGCAAGCAGAAATGTCTGCAATCAACTTAGAGTTTGTCAGTGGTTAACTGAGCTTATGTCTGGGGATGGCCTTCCAAGCTGTTGTATAAGATCAGTTTATATCAAGAGAAATAGCAGCATGGTGGGGAATAAAGGATAATCATATCTAATCTTGACCTTACAGAAAGTTATGATGATGGACTGGTTGACATCTGAGTTTCATATTCTCTTTTAAATATAGAAGTCTAACAGCGGAGGATCAGATTGCTCTCTTGAAATCCAGTGCCATTGAAGTGATAATGCTCCGTTCCAATCAGTCATTCTCCCTGGAGGATATGTCCTGGACTTGCGGCAGCAATGACTTCAAATACCAAGTCAGTGATGTCACTCAAGGTATGACCTGCATGGTAAAGCAGAAGATAGCCCTGGAGCAACCACCTCATGCCAATTCTGTTTTCCTTCAGTACTTCTAAATACCTCTTAAGATATATAGAAAATGTGTCCTAAACCTACATAAGATTGAAGCAAATCATGGTGGCACACAGTATCTTATGAATTATTTTACAGCTGGTAACATTAGAAAGAATTAATGACAGTGGTGTATCTGAGAATGAGGAATGGGTTTATCCTTTGTTTAATAATTTACCGCCTATTTATAACATAATGAAAAATGTACTGACTTACTCCTTGGCAGTAAATCCTGATTTGCCATCTCCCCTGTGTGGCATAGGGGTTTTGTGCAGTACCTTATGATTGCAGCAGGTATGCCTGACAAGCCCTTCTTAACACAGTTGCCACTGTTATACTGCATGCACTTAGAAATACAGTACTCCCAAATTTCCTTGAAAGTGTTTTAGGAGGCCCCAAAACATTGAGGACAAGAGATGAGTTCATAAGAGCTCCCCGTAGCTTGCCAACCAGGGTGTGCAAAATGCAGTATTCCCAGGTAATTTGTCCTTGTTCCCCCCAGTTCCATGCACTAAAATACAGCTGCTGCAGAGGAAGCTTGTAGTATTTTCCTCAAGAAAGGAAGAGGGGAGGGAAAAGCTGAGGAGCCTCAGGGCAAGGCACCAGCTTTGTTACTGCTGGTGACCCTCCTCAGCTGCAGTTGAGCAAGAAAGTACCTGTCTGGACTACCTAAAAAAGAGGCGAGTATGAGGTGGCTGAAACTTTGTGTATTGGACCTGAAGTTCAGAGAGGAAAAGAGATTTCTTATTTGCCCAAACCAAAAAATTGGAAAGAAAGACATTTGATGGTGTGAGCTGCAGCTCACAATAAGTTGATGCCTTTTAATAAAATGTGTTAGTTTAAAAGAAAGGTGCTTCCAGACTTCCTTTTATTTCCCCCTGCACCACAGAGACACTTGTGGGAGCTTCTGGGTGGTACCCAGTGGGAGAAAAACGGAAGGCTAGCAAATTTAGAGGAAGGAAGGGCTGTGGGCCAGATAAAATAAAGTTCACTCTACTACACATGCAAACATTTCTCCAAGTCCTTCCAGTGAAATGTTGTTTTATCACGATGAATAATAAATTGGGATGAGGAGGTGGATTGTCTGATGGGTCCAGATTGCTGAGCGGGCTGATGTTTCATGAAGTTGCAAATTTAAGAATTCAGTTTCTGTGGCAACCATCTAACCAAGATGGGGAGGAACAGGAAGTTGAAAAAGTAATCACGTAAACTGCACGATTGCACCACCTCAAGGGCGAATCCAGTTTAAGTTAAGTTTGTCAAAGAGCCAGTTTTAATGAAACATGGATGTTGTTATTCCGGTTGTTTGGTTTCTTTGAGCATACTGCTCACCTTAAGGATGACAACTCAATGGATGACACACTTGGGTGCATTGGAAGGAGAATCCGGGGCCAAAATTTATGCTTACGTTTGTTACTTCCCCTGTTTTAGCCTAGCTGCTAATTAGTAATCTAGTGCCTGCCTCTCAAAAGTTGCTTTGTTTCTGTTTCAGCTGGCCACAGCCTAGACTTACTGGAGCCCCTCGTTAAATTTCAAATTAGTCTGAAGAAACTGAACCTGCATGAAGAAGAACATGTGCTTCTCATGGCCATCTGCATCCTTTCCCCTGGTGAGGAAAACTTCAGTGTCACAGGCTGCATTTCAGCTATCTTAAAACACATTATGTATTAAAGTCTTGGTAGGAAAAAACACACATGGTGTTTATTCCACCATGTATAAAAAATGATAAGCATCTTTTGGACCAAATGAATGTGCGGGCTGTGCCTCGGTGTAAGAAACAAGCTACTGAACAAATGGCCATCTATAGAAAATCAATTTTTGAAATCCCTTCCATAGCGTAAAGTGAAGGGATTATTTTCAAGGAATTCGATCTATCTCGGAATAATGCTGGACCTTTTGAATCCACTTTATAACAGGTCTTGGCTAGATTCAGACTTTTGATTGTTTCAGATACATTCAACATCAGGATGTTCTGAGCTTATAATGATATCAATACTTGCTGTTTCCGAGCAGAAGTGTTCATATCTACCTAACTACTGCATGAACATGTATCAATACCATTTTTATGTGCCATGTCTTCATGACATTTCCTTTGTCTCATCTACAGCCCACAATCAAAACAACTTAGTTATCTTTAGTTAGTTTGGTCTTAAACTAGTGTTTTCTCTTTTCTCCCCCTGTGTTTTGCTCTGGACACTAGCTAGCATATTTCATCAGTGATATACCTGATATGGTTAAGGGTAGGATTTCCCAGCTCCTGTTGGTCCAGCTATTCTAGGTGTGCTTCCTCTGTTCTGGTCACTAAGCATTGCCATCTGGGACCATTTGACTTGCAGGAAAAACTAGAAATCTGGCTTTCACCTATACATCTGCCTAGATAATGCTTACGATCATTGTCCAAAATGATTCTTAGATGTAATGTATTACATACATGTATTACACCTATATTGTCAGGTTTAGAGTTCTTCTGAAACAATATTAGGTCTATTTTTAAACACAGGTTTACCAGTATTTTGAAAGAATGCTAGGCCTGCATTTAAAAACAGAACTAACCTTCTCTCCAGAGCACCAGGTCAGAGGCAAACAGAAATTTAATTTTAATGAAAAAAAAAAAGAGCTGGCTGTATAATCTGCACGATGCTAGTTCTGTTATCACTGAGTGCAGTACAGGTTTTGTTGACATGAAGTTTTAGGTGACTATACTTTTTATTGTATTATTTGTAAGGGGTGGTTTTAACTACCCCATTTTGCTTATTCCTTACACTACTTCGGAGTGTTGCTAACCACAGGCATTCACATTCTTCTGTGGCACCAATTACTGATGGAATTCATGTTTTTTTGATAGCTGCTTCTCACTTCACTTTGTGCCCCTTTTCTACCTGTCAGGCAGGCTATGTTTAGAGTGAGCCACCTTCAACCTATTTCACATAGTGTAAAGTACCACTTCTTCATCAGTTTGCAGGAAATGGTTCTAAATTGGGAATAGCCACGGCTTTCCAATCCACGTCTATGCGAACGAACGCTGAAGCAATCAAAGCCAGTCCACCGTGTTGGGTTGATCAGTGCTTGTTTAATTCGCTATACACGGAGATCAGGAAAACACGAGTACGAACCAGATAGTCGGTGCTGAGAGCAATAGCCGCTCAGCGCCATTTAAATAAGCCATGCCACCATCAGCAACACCTAGTGAACCACCATCACCACAACCAAAGTCTAGCCACCCGATGGCCATTCCCCCTGGAATCATTGCATGATTGTTGTGTGTGGCGAGCCAAGGCTGGGCTCAACAAAGTTTATTTGCTGAAATTATTATATCTCTATCCCTTCTTGTCAATACATCTCATTTTTTAAAAGACTGAGCCAATCTTCCTTGGAAGAATTACTTTTGGTTGAGGCAGATTCCAAATAGCCTGACATATAAGTCAGAGGATGAAAAAAAAAGAGATCCAAAATAAGTGTAGCTGTTTTGCATGGTATTAAAGCAGCTGTGGAATTAAAAACCTATGACCTTCTGCCATTGTGTTTAAATAGGCAGGAGCTCTGACATTAGAATACTCTCTAAATACCAGCTAAGCATGGACTTCCCTCCCTCCCTCTCTTTCTCTCTCCCCCTAAAACAGAGAGATTAGGAGATGACTAAACCGAGTGAGTTGACATGGACTGTGAGTATCAGGAACTCTCTTGCCTAGTAGGCAGTGACTTCTGACAGTACGTGCTATGATAGACATATTTGATCTTAAACTGTACATGAAGTGAAAAGTGTGGTTAATGCTTCTTTAAAATGAGTCAGTATAGCCCTCAAGTGCACAACCACGCAAAAAATACCAGATCACTTTTTATGATAACAATTGGGTGATTTCAGAGATCAGATGGAAAAGGGCCTTGGTAACTCAGAGGTTCAAAAAAAACATGAATCCACATGTTTATGAAAGTAATCAAACTATAATTGTACATCATTTTTCATCGTGTGTATAGATGGACAGGCTAAACATACGGTGTATAGATGGGATGTATTGAATCTAAATAGAATGTTATGGCTGTCCAATAAGAAAGAGAAGAGTGTGTTCCCCCTGACAGATTACATCCTTGCCCAGAGTCAGACTTCAAGTAAATTGAATATACAGTCTAGGGATTCAGCTGAAGTCTCTGTATAGAATCTGATTAACTCTTCTAGCAACCTGCCACAGGAACGAGTAAAAAGACGTTAAATTGAAGTGATTTAAGAAAAGGCTGCTGTGACCTACTTGTGATAAGCAGGGTGAAATAAGAGTGGAAGGATGAAGTAGGCTTAGGGATGACAAATGACTAAGATAATATGAACTTTTCCTTTATTAACAAAGATCCTTAAAGACCTGTTCAAATGCATCATATAAAAAGAAGTTTGATATACAGCCTCGGATGGAGACAGCCTGGGAGACTGCAATATTGCTTAGTACATTCAGCAGAAATTCATTCACAAAGATCCGGCACTTGTCAAAACTAACTGTGGCAATTCAACTCAACTCCCTACACAACGTGGATTGTTAGAAATGTTTGTCGTTCAGTTTGTGTCAAGCATCTTTCCAACCAATGAGATCTAGTGTGAGGAGAGGAGATCCTAGGTGCCTCTTTCCAGAAGTGTGTTGATTAACAATTCAATGGCCAAATAGTTCTGAAATTACTATTCGGGGATATAGGCTGCTGGTTTGTCAAAAAGAAAGGACCAAATGCTTGCTGAAAACTAACCTACGCCACATTGATACTTTGTCTTTAGGGTTTCCAATATCTCTGACTCTTTTTTGATGCTCCCTTTTCTGATTCTGACATGTGACATGGAATGTGGATACAAGGGGAAACTTGGAATTATTTTGAAGGAGTTCAACTTGTGACTCTAGGGTCGGAGGGGAGGAATTAAGGGAATGCATAGAAACTACTATTAGGAGAGGGGGAAAATGGAATTAAGTAAAAGTGGAGCACATACAGGCCCTGTCATAGACACTACTGCCTCCCTCCATCGCATAAAAATGTGTGGTGTGTTTTGTTTCCTAGATCGCCCTGGCGTTCAGGACACAGCTCTGGTGGAATCCATCCAGGACCGACTTTCGCAAATCCTGCAGACCTATATTCTTTGCCGACACCCTCCTCCAGGCAACCGTTTGCTTTATCCCAAGATGATCCAAAAACTCACAGACTTAAGGAGCCTGAATGAGGAGCATTCCAAGCAATATCGCTGCCTCTCCTTCCTGCCCGAACATAGCATGCAGCTCACTCCACTGGTCCTTGAAGTCTTTGGCAATGAAATCTCCTGAGCCACCATTGATGAAAAAGCACATGGAAATCAAGAGAGTGTGTGGGGATGTCAGCCCAGCTTTCCACTGGCTACAGACTGAAAGTTTTTAACCCCACATGAGATTGTGTACATTCTGTCAGTGAGAATTTTGATTTCTTCTCCCACCCTCCCATGCTACCTGAAGAGCCACATTCTTGATATACATCTCCAGTCTCTCTGAGGAGCAACCTGATTCATCTTACCCCACCTGCCCTTCAAAACTGAATGGCTTTCTCTGTTGCTGCTTTGCAGTGATGAAAGGAAATATTGCTTTTCAAGCCAGCAGTTGAAATGTGGCCTTACAATTGTGTAAGAGTACCCACAGAGAATGAGTGGAAAGAAAAAAAACTTGGATAGTCCCCTTTCTATAGGCTAGTACAGTGATGGCTAACCTTTTTGCCATCGTGTGCCAGGAGAGGGGGGGCGTGCAACCCCCTCCCCCCCGGCACATGATGGCCTTGGTAGGCCCGTTTTTTCTTTCTTATCTGGTTCCAGATCCTCTCTATTTATCTGAGAAGGGAGAAAACAGCCTTTCCCACTCCCTTGGAGGCTCTAGGGAGGCTGAAAGGGCCCATTTCCCAACTCCCAGTGGGAGAGGAAGTGACATTTTTTGCTGTCCCCAGCCTCCAGAGCCCCCTCTAGGAGTCTCTAGGAGCCTCTCTAGGAGTCTCTGGAGGATGGGAGTGGGAAAGGCTGTTTTTGCCCTTCCCAGATAAATAGGATCTGGAGCCAGATAAGAAGGAAAAATGGGCCTTCCCCACTCCACCCCTGCCCTCCAGAGCCAGGAAACAGTCTGTTTCCCTACTTCGGGTGGGCCCGGAAGGCCTGAAAATCAGCTGGCTGGTGTGTGCATGCGCCCCAGAGCTGAGTTGGTGTGCCCACTAATATGGCTCCGCGTGCCACCTGTGGCACACGTGCCATAGGTTCGCCATCACGGGGCTAGTAAAAGCTTTCAGTCCTGGATAATTGCAATACACAGAGATATTGAAGTGCTTGTTTTTATTGAATATAATTTCTTGCCAACAGTCACTTTAGCAGAGAAAAGAGCAGCATATAAATTTAAGAAATACATTTAATTAATTAATAAGATGCTTCAGCAGCAGCAAAACTTCTATTTATTAGCCAAATGAGGAATAGAAGAAAAATTTGTTAAAATAAATAACCATCTTCTTGGGTTTTGGGTTTTTTTAAATGCAATTTCTCAAGTGCATAGAAATATGTCAGCACTTTTTTAGTCCTTAATAATCTATAATAGGAACTGGAAGACTTTGAATTTAATAATACACTCCTCGGTGGGGAATACGGGCGCATTCTTAAAAACCAGGTTCCTGCCAGAATCTCTGCACTATTAAAACCATGGCCATGTTTGCCGTTTTCAACAGTGTCTGACACTACTAATTACTAAAAGTTGATGAGGAATAATCCAGAAGTATAATACTGACTTTTAGTCTATCCAAGAATGCTTGGTTTGTTCAGAAAAATTGTATTTTTAATGAATTGTAGAAAGGATTTCTATGATCAGATTAAGTCATGTACAAAGCAGCTTAATTATCTGATAGAGAATAAGCAATTTTCAGTTGTTTCCATTTTAGGGCTATGATGTTTGAGTCAGTTCTTAAGTCATCCTCAGGAGGCTGAAACTAATTTATTTTTGATACTGGTAAAATATTTACTCTAAGTTTGACAAACTCTGGGCTACTTGATTTCTAGAAAAATTAAGTATATATGAGCCATTTGTTGACAAAGAAAAGATATTGTCATCAATAATGACTTCACCAAGAATATGTGTGGTTTAGGTAGCTTTTTGTTGCATTGGTCCCAAATAATATGAAATAAGATGTGGACCAATTTCTGTTTGATGAAGGAGTCTACAAACATTTGGGTGAGAGATTTATTAAGACTGCACCATTAAAAGATGAGTTAATTGTCATGTTTGCAAGAGAAAAAATTGTCATGTTTGCAAGAGAAAACATGATTATAGACGAATGTTCTGCTGAAACTTAGGTAGTAGAATATATTGCTTACTTCAAAGACACATTGAACATTCAGCATTGTGTAGTTCTCTTTGGTTTTAATTCTTGGTGATAACAGCAGTTTGCACTCTATACATCGCTATATATTTTAATATATCAAGTAAAATAATTATTCTTCACAGACAGGAACAGATTAGATAAGCATTTTTTTAAAAAAAGATTGTGCTAGTTAGATTTTACAGATGATATAAGAAGGCAGAGATAAATATTTCCCATTTCGATTGAAATGTGCCCTGTGCTCACTAGGTGTCAGTAGGGTAATAGACTAGCCTGTAATTCTTGTGAAAGTGCCTTGAGTTTGCTGCAAAGCAATTTATCTTTTTCTAGAATGATTAGATTGTTTTACTCTGAAATTAGCCTAAATTACTGGGATTGGAAGATTTCATCAAAGCCTTAACTTCCTTCTGTACTTCTCTGAGAGTTGGCACAAAGGCAGCCCACCCACATGCAACAAGTCCCTGTGGTTGGATGTGTGTGAGCATATGTACGTTCCCCTCCTTCAGCTAGCTCCTTTCGCAGGGAAAGCATATTAAAGCTCGAACTTTTGCAACTCAAAATACATTGGATTTTTCATTAATCAAGCTAACCATTTTAGATATAGTATCTCCATTTTTAAACCTTGCTCCTTCAACTGCAGAAATGCATCATTGCTCCAATGAACCCTCCTTAGCTTTGGTCACTTGAATGGGCTTTTTAATCAATATTTGTACTCCATCTCAGCATCTAAGCTGATAAATAATTTTAAAGATAGGATGAGTTTATGTTTCCACCATATGCTTGAGTCAAGAACACTTTTAAAAGTGAAAATTACCCCAGCAAATATATGGTTAAAGTCACAATGGGGAGTTAGGGCAAATTTGAGCTCATTGGTGGTAGCAAATACTGAAAGACGATTAGAAGAAAATTCAGAAGAAAATGGAATGCACAATATACACATTGCTAATTTGTCCGCTATTTAAAATGCTGCTAGAACATAAGCATGCTATAGGGGGTGTTTGTTTCTGTACCTTAGAGACATTTTTGTCATTTTTGTCATGGTTAAAACAATAACAAGATCTTATAGGTGTTGGAATTATGAATGTAAGATTTGGAATCCATCCCATATCGGGAACCAATGTCCATGCCGAGGAAGAGGAGGAGGGGAGGAGGAGAATACTTAAAGCTTTTCTGCCTAGGAGAGAAGTAGAACTAATCATCCTCTCAAATTCTATGCCCTCACCTGAATACAGCAATGTTTGAACATCATGCTTGTTACAAGCCAGTCAGGTTACTATGATGAACCAGTTTACTTAGTATAGGCTGAAAATATTTCATGTGAGTTTTAGAGGCTTTAATAACAATGACTTTTGAATCAAAGCTGCTCTGTTCTGAAAGATGTTGGGGCTCTTTTTCAACCTCTGCATGTAAAAGCCAAACCTTGTACAGTTAGAGGAAGGGTAGCTTACTAGATGAGAAACACAAATCATCTCCATTTTGTTGCCTTATGTAGTAAATCGTCATGCACTTTATAAAAATCAATATAATGATTTAAAGAGATATATATTTTAATTGTAGTGATCGTGGTGGTGGTGGTGATGATGATGATGAATGATGGAAACTTAGAAATGAATGCTATCTTTTTATTCCTATGTACATCTTTTGGCTTTTTTTCTAACAAACAAAGATCTTATATTTAAATATAATATTCCAGAGCTTTAATAATAAAGAATGATTGAATACTGTTTTGCAGTTTTAAATGTGATGCTTGGTTATCTTATTAATAAAAAATGGAGAAAACCTTTTGAGTGATTAATTTGATACGTTTCCTCAGAAATGAATCATTTAAAAAGCCCTGGGATTTATTTCCATTTAACACTGATATCAGCCTTTCTCTCAGGGAGGAAAATCTAATGATTAGAGGATTGAAAATGATATCACTTGGGATAAAGGTTTAATGGTGCAGCATAAACTGCTTCTAAATGTTAACTAGCATGAGGGATAAGATGGCACCTTGAAGTTAATGGGTCAAGCTCTCCAGAACTAGACGTCGAGACTGCATGCCTCTCACTGCCACTTCACTCCTTTCATGAAACCACTAGAGGAAATAATTTGGAGATCTATGTGAAGCATCAATGGCTTTATCTCAGTGGTGAAATCCAAATTTTTTACTACCGGTGCTGTGGGTGTGGCTTGGTGGGCGTGGCAGGGAGAGGATCCTGCAAAATCCCCATTCCCTCCCCACTCCTGGAGGGAGGATATTGCAAAATTTCCATTCCCACCCCACTCTGGGGCCAGCCAGTTCTCCAAACTACTCAAAATTTCTGCTACTGGTTGTCCAGAACCTGCTGGATTTCATCCCTGCGTTATCCTCACATCCTGCTGCCCATAACATGAAGATGCTCCACTAATCATTTTTAAAGAATATTTCCACATGATACTGCATTTACTTCATCTTTTGCCAGAGACAGTTCAAATTCATATTTCAGCTGTTCTAGTTTTTCAAGGGCTCTTCGCAGTCTTGGCTGTCTACAGAATGTACAAATGCCTCACCGGTAGTGAATTGATGACAGTCAAAGGCTTGAATATGCCCAACTTCTTCACCCACCTCCTCCTCCTCCTTGAATGCTGGTCAATGCTCTCTGTGATCCTTTTATCTTGGAGTGTAGGTATTTTCCTATCAGCAATATTAGAAATTCAGCCTGAAGCAGTCCAGCAAGTGGAATTCATAACCCTGGCTAAAAGTGATAATAAGTGAAAGCATTTAGCAAAAGTGGTAGAAAGTGAAAGCGTTTAGCAGAGTAATGCCAGCCAGCCAGTTCAGCACAGCTCCCGTTTGTTTAGGTTCGGTATTGGGGAGCATCACGCATAGGGAAAATATGCAGAGGAAGTATGACCTGATTTATACATCACCTTTATTAAATATATTCACATGCATTGTTAACCCTATCAATACGGCTAACCTTGACTCTTATGGAAAATTGCATTCTGTTCCTTGCAAGCAAATGGTTTGGGGGTGTGAAGAAAGAGCCCTCCCCACACGGGCATCAAATAGGGTGCAAGAGTGGGGGCTTTAAAGACTCAATTCACTTTTTAAATATTTTGACAGGCTTCGATGACTTTTTAAAAACGTTGGTTTTTATTTTTTATTCAGTTGCTCACCCAGGAGAGTATTCCCTAAAAACATCCCTGTGAAATAAATTAGGCCGCGTGGAAGTCTATCTCCAGTCATATACAGACTTTTCTCTTGAAAAGTAAGTGTTTTTTTTAAAGGAACAACTTACTGTACTTTTATTCCGCAGTTTTTTCACCCAAGGAAGGAAATTTTGCCGCCCTGCTCCTTCGCAAGTGCGTCCCCGGTCCGGCTTACTCGCGCAATCAATCGCAAAATTGGATCCTAAATAGTCTCGTTTTCCTTTATAAGAAATTGAAAGGGATTGTCGGAGGTTCGCACATCTTTTGATACGGACCGTCTGCAGGATTACTTCTTCTTTCCCCGTGAAAGGAATGAATAATTGTCTCGCGAGTAAAGTGTTTGGGGAGAAGAACTCCACGCGCCCCAATTCGCAGGTATACGGTAGAAGCGCCGCCGTCACACTCCGGCGGCGGAAATCAGGCTCGGAGGTTGGGGGGGAGGGGGCAAGTGTCCGACAACCACCGCTATGCGCATGCTCCGCCTCTTCTCTTGGGCTCCTCGTGTGACTCGGAGCTTCATGCCGGGCCCCAAGCGCGCGCGCCACCCCCGCATCGGCACCCACGGGGGCACCTTTCACTGCGACGAGGCGCTCGCGTGCTTCCTCTTGAAGCTGCTTCCCTCTTACCAGGTAGGCAGTCCCGCTGCAGAGGTACTACCAAAACAATCCCGGCAAGCCAGTGCAATCTCTCCAGAACAGCCTTTCTTTTCTGCGTCCCGTCCCCCAACATGTGTTGGGGACTACAGTTCCTATGGTGCACAGTCGGATTTTTAGAGTTTGAGGAAAGCCGATACTTTGCATATATTTTGAGACTCCGAACTGTGATCAACCGGCATTGTGGGAATTGCAACCCAAACATACGGAGGGCATTGTGCTGTCTTCTGACATGATTAAATTAAGGGTTTTTTTCCCCCTTTGGGATGTGCAGAGATTATGTTTTTTTCAGATCCCATCAAGGCAAGCACAACTTGCTGGCTTTTTTGTCTTTTGGAGAGGCATCACATACACACATATCATCTTTCCGGTTATTTTCAGTCATTGCCTGGCTGTGGGTGTAAAAGTAGTCAGGTCTTGGGGAATTTTGGGAGTTAAAAAGTCCACAAGTTGCCAAAATTGAGTTAAAGTTACTCTCCCGCCTCCACCCGGATCGTGGTATAAGTGAAGTCCCCGCATCTTTGAGAATAACAAACAGAAAACAATTACTTCAAGAAGCTGCAAATGTTTGCACTCTTGCCACATTATAAATCACTGGCATTCTTACTCTACTCTTAATCCTGCATCTGTAGTTACAACTATGACCCAGGTGCCCCAGATTTCTGAGATTTCATTAAACATCTACATGTTTCCCAAGCTGCTTTTATAGTTGTAAGAAATAGAAGCTGGTATGATTTTTAAAAAGGCACATTTTTACTGCTGCTTTCTTTCATATCGATTTTTATGCTAGAATCTGAATGAGTGTAACACGTGCCCCAACATCTACGTAATATTTCAGTATCTTTCACACCCACAATAAAAGATAATCAGGGGAAGTGTTACTCGGTTTTTTCTTTTGGGCAATCTCATCTAATAATGGGTTCTGCATATTCAGGAAAGTTTTATGTCTCCTCAGTTTAACAAGGATCATAACCCAAATTTCTTTTTTAACAAAACACTTTAATCCCAGCTTGCTCCTGGAATTTTTGAAGCATAAAACAGGAAAATATATCTTAATTTATAGTATTTTTTTTGTCAGCACTTGCATCTGCAACCTCTCAGGATTGTGGAGCATTCTTCATCCTGTAGGCACACTGTCTAACTAAAAGGAATCTGAAGTTAAATAAAAAATTATCCTCTCACTTGTTGCAGAACCTAGAACGGACTAGGGTCAGAAGCTACAGGATTGGTAGTCATGCATTTGTTTCACTGCTTGTGTTGTTGTCACACTACTCGTTGTGGCTTTAGGATGCAGAGATTATCCGGACTCGGGATCCCCAGCTGCTGTCCTCGTGTGATGTTGTGGTGGATGTTGGGGGGGAATACGATCCTCAGAAGCACCGCTATGACCATCACCAGAGGTACCAAGGAATTCCTTAAACTTTTCCTCTCTATGCTGCCATTTTAACCTGATCACTAAATCTCACCATCCAGCAGGTGAGGAAGTCAAGAGGAGTTTGAAAGATAATCACCCCAAATTTAATGGTTTCCAGATATCTCGGATTAGATTCCATCATTGCTAGCCAGCTCTATCCATTATGGAGTCTCTGTAGGAGAACTTTTTTTTTTAAGTGAGAAACTGTGCAACCTCTTCCCCCCCCCCCTTTTATTCCTTGTCCTGCTTCTTACTGAGGTAAAGAACTTCCAAAAGCACTTCCATTATTCATCTTTATTTTTAGCATTTAAAAACAACGATTTAAAGTGCTTTTCAAAGCATCTTTCAACTCATCTTTCAATACTGTTAATATAGTCCTTGCTTTTGGCCTTACAGTCTAAAAATGACAGAGAAAAGAAAGGAGGAAAAGCACTAAGAAAGAGGAAAGCACATTTTGGACACGGTTCCTTGTTGTAGGCAGAGCTTTGAAATAAATTTTAAAAGTCAGTTCTACCAGTCTATGAAGAAGAGAAATTTGGAAAGCTGAGCTCTTTCTCAAAGTGGTGTGATTTTGTCTCTCTTGCTGCCTTCCCAGTCTCTTCTGACTCCCTGCCTTGTTTTCACAGGTCATTTAACGAGTCAATGCACAGCCTAAAACCTGAAAAACCATGGCAGACCAAGCTGAGCAGTGCAGGGCTGGTATATGTGCACTTTGGCTCCCAGATTTTAGCCAACAAGTTGAGCCTAAAGGAGGAAGATCCTGTTGTGTGTCTGCTTTATGACAAGGTATCTAGATCCATATTTGGGATGGGGAATATGTGAAAGAAAATGTCTGGCATGAGTAAGAGAAATAACGGAGTCCTTTTCAGCAGCCAAAGCAACTTTCTCCAACTTAGTTACTTCTAGATGTGTCAGATTATAGTTCCTGTAATGCCCCAGGCAGCATGTCCAGTGGAGAAGTATTGTGGGAATTGTAGTTCAGCAATATCTGAAGGCCCTGTAAAACCATCAAGTTTTACTTACCGTATTTTCCGGCGTATAAGACGACTGGGCGTATAAGACGACCCTCCTCAGAGCCATTTAAGGCTCGTCAGAGCCTTTCGGGCTGGTCTGCCTGGTTACAGGAGAATGAGACCCGGCGTATAAGACGACTCCCGACTTTTGAGAAGATTTTTGTGTGTTAGAAAGTAGTCTTATACGCAGGAAAATACAATACTTAAAACAGCTTTTGTTAGTGGATTCAGTATGCATAATTCACAGGAAGAATGTAAAGAGTGCTGTTGATGGCCTCTTTTACCTGCACACTCCAAAAATTATTCCTCGCTGAATTGACTCTATTCTCATTCCCATCCTCCTCCCTTTGTAGTTGTATGAGAATTTCATAGAGGAGATAGATGCAATCGACAATGGCATTTCCCAGTGGGATGAAGAGCCTCGCTACGCCATGACCACCAACGTGAGCTCCAGGGTGGGCTACCTGAATCCTCGTTGGAATGACAAGGACCAAGACACTGAGGTAGGATTCAGAAGGCAGAGATTTGCTTGGCAGACTTTGAGCCAGGTTGGATAACATGATAGTAGTGTTCCAATATTGGAGACATGATAGCAGTGTTCCAATATCTCAGGGGCTGCCCCCCAAAAAAGAGAGTCAACCTATTCTCTAAAGCACCTGAGGGCAGGATAAGAAGCAGTGGGTGGAAACTAATCAAGGAGAGAAGCAACCTAGAACTAAGGAGAAATTTCCTGACAGTTAGAACAATTAATCCATGGAACAACTTGTCTCCAGAAGTTGTAAATGCTCCAACACTGGAAGTTTTTAAGATGTTGGATAACTATTTGTCTGAAGTGCTGTAGGGTTTCCTGCCTAAGCAGGGAGTTGGACTAGAAGACCTCTAAGGCCTCTTCCAACTCTCTTATTCTATTCTAACAATAAGGACAGGACAGGATAGGATAGGATAGTTTTATTGTCACTTTGAATGTACACTAATTAGCATACATTAAAAATGAAATTTTGTTGCATACAGCTCTCAAAGGGTCACCACCTCCAATATATAACCATGACAGAATAAATAAACAAACAAATAAATACAAAATTAAGCATATGTGACAGAGAAACAATAAAAATCGAATACAAAGGAAAGTTGTGTTTCTAAAAAAATAAAGTAAAATCAAAGCAGCACTGAAAACATCAGGAGTCTGATAGTTTTTCAGACTCCAACACCAGAGGTTTTTAAGAAGAGATTGGAAAACCATTTGTCTGAAGTGGTGTAGGGTTTCCTGCCTAAGCAGGGGGTTGGACTAGAAGACCTCCAAGGTCCCTTCCAACTCTGTTACTCTCTTCTATTCTATGAATGATGGCTGATTTCGTCAAACGTATGCCTTTTCATAATATTGGTTAGCCTGAAAAAGTGCTACCAGGCTCAATCCTGGTAATTACTGTAAGTTCGAATCTCACCAGGCTCAAGGTTGACTCGGCCTTCCATCCTTTCTAAGGTAGGTAAATTGAGGACCCAGTTTGTGGGGGCAATAAGCTGACTTTGTATAAAATATACAAAAGTATGAAGGCTTGCTTAACACATTGTAAACCGCCCTGAGTCTCCGGAGAAGGGTGGCATATAAATCAAATTAAAAAAGAAATAAAATCCTGGTCTTTGGCTAATGTAGACTAACCCAGCTCTCCTGTGATGAAAGCATGTATATAAAGAAGACAGAGCCTGCTGCTTATATTGCTGTCTTTTGACACATACACACCCCCAAAGGCGGCCTTCATCTTTTTTCCATCTATTTGTGGGGCAGTAGTCTACCCATGGAGGGTCACAGTGAAGACGACCCTTGTGCCAATTCTTCTAGAGCAGTGATGGCTAACCTTTTTGCCATTGCATGCCAAAACCAGAGAAGTGGGAGGGGTCTCACATGTGCGTCCCCACACCCATTATTCAATGCTCCCCATGCCCCGCCCCCCGTGACGGCATGTGATGGCATAAAGGTTACCAGAAACTTTCTTGGAGCCTGGGGAGAGCAAAAATGGCCTCCCTCACTCACCCCCAGACGCCCTCCAGAGGCCGGAAACAACCCGTTTCTTGACTTCTGGTGGGCCCGGAAGGCCCAAAAATCAGCTGGCTGGCACGTGCACGCATGTTGGAGTTGAGCTATGGCAACGCTCGCGTGCCCACAGATATAGCTCCGCGTGCCATCTGTGGCGTGCCATAGGTTCACCATCACAGTTCTAGAGCTTCCAGGGCTGGAGGTTGCATGGCTGTTTTTGCCGACCCATAATCAACTCAGGGCAATGATCTTTTTTCTAGAGAGCCCAGCTACAGATATTCCTCGACTTAACAGCTGTTCGTTTAGTGTCCGTTCAAAGTTACAACAGCACTGAAAAATGTGACTTGTGACTATTTTTCGCACTTAATGGCCATCACAGCATCCCCATGGTCACGTGATCAAAATTCAAATGCTTAGCAACTGGTTCATATTTGTGACAGTTGCAGTGTCCTGGGGTCATGTGATCCCCTTCTGCAACCTTCAATAGGGAAGCCAGATTCACTTAACAGCCACATTACTAATTTGACAACTGCAGGGATTCACTTAACAGCTGTAGCAAGAGAACATTGTATAAAGTGGGACAACAACAAATGACTCACTTAGCAACAGACATTTTGGGGTTGATTGTGGTCGTACGTCAAGGACTACCTGTATTTGGGAAGTTCTGACTTGGTACCTCTTTGTGTAGGCAGCTCACAGATGTCTCCATTGCTAAGAAGAAAAAGGCAGCCAGATGATGGTTTGAGGAATGCAGAGAGAGAGAAAGTGGCTAGCAGTGTCCCCTCCTATAATCACATAGCACAGATTGCACGGCTCCAAATTAAAAATGCCCTTGGATTGAGAGTGTAATTGCCAAATCCATACTTCTTTTCCAGGCTGGGTTCCAGAAGGCCATGATGCTGGTGGGCCACGAATTCTTAGACCGGCTTGACTACTATCACCACAGTTGGCACCCTGCACGCAGCCTTGTGGAGGATGCCATCCAACAGCGCTTTGAGGTACCCATCGTGTTCACAAGTTCCTAAGAGAGAGACAACTTTACAAACATACCTGTCAAATAACTTATTTTTTTTGGTTAAGCATTCATTTTTCCAAAGGTGGAAAAGGAGCTTTCTGGTGATGCACCAGGGTTGTTGTATCCTCACAGTTGGAAGGAGAGAGGTGATACATTCAGAGTTGCATGACAGCCACTTGGTGCTTCTTTCCATTCCAGTTCTAGAACCATTGAACTCAGTGGTTCTGAATCTGGCCAGGCGGTGGCCGGTTCCTTTCCAGTGGGGGATTTGTTTCTATCATGGGTTATTCTTATGTGAATTCAGGTTGACACAGTTTGGAGCTGAAGGGGGAGCAGAGGTGGATGGAGTCTTCAGCCAAAGCAACGTAGTTAGCCGATGAGTCAGACACTCCCAACGACCAGCTGGCCAGAGGAGGAGGAGAGAAGTCGCCAAGCAACCAGCCCTTATCCCAATTGGAGAGAGTGACATTGTTTTGGAAAAATGAGAAACCTTTACTTTAAGTGGGGTGGAAAGTGCAGGAACCTTTAGTACTGGCTTTCCACCAGTTTGTGCCAAGATGATGTATCTAAATAAATTTGTTCTTTGAGGAAACAGAATGCCTCAGAGTTCGGTTTGTGAAGGGTACATTAATTGGAACCCGACACAGTATGCTTCTCCATGATTCCCTGTATGTCATTATGAGGATTAGAATCTTAGGGGAAATGAACTGAAACTTCTATCAGTCGGACGATGCTAAATTCACTTTTGGACTAGAATCTACAATAAGGCACCTTATTGTAGCAATAAATTCCTCTAGTGTATTAATAGGGTAGTACTTCTGAATGGTGTGCCTCTCTTTCTATGGCAGGTGGATCCTAGTGGTGAAATTCTGGTCCTGGCACAAGGAGGCTGTCCATGGAAAGAGCATCTTTTGCAGCTGGAACAAACCATGGATGTAAAAAAGCCACTGAAATTCATCTTATACACAGATCTGAGTGGCCAATGGCGGGTACAATGTGTTCCTGTAGGGCTGCGAACCTTTCAGAACCGGTGAGTGTAGCTCCTCAACACCTTTTGACTCACCTTGAAAGAAAGATTAATATTTTTTCCCAATACCGTGGAAAAGTTGCCTCAGATTCATTGAGTACGCAACAAATGGTACAGATCAGTTTTTTGTCTGTTCTTCCCATGAACAAACCATGGGTATCATCTTAGGTTCAGCACCTTCCTTTTAGAGAGATATATAGTACAGTAGCGGTAAGTAGAAAACATTATAATTCTACACTCTTGGAAAGCTCTAGATCCGTGCGGTGGCACACGGAGCCATATTTGTGGGCATGCTAGCGTTGCCCTAGCGCAGGTCCAGTGTGCATGTGTACATCGGCCAGCTGATTTTCAGGCCTTCCGGGCCCACCGGAAGTCGGGAAATGGGCTTTTTCCGTCCTCTGGAGGGCCTCTGGGGGGGGTGGGGAAGGCTGTTTTAGCCCTCCCCAGGCTCCTAGAAAGCCTCTGGAGCCTGGGGAGGGTGAAAAATGGGCCTAACAGGCCCACCGTGCCATCAAGTGCCAAAAGTGGAGGGTGTGCGGGTGGGGGTCATGCGCACTTGCGCAGGGGGGCAGGCTGTGGGGGGCATTGAATTATGGGTGTGGGCACACATGCGCATGACCACCCACCCCCACGCAACCCCCTCTTGGCACGCAACGGCAAAAGGGTTAGCTATCTGCTCTAGATCTTAGGTTACTGCTTAAACTGAATTAAATCGAGTTATTCAAAATTAAGAGTACAATCTGTTAAAACCGAGTTGAAGGTATATACACACACACAAAAATAGGAATAACAATGATTTGTTCTGGAAATTGAATAAAATAAACATATTTTAAGTGTTTCCAGGATAAAGTTTCTTGACATCACATTATATCTTAGCAGAGGCCTCATCCCATATTCTCTGTTGCCTTTTCCTCAAGATCTTTAGGTGCCTAGCAGTCCCTTGCTTTCGGTTAGGCAGGTTGGCTCTCTGGAAAGTAAACTCCAGAAAATTTAAAGGAGCCCATTGTAGACTATTCCCTCAGGGTTTCTTAGCTTCCCAAGCAAACCAGATAGGAGACATGACTAGTTGAGCTACACCTGCTTTATTGAAAGGCTAGATCAGGGGTCTGCAACCTTAAACACATAAAGAGCCATTTAGACCCGTTTCCCACAGAAAACACCAGGAGCCACAAAACCCTTCCTGTGCCTGACTATTTCTTGAGTGGTCACAAAGCTAGCATATGTAGTTGAATTAAACGTTCTGTCGTCTTCTGAAACTTTTCTTTTCTTGGATTTATCCATGGTTGGCCTACCGGGTGTTGAAAAGGTCAATAAATCGTGTGCCTGCAGGTGTCACACATTGGCTGTTGTGACACATATTTTGAGTGACAGGGAGCAGCAGCAGAGGGGTGAAATAGCCACATGCGGCTCCAGAGCCACAGGTTGCTGACCCCTGGGCTACATTAACAGTATCTTGCAGGACCTGAAAGTGCTAATTTTCCACTCGCCAGGTCCTTTCTAAGTAACTTCCTTCGACTGCTAAACAATTGTGGGCTCTAGGCTTCTTATGTCCGATGGTTTTCTAGGCAGCCTCTCCTCTCCTCTTTCCTCAGAGCTATACATGAATTCCACGGCAGGGTTATATCTCCTTGCTCACTTTCTGATTTTGCTTCTCTCTCTCCCACCACCTTCCCCATAGATTGTCATTGCTGGAGGAATGGAGGGGTTTACGTGATGAAGAACTCTCCCAGGTCAGCGGGATCCCAGACTGTATCTTTGTACATTCCAGTGGCTTCATAGGAGGAAACAGGACTAAGGAAGGTGCACTGGAAATGGCACGAAAGACATTGGCTCAACAAGCTGAACCCAACTGAGGGAATCAGATGCCACCTGTCAACTATCCCATTTGGCACATCATCATCTCCCCCACCCCATCCCAAAAAACCCCAAGAAATTTGAATTCCTGGAAAGTGGCTTATTTTGTAGAGTTGCTGTAAAGCTTTTAAAACGAAATCAAATCAGAACCACTCATTTTTGGAGATTTGATTCAGCAATTGTTGAAGAGAAAACGTTGCATTAGAGGGAAATCCTCAAGGTGCTCCATTGAAATTATCTTCAGGAGTGGTTAAGATAAGGGTTGATTTCGTTGCAGGAGGACTTGGGATCTGAGTGTGTAGAAAAAAGTCTTTGAGTTTGAAGGAAAATGCATCCAAAGAAAAACCTGATATAATTGAGGGTGAAGAGAGTTGGGCGTGGTGGCTTATTCAGATTACACTGAAAAAGCTATATGAAGAATGTGGACTATGTGAGTGTCATGCGTACGTTTTATGAATAAAATAAGGTTCTGTCCCCAAACAGTTTACATTTTCTGACCTGAAACACTTAAGAAAAATTGCATCAACAGTTATTTAGCATGTTTTCATTTAGTGCTTTCCACAGTGCTTTCTTTCTGTAGATTTTAGTAGATTTGTATCAAGTGTTCTATTTTTCTAGGCGTGATGATTATGGCCACCAACTGCTGAAATTATGAGAACAATTACATACCAATTACAAAATCCCTTAAAATTTCAATCAATATTCCACCTTCCCTTTGTAGAAATGGAGGCAAATTAGCTTAATCACATTTATATGGGCCAGCTTTTTCTACGATAAGCATATTTTGAGTTTGGAAGAGAGTGCTCACCATCTATTAACTGCAAGGCTACACTGACTTTGCAAGCATACTTAGGGTCATGTCCCCAAGTTGAGCAAAGGTTGGCATACAAAGTCCTAATTTGGGGAGAGACATGGGGCTTTTAAGAGCTGAAATGAATGCCTTTCTCCTCTTAAGTTTAAGGCCTACTTTTTGTCGTTCTAAATCCTTCCTTCAAAGGAAAAGCAAAAATAATTAGGCCATGCCCACTTAGGCATTTCAGGAGGCCACAAAAGGAGTGATAGTGGACCACAATTTTGGTACCCTCTGCTTTAGAGCAATGTAGCTAGGAATTATGGAGCATGTATTTTTTCATACATCTGCCTAGTGCCAGATTGGAGAAGACAGCAACTCTGGACCTTTGGCTTCAATCATTTACTTTGGTTTCATTGGCACCAGAAGGTTTCCTTTTAGATCTCATCCTACCTTATTTCTGGACTATTAGGAATTTTCATAAACAGGCAGCATTTTAAATGGGATTTGCTTTCAAGTATTTTGGAACAGCAAAATAATGTTTTTCAGAGAGCCAGTTTGTTGTAGCGGTTAAACTGCACCAATGTTGGTTTTAAAAGGCGGATTTGCTACATCAGAATTATCTTTAAACCAAGGTAGTTACTGGAGCGGGGGAAGGAGCTCAATTTATCACTCTGATAGGTGATCTCACTAACATGTTGCGCTTGTTCTTGGGCACTTACTTAGCAATATTCTAAACCTGAAATGGATTTCAAGTAACAAAAGAATTCAAATGGCCAACATAAGCAGCCATTATCCTTTTTTTTTATTTTTGAGAGCCACTTTCAAAAAACAAATTTAAAAAGTACTGTAATTAAAAACGTTCATGCTACAAGCAGTAAGTGCTAACATTGTTTATTGAAGATGTTCAGATTTGAGTACCATTAAAATCTCTCTCCTCATCTTTCCTGCATGGAAACAACATTTCTGCTGACAGTCCTTCTAAAAGGGCCTCATCCATCAGACCCAGATAATTGGGTTTGGCATGTTCTCCTACCATAACAAGGTAGGAAGCGCACCAAAAATAGTTTCTAAACGCTAAAACAGATTTTATTTTCTTTTGGTGCCTGTGAGTCAGTGTGGACTGGCATCTACCTCAACAAGACCCCGCAGTTTTCTTGGGAAGGTTTTTCAGAAATGGTTTTTATAGCTAACGCAGAACTCACTCTCCTGGTTTTCAGCATCGTGCCTTAACCACTATAACAAACTGGATCTCTGTAAAACAGGTTGAACCTAGTTTATTCAGCAAAGGAGGCCTACCAAAAAGAATCTACCGAAAAAACAGCAGAAAATGCTGGTTTTTCCTTTGTTGTTGTTGTTGTTAGTTGTGAAGTCGTGTCCGACCCATCACAACCTCATGGACAATGTTCCTCCAGGCCTTCCTATTCTCTACCATCCTCCGGAGTCGATTTAAGCTCATGCCCACTGCTTCAGTGACTCCATCCGGCTACCTCATTCTCTGTCATCCCCTTCTTTTTCCCTCAATCTTTCCCAGCATTAGGCTCTTCTGGTTCTTCCTACAAAATGTGAAGTGGGCTGCCAAACATCATTAGAAAGTCCTAAAAGTTATAATGTCCAATTCTGGGGTGAGATGGGAGGAGGCTATTGCTTCATCAGCTTTTGTGTTCGAGTATTACAAACATAAAATGACAGCTCTCCCTGCCACACCTCCTGCAGTCTCGTAGGGGCACTCTCTCTCCCTCTCTCCTCCTCCTATTCACAAAGTCATGTGTCTCAAGCTCTTTAGCTGATGGACAGCAGGCAGGGAACTACAGTAGACAGAGAGAGGACATCCTGGGAGAAGTTGATCTGTGGGATTTGTGGCTCCTGCATCCCTGAAAGGAAGCCAAGCAGAAGCTGCAGGTAAGGCTGGGAAACTCCCTTGTCTTCAGGGTCCATTAGTTGGGGCGGGCAGACAGACTTGATTAAAGCACCTTGTTTACACAGGTAAGTGTGGCATGGTGGCTTAGGGGACAGAGGTATCAACTAATAATTTGGGCTACTTTACCCAAGAGTCTTTAATCTGGTCTTGATGCAGACACGCAGCAGATGATCTCTTCTGCATCGTATCAAGATTTGGATTAGTCAGTGCTGTTTTTGCATCACAATTCATCAGAATTAAAATTTACAGGAGGTAAAAGTTGGGAGGTACCGGTTTGTTACAGTGGACAGTGTAACATGATCCAGTCCACAGCTAAATAAAGCGATACGCAAAGCCCCATCCTAATGTTTACACACCCTAGTTAGAAACATGGAGGCCGGATGAATTTTTGACAATTGTAATACTGTACAATCCTGGATTAAGTAGCGAGTATCTTGCTGTTGCTGGTCATATAAATGGCCACAATTGTGCATGCATATACTATACTCCTAAACTACTTGTGCACATCTAACAAGTGTTAAAATTGGGTGAACTCAATGGGAGTCAAGCATAGCATAAAAGTACAACACATATTGTAGATTTGGAAAGTGGGGGTGGCGGCTCCCTCTTCAAGGTTTCCCACCAAATCAGTGGACACAGGAGTTAGCCAGAGATGATATACCTGACACCTAGATGATGTCTCTTAAGAAAAGTTTTGTTTGGTTCTGCCTCATTCAAGGAATGTTATGGAAATCTTTAAAAACATCTCTTCAATTTACTGTCCTTCCAAGGTTTTCCAGCTATTGTGCTGCTTCAACCTTCATGTATTTCAGTAAAATAGCTAAAAGATAAAAAATAAATGGCTGTGGCGTTGTCTAATCAATTTTGGCTAACCAAAAACATGCTGGGGTGTGGATTGATCATATAATCACACTCAGATAAAAAAGCATCAGTGTTATCTGTTCCCAGCAAAGGCAGAGCAAAGCGTTGATGTTCCTTTAATCATTTAAAACTGACGATACAGACGCACTGATTTTGGAGCATATAATAACGGTAGCAAACTATTTAAAAATATACTGTATATTGTAATGTTCTAAATAAGCAAAAGGAAGATTGGCTTATGAACTTTGGGTCTGTGGTGGCAATTTGAGTGTAGCAGCTCAAAAGGGGAGTATTTCCTGGCAGGGACAGAATCATGTTGCTGATATTAAAGGCACAAGAGCAGGTTTTTAAATCTGACAAGCATATAAGTATGGTTAGGAAATAAAAATCGAAAGATATTAGTGTTGTACTGTAAATACATGAGCTGCTTTTTGTAATCTGAAAGAAAATAATCACCATCCGAAGCAAATAAACCAGGACAATTAACCTGCTTCTTAATCAGTCTTTCATTTTTAATCTTTCTTTACCTCTATATTCATTACTAATCTGATATTTTAATTTCTACCATTATTAGTCACTGGCAGTTCAGGTTCAAGGGGAGGAACAGACTCAGATTCAACCCCTCCAAGACTGAGTGGCTATGGCTCCCAGCGCGCCGGTATGGCCAGCTGGTTCCACCGCTGGCTATTGGGGATGAGAATTTGGCCCCCTCAAAGAGGGCTCGCAATCTGGGTGTCCTCCTGGATGCACAGCTGTCTTTAGAAGACCATGTGATGGCTGTGGCCAGGGGGGCTTTCTATCAGGTTCGCCTGATTTACCAGTTGCGTCCCTTTCTGGAGTGGGACGCCCTGCGCACGGTCACTTATGCCCTCATCACGTCCCATCTGGACTACTGTAACACTCTCTACATGGGGCTCCCCTTGAAGAGCACTTGGAGGCTCCAACTGGTCCAGAATGCAGCCACGCGGGTGATTATGGGAGTGACTCAACGCATCCTCTGCTGCGCGAGCTGCACTGGCTCTCAGTGGTCTTCCGGGTGCGGTTCAAGGTGTTGGTTAGATCTCTAAAGCAAGTATATCAGCCAATATGCCCAAATTATAAAAAAATGAAGGAGAATTTTGAAAAATATTTCTTTTTACAATCGCATTCACTTACCTGGAAATTAACACTTTGGAATTAAATTAGGCTTACTTTGGGGTAGATAACTATAGGAATTGCCACTAAAATCAGACCTACATGTTGTTGAAAAAAGAATGAAAAATTTCCAACATGGAAAACCTGCTTGCATTCATACAACCAAAAGCTTAATAGGTTAGTATATATCTATGACACCATTTTACTGCCCTCACATAAGATTTGGGACTTTCTTATCTTCCATTTCCAAAACATTAACTATTTTTGGTTTAAAAAAAATAAATGTATAAACTAGAACAATTTGCATCAGGCCAAAACAGGAGCTACTGCTTATGGAGAGGAAATGCTAAATAGGTTAAAGTTAAATAGCTTTTGTTAAATACAGGTAGTCCTCAATTTACGACGACTGATCCCAAAATTTCTGTTGTTAAGTAAGACAGTTGTTAAGTGAGTTTTGCCCTATTTTACGATTTTTCTTCCCATAGTTAAGTGAATCACTGCAGTTGATAAGTTAGTAACCCAGTTGTTAAGTGAATCTGGCTTCCCCATTGACTTTGCTTATCAGAAGGTTGCAAAAGGGGAGATCACATGACCCCAGGACACTGCAACGGTCATAAGTATGAACCAGCTACCAAGCATCTAAATTTTGATCACATGATTACGGGGATGCTGCAAAGGGCGTAACTGTGAAAAATGGTCATATTTTTCAAAGCCGTTGAAAAAGTTCACTAAATGAACCATTGTAAGTCGAGGACTACCTGTATAACTCATAACAGACAAAAGAATAGTATGTGCCCATTTATTAATAAAGCTTTGCAGATTAAAGTTATATGATTGTCAGTCCTGGAAGACATCTTTTACTTTGGATCTTTAGGGCTGCCACATTTAGTGCTGTGGGAAACTGGGAGGGGGGGATTGTATGGAGTGGAGAAATATCTAGCCATAATAACGTTCTTTTCTTTGAGAGTCAAGGACATCTTGCCCTGCAGCTGGAGAGGTGTGACTGGGAGGCATTGCCAGTTGGGATGGTGGATTGATTGGACCATGTGATGGACATGTGGGTGCAAGGGCAGGGATTTGGACTTGGACTTTCTTCTGGATGGGGAAAACCTGGAAGCTTTCAATTTTGGGTTTTAGTTAGTCAGTTAGTTAGTTTATTAAATTTGTATACCACCCTTCTCCTAGTGGACTCAGGGCAGAGCACAGCCAGAAATAAAAAACACTTCAATACAAAATTTAAAATTTGTAAAAGAATTAAACAATTTTTGGCCCATAAAATTTTAAAAACCCATAGACAATTTAAAATTTAAAACCCATAGACAATTAAAAACTAAAGGGGGGGTTACCCCAGCCCAACTTGACAAAATAAAAGTTTTTAGGGCATGGCGAAAAGCCCGGAGATCAGATATCATACGGATCTCAGGAGGCAAATCGTTCCAGAGGGCTGGTGCTGCCACAGAGAAGGCTCTCCCCCTGGGTGTCACCAGCCGACATTGCCTGGCTGATGGCACACTGAGGAGTCCCTCTCTGTGGGAGCGTACTGGCCGGTGGGAGGCTATCGGTGGCAGAAGGCGGTCGCACAAGTACCCAGGCCCTATGCCATGGAGCGCTTTAAAGGTGGTAACCAACACTTTGAAGCGCACCCGGAAGACCACCGGAAGCCAATGCAGCTCACGCAGGAGAGGTGTCACATGGGCGCGCCCCCTTGCTCCCATAATCCCCTGCGCAGCCGCATTCTGGACCAGTTGGAGCCTCCGGATGCACCTCAAGGGGAGCCCCATGTAGAGAGCAAATTCTTCCCAGATGTACCAATATGACACCTCTAATAAAATGGAACTTTAAGGAATTTCTGGCCTCGGAGTCTTCTTTCATTGGGGGTGTTACTTGGAATCCTGACAATGATCACAGCTACTGTCAAAATAAACCCATTAAATCAGGAGTGTCAAACTCATCACGGTGGCATCACGTGACCATTTGTGACTTCTTCCCCCCTTCACTAAACCGGGCCAGTGTGTGGCCAGTGCATGACGCATGCGGCCTGTAGGCCGCGAGTTTGACAGACCTGCATTAAATCTATTGTAAGGACCTTTATCTCTGTCATTTACTTTCTTCCCATCCCTTTGCTTTTCAATCAGAGTTCTGGGCCTGTGAGCCAGGATCTCATTGCTTCTTTGTGAAGAACGCAGCAGAAATGTCGGTGTGGTCTGTCTTCTTGTTCCTGATCCATGGCTTGCATGGCCATCAGTTGTGCCCTCGAAGGTGTGACTGCCCGCCAGGAAACGGTGTGGTATGGTGCAGTTGGAGAAATCTGATGGTTATCCCTTTTGACATTCCACGTGACACTCGAGTATTGTACCTAGACTCTAACTGGATTGTCCACATATCCAGCGGGGCCTTCCACGGCCTGAAACTCCTCCATGAACTTCACCTGGCGGACAATCTCATCGAGAGCATTTCTCCAGCAGCCTTCCACGGCTTAGGGAATGCATTGAGGCTCCTGGACCTTTCAGGAAACAAGCTGCGAAACATGGACCCTGCTCCTTTCGTCATGCTGACCTGGGTGAAGCTAGAACTCTACAACAATCCATGGCATTGTGACTGCTCCCTGCAGGAGCTAATGAAGGCTCTTTCCTTAGGAGCTGGGACAGCGGAAGACATTGTGTGCACCACCGCAACTTGGAAGGAGTATGTTGGGAAAACTTTGTCCCATCTGATCAGCACTGGCGTCAACTTCTGTGTCACTCAGCAGAAGCACACCGATTTTGCAATGCTGCTCACTATGTTTGTCTGGTTTGGTGTCGTTATCACTTACATCATCTATTATATCCGGCGCAACCAAGCCGAATCCCGGCGTCACTTGGAATACCTCAAATCCCTGCCGGTTCCTAGCAGCAGCTCATTCCAACCTGAGGAGAAGGAGATGGATGAAGACAATACACTCAGCACAATCCTCTGACGGACTAGACTCATATATGTGCTGGGCCTCCACAACAGAACTACTTTGGAAGCAGATTTAATCTGATAAGAATTTGTCCCTCTAAAGCTTTAAATCTAGGGACCAACCCCCCCAAAAAAATGCTGCTTAAGACAAAGCTGCTGTCCAATTGTAATGGTTATACAGGGACGACCTTGGGAGGCTGGGCCGAGATTCTGCCTAGGAACCAATCAGAGACAGCACAGCCCGCAGCTGGCTAGTGGGTGGTGCAAGAGGCTCTGAAGGGATCACCCCTAATTTCTCAGGAAGTAAAGGAGACAGTGGAGAATTGTATTTTCAGATTCACAAGACTCATGTCAGCCTTACCACAGAGACCAGACAGGAAACACAAGTAGATGAACTAATTTTACTTTATTGCAAGTCTTTTTTTCCCCCTTCCTTCCATTCAATCCTGTCTGATTCTCGAGGCTGCCTGGACAAATCCCAGCAGTTTTCCTGGCAAGATTTTTTTTCCCAGAAGTGGCTTACCATTGCTCACTTTCTTGGGCTTAGAGAAAGTGGCTGGCCCAAAGTCACACAGTTGGCTTATCGTATCTCAAGTAGGACTAGAATGCACGGTCTCTGGGTTTCTAACATGATGCCTTAACTGCCACTACAGCAAGCTGGTTTCATTGTAAGGCTACATTAACGTAGTCTCTAGCCAATCCTTTTCTCCCACATGACCATTTTAGCTACAAGAATTACTCCGGTATGATTTTACTTGATTTATGTCCTTCTCTCCTGATAGGCTGGAATATTATCTGGGATAAACATTGGGCTAAACTAGGTTTGGCTAAGGTTGCAACCCATCAGATATCTTGGGTGTTTATTTGGTAGTTTGCCCAAGTGTGCTATTTTTTCAGAATAAACTAGGAATATTTGCTCTAAAGGTAGAGCAATTTCCCCCCACCCACCCCAGTAAACTCACATCTTAATCCACTAGCTTTCACTCATCAATTGTACCAATCTCACTAACAATACTTTTTTTCTCTCAGCTTCTCCAACAAATATCTGATTGGTTAAATTAGCAGCAGCCTGAAATGTGAGAATTCCCTTCCCCAACTGTGGATGACCTTAAGATGGTTGGATCAAAGGCTAGCTTTAAAATCACCCTCCAAAAATTACATTTCCATCTTTCACCAACTAGGCAGGTCGTTCCCGGTCCTCTTATAACAATGGGAAAACGTCTGTTTAAATTGCGAGCCTCACTTGGACTGCTGAAATCCACTTCCAGTAGATCATTTGTATGGATGGGTTCGTCATTTCTCTCTTCCCTCCCACCCATAAAGTTTGCAGATTTTCTTTTCTCCCAGTGGCCACTTTTTGTAAACACTTTGAAGCATGAGTAATATGCATAATGGCTGGCATCTCCGCTTTTTTCTTGGCAAGCATCCCCTGTGCCTTTAATAGAAGAACAAAAGGCAAAAATAAAAATCACAGCTGTAATTATCCTTGTAATCCTTGTTGGAATTATGCCCCTTAAAACTGCACTTGCAGCATTATTTCTGCCTTTTGTCTCCTCCACAGGCCACCATGCTATATAATCCAAAACAGTTGTTTAAAAACTAGATCTCCTTTCTATTGTGTACACTGTTTCTTATAATTACACTAGATAAAGCACCTGACAGTCAATTTGGATCCCTCTTTCTAGATATATCATAGTTTAATATACTAGGGAGCAAAGCATGAAATCAATAACAAAATCCCAGTTTCTTAATCCCTGGTGTTTTACAGAGATGTTTCTATCTAATCTGCTCAGTTATTGCCATTCCCCACCCCCCAAAGCTGATTTGATATCCTCTTAAAGACTCTCAGCGTATTACATCAGAAGTGGTCAGCTGACATCTTCAATCTAATTCCCAAAGAAGCAAAATTCAATTCAAGAAGACTAACAGCTATTTCACCTTTTCTTGGTAGCATCTCCACAAGTAAAGCAATTGTTTTAAAAGGAGAGAGATTGACGGAAACAGAAACAAGGGTGACGGTGAAAGAAATAGGATAATTTTTTGGCTCTAGCTACAACTGACCTTCAGTCTACCCACTGCTTCACGGAAATGTTGTTTTGGGCAGAAAAACAGGTTTCCATCATTAACATGAAATGCATATTTGTAATCAGAAGCACTGTGTGTCTAACTCTGCTTCTTTTGTCGCTGTGCCTACATAAATAAAAGTATTTTTAAATTCCAAACTACACCTTTGTCTGATCCTTATTTTGTTTTAGAGTAGCCTAAAGATCAGTAAGGTACCTACCTACATTTTTCTATTGCTACTGGAATACAATGCAAGGCCAAGAAAAAGGTTAAAGCCTGCATTACAAGTAGGAGATCTTCTGTTCTTTCCAAATCCACATATCATCCTACTTAAATATGTTAAATACGTGAGTACATTAGCCTATTTTAATCCTTAGGATTAGATGATACTGAAATTAAGATGGGAATATTTTTCCTGGGTAGCCTTAGCCACATCTTTTTCCAGAAGACTCTCTATTCAATTATGTTATCAGGTTCTCATGCTTCATGAAATAGAATAGTCTAATTCATGAAAGATAATGGCATTTGTTACTTCCTTTTAAAGTACAATCCACCATGAATGAAGTTTGATTCCTGGTGACTAGATGGGTACCTGTGGTACCCCCTACTCTTGTATAAATATTTCTTTGGTCTGTAACAAGGCATGGTTTGTTTTCCATCAATTATTACTGCTGTGGAAAGCACAATCTTATTAATCAACCCATTGCAGGTAGGTCTCAACTTACAATTCATTTAGTGACCATTCACAGTTGCAACGACACTGAGTGACTTGTGACCATTTTTCACACTCAACTGTTGCAGTGTCCCCATGATCATGTGATCAAAATTCGGCCGCTTGGCAATCGACTCATATGTATGACGGTTGCAGTGTCTCGGGGTCATGTGATCAGTTTTTGCAACCCGACAAGCAAAGTCCACGGGGAAGCCAGACTCACTTAACAACCGTGTCACTAGCTTAACAACTGCAGTGATTCACTTAACAACTGTGGCAAGAAAAGTCATAAAATGGGGCAAACTCATTTAACAAATGTTTCACTTAGCAACAGGTATTTTGGGGTCAATGGTGATCATAAGTCAAGGGCTACCTGTAAATAGCAATCTTAAACACGTAGCAGTTTGTCTTGCCCCATCCCCTTTGTGAATCTCTCCTTCCAAATCTACAGCTGTATTAGCTGCATCATGGGCTGCAACCTAGGCAGCCAAGCCCAGACGAGAGCATATCCTAACAGCAATTCAAGAATCAATAAAGGACGGGCAGTTCATTTTTATTATAGGCTATTTCACTCAGTATTACCTATTATGAAACTGCTTTTATAAGAACACGCTTTTAAAAACCTTTGGAAAGCAAGCAAGCAGGAGTGAATTGGCATCCTTTTTCGTAGAGCCACAGGCATTGTCATTTAAGCTGCTTTACTTGACCAAGTCATCAAACAGGCTCTTCTGTGGCATTAAAAATATGGCCTTGACAGTTTTTTCTGCTTTGCAAATCTGCTTTGCAAATTGATCAGGCAATTTCTATAGTAAAATTGTATCTCCTGATACAAAAGGCAGTGGAAATACCAGCCCACTGGACCGAAGAAGGAAGTGTTATTTCCTGTTGAAAGGAAGAGTTCCTTATGAACCCTTGATACGTATTTGTCATAGTTCCATTGGCCTTCATATGATATCATGAGAAATGTGAGTCTCAGATCACTTCTAAGTGTGTCACAAACATAGGGACAGCCAGACAGGTCAGAAATTGGTCTAGCAGTCAACAGGGAAGCAAAAGACCTCCTACATGGCAAAGTGTGGTCTAGCTCTTAGATGAGTCCTCTTCTGAATATGGCTGTAGTAATCTGAAAGAATTGCAGGGTTCTGTGGGGGTTTCTTCTTCCTTCTTCCAAAGACCGCTCAGCAGCTCAGAGTAAATGCTGTTCAGCTCACAGGCACACCAAGGTGTACAAGGTGGTGGGCTGAAGACTTCTACGTTGTGCAAGAGGGAAACGCAATCTGTGGTGCACTTGGCATCTCCCTCCACAGCCGCACACAACCTCCCTTTGGGCAACTCTCAGCTGCTCAGTCCAGATATGAGGCGTTGCAAGCCAAAGTCCAAATATAAGAGGATCAAAGTGACAGAGATGGAAGTGCTGATGGCAGGGAGCCAAATAAGACAGCCGAACGTTGTTGCTGTTGCTTATTTTGAAAACACTTCTCTTTCTGAAGATCAGTTTACAACTATTCCTAGTGGGAACGCTTTGCAGCAACTCCCAAAGCTGAAGACAAAAAAAAAAAACCTTTACCAGTATTCCCCATCCTTTTTGACACTGATTTTAAAATAATAATAATACAGGGGAGAGAAGTGTCCTTAAGAATCCATCCCATTTCCATCCTAATGGCCACATAAAACAACCATTTGGAGATGTATCTTTTGGTACTTAACATTAACTCTCCTCACTAACACTTGTATGTAATCTTCACTATCAAGTAACATGTCATTGTGCAGGAATTTGATCTAAGAAATCCTTTGCTCATTTTAACAGCTCAGAGTAAGTCACCAGCAAACTTCCAACTTAATTCTTTTTACAAACTTTTTTTTTAAATGAAAGAGGGAAGCAAGAGCCCAGATATAAGGGGATCAAACTTCCCTTTATCTTCATAAATGCTTGCTTTGTCAGGAAAACTAAAATCTCTCATACACACACAAATATCTTTCTTACACCCATTTGGGTGTACGAGAGGTATACATTCCAATTTCATTTTCAAATATATGTTAAAATATTCCTGAAGTTACTCGAACACCCCCACCCCACAATACACTCTCCTGTAACATTTCAATGGGACTGACCAGGTTCAAGTTTGGTGATGAGTATCTTACTCTGTTTTGATTCATTAAAATGCCTGTTCCCTCATTGCCCTAAACCAATAGCTAATTTTACTCATCTGGTTTACATCTTGTGTTAACCCACAGGAAGACACATGATACCAAGTCATAAACTATGGTTTACACACCACAGTGCATGGGTTCATGCAACTGGCCAAGCCAACGCTGAATAAACAGACAACTTACTGCAATGAGTGCCCCAGCCAAACAGTGGTGGACAATTTGGCATCTAATCCAATTTTAACCACTCCTTCAATCAATTGAACCATCATGATGAATGGCAAAATTTGTGAGAGTCATAGTTCAAAATATTTCAAAGGCAACAAATTGTCTTTGCTCTTCATACCTCCGGGAAGTAAAGTTCACAAATCCTCAGAACAACACAAAATCTTGCGAAAACCCCACGTCAGGCAGCAAACAAAAAACATGCTCAGGAAAATTACAGTTAATCTCTCAATTAGACAAAACAAGTTCGTAGAGAGGATTATTTGACTGGCAGGGAGATGAACAGTAGGCAAAAACAGGATCTTGAACTGATGTGTTTAATTTTCTGCCCTAAATACAACTACAACATTGTCCATTTCAGGAAAGCAGGCAGGCATTCCTTAGGTCCAGTCTCTACCGCAGACCATATAATCCATGCCCAGCTCATGGAAGAAAGAGACTTTAAAATCGGTCCCGGATCTCCTCAGAGGCTGATGGAGACAGAAGTTGGGAGCCCTTCAGAGCAAAGTCCTAGGAAAGTTGACCCTTCAGAGTTCGGAAAATAGTGGCTGCTCTCGGGTGTTGCTCCAGCTACTCAAGGGCAGGAGAGGACTTTGCCCAGAACTAAATGAAGGAAACTGAGCGGTCACAAAGAAGAAAGGAACATGGCTGATATTTCCGTTTGACCAGCACTGTGAAAGAAAGATACAAGCATCAAACCAAAGGCAATAGAAGCAAAACATTCCTGTTTCCTCAAGATGGCCCAGGAGTGTCAAACTCAATTTCACTGACGGTCGCATCAGGGTTGGGTTTGACCTCAGAGGGACAGGGGTGTGCGCCTGGGGGTGGGAATGGCCAGCAGGTGTGGCCATTGTGGGGGTTTGACACAGGCTCAAGATGCATTTTTCCCCTTCTTTCTTTTCACAGTACCTTACTATAACCATTTTCCTCTCTCTTCTACCAGATATTAGTGGCAAACATTTATTACTTCATACTCCACTAAACTTTTTATTTCTAAATTTATACCCTATTGCTTTTCCAGAAAAAATAGAAAAACTATTTATACTGTTGTATTTTTATTATTCAACTAATAATAAAAATACAATAGCATAAATAACATGATAATACAAGATCTAACAACAGAGGTAAATTTCCAAGGTAGTAAATAGAAATGGCTATCAATTATAGATTGTATGATTATAGATTGTTGATTGTAGATTAAATGGACCTTCAGTATGTAAAATCTGGCATTAAACTGTAGGATGCTGCTTGTTTTCTATCCAGATCAGGCACTTACTCCAGGCCCCATGTAATCCAGTCCAATCCAGTCATCCTGTAGCACTCTGCTAGCCAAAAATGGATCCCATACGGCCTGTTTTGGCTGGCAGAGGCACTGCGGGCCAGTCCTTTGGTATTTCCAGTCTGGTCCCATGGGCCAGTTTTAAGCATCCCGTAGGCTAGATGCAGCCCATAGGCCTTGAGTTTGACACCCCTAGCCTAGACTATTGCAGGCTCTTTCTTTCTTCTTGCTGGGAGAGATCCCGGAGCTTCACTCTTTGTCTAAAGCAGAAATGCATTTCAGCAAGCCAACATTGGAAAGATAAATGAGTGGGTGTGCTATGCATGATGTTGGCCTCTTCTGTAAGGCTCAACTGCTTTTGCTTATCAGGTTTACTGATTTTGGTTTTATTATGTATATGTTTTATTCTTGGCTGCGAAATGTCCAGAGTTTGGTTTAAGATGGGCAAGTATATATTTTTTAATGTAGTTATATATTTTAAATCAATGAATAAACCTGCTTTTGGAATGTGGCTAAAGAACCTGGAAGGTGATTATCTGGCCTGTTTGCATATATGTTTTCTTTCTATTGGTTTTGCAGCCATTATGAAGCCTTTTCCTTTCCTGACATCTATTTTTCGCCTCTATTTTCTTATATATATCTTGACAGTGAGCTGGGCAGCATATACATTTAATAAATAAAAAACTCCAAAAGGTGGAATGTGGAGAAGATACAAAAAACCACAATCCCCCAACTTAAAATATATTGAAAACAGGTTCTCTTAATATTGGGCCGTGGTGGCACATTGGTTAGAATGCAGTACTGCAGGCTACCTCACTACCCATTGCCAAGAGTTCGATCCTGACTGGCTCAAAGTTGACTCAGCCTTCCATCCTTCCAAGGTCGATAAAATGAGGACCCAAATTGTTGGGGGCAATAAACCGCTTAGGGAGGGTTGTAAAGCGGTATGTAAATCTGCTACTGCTATTAACATTAATAGGCTTTTCCTAGGACTTTTAAGTTTCCTTCATTTGTCCAAATCCCCACCACTCAAGTTTTCATCTCTCTCCAGAATATAAACTGGGAGGAATTGCTGGTGCTGCCCTATTTTGATTAGACAGGTCTAATATTCAATGATCATACACGTTGATTGGGAAACTTGGTCTGCTTACTTTCTAATATATTATGCTCAGAAGCCATAGTTTATTCTTGGATTCTTATTCCTAAATTCTTAGAGGGGAAAAAAACAAGGATCTCCATTTACCCATTATAGAAAGCTAGGAATGCCTATGAGGAGCACAGCATAAATGAGGGAGCAATGGGTAATTTTGAATGTCTGCATTAGTTGTTGTAATTTTCTCCTTCTAATTTTCAATTTGGTAGTAACTTTTGAAGTGGGTTATAGCCAGGATTGGTGTAATCCTGCAGTTTCTTAGCTATGCAGAAGAGAACTGAGTTTAAAAGCACAATAAATAAATACATAACCTCTTTCCAAAGTGGTAATATGTCTAAATGAATGATTTATGTTGAAATAGGGATTGATCTCCTTTTAGTCAGAGTGATATACTTTCTTACATAAAATAAATATAAAACTTTGGCACAGGAATCAAGTATGCCTCATATTTCATTTCGGCTTTCAGACGTCTGGGAATAGTATCTTAAGGGCTTCAAAGCTTGCTTTTAAAAATTAATAATCTTGGGACTTTTAAGTTTCTAATTGTATACGTAACCCAGGATAGAATCATGAAATGTGCACAAAATCCAAACAAATCCCTAAACACAGATTCCAAATAGATCAATCTACGCAATTCAGAAAAACAAAACAATCACTGAGTATCAGAGTAATATCTAAGCTGAATTACATGAGGCCACAAAGCAACCCACCCCATCTGGATCTGGATATAATTTTATACTAATCCTTACTATGTTGACTGGGAAGAGCCCAGCTGTTGAGTAAAATATATCCCTTTAAATTTTCACCTAGGATATTCTAGAATAGACAAGAGGAATCTTAGTTACTCCATGCCCAGATAATAGCCATGCAGAGAGATTGTTGTTAATGCTACGGGAAATGTGGACAAGTCAGCAAATAAGCCAACTTTATATTGTATGTTTTAGGACAGAGATGTCAAACTGGTGGCCCGCAGACATACCGGATGCATCGTACGGAGGCCATGCCCACCCCAGCTCTGCGAATGGGAAAAACATTGCGATACGCCATGTGATGGCAATATGATGCCGCGAGTTTTCCATCCATGTTTTAGGATATCTGGTGACAACAAAACCTTCCCTCTCCTTAGTCAGCTTAGCCCTCTTTACAGCACTTAAAAAACATAGTTTTAAGTAGCAACCGCAATGGCAAAGACAGCTACAATTCCAGCTGGATCAGGCATTCTTCATAACTCTCAGTATTTGGAGGTTGAACTTACCACTGTCAGAAGGGCTCCCTTCTTAAAGCAAGGATGAAAAGTGACCAGCTGTGGCTGAACCCCGTCTTCACCCTGTACGAAACCACTAGAAGTGATAGAAGAAAGAGAGCGCATATTATAACAGGGATGCCTAAAGGATGTTTTGATAGTACTTGGAGGCTTCCACAGTCTGGGACCCTCAGCACACATCAAAAGTACATTAAAATACTTATTCCCTGGCCTAGTGATGTCTAGTACTCTCTCTCTAATATCCCAAGAGTGCTACTTTTCCTGCTTTTTTGGCTTAAATACAGGTAGTCCTCAATTTACGACCACAACTGAGCCCAACATTTACGCTGTAAAGTGAAACATTTAAGTGACTTTTGCCCCATTTTATGACCTTTCTTTTTTTTTTTAATTAGATTTATATGCCGCCCTTCTCCGGAGACTCAGGGCAGCTTACAATGCGTTAAGCAATAGCCTTCATACTTTTGTATATTTTTATACAAAGTCAGCTTATTGCCCCCACAAACTGGGTCCTCAATTTACCTACCTTAGAAAGGATGGAAGGCTGAGTCAACCTTGAGCCTCGAACTTGGAATAATTGCAGACAGCTGGATGTTAATAACAGGCTATCTAGTCTGTTGAGCTATTTGAGGTTCTTGCCACTGTTGTTAAGGGAATTTGGCTTCTCCATTGACTTTGCTCGTCAGGTAGTCATAAAGTGGGATCACATGACCCGGGGACATTGCAACGGTTAGAAATATGAGTCAGTTGCTAAGCGTCTGAATTTTGCTCATGTGATCATGAGGATGGTGCAACAGTCGTAAGTGTGAAAAAAGGTCATAAGTCCATTTTTTTTCAGTGCCATTGTAACTTTGAATGGTCATTAAATGAACTGCCTGTATAGTCGAGGACTGCCTGTATAGAGTGAGCAACTTGTAGTCTAGTGGACATCCCCTAGCTCTCTTTCCCAGTGTTTAGGTTGTCTGTGATCCCCTTTTACGACCTTATGACAAGCAAAGTTAATGGGGAATCTAGATTCACTTAACTTGACAACTGCAGTAATTCACTTAACAGGAACATGGCCTGGAATTTAATCCAAAATTTCCAAAGATAGATAGGAAAAAAAGAACCTACCTCATCTGTCTCCCTACCATAATCACAATAATTTGAAGAGGACCCTCCCATTTAAAACTAAAGAAAAAAAAAACCAATCTAGATTTGTTTAATAGATAAGAAATGCCTTATGGAATCCATTTCCAGATAAAGAGGGACAGGACAATACAAACCAGGGCAGAAGTTCAAACACAGGGTTATTGCGAGTCCGAAACACTGCAATGATAGTCTTGGAGGCATCCAAATTTCCTGCGGGAAGAAAAAAACACATTAAAAAGTAAGGAACTTGGCAAAGCACTTAATTTGTCAACTGTAGGCAGAATCTGATAGCAAGAAATGGGTTTTCTAAACTGGTGGCATTACCAAAAACAGCTGAAGGTGGGATGGACCTTGTGCTTATATTCCTAGATCTTCCTGCAATAGCTTTCCAACCAGGTACATGAGGTTTTGGGCCTCATCTATAGGGAGGGAGACTTAGCTCAGCAACCTATGACTTTTGGCTTCCCCACTGACTTTCACACAATTGCGTTATGTTCGGCAACCATTCATAAGTGCAAACAAGTTGCAGATTTTGATCATGTGGCAGCTGGAACTTTGAGGACCAGTCTTTGTTCAGCACCATCATTACTGACAAATGGTTGCAGATCGAGACTACTTATATTAAAGCTTTTAACATTTGGGTTGGAGAAAGCTCCTGAGAATACAATCGACAGCTAGGAAAGCGAATCAATGGACCATCAAACAAATCAATCCAGGTTTCTCCCTGGAGGCTCAAATGATCAGGCTTAAATTGTCCTACTCTGGACATATTATATCAGAAGAATTAGCTCTCTGTAGAAGTCTCTAATGCAGGGAAAGATGGAAAGGAAGAGATGAGCAGGACCAGTAGCAAGAGGGATGGACTAAGTTACAGTGGAGCATCTGAAGGACAAGGTTAGGGACAGATCACCATGGAGCCTAACCTACATGATTGCTGTAAGCTGACACTGACTTGATGGCATATTTAAATATTGCTCCTCTCGTCTTACGGAAATGTAGTTGAAGGAAAACAGGACAATTTACAACAAGCCTTTAGAACAGTACAAGCTACAATACAAGAATCTTTGCTGTTGGTTACAGCAAATCAGAACCTGAGCTGGGATTGATTATCTAACTGGTTGACAACTATATGCTGTCAACCAGTTGGTGCTTTGACAGCACAATCCTGTCCACAGTTAGGGGAATAAATTTCAATAAACCAAGTGGGACTCCTTCCAATAAATATCCTTGGGACTGCACTGTCAGATCTTTCTGATAAAAAATAAAACAAAACCAGAAAGCAACTTCAATGCGCATGTGAGAAAGTGGGACAAAGAGGAGTTTACTCAGATGCAGAAGCAACTGTTTCTAGGTCTTTCTTGGCTAAGACATTTCTCCTATACCACCAGCCTTTCTCAACTGTTTATTTATTAGATTTATAGGGCCGCCCAACTCAGTGTTGACTCTGGATGGTGTTCAACAGAAAAATGAACTATAAACCCAAAGAGCCAAACATTAAAGCAGGGCCAATATATAAAATAGCTACTGCCCATGCTTCCCCCTGGGTTCTCCAGAGCTTAGAGAAGGGTTGTCTTATTTGGCAAGAGTGTTTAAGAAATCATGAAAGAAGAGGCAACTCTCAGCTTTAGAGAGAACACTAGGAGGTTTTAAAACACAAAGTTTTCTGAGCCACAGCAAGGTAGCCACTTCATGCTTACAGTGCCCTTCCCCTCCTTTCTACAAAAAAAGGGGTAAAATAAAGGGCTGGGGGTCATTTCAGTCTTCTAGCAGGATGTGCCATTCCCTAATACAACAGATTAACCTACGCATGTACTTTTATAAAGCAGGAAGTGGGTATTCTTTCATCCGTGTCCCTTTTTTCCCAAATATGTAATCTTGAAACTGACAGGGGTCAGTTTGGGCAAATGTCTCAGCCTTTATAGTTCTGTGGGTAAACTGTGGGAAAGGGGAAAGGATCACATGTTCCATTTAAAGCTCTCTGGAGGAAAGGCAGAATGTAAAATGAAGACGGAATAAAGGAGCAAAAGCCACATAATGTACTGAAAGTGTCATAACATTCTGAATTATCCACATAGTAACATATTTTGAGGATTTTTATCTGACGAGTACAGGAATACAATCATCCTAATAAGACCACTAGATTCATCCTTGTTTCGAATAACTTTAAGGCATTTTTTCCCCTTTTTTGGGTTTGGTGATATCTTTCTTTTTGCCTTGAAATGTAACCTATAAATGTCTTTTAAAATGCACACAAAGCACATCCTTATGTTATTGCTCATGCATTTTTGAAGGGACGTGATTTCTGCTTGACTGTATATCCAGGAGGGGCGGAGAGGGCTGTTATGGCTGGCTGCACGAATCACCTGCACTCACATTCAAAGACGAAAAACAAACCTTTCTGGAAGCAGAACTCCAATGATTTTTCAAAATGCTGCATTTGGAGAAGGACTCAGAATTTGGCATGGGCATGTTTGCTGAGGGCATCTCCCTTTGCCCTCCATTTCCCCAAGCTGCCCCCAGAGTTTCAAAGAATCAGGCTTCACCTTGAATGACCACCGCAAGCCTCTCCCCGCTTGGATCCCAAACCATGGACTGCACTTCCCCTCCAATCCTGCAACACAGGGACAGAGGACTTGAAGCAGAGCAAAATGCTTAAGCGTTAACGGTCAATCACCAACATTCAAACTTTGCTGCAACAGGAAGAAAAAGGTTCGGAGTCTGGAATTTAAAACTTTTTTAAAAAGTGTTAATAGGGGGAAAATAGTATTTAAAAAAAAAACCTAGTTCATTCTACAAATGTATATTATTATCCGATTATTATTACTACATTAAATTTATTTGCAGCCCATCCCGAGGTTTGAGGAGCTTCTGAGCTCCAGGGTTTCTAATTACTGGAAACCCTATTCAGAAGTATCTTTTTTGACTCCCACCCAAACCCAGTTCTCTACGCTTCCAGTAACCAACGTATCAACGCTCCAGAGCAACTACAATAGTGTTGAAGGCCAGAAATATTCAACCAAATTCCACATAGACATGGTATATTCCCTTTCCCTCACCTCTCCTCCCCGTAGGGAGTCTCGAACGTAGTCTCTGAAAGATCTGCCACAATGGAAGCTGTTTTAGACCCACCGACCTGCCTTTGCTGCTCTCCTGAAATATTGGAAGTTATGAGAAACCAAACAATAGTAGGATGTAGATAGAAAGTGGCTTTACACCCAGATCCGATTCCCTGTTCGTCTCTCCTGTTGTTGATTACTTTGACAAGCAGTTCTTCCAGATTCTACTTTGCTTATTACCTGTATTCATTTAATAACCAAGTATCATGCCAGAATAATCAAATCTGTACATTAAACAAATATGAAGTTGCATTATGCAAGACACTGGAGCCAACTCCATAGTCCAGCCAAAAATCTATTCAATAGCATTTCTTCTCTGCTCCAATGCACTGCATGTACAAGAAAGAATCTCCGAAGAACATCACCCAACAACCCCAACCTCCACTTCATTAAAGAGACCAAGATTCAAGCATGCTTCTTAAAACTATTTTTCATACTGCAAAAATCGAGAAGCCGTATTCGTGTTAGAGCTGCACACTCACCACTGTATTCCAAGAAAGATAAGGAATAGATCACAAATTCCCCCTGGACGGTGAACAGCAAACGACTGCCATCTGGACTCCAGCAACCAGTCTGGGATCAGGCAGAGGAAATGGAAAACAAATGCACTTTTAATGCGGGTAAAACAAAGAGACCAAAATTCTTTGTTAAATAGGTTGTTGAGATCTGGATGTTCGCTATGTTTGGTCATATTCCTACGATGGAATTTTACCAGGCTAGGTAACATCATCAGTCCACAGGAGAGTGGAGTTTGATAGCCGTTTATATGTAGCTTGCCTGCTGGTAGTCAACCCCCAGATATACAGTCAAAGAAGAAATAATATCCTAATCAAGAAAAAAAAATCCCAACAAAGACTGGCAGTTCAAGTCAGCAAACTCCACTTTCTCTCTCAGGTTGATCTATTTGCTTGGCCTGCTAATAAAACACCTAAAAAACCCAAGTTCAGTGAACATCAAGAACCCAACAGTTTGACTTTAAAATACTCATATTCCTGAGTTTTGGAGAAGTTAGGTTATTGTAATTCCATTCTACACGAAGATCCTTTTGAAAGCTGTCCAGAGACCACAAAAACCACCTCTGTCATAGAACACCGATCCTCTGTTGGATAGGTTGGTAGTCTGCATCCAAATCAATTGGTCTGATTTGGCCAATAAAGTCCTCTAGGGAGCTTGGCTCCAGGACCTCTCAGGAATAACCTCCCAGATTTATGGAAGGGGATGCTAAGAGTCCCAGCCCTGGAGTTACATCTAGCAACCTATTTATTAGTGTTTTGCAAGGCAGGAAAGGGTATAAATGAATGAATGAATAAATGATTGGTAATATTAAAATCATAAGAAAATTCCAAATAGAAATTCAGTTCCTGAATGAAAAAACTACATGATTAAATTGGGTTTTGATAATTGATTTGGGGGCATTTTTCAAGATTTTACAGCAACAGATTTTATGTCTTTGGCTGTGTAATATTACTGAACTGCATTTCATTATTTTTGAGTGGTTATTTCTGTCTTTCCTTTTGTAAATCACCCTGAACAGTATGAATGGGGCAGTACCATAATTTTTGTAAATAAGTAAGAACCCTTCATCATTCCGTTTTCCCAACCTACCCGACAAGGACCTTTGATAGTTGGCCATTTCTCGTAAGTCCACATCTGAACCTCCCACACTCTGCAACAAGATAAAAAGAAATGAAATTGCCTTGGAAATACCATTCAGCTAGGAGAAGAGCAATGGCATTCACTGTTCTTACCTCACCGTCCATTACTCCACTAAAAAAAGAGGACTCATCTTAGATGGCTGGTTTCAAGGCTTCTCTGCTCACCTGAAGACTGCTGAAGGTGTCGCTGCTAGCACCTTGCTGCCATCAGGTGACCAAGCCAGGTTCGTGACCCCGCCTCCTCCAAACCACTGCAACTGGATACAGTTTTCTGTGGAAACATCCCATACCTAGCAGCACAAGGTCAAAAGAAGAGAAGCTGCGCATGCTCAGATTTCCATGTATGCTCTTTGCTCGTGCACGTGCATGGCTTCCAAAACGTGGCTAAATAGGACAGCATTACTTCTGCGTGGGTAGGCGGGGTCTACCATGGTCAGCGCTACCAGTTCGCCCGAACCGGACAGAACCAGCTGAATCCCACCACTGCCATAATAGAAGTAACAGCACAACATACTTACAAGCATGGATGTATCAACAGGTGAGGCTGACAGAAGCAATCCTCCACTGGGAGCCCAGGCCAGGCTGGTGATGGGACTGTGGCCGGGATGGCTGAGCACTTGAGCACAGCCAGATGAAGGCCTACAGGAAACAGACACACACATCATAGGAAGCTCATAATGTGGTTTCTTTTGATTTTCATTGGCATCTTATGAAAACCCATTCAGCAAGCCACAATTAAACCGGAAGTCACTGAGTTATGCAAGCCCACCCAGTTGCTTCTCCAGATACGAGCATGTATGCTGGCAAAATAAAACTGGGTACTAAGGCAGTGCAGCAGTTTGAATCTGATGGTCAGAAGCGTCTTAAGAGCTACATAGCACCATTCAGCTCTCCTTAACCCAAATGCATCCTTTTCTAAGGTTGCGCTGCCACTGTTGATGACAAGTGTGCGATGCTAAGAAAAGATGTGGCTGCTTTAAGGAACTGGCTCCAAAGCACCTTTTTCTTTTGAATCCGAAGCACCAAACAGTCTTTCTGCAAGTGTTCCCTGTGTCATACAAGGTACTTCGGTACATCTATCATCCAGTGCTGCAGAATTCACATCCCCATTATCGGAAATGAGCAATGTGTGCAGCAAGTAACCGCATGACCAAACATCAGAGAGACTGAGTAGCACTGTTAAGACTTGGGATGGAGGTGGGCACTTAGTGGCCTGAAACATTTGGATCCCAGCCTTCCACAAAAATAACTCCCAGATCGATAAAAAAGATATTGTCTCTGTTCAGAAGCTTGCAATATTGAGACAACAGAAAATGGATGACAAACTGAAGAAAACAGAGACATTAAAATAAGGAATCTGAAAGCCACAAAGATCTTCATACACTGCCACTAACTGCTGGAAGGTTGCCCATGTCCTTGAGAGGAGACCCAGAACTTGCTAAGACTTCCTGGGGGATGGGATGGGATGGGATGGGATGGGAGATGGTAGCTTTCCTTTGTCTCCAATTAGCAGAAACTGAATAAATACACAGATCTTCATTTTCTTGCATTCGTTATTTAGATCATAGATTTGTGAGAAGGGACATGTGATATAAGACATACATAGTTTGGAAATGGGAAAAGGTACATGGAAGAATGGGAAAAACTATAACGGGGAAGAGACTAATAATACACTTAAAGTAAAAGAACTAGGCTGCACATCTGATATCTAATAAGCATTTCCTTCAAACAGCAGCAACAAAATAGCAATTGTGACTTGCTGGCTAACATGGGCTGCCATCACTGATTAATCCACAAGACCTGACTGGGTTACCTGGTAGAAAGTGAAGTGGGATCCAGGTGCCAAATCAACACACAGCTATGGCACCCCACAGCAAGGATAGACGCGCACAGTGGCTTCCAGGCCATCAAAGCTACATTTCTTTGCAAACGATGCTTCAGGATTGGGACTATAGTACTGGAGAAGAAAACCCAAACAGAGATATAAATTTGCCCGGAGGGCCAGGGATACCAGGCACATATTAGCAAAATGAATCTAAGGAATTGATGTAGGCTACCCTGTGTAAACATCCTTAAAATAACATGACCCAAAAAACAAATCGGGATTTGTCCACTATTGCTCCAAAGTGAAAGACAAAGTCTTTAATTATACCAATGTAAATTTCAGTTGAGTATTAGAAGAAACATCCTTGCAGAAAGGAAGGTAGGCTCTCCTTCCTGAATGTACTCAAGCACACACTACAGGAATATTCTTTCACTGAGCAGAGGGCTGGATTAATGGCCCTTTCAGTTCCTAAGATTCCAACCAGTCGGTCAGAAGTTATATTTCTACATACAAACCCAAGAATAAAACAATTACTTTTATTTCACACAGAGCAAGTAGGCAGGTGGTTTAACAATTGATTTTCTATGGGTGGTGATCCATTTCAATTGGATGATCACTGGGAGACTGCTGAGATTGCTCACAAGATAGACTTTGGTTTGATCTTATTTATTACAGAAGATTCATATTTTAATATTGGCTACCTGCTGGTTGGGTATAAAGCCAACAGCTTTCCTAAAGAAAAACATTACAGTGCAAGTACAATACAAAAATGATGAAGTACTAAAAATATCTTTAAAAAGACAAGTTAGAGAGATGCGTTTCACCAACTTCAAAAGTCAATGAGCAACTTGGGAGGGCAGGGAACTAGTTACACCCTTGCAAGGAAAGGTGGCATGCTACAGTTTAAGAGAGCCCAGAGAAAAATCTTCTCTTGTAAACTTTCCCAGAGAAGAATATTCTCAAGCAGATCCTCCCTATATTATTATTAATTGGGCAGGTCCATCTGAGAAAGTCTTCACTTCGTGACAAGAATATGCAAAACAACTTAACAAGGGCCAAAGGTGGGCAAAGAATAGGTGTACAGAATGGCCCACCTTTAGTCCAAATGATCTCCTTCTCCCCCTCTGCTCATACATTTTGGGAACAGCTTGTTTGTTCTTATGCACAGCTCACATTACTATTCTCATCTCATGGTCCAATAATCCAACTACAATTGTACCTTGGTACTCATCCTTAATTGATTCTGGGAGGCACGATGAGTACCAAAAATGATGAGTACCAAACAAATTTTCCCCATAAGGAATAATGTTGTGAGTCCCAATGTAGCCAACATCGACAAGTTCTAACGTGCATTGAGTATCAAACAGCAATGAGTGCTGGCACAAAATTTTCACATCAAAATGTGTTACCAAATATGGTAAGTTTCAAAGCAGTTGAATACCAAAATGCCATTGTATTTCTTTTCCTTTACCTGTACTAATCAACTCTTGAATAGAACTTTCTATACCACCCTGGAGAGTTCAAGCTTTCTGTCATATGCCATGTTAATTGTCACTGGCCTCAGTCTGTTCAGAGTAATGGTCTACCTTAGGCCAGTTAGATCCCTTACCTGTTGGTATTGTAAACACGGACGGAGTCATCCAGAAGGGCCACTGCAAATTTGTTGGTATGAGGATGCCACGCAAAGGCTCTGATTGAGCAGCCTGCCCTGTGTAAGCAAGACAAGGGACATTAAAAAAAATCATTTGGGCTTGTTTTCATCTAAAAGCCAAATGGGATTTAAAAAACAGATGCTACATAGTTGGTTGGCAGCCTACGTTGGCAGAAAATGTCAGCGTAAATGAAAACTGGGTGCTTCTGAAGAATCATGTTAGAATGGCTAACCAACAAGGCAATTATTTCAGAAAATACTTGTGTGTAAAGGAAACATTTTAGCTTGCATTTATGATTAGCACAGAACCAATACCTGCTATTCTAGGCTTAACTGATACTGTATAAATAGGAGATTTACACAAAGTAATATGCATTCAGAAATACGATTAAGGGCTCTGCAGATTATCTAGTCAATGAGACTTCTATACATAATAAAGGAGAAGAATATGTATCATGTTGATAAAATATGTCAATTTCAGAATATGCATCATGTTGATAAAATATGTCAATTTCAGGTTTAAAGCAGATCAACTGGATTCCTTTCCAATAAGGGAGAGGATTCAGATTTGGTTATTGGATGCATGCAAACCACCAAAGACTCACCAATCCACAGCCTGGGAGAATTTTGCTATTATATCTTCACTTGGCAGCTTTGAGAAAGAAGAAACAGCAGTGTTAATACTTTGCTGGCAGCCACTTAAGGGTGGCCATATCTGAATACCCAGGAGAATCTGACTAAAGGGAGAAGGAAAAGTTCCCTCCATGAAATAGAAAGAATGCACAACTACCATATCTGACATCTCAAGCAATTATTGATCCCACTATGGACTGGCATGCTTCCCAGTTACTAATTCCCCTGGTCCCTCTCTTCTACTCAGGCTATGTTATGCAAACCTCACCGACAAATGGGGGAAGAAGGAGCCATGGAGGGAGGATATCCAGCAGCAGAGTCCTAATGCACATCGAGATCCGGATTTCATCCATTGCAGAGCTGGAAGATAATACAGATAGTCCTCAACTTACAACCAGTTGTTTGATGGCAAAAATGCCCATTGAAGAGAGTGGATTTAGATTTAAGACTGCGAGATTGCTTAACAACTGCTATTAAAGATGATTGAAAAAGTTGGGCCTGGTGATGTGGTCTCTCGACTTATGATCATAATGATTTATGACTGGAATTCCGGTCCCAATTGTGGTCGTAACTTTGTTCAAAATGAAAAAGGTCTTCTGCAGTCACGACATAAGCCTAAAATTGAAAATCAGGCTTGTCAGATGTTACAACTTTTCTATCCTGCTCTACAGAGTGGAGAGCCTCTGACAGAAAGCCACTTAAAGAGACTAGAAGCATCTGAAATGTGAATTTACAGGCGGCTGTTACATATAAATTGGGTTGACAAAATCAGAAATGAGGAGGTGATAAGCCATCTGGGAAAGCCAAGGGAAATCATCAAAACCATAAAAAAGCGAAAGTTAGAATATTTTGGACATGTGATGCAACACCCAGAAAAATACAGCATACTTCACTTAATCCTCCAAGGAAAGATTGAAGACAAATGAGGTTCAGGCAGAAGAACATCATGGCTTCAAAATCTAAGGGACTAGTTTGGACAAAGCTCAATAGCACTTTTTCATGCGGCTGTGGTTAAAAATAGGATCGCCAACATGATCGCCAACATCCAATGACGGATATGGCACAAGAAGTCAAGAACTATCTGTACAGAAGATACAAGATGTGCCAACTCTAAAAATGTACGTTTTAAAAAAATGACCTTAATGGGCTGGATCAATCTTCTTTTCTCATGCTTTTATCGTATCTTCAAAAAAACCTATCTTTCTTTTCAGCAAGAGTAATGTGATATCCTTGCCAGAAGAAAGACGGGAGACAGCATATCTGGGAGACGGCATATCATTCTTCCAGTAAAGCTTTTGGAGGGGTGCCCGTGAGAAATCTGTCAGGAAATAATATCCTTCTAGTGAGCCAATTTAATCAAATCAATCCCGAGGATGAATGAGGGCAGCGGATATCACAGCTACATCACTTCCACATCCTTGTTTGCTCTTATTATTGCACCAATCACCAGCTCCTAAATTTCTAGAAAAACGTGATTTTGAGAGAGAGCTAAGAAAAGATTTTCCTATTTACTCCTCAACCAGTCAAGCTGTACTGTATGATTCTTAGTAAACTTACCTAGCTCCTTTGAGGATTCCACCCAAGACTGCTTATTCGTTCCCTGATCTGAGTCCTGTTCCTCTTCTGCATTTGCGAGTTCTTCAAGCACACCAGCCACTCCAATGTCACGCCTGAATAAAATATATTGAATGAAAGCTGCTATAGGTGAAAGGGAGCATATTATGTTCCACATGCAATTGGAAAAGTAATTTGATGTGCATCAAAGGAACTTCAGATTTTGCCATCATAGCTTTTCTCTTTCAGCTTCTCTAATGAGAAGCTTCAGAGTTCTTCTGTGACCCGGCCCCATGGTTTTTATTCCCTATCCTCTTGGGTCACTGATCCTCAAGTACCTAATATTCTCCTCAGTCACCAAAGTCAGATCTGTTGTAGAAAATCTACATTTAGAAGCCAAACCTTCTTCAGATTGCTCGACCCAACCAGGTCATTTCCTTGCTTACTGTTCTGTTAAGAATATCGAAGGAAAGCTGTGCTGCTTTGTCATCACCAGGCTGGGCCTGGGAAAATATATCAAGAATGGCAAGAAGACCAAGTACAGCTGCAATAATGTTATGCTGATTCTCCATCTATGAAATGCTATAAAATTATGATGCAGGCATTCTGTATATGTGTGTGTGTCCGTCCTTAACGCTAAGAGAGGTGGAAGAACATTACTAATTCCCACAGCCTAGTTCTGGATTTTCTTGTCAGTACCATAATAGCCCTCAAGCAAACAATTATAGTTTAGCAGGCCATTCTCTAACTGCTTCTTATGCATAAGATACCAGGTTGATGCCAATCAAAAGGATAGGTTATGCAGAGAATATTTATCTGTATTATTACTCCATTTACTGTCTAAAATAAGAAATACCATTTTAAACATCAACTCTACTGAGACACAAATGCAGTTCTCTTAACTGATTTAAAGTATGTTTTGAACATTAAACAATTCTATTTAAAACTGAAAATAACAACCACGTAAAAGTTGGACAAGGATATAAAAACATGAAGATGAAGGCTTGTAGGCTTAAATACAAATCTGATCTAATCACTAGAAAGCAAATCTGCTGCCACTTTTTAATCTATTTAGTCTGTCCTTCTTTTCTCCACCAATGCTTTTCTCCTCTGATTCATATACTAAAAGTGAACTCATGAAAAAAAAAAAAAAAGAAAACAGCAGAGACAAATCCAAGGAAGGAAAAAACCTGGTGTTCCTCTTATAAGTGCTTCAGCCGAGAACTGTGTGTGCCCTTTTCTTAAAGCTGAGGGGCAATTGGTGTGTGGAAACACGCAGCTCTGGCATGACCATTGTAACCCAATCCAAACTCACCAGGCTCTGATGCACCTCTTCCAGAGTGACTCCTGGTGATGAATGAAGGCTGGCTTGGTGCTGTGTTCCAGGCGACTGAAAGCTTTCAGGTTTTCTTTGGGAATAGCAGGGGTGGGAAGACTTTCCATCTGCACAATTACCCACAGAATTAAGAAGAAAGTAAAAGTCCTTGACCAGAATTATTTGTACAAAAAAAAAAAAAAAAGCTGGATAATAGGACAACCAATCAAGGTTCCAGTTTCACTTTGGTTTATAGCAGTGGTGAAATCCAATTTTTTTTTACTACCGGTTCTGTGGGCATGGCTTGGTAGGCGTGACATGGCTTGGTGGACATGGCAAGGGAAGGATATTGCAAAATCTCCATTCCCACCCACTCTGGAGCCAGTCAGAGGTGGTATTTGCTGGTTTTCCAAACTACTCAAAATTTCCACTACCAGTTCTCCAGAACCTGTCAGAACCTGCTGGATTTCACCCCTGGTTTATAGGCAGCATGAGTGTAATGGTACATCCGATTTTTCTGTATTTTTTTATTAGCCCACAGGTACTAATTAGACTCAGAATATTCAGAATATACAAAGTGTTTCTTCCTTCTCCTTCCCTCCACACTTCAAATTGCCCAGACATTCAAAAAGCTAGAAATTAAAGCTTCTAGTTAAAGGCACAGAGCTTTATATGTGGTCTTTTCCTAGCAGAAACTTTACTTAAACATTACATTTGCAGAATTAAAGATTTTTTTAGAAAAGAATTTTGTTTGCATTGATCAAATATAAACAAACTCAACCTATATCTTCTGTTATTTTGCCTACTTTCCTCTGCTTGAACATCCTTTTCAAGTTTGCACTAAATTGCTCAATCGGTATTTCTGAAGACCTTCTGATGGGCATTAGCCAACCCCCTTCAGAAGTCACATATAGGTACTTCATGACTTACAACCACAATTGAGCCCCAAATTTTCATTACTAAATAAGGCAGTTAAGTGAGTTGTGCCTCATATTATGACCTTTTTGCCACAGATGTTAAGGGAATTACTACAGTTAAGTGAATGTGGTCTTGTGGTCATTAAGTGAATCTGGCTTCCCCTATTGACTCTGCTTTTCAGAGGCCTGCTGGGAAGATAACAAAAGATGATCATATGATCCCAGGACAGTGCAATATCATAAATACATGCCAGTTGCCTAGTTCCTGAATTTTGATAGCTGACCATGAGAATGTTGCAAATGTGAAAACATGTCACTTTTTTCAGTTCTGTTGTAACTTCAAACAGTCACTAAATGAATGATTGTTAAGATGAGGACTACCTGTACTGCTTTTAAGCAGTTCTTCTGCCCTTCCTAATTTGTATTTATATTTTGAGGCTAATTCCTATCACTTTATTTTTCCCAAATCACTGAAGATAAAGGCTACCAGAGGTGAGCTGTTAGAATCCAGGCAACCATTAGAAGGCAGTAAAGAATCAAGATTTTTCTCCATCACTCCGCTGCCATTTAGTGGATGTCTGGATTTTTGCAATTTGGATCGGGTAGCCCACCCAGAATTATTTAATTCAATGCAACAAGGAGTTGAAGTATTGATCCACTAGAGGCAGAAACCAATCACTAATCCTTTCAAGCAAATTAAAGAAAACTTCAAATTGTTTCCCTCCCTTATTTATCAAGTCAAGTATCCATCTGACATTAAATTTTTGGAAGGCTTCCTATTATTAAGACAAGACGGTAGCTGATTTCTTTCGATGGTCGGAAATTATGACTTACCTGACCTTGGAAAGTAAGTGGAAGCTTCTCATAGCTCCGGCCGAAAACTAAGGCATTGTTAAATTCATAAAGGGTGATGTCTCCTGGAGGAGGTGGAACTGGAAAGAGTGCTAGGGAACACATCTTTCTGGTCATTGAGGAATAAGCAAAGAGGAAGAAAAGAGACTCCTTAAAGCACACCATGCTGCAGTGGAGGTTTCAAAGTAATTGCACATTGCAAGACATAGTGCTACTAACTACTTCAGAGAGGCCAGTAGCAAGTTTTAGCCCCTACTTCATTACAAATAATTTAGGCAATTGGACTTAAAAGCTTTGCAAAATCGCTCCTCTCATAATTTGACTTTGAGTGGTGAATAACAATAATAATCAGAAAATTAAAAGGAAAATAAATAATATACTGAAGCAAAATAAACTGGCAAAAACAGCATATGATACATAATCAAGGCTAGCAATAACATCCTGTACTCTCTCATTTAAAAAAAAAGCTCATTTGCTATTCTGATCCAACACACAAAGTTTTTACAATCCTACAGAAATTCCATAGGATTAAGGTCATTTTAAGAACCTGGGGGGTACCCAAGACCTGGATTTTAAGTACTGATAGTGGCCCCTTGCCCCCCCCAGTCACTTGGTAGCACTTCAGACACTGAGCAACCAGGCCTCATTAATTGCTGTTTGTAGTGTCCTGTGGTCATGTCACCATGTTTTACAATTATTTTGCCAAAAACCGACATTTCCTTCTGATTTTCAGCAAAGCACTCCCACAGTAAACCATTGGTTATCTTAATGACTACCGACTGGCTTTATGACCATCACAAGTTATGACCATGAAGGGCGGGCTCTATTATAAATGTAACTCAAGGACCGCCTGCATCAAATGTACAACATAAATGCATCACTGAACATTGCTTTTACAACTGCAAGTCATTTTATTAAAAACTTGATGCAAAAATTCAGTCATGAACAATTCATGAAGTTTTTTTTTTAATTCAATCATCATGCACTGAACTCTCAAGGAAACAGCAACAGAATAGGGCCGTGGTGGCGAACCTATGGCAAGCGTGTCGCAGGTGGCACGCGGAGCCACATTAGTGACATGCCAGTTCAGCTCTGGGGCGCATGCCCACGCCAGCCAGTTGATTTTCGGGCCTTCTGGGCCCACCAGAAGTAGGAAAACAGACTGTTTCCTGCCTCTGGAGGGCAGGGGTGGAGTGGGGAAGGCCCATTTTTCTTTCTTACGTGGCTCCAGATCCTCTCTATTTATCTGGGAAGGGCAAAAACAGCCTTTCCCACTCCCATCCTCCAGAGACTCCTAGAGGGGCTCTGGAGGCTGGGGACAGCAAAAAATGTCACTTCCTGTCCCACCGGGAGTTGGGAAATGGGCCCCTTCAGCCTCCGTAGGGCCTCCAAGGGAGTGGGAAAGGCTGTTTTCTCCCTTCCCAGATAAATAGAGAAGATCTGGAACCAGGTAAGAAAGAAAAACGGGCCTACCAGGCCATGATGTGCCAGGACCGGGGGAGGGGGGGAAAGGGGGTTGCATGCCCCCCGCTCTCCTGGCACGCGATGGCAAAAAGGTTAGCCATCACTGGAATAGGGCCTCCCTTTTTAAACGGGTCATCAGTTCAAACCATCAGTAACACTACAGTGATTCTTATCTGCTCTTACCATACTTGTAAGTTGGTCGCCTTAGTTCACTTTATTTCCATGTAAATATGCGCAGAATTAGGCACAAGATACTTCTAAAGAATTACCTAACAGGTTAATGGAAGAGGAAGCTAATTGCCCAAAGCATGCCATTCAATACCTGTTGCTGGGGGTTGGCGAGAGAGGGACAGATGGATGGCGCTCATGCCCTGCTAGTGGTGAGCCTCCAGAAGGCATTTGGCTGACTTCTGCAAGATACAGAGCACAGGATTAGGTGGACTTTTGTTCAAATCCAGGGACTTTCTGAAATGTGGCCCTCAATGCAAAGATTCCTATATTTATCAGTGTTGTGCATTCAGGTCATTACCAGCATCTTGGATGATCTGGAAGAAACAGCAATAATAGCAACAATGATTATAAACCTAGCAACCCCTTCTGATAAAACAACAATATTATAACTGTACAGGAAGTCCTCGACTTACAGCAGTTCATTTAGTGACCACTGAAAGTTATAACGGCACGGGGGGAAAAGTGATTTATGACCATTTTTCACATTTAAGAACATTGCATTAGCCCCATGACCAAAATTCAGACGCTTAGCAGCTGACTCATAGTTATGACGGTCACAGTGTCCTGGGACGTTGTGATTCCCCTTGTGCAACTTTCCAACCACCAACAAAGTCAATGGGGAAGCCAGATTCACTTCACCATGTTATTCATTTAGCAACTGCAGCGATTCACTTAACAACTGTGGCGAGAAAGGTCGTCAAAACAGGGCCAAAACTCGCTTAACCACCGTCTCACTGAGCAAAATTGAAATCTGGGGCTCCGTAGTGATCGTAAGTCGAGGACTCCCTGTGACAGGAATTGTTATAAATCCACTTTAGGGGCTCACTTTATCCCCTTGAGATAAAACAATAATTTTATATGTTAATTGTTTTTATATAGGAATTATAAATCCAAGCGGACTCACTTTCAGAGTTCCTCCTTGGAATAAAACAACCATTTATAGGGCTGATTATAAATCCGGCTGTCATTGAGCTTCCTCGAAGGGAGCGAAAACACTTGCTGAGGGCCCGGGAGGCAGAAGCGATGGCCTGACATGGGGAAAAATACAACCCGGTGCCTCCACATTTTCCCGAAACCAGCCGAGGTGGACTTGCCAAGCGCTGCTTCCCCTCTTGTCGGCTGAGACAGAGAAAAGGAAAAGGCCTAGCCGAGCCCCCTTCTTCACCCCCCCCTCCCCCATCCGCCAGGAGCGGGACCAGGCCTAGCCGAGCCTGCCTCACGTACTTACGCGGCCACGAATATCTCGCCCAAATCTAATTTGGTTGGGAACGAAGGAAGGCCGAGAGCAAAGGCGCTCTAGCCAACTTCGGCTTTTCGCGGGTAACCGTTCAGGCAGCGGCGACGGGCGCCGCACGGGGTCAAAAGAATCAAAGCGAACGCCTTTGCCTTCGCCGCGGACCTCCAGCTGGCTCGGTTTAGGGATGGATTCGCCTCCTAGCGGATCGGGCGCGTAACAGGAGTTCCCAACGCTTATGTCTTAAAGGGCCAGAGAGGTTTTTTTTTTTTTTAATTTCTCTAATTCTAGTCTGTTTGACTAGTATTCGGTTCTACGTGCTATTACTCTGTATTATGTTAAAGGCTTAGTGTGTCCTCAAATCGTTATGCTCAGAATGCAGCCAGCATACCGTATTGTAAAAGACAAAGATTTCTACCCCCTCCCAAGTTTATTCCCCTATTTGGGGAATACATTATGATCCACAGTTGCTACAATAATAAACAGTCTTGTGCATAATATCCTTTATTTGTGACATTGTTTCCTGTTGCATTTAACCAAGGATGCCTGACCTCCGTGAGACTTACTTATGAGTAGATACATAAGAGTGTTGTGCTGAGAATTTGAGACTTTAAATACCAAAAACATTAGGATAACCAGAGAGAACCAGAATGTAGCTCTCACAGGTGTGCAGTTCCACCAAGTAACATTTTTAGGTTTGGAACCAATAAAGAAGAACGTTTGTAGTTCAGAGTTGAAATGAGGGGTACTTGGTGCTCTCTGAGCTTGGTTGTTTTCTTCTTGTGTCATATCCATCATTGGACGTTGGCGATCATGTTGGCAATCCTATTTTTGTCAACAGCCTCATGAAAAAGTGCTGCTGAGTTTTGTCCAAACCAGTTCCTAAAGTTTTGAAGCCTTGATGTTCTTCTTCTGTCTGGACCTTGTTTACCTTCAGTCTTTCCCTGGAGGATTAAGTGAAGGATGCCATATTTTTCTGAGTGTCACATCACATGTCCAAAATATTCTAACTTTCGCTTTTTAATGACTTTGAAGATTTCCCTTTGCTTTCCCAGGCGGCTTATCACCTCATTTGTGTTTTTGTTAACCCAGTTTATATGTAACAGCTGTCTGTAAAATCACATTTCAAATACTTCTAATTTCTTCAAGTGGTTTTCTGTCAGAGACCAACTCTCTACTCCGTAGAGCAGGATAGAAAAGATGTAACATCTGACAAAGTTGTTTTCTCGCAGACGTTTTATTAGCTGTGGAAAGTTAGCACCCACCTCTCTCCTAGAAGAATGAAATATTCTAGGAAATATTTAAAAGGCTCTTTCCTTAAAAGAGAAATAAAAATCTTAAAGGAAACAGAAACTCAGCCTCAGCTCCCTACCCCCAGCAGATATTTTGGTGCCAGCCTATCTACAAGACAAAAGAACTTCACCCTCCAGGACATAATAGGATTATCTACCAGCAGAGCTCACCTCATGGTACAACCAAGCCCTTTATTACATCAGCCCAAGGTTCAACCAAACTTGATTCAGACAAACATGACTCCCCCTGGGAGTCTGACAGCCAATAGAATACATGCCCTTGCCACAGGAACAGGAAGCTCAAGTTCAAAGCCCACAAGAGGGTATAAATAACACTCACTCTCCAGTCCATGTGTTCAGCTATCCAGGACTTCAAACCCATGTGGTCCTGTTCACCAATAAACCATCTTTCCAATCAGCCTCCATGTTTCTAGTGTCTTTTTCCCCACTTGGAACTGAACCCAGATTCATTCATTTAACAGTTGTACAAGTGAGAATTTTCTCTAATAGAAGCTCTTTTTCTATTTTGAAAGAAGAAACATTTCTATAAAGAGCTCAATGTTCTTCTGCAGTTTGTTTATTTAGGGATGGAAGGAATGATTGCAGAAAGATGCAACATTTTCTTTTTGTGAGGAATGTGGGTACATGAATGTTTGTATCAGGAGCTGTGGCAGTTCAAGAGCTGTGAACTGACTGCTAATATTGTCCCCTTCTGTTAATTAACTAGAAGTCAAACTGGATTATGGTGTTCTGTGCAAGCTCTCTGGGTTTCAAGGTTGACCTAAATGAAGCTGTGTTTACTTGTTTGAGCTGGATTAGGTTTTTATTATTATTATTATTAACAGGTATAAAAATGCATGCATCCATCTATTTACAGCTAAAATGTATGTGTGTGTAACCTTTAGCTAGGCAAAATGGTGTATCATCATATGCTGCATTTTGCTACGCCATATGAAATAATAATAATGGTGCACCACAGGTCAAAACTTTGTAAGCAAAGATACCTCAAATGGGCTTAAGTAGAGAATACCGGGACCCATAACTCCTGAGGGACTGAAATTTGACAACACTAATTGCCAAATATATCATGAACTGAGAACATGGATGGGTCAGTACACTGACTGAAGAGTTTACATCCTGTTATTCGTCAATTGTATGGAAAGCTGGCTGGCTCATGTGATATTCTCTGTGTTTGGAAATTGTTGCAGTGTGTAAGAATGGTAATTGGTGTGGAAGAGACATCACTCTTATTTGCTTAGGAGTATTCTAGTTATGTGATTCCAGAGGCTACAACTTGGAGATGTGCATATTTCATCCATATATGTCACTGTGTGTGCATACGCACACCTCTTTATTTGAATGTGGTAGAGAGTGTGGATCTATGAAAGATAATTCTTGTGCATTCATACTCGTGGGTATCTGTATCACTGACCACATTTTGCATCTAACTAGGCAAGTTCTTATTTGTATCTCACACCCATGTGTATATGCGTGTTCTCCTGTGTTCCCTTTTACATTCATGCCCCTCCTTGATGCTAACTGCTGGTTAGGAAACCTTCCAGTCCTTCTTTGGAATTATATTTTTGTCTCATTTTTATTATATTTATCTTGTTTTTCCTAGAGGCCACAGAAGTTATTTTAATTTTTTTTCAGGATATTATATAAATGTTGTGGCCAGGGGGAGGGGTCTGCAAACCTGCATTCCTGACCGATCAGAGAACGAGACAGAGAGAGAGAGAAAAGAGAAGGAACCAACATGATTTCGATGGCGCCGTTGCCTCAAAGACATTAGAAACACCACAGGCCTGGCGTACGTTCTCTGGTGTCTGGACACAAACACAGGCAGAAGCTGGGTAGACCATTGGGGGGGAGGGGCGGTGAGCTAGTTAAAGAGCCCACACTGCTTATGCCCTGCTGAGTGCTGACTTGGATGGGGGTGTGCTGTGGGGAGGGGACATTGAGGTTTCACATTCTTTTCTAGCCAGATAATATAGCCAGGAGAATAGCAGCATTACGCTGCTCTAATTGTTCAGCGTTAGCCATGTACTGGGTACTGAACACATCAGGGCTGTGATGTCCTCCATCTCCAGGGGGTTGAAAGCTATGTCAGAAAAGAGTAGGAAAGAGGTCAAGTGGGAAGAAGGAACAAAGTTGCACCTGTCTAGGGCAGGGGTATCCAAATTTGGCAGCTTTGAGACTTGTGAACTTCAACTCCCAGAATTCCTCAGCCAAATGGGGAATTCTGGAAGTTGAAGTCCACAAGCCTTAACATTGCCAAGTACGGAGACCCCTGGTCTAAGTCAAGGGCAGAGGAAATGGTGCAAACAGGAACTCTCCCATCTGAAATGAAATGCTTAGCTGTCAAACAAAGATTTTTCCAGATGGAAGCAACACCACCTTAGCCCTAAAGTAGACATTGCTCTGAATATCCTGTACTCAATGAAGCAGTGTTGCAGGAGATAGAAAAGTCACACAGAAGATGATTACGAGTTTACGTAGGTTGCAGGAGAAAGGGATATAAGTTATAACTTTCTAAAAGTAAGAGCAGCTTGACAAGGACCTTGACAAGGTAGACCTTGACAAATCCTGTTCTAAAACAGGGGTTCTTCTTCTTCAGCTGGTGGCATCCCACAGTGAAGTCCAGGCAATAAAATCTCAAGATATTTCCACATTTGAGGTCAGAATTGTCAAGTGAGTCACACGTGATTTTACAATCTTTTTTTGCCATGATTGTTAAGCAAATCACTGCAGTTTTGGGGGGAATCCAGCTTTCCCCCATTGACTTTCTTTGTCAGAAGCTGGCTAGGAAATTCGCAAATGGTGATCACACAACCTTGGGATGTAGCAACCTTCATAAATACATGCCTGTAGCCAAGCAGCAAATTTTGATCACGTGACTGCAGAGGTACTGTGTCCCAGTGGTGGGATTCAAATAATTTAACAACTGGTTCTCTGCCCTAATGATTTCTTCCAACAACCGGTTCACCAAACTGTTCAGAAAGTTAACAACCAGTTCTCCCGAAGTGGTGCAAACTGGCTGAATCCCACCACTGCTATGACCGTTGTAAATGCAAGGACCAGTCATAAGTCACTTTGTTTTCAATGCCGTTGTAACTCCCAACAATTGCTAAATGAAGGGTTGTAAGTCAAGGACTATCTGTACTAAACCTAGAAAGCAATGGGCCTCCTGACACTGAATATGTTCAAACAAAGGTTCTGTAGCCAAAACTGGGATTGTTTTATTCCTGATCTAAACAGCAGTGGCCAAAATTGTGGAAACCTTTTGCGAAAAGTGTATTTTCTAAAACAAGCTAATAACACCACTTTTTTTAGAATAGTACCAGGAAATGGAAAGATAATTTAATCAGGAATGTAATGCAATAACTTTCATGAAGGATTTGCTATTAGAATAACAGTTACAGTATAAAGAAGAAAAGTGAAACACGTAGAAAAAATGAGATACACAAAAATTGTCACCATAGAAAAAACGAGATTCAGTTAAACTGCTATCACATCAGTTAATACTTAGTTGGGTAACTTTTACTATGAATTACGGCCTTACAATGTTTTCCCATGAAGTGAACCAAGTCTTTTAGTTCTGCAGCTGTTATAATGTGAAACCAAGATTGAATGATTGCTTCTATTAACTGGGTTTTAGTGCTGGGTTGCTTCTGACTAACAAGTTTCTTTAGTCGGCTCCATAGATTTTCAATTGGACTAAGGTCTGGGCTATTCCCAGGCCGTTCCAGCAATGGAATATGATTATCTTGAATCTCCCCAAAAAAGTGGTGTTATTAGCCATCAAACCTCAAAAATACACTTTTCCCAAAAGGTTTCCACAATTTTGGCCACTATACTGTAAGGGTGGACTAGATGTTCTAATTGGTGCCTTCCAACTTTTATATTTTGTGAGTCTTTCCCCAAGTTCAATTAAACTGCTACCCACCTGTGCTTAAGCTGGCAGCAAAATGTATCAGCAAAGAAAATGCCAACTGCGCTGCTAATCCCTAACCCTGTGATGGCAAGTCTATGGCGTGTGTCAGAGGTGGCACACAGCACCCTCTCTGTGGGCACGCGAACCGTTGTCCCAGTTCAACTCTGCCACACATACACGCATGGCTCCTGTTGGCCAGCTGGTCTTCAGGTCTCTGCCATGCGTGCATGTGGGGATGGGGCACATGCAGGGGCACATGCGCATGCAGGGGGTTGGGGCACATGCGGGGGATCGGGGCGCGTGCGGGGCCACATATGCATGTGTGGGGGCAGGGCGCATGCATGGGACCACACAAGCATGTGTGGGGCTGCACACACTTTGAATTTTGGAGGTTCGGGCATGCATATGCACATTCACACACACCACACTTTGGGCACTTGGTCCGGAAAAGGTTAGCCATCACTGCCCTAACCTGTTATCAAGTCAGGGGGTTGTACTGATTTTGGGTGTCAAGATGTGTCAGCCTTCCCAGGTAGAGCAGGGTGGAAAGATGAGTAGATGAGTTCAGTATAGGTTATTGTAAGGCTACATTAACAGAATTTTGCAGGTCTGATAGAACAAATCACCCGCCGTCTCTCTTGCAATCTTAGAACTTCTGAGCCCTCTCTTTGCCCATTATGCAGCTGCAGGCTATGCCTTCTCTTACCTGATCATTCCCTAGGCAGCACCTCTGCCCCTTGTCTCCCAAGTACCATTACAAGACGGTGGCCACAATGGTGCAATGGTCCAATGCAACAAGGGATGTGATTTATGTGCATCAATACACACATAACAAATGGGCTGAGCTTTGATCACAATGTTATGGCTGCCATCTTGATTTTTTTTTAACCATGCCCTGCGGATGCCTCAAGCGGATCAATTAATTTTACTATAAGCATTACAAAGCAACGCTGCACAACACGAGAACTTTAAGAACTTTAGATATTCGTTCCATGAACAATGAATTCTCCAAAATGCAAGTCAGAAAATTGAGAATGTCATTTTTAGGCAGAAGACATCCTGGTTTGGTTTGTTTAAATGGCTTCATGGGTCAGTTACATTTGTTGAGACCATTAATTAACTTACCATCCTGCTTTTGAATGAAAATTTTCAAAGTGGTTTTCTAGGCTTCAAACCCATTTCTTAAAATAGTTGGGATTACAATTCTCCGCTCCTTTTTTAAAAAATGAGAAAACAAGGAGAGCTGCATTAGACAGACTAGTGAAAGGGGTGCTTCTTTCCATGGTTGTAGTAACCTCAGAGATATCTGCAGAGAGGCGGTCAAGATAGCGGCCATAACCATATGACTGAAGCCCTCCCCTCTTTTTTTACATGTGTTGTGTGCCACACAATAAAAGGAGTGCAACTTCGATCACATTGTTGTCGCTATTCTCTCAACTTTTTGAATTCCCCTGCAACCTCCCTGATCAATCTGGATTCCACCCTGTGTGTAAGTCAGCAGAAAAGCATACCAACATTATTAGAATTGTTCCTATATCTGAACCTTTCTGGTCTCAACAAACAAAGTTAAGGAGTGATGCTGCCTTTTCAGATTTAATGGTGACAGTTTCAGGTTTTCCTCTCTCAGCTTGCATCATCTGCTACCTGCAAGAGCTGCCACCAAACATCCACCAGAACAGTGTTTCTCAACATGGCTGAGGGAATTCTGGAAGTTGAAGTCCACATATCTTAATGTTGCCAAGGTTGATAAATACTTTTCCAGACTTGTGACAGACTGTCACTAGGGATTCTGGACAGGGGTGGGTTCTACTTACCTTTACTACTGGTTCGCAGTGGGGCTGCACACTGCGTTTTACTGTATGCGCAGAAGCGTTCTGATGATGTCGGGGTTAGTGGGTGGAGCCTCCCTCTGGTTTTACTACCAGTTCTATAGAGTCGGTCCGAACCGGGGGCAACCCACCACTGATTCTGGGCACTCCTCCATGCTTCATCCCCGGCCCCTGTTATGCCACCCCAGCCAGTTAATCAACATATTTTGTTGGTTTGTTTGGATTCAGGACAATAGAATAGGAATAGGGACAGGAATAGGAATAGAATAATAGAACAGAACAGAACAGAATAATAATGATCCCCCTAGGACAGTAATGGCTAACCTTTTTGTTGTCCTATGCTGAAAGCATGCATGTGAGCGTGCAACAGAAACATGTGTGCTGGCACCCATAATGCAATGCATGCGCGACAGCCCCACACACATGCCCCATCCCCTGCGCAAGTATACAGGTAATCCTTGACTTACAATAGTCTGTTTAGTGCCCATTCAAAGTTACAATGGCACTGAAAAAAGTAGAATAGAATAGAATAGAATAGAATAGAATAGAATAGAATAGAATAGAATAGAATAGAACAGAACCTATATCCTATATCCTATACCATCTCAAACAAGTGATTTATGACTGTTTTTCACAGTTATGACCTTTACAGCATCCTCATGGTCATGTGATTAAAATTCAGATGCTTGGCACCCGGTTCATACTTATGACCGTTGCTGTGTCCCAAGGTCATGTGATCCCCTTTTGCGACCTTCTGACAAAGTCAATGGGGAAACCAAATTCACTGAACAACTGGGTTACTAACTTATCAACTGCAGTGATTCACTTAACAACTGTGGCAAGAAAGGTCATAAAATGGGACAAAACTCACTTAACAAATGTCTCACTTAACAACAGAAATTTTGGGCTCCATTGTGGTCGTAAATTGAGGACTACTTGTATTCACTGTGGTTGCAGTATCCCAGGTACATCTGATTGCCATTTGTGACATTTCTAGCCAGTTACTGACAAGCAAAGTCAATGGTTAGAAACTGAATTTGCTTAATGATTCACTTAACAACTTAATAACCATGACAAAAAAAAAGGTTGTAAAGTGTATGTGATTCACTTAACAATCACCTTGCTTAGCAATGGAAATTCTGGTCCCAATTGTGGCCATAAATTGAGGTCTACCTGTACCGAAATGGGGAAAAAAGGGATATACTTTCCGAACCACACCTACATTAAGAATTGAATACAGAAGTTCAAAGGCAGGAGGGAAAGTGAAGCAAAATATCTTGCCAATAAGAACACAAATTGCACCCAAGCTGGGCAAAGATCTGGGATTGTGAAGAAATACCAGTTTTGCTTCAGTTTCAAATAAACCAAAGTGAAACAAACAAACAAACAAACCAAAATCAGGTTTCAAATACTGATGATGCATTGGGAATGTTAGCAGGTGATTTTAAATGGTAGGAAGGTCTGCATAAAATTGATGATGGCTATCCACCAGATTGCACAAAATCTAAATATTGCATGGTCCCAACCTACTGAAACTTGTTTAGGGAAATATATTTAAACATTCATATCAGTGGTGGATTGCTATCGGTTCACTCTGGATTGGGCGAACCGGTAGTGGCGGCGGTGGGAGGCTCCGCCCACTCACCCGGATGCTTCTGTGCATGTGCAGAAGAATCGTGCGTCCACAAGCTAACTGGTAGCGACAGGTTTTGAAACCCGCCCGATTCATATGTAAATGCTAAATTTCTATCACACACAAACACGCACACACATATGATATATATAATCTTAAAATGTTTCCAGAGAGACTTTTAATAAACAGAATGTGCACAGTTGATTATAGTAATTTCACAGGAAATCCAGTTGACATTATTATCCTTTGGCTGCACCATCTTTATTATCTTTAATCTTTTTTTTTTCCTTCCTCTGTACAGTGACAATTTGCTTAAGCACAAGAATGGAGCATTTCCAAAGTTGGGGTTGTTTGATTAAGCCTAATTACTGTTGCTGTTTGGGTTGGGGGAGTGGCTTTGACAAGAGCAGCAATACACATCCTCTGTTTTCTTCCCCCTCCCTAGACCCTTGATTTATACACATACTTCTGCATAAACCATTTTAAAAAGCCACTTTCTTGAAAAGTACATCAACTATCCACTACATGTAAAACCTCTTTTCTTAAGAGCCCTGGTGGCACAATGCTTAGAATGCAGTAATGCAGGCTGACTCTGCCCACTGCCAGGAATTCAATCCTGATTGGCTTAAGGTTGACTCAGCCTTCCACCCTTCCAAAGTTGGTAAAATGAGAGCTCAGATTGTTGGGAACAATAGGCTGACATTTGTGAACTGCTTAGAGAGGGCTATAAAGCACTGTAGAGTGGTAAACAAGTCTAAATGCTACAATTTTATGGTTTAATATATAAAGGCTTTTTTGCTTCTCTTAGCGGCCATTTTACTAGCTAGAAGTCTAATACGTACAAGAAAGCAAACAAACAACATGGCATAAGTGCTGGATTCTCATTTTCTCTGCTTATGGCTCCTTTGACCACATTGGGGGAGTAGCAATTCTCCCTTTTTGCTTTGGGCCATGTACTCAAGAGTTTTTCAACTCTTTGGAGAAGATTTTGTAGTCACATGGGAGAGTACAATTCCATTGCATCAGCAGAATTCACCAGTGGACATTGGAGTCTTCCTGCTTGTAGGCTTATGATTCCCATAATTGTCAAATTGGAATTTTGTTTCTAATGTTCAAATAAAACCAAATCAAAGAGAAAGAGGCTGCATGCGCAAAGTGAGAAAAGCAGTTGTGTGCATGCTTCCAACTATTACTATCTCAAGAAAAGAGCAGGGAAAGAAGACAGTGGATGGGACATACACAGAGAAACCCATCCACCCTAGCAGATCCTATGACAGTGATGGCTAACCTTTTTGCCATCGCATGCCAGGAGAGGGAGGTGGGGGAGGTTCACGTGTGCGCGTGCCCACACCCATAATTCTATGCATCCTGCCCTGCGCATGCGCGCGCAACCCCCCTCCCCACTGCTTCTGGCATGCGATGGCCTGGTAGGCCCGTTTTTCTTTCTTACCTGGCTCCAGATCCTCTCTATGCATCCGGGAAGGGCGAAAACAGCCTTTCCCACTCCTTCGGAGGCCCTCAGGAGGCTTGAAACGGCCCATTTCCCAACTCCTGGTGGGACAGGAAGTGACTTTTTTGCTGTCCCCAGCCTCTCTAGGAGTCTCTGGAGGCTCCAGGAGTTGGAAAATGGGACCTTTCAGGCTTCCAAGGGAGTGGGAAAGGCTGTTTTCGCCCTCTGCAGATGCATAGAGAGGATCTGGAGCCAGGTAACAAAGAAAAACGGGCCTTCTCCACCCCCACCCCCAGGCCCTCCGGAGGCAGGAAACAGCCTTTTTCCCTACTTCTGATGGGCCCAGAAGGCCTGAAAATCAGCTGGCTGGCACGCACATGTGCACCACAGCTGACCTAGCGTGCCCACTGATAAGGCTACGTGTGCCACACGTGTGCCATAGGTTCGCCATCATGGTCCTATGATGTTCTGTTCAATTGAATAGGGTGAGTATTTATTTAGAAAAATACAGGTAGTCCTTGACTTACAACAGCTCATTAGCGACCGTTTAAAGTTATAGCAGCACTGAAAAAAGTGACTTCTGATCGCTTTTCACACTTATGACTGATGCAGTCTTCCTGTGATCACATGATCAAAATTCAGATGTTTGGCGAATGGTTCATATTTATGACGGGTTGCAATGTCCTGGGGTCATGTGATCAGCTTTTGTGACATTCTGACAAGCAAAGTCAATGGGGAAGCCAGATTCACTTAACAACTGTGTTTTTACAAACTAACAAATGCAACGATTCACTTAAGAACTCTGGCCAGAAAAGTTGTAAAATAGGGCAAACTCGCTTAACAAATGTTTCACTTAGCAACATAAATTTTGGGCTCAATTGTGGTCATAACTCAAGGACTAACTGCATACAGAATACGCAGTCTGCCGCTCACCTGTAAGGCATCTTTGTTATGTCACATTGTGTTCTGCCCCAGCTACGGACCACAAAGAACGCAGCACAGACAAAGTCCGTACAAACTTTAGTTTACTAATTAAGGACGACTGATGAGCTTTCTTAGTAGTTGTTCAAACACAACTACAGTTTAAATCAGTCTTTTCTGAACAAGGGCTGTTAATTTAACTTTGTTAACAGCCAACAAGATTCCAAGGAATAATAACTCAATTCTGAGGCACAGTCTTTCAGATAAATGTAAGCTTACTGTGGTTGGCAGAATGCCCAGAAGCAATTTGCAGGAAAAATGACAAGAGAGAAGCAAGAGCCTATCAGACGTTTCTGAACTCAATACGCAAAGGAATACGAACGAAGTTGTTTTCTGCAAATTGCCCCAGTCGTCATTCCTTAAATAGGCTAGGGGAGTGGCCAAGCCTTACTCTCGAGGAGACCTCCTCCTGAGGAGCCATTTCCTGCCTTTTAGCAGCTCTGCACGCCTGTGCATTGAGAAGAGGCTCCTCCTCTTCTTCCTCTTCACTTATGGGAACTTCTGGAGGTTCTGAAGGCCCTGGCGGAATCCCCGCCTCTGGCACCACATCTCCAGCCTCCTCATTGTCTGACTCGGGTGCCAGCTGCACAGGCTGCTGGCGAATCACCACACCAGCCTCCTCGCTGTCGGAATCAGCAACCAGCTGCATAGGCCACTGGCGGGCCACAACACATTGCAGCAACAATTTCCAGATGCTTCAATCTCCCTTTTCTTCTATAGCAGTGGTTCTCAACGTTTTCTTTACCACAGAGCCAGTGGTGGGTTGCTAGCAGTTCGCCTCAGATCGGGTGAACCGGTAGCAGCGGCGGTGGGAGGCTCTGCCCACCCGTCCAGACATCTCTGCGCATGTTTGCCCACAAGCATACCAGTAGTAACAAAATTGAAGCCCACCACTGCAGAGCCCCTTTGAATACCTTTTGTGGCCACAGACCACCAAGACTGAACTCAAGATTTAAATCATAACATTTCTTCAAGCCTTCGCAGACCCCCTACGATGACATCGTGCCCCCCCCCAAGTGGATCGTAGGTTGAGAACCACTGTTCTACAGCACATGTTCAGAAGCACAGAGCAGTAACTGGCTAGGCCCCTTCCCCCAACCTGGCAATGCAGCACTAATATCATCCCCATCATTTGGCATTCACTGTGTTATGTTGCCTTTGTGCAGTGCACAACTTGCACACCTGTTTGCAGTAACCCTGAGAACGAGAACAACTCGTGGGCGGCCATTACACTTGTGTGAACAACATACAGCAGAAAAGTAAGCTTCCCCTCTTCTCCCAAAGACAACTCGAAGCTGGACAAAACCTGGGTCTTTGCAGTATCCATACCCTGTCCCTTTCCTCACATTTTTAGCTGCTATTGACAGAGCTGGCTCAGCATATTCCTTCACAATGCCATGGCCTAGTAAACAAGGAATGGATGCCGTCATGAGCAAGAGGGCACTTCCTCAGAGAATCCTATTGCTAGGAATCTTTTCATAAACAGTGTAACCATTTGCACGTGTCACCCTTGCAGCTTAGCCAGGGTTGCAATTGCTCCTCTTCTACCCCTCCTCTTCTGTGTTTGTACTGGCAGAAAGATGCAGAAGAATTGAAGGTCTCTTGTTAAAAGAAAAAAAAAAACCTTCCAGAAACCAAAAAAGCCCCAAACTGAAACTCCAGGAGATCAAAGGGCTGGCTGGTACCCAAGGCGTTGTGAAGAGTCGGCCTGTGGCAAGTTACACTTGGCACAGTTCAGCCTTCGTGGAGCCACCCACCACCACAAGCTTGACTTTGGAGGAGGCCTCTAAAACCTCAGCCAAGGAAGAGGAAGGGGAGGGCAAGTCACTAGGAGAGGCTGCGCCCAGCTGCCAGGTGTGAGTTAGAGCCTAGCATCTTATCATAGATTTATAGAATTATAGGGTGGCAAGGCAGCTGGGAGATTTTCTAATTCAACCCCCTGCCCAAGACAAGAATTTCCATGCCATCTCAGGCCAATGTCTGTCCAAACTTTGCTTGAAAACGTCCCGTGATGAAGAACCCATGAGGCAGGGTCCAGAGCCTCCTGGAGTTATAGGTTCTTCTTCATCACTTGATGTTTCATCATGTGATGAAGGAAAGTTTGGACAGCCATTGGCCTGAGATGTCATGAAAATAGCTCCCATGGTTAGGAAACCAATCCTGATTTCGAGTTTGGATCTCTCTCTATAGAGCTTCCACTTATTAGTTCTTGTCCTATTTTTTGGGCTCAGTGAAGAATAGATCTGAAATCTTTTCCCTAGGAAATCCTGCAGAGAATTAGAAACCGCTATCATTTCTTGTTTAGCCTTGTCTCGTTTAGGCTAAACATATCTAGTTCCTTTAACTGTTAGTTATAAAATTTATGATGCCCCTCACCATTGTGTTCACTCTTCTCATTCCAATTCTATAGAAACCAGAATTGGATACAGAATTCCACGTGTACCCTGATCAATGTGCCTTAGACCAGAACTACTACTTCCTGTGCTTTCAAGAATGCATCTCCCACAAGTGCTGTGGATTCATTCTGCTTGTGATCCTCCTTTCAATCCATCTCACTAATTTCTAAAATCCCTTATAAGCAAGCAATTTTGACAAAACTAATCTGCCATTAGTTTCCAACAAAAAGAAAAAAAGAGGTGTGTTGCTTAGGGAAAAAAATGATGCCAGATCTGTGTTTGGTTTACATTACAGATTACATCTGTACAATACAGCCTGTCACAGAAGAAAGATTATTAGGTGACAATAATCCGACAAAATAGATGTAAAATATTATTGTGTGAGAGATGGGACAATGAGAATAAAAAATAATGATTTGCTGAAAGCCATCTCACACAGTCCATTCAGGAGTACATGTGGGAACAAGAGAATGATTTAAAATGGGAACTTCTTTGATCAAATAAAAGTATCAAACATTAACTTCAATAACTTTATCAAGGCTTTTAGAACAAGATGGCCCAGCAGGCCTGAGGAGAGGGAGGTTCAGCTGGTACATAGTTCCAGGGCACATGGAGCTCAAAGGGGGCACATGAAGGGGAATTTTTTAAAAGAAAAATACAAAACCAAATTAAAAAAAAACAATAATATTGGATACATACTTCATACTCTATACTTTGTGTGTATAGCAAAACCACCTTGCAGCCTTGTTTGACCTAAACCTTTAATCATCTGAAACTCATTGAACAGCTATATATGTAATTTATTGAATTTGGATGTTCATGTGGATGTCACACACTTATATTGTGTGGAAATGGTCTTCAGGTCTCTGCCATGCATGCGTGGGTGGCGGGGGGCATGCGAGGGGGCTGCAAGCTCATGCACAGTGACATATTAGTCTTGTTCCGGCACTTAATAATCCTCTTGGCGGCCCTGTGGCCCAGTATAGTCCATTCCATGAAATTATTTGTGTCTCTGACAGCCTGATTTTAACACAGTCAGTCTGATTTTGGATGTTTGATGTTTGGGTATCTATCAACATTGGGATTAATTAGAAATGGAATGGGGCAGATAAGAGGGAGTGAGCTATCATCAGCTTGAAAAAAAGTTACAGGGCAGAATTCTTGCAATCCCTAGTGAATGAATTCTATAGTTTAATTATATATATTCATAAGACATGGAACAGTGAGACATCTGTGCAGAAATAGAACTATTTACAGTTGTGTTTTTAACTTCGCTTTTCAACTCTCCCTTTCTCTTTCTCTTTCTCTCTCTCTCCCTCTCTCCCTCTCTCACCCCATTCCCTCACTGCCCACCCCCCACCCCCCAGGTGCTAATTCTGAACAAATCCTTTGTGGAATCTCATTCTGAAGGTCTCACTCTTCCTCGTGCGTCGACATTTGCACATGTATCAGTGACCAGGCTATCAATTTTTCTGAATGTTCTGTAAAATGTTCTGTACAGTTGACATGAATCATTCCCTGTGTGAATATTAATAGAGATCAAAACATCATTGTTTCTGGGAAGAACTGGTGGTTTAAAATGGAGGAAAAAACCAAGGTGACAGCAGCAGCAGTAGCAGAGAGCAAGTGTGGTGCTACAAAGTGGGAAATTGTGAGTTCAGGTCCTGCCTAAGCCATGAAAGCCAGCTGGGTGACTTTGGGTCAGTCATTCTCTCAAAGGGTTGTTGTTGTGTGGAAAACAGGAGGAGGAAGTTCTGTTGGATATGTTCACCATCTTGAGTTGTTTATGAAAATAATAAAGGCAAGATATAACTAAATGAATAAATAAAAGTAAATAAATAAAAATAGCAGCACTCAGCAGAAGTATGCATTGACCTCAAAAGCTTTGAGAAGAGGATGAAGGGGAGGCCCTGGGAAGCTTGGAAAGTGAGCAAGCTGGCAAAAAGGGCCTGTGAAGGAAGAGGGGATGCTGCCTCCTTCTCTGGCCAATTCAGCCTGTTAAATCAGCCCCAACCCAGAACAAACCAACCATATTGGTGGCATGGATTTTGTTTCTGCTGAACTCCAGATCATCGGAAACAGTTTGGCAGAACTTCCAGCATGCAATCGTTTTTCAGATTCAAAACAAAACTGGCTTTCTATTTCATGCAGAATCCCAAAACTGGGGTGGAGTAGGGGTTGTTTTTCAAAAGGAAATATTTCTTTGTTTATTATTTATTCTGTAACTGACCCCTTTTCCTCTAATGAATCTGGTTAGATCATAACTACATGTAACATAATCAAGTCTAAAACACGGAAAACAACTCAATCAGCCATTGTGTGATTGTGGAAAAAAAAAAAGGGCTGCTTTAATGAATAACAGAGAAGTGCTGTGCTTGTGTGAGGTCAGAAGGACATCTAAATTATTTCCAAAATGTGCACCACCCTGCTATGTACATCTCACTGAATTCAGTGGGACTGAGGTAACATGTAAAGGATTGGAAGAAGAAGAAACTATTAAATCTAGCAAGACTTCCTGAAAAAATAAAGAACAAATAGGAGTGATATCCCTGTTAGAACTATAAACCATCAGACAGTACTATTGTTATAATAGAATATAAAGTGCAGAGAAGAGCAACTAAGATGATTAAGGGCCTGGAGACTAAAACATATGAAGAATGATTGCAGGAATTAAGTACACTAGTCTAGAGAAAAGAAGGACTACACGATAGCAGTATTTGAAGGGCTACCACAAAGAAGAGGTGGTTAACTTATTTTCCAAAGCCCCAGAAGAAACAATGGATGGAAATTAATCAAGGAGAGAGGCAACTTGGAATTAAGCAGAACTTCCTAACAGTGAGGACAATTAACCAGTGGGACAGCTTGCCTTCAGAAGTTGTGGGTGCTTCACCACTAGAGGTTTTTAAGAAGAGACTGGAGAGCCACCTACCTGAAAGGGTATAGTGTCTCCTGCTTGAGCAGGGGGTTGGTCTACTCTAGAAGACCACCAAGGTCCCTTCCAGCTCTATTCGGATTAATTAAATGTTTGAAGGTGCTAGGAGGACATTCCAATAAGTTCCCAGTGAGTGTCTTTTGGAAGAGTATCCTACAAGATGGTGTAAACACCCACCAGATCTTTCCTCTCCTCCACTTTACAGGTAGTCCTTCTCTTACATCCATTCATTTAACAACAGTTTGAAATTACAATGGCACTGAAAAGAGGGATTTACAACCAGTCCTCAAACTTATGATCATTGTAATATCCCACAGTTACATCATCAAAATCTGGACCCTTGAAAACCGGCATGTATTTATAGCATTTGCAGTGTCCTGGGGTCATGTAATCCACATTTACGTCCTTCCCAGCCAACTTCTGACAAGGAAAGTCAATGCAGGAAGTCAGATATACTTAGCAACTACCTGATTCACTTAACAATTGCAATTATTTTTTTTTTAACTGTGGCAAAACAGGTCATAAAATTGGGCGTGACTCACTTAACAACCACCTTACTTAACAGCAGAAATTCTGGTCCTGATTGTAACCATAAATTGAGGACTACTGTGTTTTCCCGAAAATAAGACACTGTCTTACATTTTTTTGGAACCCTGAAATAAGCGCTTGGCCTTATTGCCATGTGCTCAAAAGCCTGATTGGGCTTATTATCAGGGGATGTCTTATTTTGGGAGGGAAATAGGGTACCTATATCTGAAGGAGCACTAGGGGTCAAAGGAGGAACCAACACACAAGCCTTGAAGAGGCCCAGCAAAAAAAAAAAAAAAAAGAGGTTCGCCACAAAAGATAACATCTCCCACTGAAATTAGGCAGCTGCTTAATGCCAAATCAGATAATTTCTCCTTCTAGCTTGGTGTTGCCATTACCTCCCCCCAGGCTTCTGAAATAAGAGCTTCTCATATCTCTGCATGGAAGGGAAGCTCAAGATTTCCTGAACCATGAAAAGAAAAGAAGTAGTAAGGCAGGAGTAAAGGCCTCCTTTTAATTCTGCCTAAACGATGTGGCAGAGTGACGTTTGGAGCTGAAGCTGACACATTTCAGATTTCAAAAGATGCTTAGAGGACTTACCCGGGCCTTCCTTTCCTTTTGTGTTTGTGTGTGTGTGTATGAGAGAGAGAGAGAGAGAGAGAGAGAAAGAGAAGAGTTGGATAAGCATCTGTCTGGAATGCCTAGGAAGATAGAGGATATCCTGTCTTAAGGCCGTGGGTTGAATTGTGCCATGGTGCACTGATTTCCTCCGAGCTTAAGGCTCCAGGGGGGTTAGAGGCACAGACTGCACGCGGCCATGTGTGTTTGCATAAGGCAAAGGGAGAACAGATGTGCTCCCAGCTGTGCCTGGCTACTGTATTCTGACGGTGTGTGGTCCACAGAGGTCGTTCTGGTGAGCGCTTTGAAGGCTGCTGCTGGAACCGCTGTGGGAGACATCATCCAGAGGGGTGTGTGGGGGCCCCCTGGTGTTTGCAAGTAGCAACGCATTTAACCAGAAATGGACAGATTTCAAAATTGCGACAGCTACTTTGAGTTGGGGGAGGGGGTTTCTCTTGAGAAACCTGAGATAAGTCTGACCTGGTTATAAAAGGTATATCCTTAGAATGAAAACATTATCCACCCTGAGTTCCAGAACAGAAAATTGCTCACATTCTTTTCATACCAAAAGCCTTTTTCTATTTGCTCAGAGTTTTCTTTATTCCTGCAGTTTAATTTTATGTGCATTGACATTTGTATTGACCACTGCTACTGTTAAACATCTGGGAATCAACATGCTTATCAGTTGCCTGCAATTACTTGGGAAGATATTGGTAAATTTGCCTGTTTCTGCCATAAATAAAAGCCTATTTTTAAGGATGCCAAAGTTTTATAACCCATAACTTTTAGAACAAATGTTTTTCCCCCATTATTACTATTATTGTTATTCTTTTCTCTTTTGTCAACCCTTTGCTATTCTTGCATAAACAGATTTCCTTCCGCCCCCCACTAGCTTCATTTAAGTTAGCTATTTTACCTACCTCTACCCTTTCATGTATGTCAATGGTAGTTTACTTTTATATGCTTTGAACTAAGTGCAGTGTACCTTCTTCTGCAGAAACTGAACTGGGAAAATGTTTCTGGCATGGAGATAATGATTTTAAAGAGTTAGGTTTCTACAGATCAGTCTGCAAATTTAAAACTTTACTTAAGCTGCCTCAAAAGCACAGGAAGAAAGGATGGTATGCAGTGTGGGCTAAGATGTTGAATAGGTGAGTTACGTTCTTCATTTATCTTAAGAACTAATTTGAACAAAAAGGGTATTCCCTGCTCAAGTGAATATACCAAATATACAGGATAGGCTAGAAAGAGAAGGACAAACAAGACAGAGGAAAAGCACAACTGTGTGAAGTCTGAAGGAGTGAAATTCAAGATTTCCATATACAGGACCTACATTTTATTTGTATCCCTACTGTTTCTCTCTGGATTGGCTTGGGCAAATATCTTACCTTTCAGTTGTGCTCGATTGCAACACCTATCAGATGCCCCACCCCCACCAATAGCAAATGGGGACTGTGGCAACTGTCCAACCACCTCACTACACCGGGAGTGTTATAAGTGCTCCTAAACTGGATACTGGATTGGTGAAAATTGATCTAGACCAGGGGTGTCAAACTCACAGCCCATAAGCCGAATGTGTCACACTAGACACACACACACACACACACACACACACACACACACGGTTTAACGAAGGGGAAAAAAGTCACGATACCTCACATGACGAAGTGACGATGTGGGTTTGACACCTGTGATCTAGACTAATTCTTCTTTTTCTCTCTCTTCTGCACAAAGAACATAAAACCACAAGCAGGATTGGACCCATCTAATCCAACTGTGTGTTCTCACAGTGATCAATCAATGGCACAATGAAGCCCACCAGACGGTCTTAGAAACAGTCACACTTGCCATCAAGGCTAATAGCCATTGAGCTTCATGGGTTCAATTGTTGCAACCCATTGCCTGCCTGGCAGTGCATTTTCTCTCTTTTCTCTCTCTCTCTCTCTTCCTACTTCCTTTTTCAAAAGATGTACAGTTCAGGTTTCCATGTTTGGACTACCAACATCTTAAATACCTTTAGGTTGTAGGAAGCTAGCACCCACCCCTTTCCTAGAAGAATGAAATATTTTGGGAAATATTAAAAAGGCAGAATCTTATGTTTCCCTGTATGAGAAATGGGGAAGCATGTTTTAAAGACAAAGCATCTCTCATCTTCCTGCTCCCCACCCTTTGTTAATGGGCCAGAGGCAGAAACCCAATCCTTTGTCAAAGGACCATCATCTGCAACACAATGGGGTCCATCTAGCAACAGACACTCACCACATGGCACCTGGGAAGATTACATCAGCCAGCAAGGCTAGCTAAGACCCCACCCCCTGGGAGTCTGACAACCAATCAGGACACTCTTTCTGGGCCCCAGGAAGTTCAAAGCCAGAGAGAGCATAAAACTTGGGGACTTGCTGTATCTCGCCCCTTTTTCTGTTCAGGAACTCAAACCATGTGATCCTGTCCACTATTAAACCATCTTTCCAAGCAGTCTCCATGTTTCCAGTGTCTTTTTCCCCACTTGGAGCTGAACCCAGAAGGACATTTCTTCCTACAAGTTCACAACAAAAATATTTCTGTCATCTATTGGTGTCTGAATAGATGGTTCAACCAGACATGGTTGCCCTAATGAAAGAGTGCAAGCACAATTCAAATTAATACCTGTTTAGTTGAAAGACAATGGATTAAAACAAACATCATGTAAAAGAAATAATTAAGTTGCATCCTCTAATTACCTAGCCAGGGTAAATTTTACTTAGTTTAATGCGTAGAGAGTGTTCTAGTATCTCTAAAATGTCTGAAAGGGATTTTATTATTCTTGAATTTAACACATGGGGGCGCATGCAGTCTTAAGACTACAGAAATGCTGTTAAATTGTCAAGTATCATGGTTAAAAAAGGAGCATGGTTACTATCTAGTATTAATGCAGGAGATGACAGTGTTAAACCTGTCCAGCCTTAATTTTTCTTCTTTGTAAAAAGCCATTCATAAGTTTTGTTTCTCTGTGTTGTTAAGTATAGAGAAGAAGGTAACGAAAGGTCCACATGATACCGCCAAATAACAAACAGCTCAGAACATCTGCAACATGAATGCAATATCATCCTTTTAAGTTGGGTGCTAATAAATGCAGGAAAGACAAAAGATTTCACACAAAGCAGAATTAGTTTAATGAGTTCCTGCGGGGAAGCCTCCTGTATTGTTGTACAGCATATTATAAACAGTCGACTGTTCTAATTTTGCATTTTATTACAGTCCTTCATGTCACCTTTTGTTCAAGCAAGGCTCTTGTGCCTTTAGAAGCTGATGAACAAGGAGTTTAACATGAGTTCTCCATGCCAGAAAAATATCACCTGCCAAATCTGTGCCACATATTTTTAAAAGAAAGGAGGTTAACATTCCACCCCCTCCCAAAAATGTCAGCAACCAAGTCTTTTAGAACCCTTCTCTCAAGTCACATCTGCAAACATCCTAACAGGGAAGATCCTAAAATAGTAAGAGATCCAGCCAGGGGTGAAATCCAGCAGGTTCTGACAGGTTCTGGAGAACCGGTAGTGGAAATTTTGAGTAGTTCGGAGAATCAGCAAACACCACCTCTGGCTGGCCCCAGAGTGTTGTCGGAATGGAGATTTTGCAATATTCTTCTCCCAGGAGAGGGGAGGGAATGGGGATTTTGCAGTATCCTTCCCCTGCCACACCCATCAAGCCACGCCCACCAAGCAACACCACGCCCACCAAGCCACGCCCACAGAACTGGTAGTAAAAAAATTTGGATTTCACCACTGGATCCAGCCTTTTATGAAATTTGGACATTTTGTTTTTGGGTGTGTGTCTTTCTTTAAATCATGGCTGCATTTGTGGAAAGTGTTTTTAAATATTCCCTCATCTAAATGAAAACTGTTGTTCTCCCACCCCAACCCCCAATCTTGGAAGCTGGCATTTGTTCCAAAAAGCCTCTGTTGACGCCAAAAACAGCTTTGAGCATAGTGTATGATATTTTTGTTGGGAACATGGCATATGGAGGTGAGTTTAAAAAAAAAAAACAACTCCCCACATGCTGTGTTCAAATCCTGTTTCACATCCCAATCTTATTTTTTAAAAAAATAAACAAAAGGAGAGATATTTGAAATGTAATGTGCAGAATATCCCACAGTTGAAAGCTACTGAAAGATATGTATTGAAGGCTAACTAAACATCTTTATATCCGGTTGTTTTTTTGCAGTATAGCGTGCTGTCTGAGTACTTGAGCCTTTGAGCATATCTTTCAGCAGTGCTCTAAGCTTTGCATCCAAGGTAACTGACATATTTTGAATCAAACCACAGTAATGTCATGACTGGCCGTGACTTTGTCCTTGATTTGCCCTCATCTGAAACATTTTAGCTGCAGCTTTTCTTACTTTTTGATACCCTATGAAATCCATCAGCGCTTAAACGTGTTTAGTTTGTTCCATTATAGTTTAAACTAAAGCTCTTAAACTGTGAGCACACCCAACACTCCAGAGTTTACTTTCTCTTCAGTTATTAATTTGCAAGGAGTCATTCTCCGTGAGGGTTGAAATGTACCTACCAAAAGCAGGAAATTGGAGTTCACGGAGGTATCTCTCAGGGCTTTCAACCTGTGAAACTACCGTATTTTTCGCCGTATAAGACGCACCTTTCCCCCTCCCAAAAGGGGTTGAAAATGTAGGTACATCTTATACACTGAATGTAGCCCTGTCTAACCCCTTTGGCCTCTGCCTCCCAGCAATTTACCTCCTTGCAGTAAGCAGCAAGAAGAAACAGTCCATTTCAGCTTCAGCCTAACCTAATTAGCACAAGTTGTTTGTCCCTTGGACCGGCCACCCGATCTCAGCTGTTTTGCGGGGGCCTTTGCTGCTTGCTGCAAGGAGGTAAATTGCTGGGAGCAGATTTTTTTTCTTGTGTTAATCAAGCTATGCTGAAAACGAAAATGAAAGTAAAGCAGGCCATTTGCTGTTTGCTGCAAGCAGGCAAACTTGCTGGGAGACAGAGGCAGATTTCTTTTTCTTGTTTTCCTCATCAAAAAAAGGTAGGTGTGTCTTATACTCTGGAGCGTCTTATACTCTGAAAAATATGGTAATTACTTCTCCTTTAAGATTCCAGACTGAGATCTGGCTTGAGGATTGCTCTTGATGGCTGTAGGCAGCTCCAGGCTCTGGGCCTATATAAATCTTGACCAAAGCCACATTTATAATGAGACAGAAGATCATTTTAAAAAATATTTTCTTCTGCATACTTTTGCAGTTTCTTTAATCTGCCTTGTCCATGGAACCACTGAAACATCCACAAATACCAGGAAGAGCACCCAATCTACTTTGGGTACACTTTCAGCTCCTTTTTTAAAAAAAACATCTTTCCCCTTTTGAAGGCAGAAAATGGCTTAAAGCAGGGGTCTGCAACCTTAAACACTCAAAGAGCCATTTGGACCCGTTTCCCACAGAAAAGAAAACACCAGGAGCCACAAAACCCTTCCCGTGCCCGACTATTTCTTGAGGGGTCAGAAAGCTAGCATGTGTAGTTGAATTAAATGTTCTGTTTTCTTATGAAATTTTTCTTTTCTTGGATTTATCCATGGTTTGCCTACCAGGGGTTGAAAAGCTCAATAAATCATGTGCTGGTGGGTGTCACACATTGGCTGTTGTGATGCATATTTTGAGCAGAGGGGTGAAAGAGCCACATGCAGCTCCAGAGCCACAGGTTGCTAATCCCTGGCTTAAAGTGACAATTGGTAGCAGAATAGCTGAATATAGGTTAATCCATAATCTATCAATTGCAGTGAATTCACAATTTTTCACTGGGCAAACTCTACCCTGGAGAAAAATCCAGGATCCTTTGAAATGAATGAATTTAAACAGCTGTTTATTCAGACTCTGATTTTATTTTCTTTCCCTGTAGAGAGCTTCTTCTGGACATGTTTGTTTTGTCAATTTTATCAATGGAAAATTTAATTTCCTCCAATTTTGGAAGCATTTACTTTTTGCAATCATTTAAGAGAAAAGAGCAAACAATCCTGTTAATAATAAAATAAGGAAGTTCAGTTCTCTTATTTGGTTGTGTTTTTCCGATATATCCAGAAATTGAGGGGTTTATTATTTCTTGAGCAATACTTAGAAGGAAAGCAATGGGCATCCATTGAGAGGCAAATAACTAAAACATGTGATAACACTGTAGGAAGTTAGCACCCACCCCTCTCCTAGAAAAATGAAATATTCTAGGAAATATTAAAAAGGCAGAATATTATACCACCCTGAATGAGAAATGGAGAAACATGTTTTTTAGGCAAGAAGCAGACTCACTCTTAATAGTCCCCACACTCTCAATAGCCCACAGCAGATGTCAGCACTTAAGAGATAAAGAGATAGCTAGGTCTATTCATAATCAAATGCCCTCACCCAAGATCCAACAAAGACAGGATTAGCCCTCTACCCATCTAGCAACAGAACTCACCACATGGCATCTGGGGAGATTACATCACCCAGCAAGGCTCAACCAAGCCTGGGACTCAAAAGACAACCTACAAAGTTATCCCTGCATGGCCCCATGGAAGTCTGACAACCAATCAGACCACAAGCTCAAATTCAAAGCCCAACAGAGAGTATAAATCTATTTCTCTCTCACCCATGTGCTTTTTTACCCAGGATCTCAAAACCATGTGGTCCTGTCCACCATTAAACCATTTTTCAAGCACTCTCCATGTTTCCAGTGTCTTTCTCCCCATGTTGAATTGAACCCAGATGGACATTTCTTCCAACAACACCATCCAGATGTCAGGAAGCAAGAATATAATAGTGACATTTGTGTGGTGATGTCACTGCATGTGTGTAAAATCTTTGGCATCAGAGTGATGCACTGGACCAAATTTAGCTAACTTTGGTCAAGTTCTCTATGTAATCACAAGGAAGAAATTATGAATGCATTTTCCTGATAATATCTAAAGACATTATTACATGCCAATGGTTAGAAGGTGGGTGAGGTGGTGAAGGAATTCATTTTTTCCCTAAACTCATGCCAATTTGCAAACAGAATATGTGCTGTCTGCTTCTGTTATTTCATTTAAGGTTGCAATCCTAGTATGTATTTCTTTGGACGAAAGCCTCATTGAACTCTCTTTCATGCATTTGATCAAACTCTACAAAAAAACTACCTTTTACCCAAATATTCTATACTGAAGTGTTCAGCTTCTATTGCTCATTTTTAGGCTGTTACCAGCACACCCCCTCCCTTTAAAAAAAGCTCCAGACCAAGGTTTAAAAAACATCTGTGCAGAGGTGATGCACAGAAGGTCAATTTTAGCAGGGCTCTTTCAGCTGTTGTTTAGCTAGTTGTGTTGTCTATATTGCAGATTTTCCACTGTTTCTACTGAGGAGTTTCACTGTTTTTATTATTTTAGTACAAGATAGTGAGGTGGCAGTGGCAGGCTCTTGCAGTCTCATTGCAAATGGAGCACCCTTCCTCCATAACTATGATCTGTTAGCCAGGCTGTCCCTGGACATAGGTTTAATGGTCTTTCAGAAGCATTTCACTCAGAAAAAGCACTCCAGTAACAAGCACTTTGTCTTGTTAGTCAGACAACTTGACAAACCTCTAACTCAGACGTTCAAAGTACTCCATTGCATTCATCTATCTCTCCAATCCACCCCATTATACTTTCAGGAAGCAATTCATGTTTGCCAAGTGAAAATCAACCAACCAACCAACCATTAACTTGTCCTATGTAAAAATCAGCCTTCTGCTTATAGCGATCGGCAGTAAGGGCAGGGTAGTTTATGGTGGTATAACTCATTGCCTGATTTTGGGATTCAGGAAAGCACTTCAACAATGTTATCATTTTTATTGTCTTTTGTTGAATCTATAGGTACGTAGGGTGTTCTGGATTTGAAAGACAGAATATTTACTAGGATGAGGGGTAGTAGGAGCCAAAAACTGCATTGTACTATTGGAGTCATGTTTCTATTTTTAATTTTGAAATCTTGACAGAATGTATTTTAATAGCTCCTGGAGCCACTTCTGTCCGTGATTGCTGAAAACTGACAGCATAGTGTTTTACTATTTTGAGATTGAAAACTGGAGGGTAAATCCTCTGTGGGCATATCCCAGTTAAGATCTCTGCTGCGTTTGATTGGAGACTTGAGAACATGAAAGCTGTATTGAAAGACAGGCTTCTTAAAAACTGATCTGTGCAAAGAGGGTCTTGGGAGACCATACAAACTCTCCATCCTATCAGTTTCTAGGAAGAGTATTTTTAAATACTGGTTTAGTGTTCAAACCAACTTTTCTGCAGTACAGAAGGTGTCTCCCTCTGCTCGCACCATAGCCTCATAAGAAAGGAAGATGTGTGTTGTTTTGAGTTGCACTGGTGGTGGTGGTGGTGGTGGTGGTGGGGAAGCATATGGCACACAGGGATCATACAATCCAACTGGCATAAGGATTTGGGCAATACACAGGAGTTTCCCTCCCTGCACAACACCCCTGTGATTCTCAGATGATAGGTATATGTGTGGAAGGTGTTGGGGTGTGGGGGGGAAGGCTGCATCCTATGATGATAAGACTTGTACTTCGTCCCACTGTAGAGGATTGTTACCAAGGATCGAGGTTGGACCCAATGACTTACAAAGACAACGATAGTGATTCATCCAGAGTTTCCTTTATTGATGCACATCTGTTCATTTACAGGTATCATCAGGAACTGCACCTGGGATCTACGTGGGACCACCCTAAATACCCTGGGGGCAGAGCTTCAGGTAAGGAGTGACCAGGGGTGGGAGTGATGGGTTGGTCTGGGAGAGTTAACCCTTGGGGTGCCAGGTCAGTGGGGAGTGCACTCCCAGGTAGGGCATTTACACGTGACAAGGATGGAGTTCTGTGGTTCAACTTAGATCAACAGGCTACAAACGAGAGTCTCTTGGACAGACTTAGAAAGATGGTAACCCTGATCACAGGAGAAAAACACAAAGAGACTTAAACAATTCCCTCCAACAAAGTGTGTGATACGTGTGCTGTGTTAATGTTAAATCCAGCAAACCTGATCTTTTGTCTACTAAAATTTCTACTGTAAATTAAACATTGTTAAGTTCAAGTAGACAAGAGGCAAGTAATTTTTGAATAGGTGATGCATGACAAATCTCTAGATCAGGGATGAGAAATCTAAGACACGCGTCTCAAGTGACACACCAGCATTCACCAACGTCTGACCATAACTATTTTTGAAAGTACGACCTGTTCTTGCGCTATTTTTTTAAGGCTGCAGAGGCTGGAGAAGACTATTCTCTGAAGCTGCTTCAAGAACAAAAGGTGTGGTTGAATCTGGCACTGAATTTACAAGAGGGAAGAATAAAGAGAAACGTCAGGCTTGAATCGTTGCTATACGAGAAGCGGCCCAGAAGGGAACTTCTCTAATTTCTTCTTGCATTCAGATACTTATGCAGAGCATGCTTTAGTCTGGCAAGATTTTGTCTATGGATGAACATACAATAAGAAACTTCTTTTTGCTCTTACTCAGGTCATTTTTGTCTTCTCATACCTGACAGAAGGCCTCATTCAACCTGGAGCAGCCTGGTAAGCCTCAGGGGCCTGTCAACAGAAAGATAACACTGCCTGATAGTAAGCGGTGTGTGGCAGATCCTGGAAAGTGCTGGGCCGAGGGGATGATCATGCTGTTCCCCAGGCTTGCACCCTTTGGGAGGCAGCATGAAACAAACTTTTTGATGGCAGTGATGGGACCAGGATGAAGTCAAGGCCTGGTTCTATATTTCAGGCTCAGCCTCAGTGCTGTTGCCAAGTGCCACAGTTAAGGGTGGCCTAGAAGGGGAGATAGAGATTTGTTTCTCTTTCATTTTGTTAGGATGCAAGTGACACACCTGGAGTTTCCGAATTTGACATGTTACGTTTGAAAGGTTCACCATCCATGCTCTAGATTCTTTGGCAGCAAATCAAAAGTGGCTGAGTATCACTGAATAATGGTTTGAAAGTAGGGGATGCAACATGTGTTAACTAAAAAAATACAACATCTTTTATTAATTAACAGAGTATCAGTTCAGTTTGTATTTCCTTGAGTCAAAGGTCTTTGAAGACATTTCAAAAATCCTCTCAAAATAATAAAACTCACCACTGGCCGAATTATCCATATTTATTAAAACATAAACTGATACAGGAGAGGGAACTGCTGTAAGAAAATAGGAGGAGGAAGTAGTATTATGTATGTTCCTTACTTAGAGTTATTTATTAAAAAAATTCAGTAAAGGTGTATGATTCTCATTACTAGCTGTTATGTATCTTATTTGCAAAATAATGGAAAATTAAAAGTACATCTATCATGTATTTTAAATGAGCGGTATTTTAAAGTGTGGGAAGTTGCTTTGGCTAAAAAAAAAATAAACAAATAATGAGAAAACCATACAAATTAGGGATACAATGGTTTAGATATGAATATCATTAAGGCACATTAACAATGGTTCCATAATATTGTTCTGGATAGAAATCAAATACTGATTTTTTTTTAAAAAAAAATCTGTGTTTATATCTTTACCTGTTGCATGCATCCTTGTAGTATATGTATGCTCCCAAAGGTTTTTTTTTTCTTTTTGCATTTTTCTTTATTTTTTAACCCAACCAGCTATGTATTCTATTTTTTTTAAATCTTGTTGCGGAATTAAAAAGAAAAAAGGAGAAGGAGAAGCAGAAAAAATAATGTCTGGAAGGAGGGTATCCTTTTCCTATGTTTTGATTATACTTAGCTGGGGTGGGTTAATCATTAGACCCAAAATATACCTCTGCCTTTTCTTCTCTTTTTTGAGGTTCTTGAAGTCCTCTGGCCCGGATTGTGGAAAACAAGGCACATCTTCTGCCATTCTAAGGTGGAAAGATCATGAAAACTATAGTATAACTTTTAATGTAGGCATTTCACATTTAAAAAGCAGAAAACCTCTAAATTTCTCCCCCTTAAACCTTGTCCCACCCACGTGTATGATGTGGCCTTGTCACTTTGTGGTAATTGCCTCCCTGAATATTAAAATAGCCCTTGGTCACCAAAAGATTGCCCACATAGCTATGTCTAGTATTGCCAGATTTTTAATCAATCCCTGCTCTTCCTGTATTCAAGAAACAAAGTGAGATCAGTGTGCTTTCAATGAAAAAAAAAAAGACATGTTTGGTCTAGAGCTGATGCAATATAATATTTAAGATTGGGTGCCTCCACGTATGGCATTGCAATGACAAAGGCTGCGTTTGTGTATCACACTAAGCCATAATGTGGTTTGGGCTTGGCTTAGTTAACAGACTTGACTATGTATTGATTTGGCCATTATGGTTTATTCAACAAGGAATAAAACAAATCAATTGTTATTAGTTGTGAAGTCATGTCCGACCCATCGCGATCCCATGGACAATGTTCCTCCAGGCCTTCCTGTCCTCTACCATCCTCTGGAGTCCATTTAAGCTCACGCCGACTGCTTCAGTGACTCCATCCAGCCACCTCCTTCTCTGTCGTCTCCTTCTTTTGCCCTCAATCTTTCCTAGCATTAGGCTTTTCTCCATTGAGTCCTTCCTTTTCATTAGGTGGCCAAAGTATTTGAGTTTCATCTTCAGGATCTGGCCTTCTAAAGAGCAGTCAGGGTTGATCTCCTCTAGGACTGACCAGTTTGATCGCCTTGTAGTCCAAGGGACTCGCAGGAGTCTTCTCCAGCACCATAGTTCAAAGGCCTCAATTCTTTGGTGCTCAGACTTTCACAGCCATACATTGCAAATGGGAAAACCATAGCCTTGACTATACGTACTTTTTTTGGCAGAATGATGTCTCTGCTTTTTAGTAAGCTATCTAGTTTTGCCATAGCTTTCCTGCCCAGGAGCAAGCGAACAAATCAATATAGATATAATATAAATATATAATAGAGTATAAATCAATATAAGGAACAAATCAATATAGGGATGTAATTGTGCTTTGCTCATCCCCCTTTTTTTAGAGGAGTTCTCAAGAGCTCATTACTCAATCATTGCTTTCCTTTTTCTACCATTTTTCAGAGAAATAGAGCACTCCTGTTGTACTGAATCGCAAGATACTGTGCTGTTACCAACAGGATTCACGCTAAGCTACTGCGTATGAATAAACCACCATTGGCTGTATTTGTACAATATAGTGACCTCAACCCAAACAACTCATATTAAGATTTAGTGCAATGTGTGAAGTTAGCCATCTTGTCTTTTCCTCTTTACCTGAGTGTCTGCAGAAAGAAAGAAAAAAACCTGACATAAAGTCTGGGAAAACATGGGATAACTCAAGAGATCCTTAAGCTGAACATCTGTCTGCATAACATTTAGTGAATGAGGTTGGGCACTTGTACAATAAAAGCCTTGCCTGGAAGCACTAGGCACTGCCAATACAACAGAAGCAAAAGAAAACAAACAACACCTCGGCTTTTTTCAACCTAATCCGCAAACATAATTGCCTTTGCAATATAAAAAGACTTTTAACTTTTGAGTTGGGCAATGATGCATCCGGAGGAACTTACTGTTTTGGTAGATGCCTTTTCATCTGCAGCATTTAATCTTTACAAACAATCTGGGACAGAGCACTAAACTTGTTTTTCCTCTCTGTATTTTTCAGCACATATGCTTCTGGAACGAGCATATCTGTTTTCAAGTATTAAAACTATTTTGGAGTTATTACACAATACTAAGAAACGCACGTTTCAGTGCTAATTTTAAAATGCTTTTAAAAACTTGTTATTTTTACTGGGCATCCAGCAAACTATCTGCAAAATAGCTTTCAAATTCTTCAATCTGTCATAAACATTTCTTATGAGTGCAATAATAGTCAACTTCGCATATACAGTGGGTAAAAAGTGCTGTTTTAAAAGAAAAAAAATGGCAATATAGACTGTCCTCCTGAATTAAATCATTGCCATCTATATCAGGAGGTCTCCAATCTTGGCAACTTTTAGACTTGTGGACTTCAACTCCACTCCAGCTTTGCTGGCTGAGGAATTCTGGGAGTTGAAGTCCACAAGTCTAAAAGTTGCCAAGGTTGGAGACCCCTGATCTATATGGCTGTATCTTGCTTGGTAGAGTGGATGCAATATATTAGGATCATATCCATGCAAGAGCATTTTACCCTCAAACTATGGAAAGTTAATTTTAGTTCGGTTGGTTTCTTTTAATAAACATGTGCTATGTAGCTTTAGAAGTTGCAAATTTAGAAGCTACTTTTGCAAGTGATTATTTATTTAGCGGCCTTCTCTGGTCACCAATCTCATTTTAAACGACTCTAGGAGGCTCACAACAACCCATAAAAGCATGGCTAAAAACAAAAGTATCCCTTTTATAATTTCAGTTGGTCATTCATCTACAATTGCCAGCTTGGTCAAACAGAGGAATATTGATGCAATAAAGCCTTGCCAGTGTTCTCTTGCCACAGGGGCTCATGGAATATTATGCAGGATTGAAAAAACTAAGCAGGGATGCTTAGTTGTTTTTTAAAATGGTGGCCCATGACCATTTGGCTGTGCAGTGCTTCTGTTAAAGAGACTGTCCCAGGGGTGAAATCCAGCAGGTTCTGACAGGTTCTGGAGAACTGGCAGTGGAAATTTTGAGCAGTTTGGAGAACTGGTAGCAGAAATTTTGAGTAGTTCGGAGAACCGGCAAATACCACCTCTGGCTGTCCCCAGAGTGGGGTGGGAATGGAGATTTTGCAATATCCTTCCCCCAGGAGTTGGGAGGGAATGGGAATTTTGCAGTATCCTTCCCCTGGAGTTGGGTGGGCATGGAGATTTTGCAGTATCTTTCCCCTGCCATGTCCACCAAGCCACGCCCACAGAACCGGTAGTAAAAAACTTTGGATTTCACCACTGTCCCATTTGTGATAAGCGGTCAAGCAGGGGATCAGTCTAGAATCCTTACGTAGACACAAGAGGGAAGGTCTGAAACACCCCTCCCCTCCCTTGAATGCCTTTGAATCTTATCTAGTCTTTCCAGGGGTAAGCTGCCAGTCTGAGAAGACTGATGTAAAATAGGCTTGAGCAATTTATAGTTTGCATGTGTGAATTTGATTTTTGTGCCTGTCAGCTTCAGACTCAAAGGGAAGAAAGTGTTTTGAAATACATCAGGGTCTTTTATATTACCAGTTAATGGTTCCTGAAATCAAACATAGCTTTCCCCACGATTGTGCTTCAGACATGATTAACCATGTAATTTTGGAAAAGATGCAGCTGGTTTAAGGAACAGCTGAGAGTTGTTAAATTAGCTCTCTGTGCTTTTCCTCTTTTGAGTCCAGTGCCGAGGAGCCCTATTATGTGCTGCAAGATCCAACAAGTCAGAATTATGCCTAGTTAGCGTCCAACTAAAAATAAGCAGTTTTTAGAATGCAGCTCTGTATAAGTAGGTGGTGATGGGTGCCCATTAGCTGGGGTAGGAGTATGGAGAGTCACAGATTTATTCCCATCTTGGAACAATGTCACTCTGTAGAAAGGAAGCAGGGATTACTACAGAATTATTTGTATAAAGTCCAGTCTAGTTTCCCAGATGTAATTCATAAAACCATGATGATGCTCACACTGGTGTTATACTCTTATTAAATTTTCATCCTGCATTTCCTCTCCAAGAGACTTTTACATGCCTGTATAGCAGATGCGTTCTACTTGATTACAGCTTCACAGTGGCAACATATGTGAAACATTCCTAGTCTTATATACAGGTAGTCCTTGACTTACAACCACAGTTGTGCCCAAAATTTCAGTCCTTGACATGTGTTAAGTGAATTTTGCCCCATCCTGCAACCTTTCTTGCACCAGTTGTTAGATGAATCTCTGCAATTGTTATGTTAGTGACACAGTTGTTAAGTGACTCTGACTGTCCCATTGATTTTGCTCATCAGAAGGTTGCAAAAATGATCACATGACCCCAGGACACTACAACCATCATAAATATGAATCAATTATCAAGTGTCTGGATTTTGATCACATGATCTCAGGGACACTACAATGGTCGTGTGAAAAAGAGTCATAAGTCACTTTTTTCAATGTTGTTGTAAGTTTGAACAGTCACTAAAGAAACTGTTGTAAGCCGAGGACTACCTGTAAATGGTATTTTATTATTTTGTAAGTCAAGAAAAATACCAAATAGTTGAAACAGCTTTAAACAATGTGGGTCGTTTACTTAATATCCTGCAGGTCAAGGCTAATGATCGGTTTAGCTAAGTATTCACTTGCTAACTATGACGTGCCAGGTTTTGAAAAGCCAACAGTCAGGAAGTAAAGGCTACCTTGCTGTTTGTTCCCAGAATTTTATATTTCAAAAAAAAATGTCCTGTTTGAAAACAGATTTTCCATTGCATTTACTTACCCAGAGACATTCAGCTGCCCTCCTATGCAAGATTCCACTCCCCACTTCCAATATTCCAATGCTGTTTTTTGTACTGCTAGATCAGGGGTCGGCAATCTTAAACACTCAAAGAGCCACAAAGGTCCTAACCGGAAGCCCCCATTCAATTCTGGAGCTGACTGGAAGTCTGGTTCCCCCATCATAGTCTCTTCCTAGCACGGTGTCCTTTTTTCTCTATTGACCGGAAGTCTGGTTCCTCCACCAAAGAGTTTCCTCCTAGCGCGGCATCCGTTTTCCTCTACCTGTCCTAACCGAAAGCCCTATCAATTGTGGAGCCAACCAGCAACAGGAAGCCGCAGCAGAGGGAAGAAAGAGCCACATGAGGCTCTGGAGCCGCGGGTTGCTGAACCCTGTGCTAGAAAAACAACCTTCCACCAGCATTTTGGGTGTTTATTAGCCAGAGAGGCTTAATACTTCAGAAAGTAACTAAGGGCTGTCCCAGCCTTGTGACAAGATGAAGCAGACAGTAGAACAGGTGTATCTGCACAGTGACTGGGATTTCTTAAAAGTGGGTGGAGGGGCCATTTTGTGACCTGCCTTAGACTCGTACTGACATCTCATTCTCAAATATGAACTATGGCAATATATAATGAACCTCAAGGGATTAAAGTCCAGCCTGGCTGGTGTTGGCTGTAATTGCCCTGCCTTCTGATGATAGTTTGTCTCCTCACAAAAGTCTATTGTGCTCTTGTGAAAGCTCGGCTGACAGAAGGTCTTTGTTCCAAAGGGCTGATCTGGGAGGGAGGCTGGGAGCTGCAGTAGTTACCATTTCCCGAAGGACAGCTTGTGGCAATTGTCCTGTGGAGTGCAATTCCTCCTTGGCCATGGGAACTAAAAGCAGGGGACTCCCACTCAGCCTCTCGGTGACCCCTAGAGGCAACGCCTGCCTCCATAGCCCCTTCTAAGATAACTGGCTCCTAGGGCAAAGATGCTACCACTACAAAGACAAGACAAAACTGCCTCACCCCACAGTTCAGTCAGCTCATTCTTTAAAAGGGTCATCCAGGTTTGCCTTTCTCAAGTAGGTAGGTACACTCTAGAGATCAGCATATCTCAGTCTTTGAGAACTTTTAAGTCCAGGCTGGAGAGTTCTGGGAGTTGAAGGCCACACAGACTTAACAGTTGTGAAGTTTGAGAAACCCTGCTCCAGATGGATGGATTGGGCATTGCAGAAGACGGAGGATACATTTCACTATTTTACTCATACACACTTTTTAACTCCTGCAATTCTTGTGAGTTGTGGAAGGGAAATGTGAGTGTGTTTGAATATTGGGTAGAGGGGGTTGATATAGACCCCAGGTTTCCCCCAGCTTGCATGCTTGTGAGCAGCTACAAAGGCTCCAGAAAAGCAGTAACTTTGCAGGCAGTAAAAGTGCCACTTTATTAAAAATGTGGTACAGTAGCACCAGATTGGATTGTACTTCCATACATAAAGATCCAGTTTCTTTCAGCATTCTTCCCCCCCCCAACATAGCTTATATTTTTATTTTTATTTTTAAATTAAAAATAAGCAAAAATCCAAAGCAAAAATGAGCTTCCATGTGAGCTGCCTGAGCAGGCAAACAAGAGAGAGTGATGATTTGCACTTCTGAAGCAACGTACTGGACTACATTTTGTATTAACTACTTAATAGTAACTCCCCTCTCTCAAAACCTTTAGAGTTTCTCCATGTTGTGAGTTAATCACATTTGAGGTTCCCTTTGAGAAACCAATTAATGATGCTGGAAGCAGGTGCAGCACACAGGAACTCAGTAGAAAAAGTGTGCCTAAATACTGCAAGATGGAAGGGGAGAACTCGACACAAGAATATTTTTTTTCTAGCAATGACCTCTTGTTGGTAATTAACCGTGTGAATTTCTTCTTCTATCCAGTGGCCTTCACCTGAGCTCAAAAGCAAGCAGATCAAAGCAACGTGGGAAGCATTTAACCACATAGGTCCATAGACATTAGACTTCTGAAAAGGAATAATGCCCCAAAACAATAGAGGGTTGTGCCAGGGATTTCCTTCTCTAACGCTTAAACTGTTGATAGTTGGTTTGCTAAACCAAGTAGATTGCTACCAAAAATGAGAACACTCAAATATTGAGAATTTGCTTCTCAAAATATCCAGTATTAACAAGCTTCCAAATCCACCTGAATCTTTTTTTATTATCAAAAATGAGCAGAACTTAAAACAAAAAGCATTTTAGATTATAAATATTTCATTTCTCCCCAAAATATGAAGCTACAACTAAAAAGAACAAAGCAAGTTGCAGATGGCACTGTTTTGCACAAGGAAAGCCCTTTCTCAATTAACAGAGAGACAATTCTGATCAGAAAATAGATGCCTTTGGTTAGAGGCTGTTTGGAGAATCCAGCCACCTCCTCACCTCTATTTATTTTTCATCATAATTTAAGGATAAATATATTTCTAGATTAAATATATGGGAAGAGAAAGGTTCAAAACAGCCTTGTAGCACCTATATGGGACCTCTTGTGAGCTATTCTTCTTATTTCTCCTATGAAATTATTGGTTTTCCTCTTCGACTTCCTTTACCTTGGTAAAATAAAGAACACTAGAATTTCTGTTTCTGCACTTCAGTGGAACAGTCCATTTTGTACATGACTGTATACATGACTGTATAAGGTCATGTCCCTAATATTCAAAATAAGGCCCAAATTAGCTCTTGGCATTGTATGTGACATTCATATAAAACCAGGGGAACAGGCAGAAATTCTACCTGCGAAATGCCAGCATCTTCTTTGGAGTGATCACTGCATGACCCAATCAACTGCACAATCTTTGCTGATCTTGCATCAAAAAAAATATGGACAGAGATCAAGGGAGAATAGAATCCCCATTTATACTGATGAAAGAGTGATGGCTGTATAATTGGCTGCTAATTTGCCCTTCCGAATATTACCTAAGGCCTCCTACTGCCCAGAACCAAGACTTTTAATTTTAAATAGGATGGGATTTTAATAGGAAAAGTTCCCTTTATATTTACTGAAGCAACAATTTCTAACCAGTAGCTTCCAAGTTTATTTAAAGAAAGGGTGGAGGCTTAGTAATAAAATTCCATATCTGGATCCTGCCAGGGCTTATAAATCTTGAAGAGCTTGACAAATAGGCACAGTTTTACCAGCTGTGGCTTTTCTCATCAAGGCTATCAGTCACTTGAAGAGCCATTCCTTGTAAAACTTTTTTTTCCCTTGCAGCTCTTAAAGCTATAATAAGCACTCTTTCAGCATCTGAAGCTAACCAACTTATTAATTCATATACTTATCAAATTTGTTTGCTGCCCATCTCACTGTGAGATGCCTATTGGACTATTATCTTCTGAGTAAGAGATTGCACTAAAATCTGGGAACATGGGCACACTCAATGGTGCAGATACAGTGTTCTAATCTCAAAGAAGGCCCTTGTTTTTTTCCCCATTACCTACGGGTGCCAGAATCATATGCTCAGTGGGTTTACATGAGATGGAAAGTGATTCCTATACATACCCTGAGAAAAATTTATTTCAGTCCTGCCCAGCCTGCTACTTGGCTAGTCCTACACATGATATTACGAGTTCAACGTTTTGGCCATTATCCAAGTGATCACATAGAGACCTCAGCAAGTAGCTATTTTGGTTTTAACAGCTTAAGGGACATTAGAGGATGTAGCTTCCGATTTTGCCTCTTGAGTCTTTAGCCACAAAGTCATAGACCTTCTGAGGTCCCAGCTGAATTCGGCTTCTGGATTGGGGTTAGGGAAGCTTTACATAAGGTACAATCTTAGCTAGAGGAATGGCTAACGGCAACAGCGGTTGTGTTTCATCCACAAATAAATTATTTAGCAGGAAGCACTCAAAAGAAGAATGGTGGAGATGGTACGAAGTAAGCAAGCTGGAGCACACGCACAAGAGTACCCATTAGATTTCCAGGAGACTGCTTTGCTCAGGGCTGGTGGCATCTTTTTCCTCTCCAGCCAGGCCATCTTGAAGGGCTGCAGTGCTGGGAGAACTAGCCCCTGTAGCAACCTCTTCTCGCTCCACTTCACCTTCTGGAGGTTTGCCCACTCCCATTTCATTATGGGTCTTCTGATGCTTGCTGAGGTGGTCGCTACGAGTGAAGCGCTTGTTACAGAGTAAACAGGTAAATTTCTTCTCCCGGGTATGGGTGCGAACATGGCGTTCCAGCTCATCCGAGCGCGTAAAACGCTTGCCGCAGAAAAGCCAGTTGCACACAAAAGGACGTTCCCCAGTATGCCATCGCAGGTGGGCTTTCAGATGTGAGGCTTTCCCATAGACCTTCCCGCAGCCTGGGATATGGCAGCTGTGGATCGGCTTCTTCCGCAGGCTGGCTGCCGAGGCCCCAAGCCGCTCTAGTTCTTGGCAATTAGGGCAGTCACAAGTGGACCTGCCGGTTGTGCTGCCAAAGGAGCCCCCTCTTCCAGACTTCAAGGCAATCCCACCTTCCATCAGGGAGTTATTGGCCACTGGCTTAGGTTTATACATTTCTTGGGGCAGCACATGTTGTCCTGAAGGGAGAAGGTGTGATGAAGAAGTAATGCCTACTGCAGGGTAAGGAGCAGGATTCAAAGTTGTGAAGTCAGAAGTGTAACTGGGGAGCTGGGGGCTGATGGGCGCCTGACTTGGCATGGACTGTAAGGAACCCTGGAGTCCATCTGATTGTGGCTGAGAACTCAACCAGTTGCTGTTGGAATGCATGTCCCACCAAGAAGCTGTAGGGTTGCTAGAACTGGTAGAGATGCCTGGGTGGATGCCAGCTTTGTACCAGGAGCCATAAGGGTGTGCCATGTCCAAGGAGGTATAGACACTGGGGAGACAATCAGGGGATGGATGCCCCTTAGGCACCAGCAACGAAGAAGGATCTTGAGTTGTGGGTGAGGCTGAGAAGGAATGGGGGAAAGGACTGTAATCATTGCTGTAAGTGGTAGAAGCTTGTGGGCTTGCTGAAGGAGACATCAATCCATTCCCATTGGGGAAAGTGGCTGCATAGGAATCTCCCATGCCTTCAGCGCTCCAGAGTTTTGGAGCAAAAGACTCTACTCCCAAAAGGTAAGGTTTTCTTCCCAAATTGTTCTCAGTGTTTCTGGGAGAGGTTGATTCTTGAACCGGGTTAGAATTTCCAAATTTATCCCAAGTGTCCGTCAACATAGCCAGGGAACTGAAGCCATACTGCACTTCTTCCTAGGGGGTGGGAAAAGAGAAAAAGCAAAAAAGGCAAAAGGAAATTTAGGAATGCTGTAAATTGGGGCAGAGAAAATACAGGCAGGATCATAAACTGCATCCTACTATAGAAGCAGTGGACTATTTCCCCAAGAATAGTAAGTACCGGTATTTGCCCATTAGAAGTAAAAAAAAAAACCTACCACCCTTCCTTTCTACAATAATGGGACACTTTTATAATACATCATGGAATCTCCTAATCATTAGACTACTATGAACATTTGCCTATTTGTCCTCAAAACAAGAAAAACAGAATTTAAACATTTTTCTATGGAGAAGGGTTTTAGACTTAGTGCAACAAAAATGTGAAGGTAACACAGTTATAATATTTGCCACTGAGACAATTCTTTAGTTATTGGCATGGATGTGTTTCATGGTAAATTATAATATGAATTATAAATTGTATGTATGAAAAAAGTCACACCATTATCCTTAAATGATATTGCTGCAACACAGATGTACAACCCAGAAATTACAACATTGAATGTACAAACATGTACAGCACTGATGTATATACTACAATGCTGTTGTACAATACAGACGTTGTAGGTGCTCCATCACTGGAGGCTTTTAAGAAAAGATTGGACAGCCACTTGTCTGGAATGGTATAGGGTCTCCTGATTGGGCAAGGGGTTGGACTAGAAGACCTCCAAGGTCCCGTCCGACTCTGTTATTCTGTTATAGCTTCATATGACAAATCTGTTTTAATGAGATATACTAGCTCACTGCTCAAGGAAACGGCCACTTCAGAAAAGAATTAGACCTTCCTTTCTATTTTCATGATCATGATGTATATTTTTTCTGCTTCTTCAAATGGTGACCTTTTGAAACAGCTGAGTCAAAGATGTCCAAAGAAACCGGTCTGAAAAGATGAGTTGCAGAGACACTTTACCTTCTTATTACAATCACAAATAGTGATTGTGCCACAAGAGTCCATTTTGAATTTGAGGACATTGACATAATCTAGTGTCTATGGGGCACTGAAGAGTCTTTTGGCACAAGGTTCTGGGCAAGATGCAAGGTACACTGAATGGGAGCTGCACAAGAATAAAATGTACAATTTGCATCTATTTCTATAGAAGTTCCCCAATTGTGTTCAATACATGACAGGAATTTTTATTTCATCTCTTTGCTCCTTCTCTTATCTATACTTTACATTCTTAAGGACCCAGATTGTTGGGGGCAATATGCTGACTCTAAACTGCTTAGATAGGACTGTAAAAGCACTATGAAGCCTATATAAGTCTAAGTGCTACTGCTACTGCTACCCTGTTTCCCCCAAAATAAGACATCCCCTGATAATAAGCCCAATTGGGCTTTTGAGCGCATGGCAATAAGGCCAAGCGCTTATTTCAGGGTTCAAAAAAAATATAAGACAGGGTCTTATTTTCAGGGAAACATGGTATTAAAGTATACATTTCAACCAATAGGATGACAAAAGTAGATTACATCAAATGAAATTCATTCTATGAAAAAATAATTACAGACAGTTCAATAAATAATTAATCTTTCCAGCTAGCAAGAGCACTTAGCACTTAGACAGTAAAACACTGTTTCACAGTGCTTTACAGCCCTCTCTAAGTGGTTTACAGAGTCAACATATTGCCCCCAACAATCTGAGTCTTCATTTTACCCACCTCGGAAGGATGGAAGGCTGAGTCAACCTTGAGCCAGTGAGACTCGAACTGCCGAACTGTTGGCAGTCAGCAGAAGTAGCCTGCAGTACTGCATTATAACCACTGTGCCACCACAGAAAACATGTTGTTACAAGAAGTATTTGTTTTTGCACTGAATTGATCATAAAGTAGGTGAATGAATTGAAATTAAACATTGAAGACTATAACTTGCAACAAAGGGGCAGACAACTTGTAAAAAAAAGGGTTTATATATCTATAACCATTACCATTTGTCATATTACATTCTCAGCACTGTTATGGCCCATGTACAGGTAGTTCTCAACTTACAATCATTTGTTTAGTGAGTGTTCAATAGTGAAAAAGTGATTTATGACCAGTCTTCACACAACCACCACAGTATTCCCTTAGTCAGGTAATCAAAATTTGAGCACTTGGCAACAAGCACGTATTTATGGTTGCAGTATCCGGTGGTCATGTGACTAGTTTCCACCTTCCCAGCCAGTTCCCAACAAACAAAGTCATTGGGAGAAGCTGTACTTGCTCAATAACAACACAATTCACTTAGCAACACTGATGGATCATGGTAGAAAAAAGTCATAAAATTGGGTGTGATTCACTTAACAATTGCCTGGCTTAGCAACAGAAATTCAGGTTCCAAGTGTGGTCATAAGTTAAGGACTACCTGTATAGTTAAAGAGATAGGGAAAACCTTGACAGATTCAACCGGAACTTCATCTGCTCTGGTTCCCACTGCTAAGAAATTCACAGGTAGGGTGTGTGAATGCATCTTGGAATCATCAAGGTTTCATGTAAAACACCTAACGTCCTGCCATTGTAAAAAAAGAAAAACATATTCTTAACAATTTTAAGGGAGAAGCTGCAGATATCTTAAGCAGGGGCTATATAGCAGTTAAAGTAAAAACCATAGGATTGGATCCCAAAGAATAGATGACTCTATTCTGCTGCCTCTCCAGACATTTCTTTCAAGTTTTTTTGGGATGGTGGTGGTGTTAAATTAGGTACAGAGTTTGGGCACTTGTGACAGTTGTCCTTTATCATACTGTCTCAGGTGAGCTGCCAGCCTTATTTGCCAAGGAATCTTTTTTCCTATGGCATAAGGATGACAAAGTGAACGTTATGTGTTCTTATTAAATAATTCCCATTCAAATAATTAATGATTGCACACCACATAAAACCTGTTCTCAATTTTGCATTTGTTCTTATCAGTTTCAGATAAGTGCAACCAGTGGAACAGCTTGCCTTCAAAAGTTGTGGGTCCTCTATCACTGGAGGACTTTTAAGAAGCCATTGATCCAGAATGGTATAGGCCAGGTCTCCTGCTTATGCACGGGGCTAGACTAGAAGACCTCCAAAGTCCCCTCCAACTCTGTTATTCTGTTAAGTAATTAATTTAGAATCTATATTCTTTGATAAACTACATCATGGCTACATAACTGAGATACAAAAAGCTGGCTCTTTCACTGGAAAAATTCATGTTTTAAACCATGGAAAAGGTTCCCGTTTCAAAGCCAGGAACAAAAATGTGAAAAAACTTGAAATTCAAGTAGCTTTGCATTTCACTCTAGCTGTTTCACAAATCTCACCTTGTGGTATCACAGCCAGAGGTGAAATTCAAAAATTTCTTTTACACGCAAGGAAAATTACCATCATGGTGATTTATGGCAATGTATAAGGAACAAATTCTGAAAAGAAGGGTCAGAGTTAGAGCCAATGCATGATCTGGTTTTTCAGAAAGGTTTAATTGCAGATTGGTAATTTATCTACAATGATAATTTCATTCATGCAACTTTAGTAAGACAATCTATCACACACAGATTACACTGAGCTAAACTATATACAGGTAGTCAGGTAGTTCTTGACTTATGACCATGATTGGGACCAGAATTTCTGTTACTAAGCAAGACAGTTGTTAAGTGAGTTACACCCAATTTTGTAATCTTTTTGTCATGGTTGTTAAACAAATCACTGCATTTATTAAATGAATCACAGAGCTGAATTTGGCTTCTCCATTGACTTTGCTTGTCAGAAGCCAGCTAGGAAGCTTGCAAATGGCGATCATGTGACCATGGGAAAAAGTGCCACGGTAACTTCAACAGTCACTAAACGAATGCTTGTAAGTTGAGGACTACTTTTAATAAGTGCACAGCAAAGTTCCTGTTACATAGCATGGGAAGAGGAATGAAGATGGTGCTGAGGTGGTTGCAAATGGAACAGAGAACAGAGAAAACAGAGAGAAACTTTCAGTCCCTTTGGAAATCAAGGAGATATCAAAGGCCTGTTTGATGGAGGAAGGAGAGTGTTTCTTCAAACAATACATTATTTTCACTACCACTGCATCATATGTTTGTCTTCAGCATTAATAGCTGCAATAAAGAATAAGAACATTCATATGCCTATTACAGGTTAACTGAGCATACTAATTTTCTACCGTGTTTCCCCAAAATAAAACCGTGTCTTATATTTTTTTAACCCCAAAATAAATGCTTGGCCTTATTTTTGAGGAGGTCTTATTATTTTGGGGCGCATGGAGCAAGACAGGGCTCCTCTTGCCATCTTACCTGATTTCCAGCTTTGTCTCCCTAACCCTAACCAGAGGAAATGGTGGGGACTGGCTGCGCATGCGGTTAAATATTTTCGGGGAGATCTTATTTTCAGGGAAACAGGGTAGTATACATTTCAGAGTTCTATTTTTGTCCTATAATGCTCTTGGAAACAATGGAGAACACATTCACATGTACATGTATGTGTCTTCCAATTAGGTTTATGCAACATTTCAGATCTGAGTCCCAAATGGGCTTTAGTATGCATAAGACCATGAATGTAGCACTTCCTTGCAACTCTTTAAAGCTGCTGTGTCCATCTTTTTGGAATCGTATCTAAAGAATTGCTCCCTTTTTCACATTTTAAGTTCAACATGGAGGTTGTACTAGCTCTGAAGAACAGACTAACTACTAGAGAAGGGACCCTCTCTTATGATATTGATTTTTATGAAATAATTTCACATGGTAAATAACCTATTCTAAGCATTTTACTCTTTTTTGGTACCTAACAAAAATGTATTTACTCTCCTAATGTCTTAATCATGTTTTATGTAATCCTTGGAATATTTTGATGATTTTTTAAATTCTTGCATTCATTTGTCCTGTGCTATAAACCTTACAGTTAACCTTATAGCTGCCATTGTAATGGCTTAATGATGTTCCAGAATATAGCTGAGGCTAATTGAAATATCCTACTTCAAAACACTGAGATTTCAAAAGGACATACAATGTTGAAAAAGTAACTTATTACATCCTGATACTGAACAAACATGTTTAGTGCTATGATAGTTTCTTTTGATTGATTTATGTGCGAATTGATCTGTATTCCTAACTCCAATTTCATCATATCAAATGAAAACTACTCAGACCCTGTTTATCAGATTGAAAACGTTTAAACCCGTTATTTCTAAAAAGAAACTATTTTGCACGTAGCAATATAGAAAGACATATTAAACAATGGGGAATTATCTACCAGGATCACATCCATCATTTCAGGTTCAGAGTTTGGCATATAATTCTGAATTCAGCATCTCAAGAACTTAATTTTATATTTAAACAGCAAACTGAAATGTGTTTGTGATCTAGGAAGTCTGACAGATGTTATGCAAAATAGTTAACAGGCAGCTTTACAGATGTTCTACTCACTTTTTAATGTCACCATATAGTTTCAATCCCAACCACATAGTAGAAGGAGCCACACCGCAAAAGTGCAATTTATTCATTATAATTTTATAACACTTCCAGTGATTTACATCATAAAAGCATGAGCAGCAAAAAGACACAGCACTAAAATAATTAATTGGCTAAAAGTACAATAATAGAGTTAGCGCAATAGTGATCATTTGTTCACCAAATGCCTTCCGGAAAAAGCTCAGTCTTTTAGTTTGGAAAGCTAATGCTGAGGGTGCCAGAAAGAGCATATTCCTTAGTTCAAGCACCGTAGCTGAAAAACATAGCCCGTGAGCTAGTGGTAAAAGCCATTTTTTTAACTACCGGTTCTGTGGGCGTGGCTTGATGGGTGTGGTTTGGTGGACGTGGCAGGGAAAGGATACTGAAAAATCTCCATTTCCTCCCTACTCCTGGGGGAAGGATATTGCAAAATCTCTATTCCCACCCCACTCTGGGGCCAGCCAGAGGTATAATTGCCGGTTCTCCGAACTACTCAAAATTTCCGCTACCGGTTCTCCAAACTGCTCAAAATTTCCGCTACTGGTTCTCCAGAATCTGTCAGAACCTGTTGGATTTCATCCCAGCCATGACCCCACTCCCCTTTGACCTAAAAGGCCTGGAGGACTATTTTAAAATGTTGGTGAGATGACTGAGAGCAGCAGGTAGGCCATTTCTGTATGGAGTAAGCAGTCCAGCTAACTCTTACAGCAGGGGTCTCCATGGACCAACACCAGGCCGTGGCATGCCAGAAACTGGGCTCTGCAAATAAGCAAATCCCCATCCGCAGGATGCAGGCAGCACACAAAACTACACCCCCTCCAGTCTGCGGAAAAACCTCTCTTCATGGAACCGGTCCCTGATGCCCTTAAGATTGGGGGCAGTGGTGGATTGCTCCCGGTTTACCCTGGTTCAGGTGAACCAGTAGCGGCAGTGGTGGAAGGCCACCCACCTGCCCAAACATGATCAAAAATGTTCTGTGTATGTGCAGAAGCTTCTGCGCAGAAGCGCCACACGCTCATGCGCTACCGATAACGAAATGGTAGCGCCAGGATTTGAAATCCACTACTGATTGGGGGCCACTGGCCTAGAGAACAAGCAATATAGTACTTTGTAGCTTAAAAATAGCACTGTGAATTGCACCTGTAAAGTTATGGAAAGTTGCCACAAAGTGCAATTGAAAGTGCACAATGGGAATGAACAGAAAACGTTTAAGAGCTCAGTGCAGGCAGGAGACCACGAGAAGACGTTGTGCTCATTTTGATGAGCCACTTGGAGAAAAGAAGGTGCCAACAGGAAGTGCCCACTTGTATATATAGGTGGTCCTTGACTTACGACAAGTTACAACTAATCTCCCAAAAGGTACTTATAACCTGGATTTGAAGTTCTGCTGCTTCTCTGGTCACATGATTGCACTTTGGGTGCTTGGCAATCTGTTCACCTTTATGATCGTTTGCAGTGTACGTGACCCTGATTTACACCATTTTTTTTTGCAGAAAACCAGTTTTTTGTTTCTGGCAAAAAAACCTCCCATTGCAGATAATGGATTTTGCTTAACGACCATAGTGATTCGCTTCAGGACCACCGGGAAAAAATATTGCAGAATTGGGTCAACCATATGATGACCTGCTTAATGACTGGCACGATTTATAACCATAATCTCTGTGTCAATTATGGTTGTAAGTCTAGGACTATCTATGAAAAGAAACTTGAGTTCAGTGCTACTTGCAGCTGCTGGCACTACCTCTTCTCCATATGCTTGCTGAAGTTGCACATTCCTCTTACTTGTAATATGTAAACGCAGAAGCTTTTTTTCTGGTTCTTGCAGGGGTGAAATCTAAAATTTTTTGCTACCGGTTCTGTGGGTGTGGCTTGGTGGTAAGGTGACTGGGTGGGCGTGGCCAAGTCAATGTCACTTCTTTGCCCTTTTTTAACCTACAAAACCCAACACCACACAACTGGCTCACCCACAATGTAAAAGTAGCTGTGCTAGACCCAAAATACAGCCACAAAAAGCCACAAAAAAAACTTTCACTCTTTACACACACACAACACAACACAACACAACAGGCTCACCTACAATGTAAAAGCAGCTGTGCTAGACCCAAAATGGCCCCTGCAACAAGCAGGAACCTCATACAGCCACAAAAAGGCCAAAAAACCAACTTTCACTAAAGTGGGAGCGTTTGGATGGCCACTGGATAACTTTCTATTCAATATATTCTAAAAGATATTCTAAAAGCAACTATATTCTGAAAGCAGGAAATACATCCAGCTGGAGAAAATACAACGTCAGCATGAACTTCCTTGATACTCTAAGTGACCCCCTAACTTGTCAGAAGAAATGGGAGCATCTTAATGAAACATTTCTAAAGGAGATTAGGCCAGAGAATAGCACCTGGACGGGAAGCAAATATCAAAAGAAGAATTTGTACTTTAGCCAGTTACAGAAGAATAATGATTGTTTGGCAAGGATGAGGTAAAACTTTAGTAATTAGGAGATGTCAACTAAAAATAACAAATGTATGTTAACCATATATGGAAAGTTGCTGTGTTAGCAGAATCCTTTGTTTAGAAAAGTATATAATATGTCATACAAGCATGGAGTCTTTACTCAGAGCTAAGATTGGATGCTAGCTTGAGTCTTTGCGCAAATAAAACCTCTCTCTCTGACTGACCCAGGGATGTTGCTTGGTCACTTCATTCCATAACATCACACTTTACACACACAAAATTCCACATACAGCAGCTAAATTTAAAACTTCCTAAACTTTAAATGGCTAGGTCTAAAAAAAGGAACAACTAAAAAAAAACCCAATTAACTATTTTTTTAAAGCTCCCAAAGGGGCAAAAAACTTATCCAATAGAACAGGGGTCTCCAACCTTGGCAACTTTAAGACTTGTGGACTTCAACTCCCAGAATTCCTCAGCCAGCTTTGCTGGGAGTTGAAGTCCACAAGTCTTAAAGTTGCCAAGGTTGGAGACCCCTGCAGGCAGGCAGGCAGATAGAGCTGCTCACCGATGAGCTTGATTGCAGGCAGGGAGATTCAGTTGCTTGCTGATGCAATGGATTGCAGGTATTACAGCAAGTGAAGTAAGGCAGGCATTGCGACCAGCAGCTAAGGTAAGCAAGCTGGAGGCTGAGCCTGGGGCTGGGGGTGGGTGGGGGGGAAGGATTTTTGCTACTGGTTAGCAGCCAATTTAGCTGGGATTGTCAGAGCTTGGCTCGTCAGACCCATTTAAAAGAAAAAAAAGGCTCTGACGATCGAGCGGCTTAGCTGGGCATGGGGGGCGGGGCAGGGATTTTTGCTACCGGTTCTCCGAACTGCCCGCCACCATTGCTACCTACTCTCCCAAGCCGGTCCGAACGGGGAGCATTTCACCTCTGACTTCTTGTATTTAGGGGACAAAGAGAACTGGCTGTCTCAAATGTCATCTAGTTTGTAGAGCTCATATGATGAAAGAAGCTGAAGGTTGCAAAATTCTATTTATTCATATTTTGAAATAAACTCACTTTATTTCAAACTTTTGTATAAAGGTTTACTTCTCAGTTAGCATGCTTAAGATTAACTTTTTATCCCCTATCTTTTAACTCTCTAATTTATAAATTATGGATTTATAAAAGTGAAATAAATGTACATGTACACCAAATGTCCTTTTTAAAAGAACAAAATATTATGCTAAGTTAATATTAAAAAAACCACTACTGCTTTGTTGTTGAAATTATGGCCATTTTTATTTATTTTAGTGTGCATTTTCTTCATTGCAATCAAAATAGTCTCCAAGTATAAATTAATGTACCCTTAAATTGTAGTTCCAGCTAAACTTTACCACTGCTAATTAAAAATGTTCCTTTCTAAGCTTTAGCAAATTAGCCTAACAATTGAACTGTTATATAAAAGGGAAATTAGGTGCAAATCTAAATACATTAATCTGGGGGAAAGTAAATGGATTTACTTTCAAATTAACCATTCACGGGATTATGTTGTAATAATTGAGTGTGGGATTTGGACCAAGAAATTTGGTCCAATGTTGGATTTGGCTCTAATCCACATCTGTTATGATATTCACATGATGACTCAGAATAATGTGCTTAATTTAGTTAATATAGGTTGACATAACACATAAAAATCAAATAGTTCACAAAATATACTAAACCACAAAAGAAGTAGCCAGGTTACAACTGACAAAGCTTACTAGTTCCTAATGTCATGCTTGTTTATCAGTGTATAAAATGTAGGGAGTTACCTTTTTATATTAAAAGGATTACACTGGGAAACCTGCCCATCCCCTTTTATTCATCCTAAATTAAGGCTTTAAATTGCTTTGTTCTTTCTTCAAAAATTGGAAGTGTGCTGATGAGTAACAGCTTAAATCAGCAGTGTGATGCTCTCAATATAAAACAAATTAATCTCTTCATTTAATATGTTTTTATTTTTGTTTAAATGCCATCCTGTGTGGTGTAGTATTTAAAATGCTAGGCTGGGAGCCAGGAATTTATCTTCTAATCCCCCACCCCAGCAACCATGGAAGATCCTGGGGGATGGTGGGCCAATCAGTTTCTCTTAGAGCAAGAGCAAATTTGTAGAGTTTAACCTGTTGGGCCAGGTTCAAGTTGAAGTTCATTCTTAGCCATAAAAGTTCACTGTGTGATTTTTGGTCAAGCATGTTCTTACAGCCAATCATGGAAAGAAACTGGACCTAAGAATACTGTCTTGAATTTGCAAAAGAAAGGCTGTATAGAAATGTAATTAATTATTTACAAAATTACTTTGTCAGGATCCTAAACTTACAATATGAGAGCTACCTGTAGTTTGGTATAGTGGTTAAAGGTATCAGGCTAAAACAGGGAGACTGTGAGTTCTAGTCCCATTTAAGGCATAAAGCCAGTTGGGTGATCTTGGGCCAGTCACTCATTTTCGGCCGTAAGAAGGAGGGAAGAGCAAATCACTTCAGAAAAAAACTTGCCAAGAAAACTGTGGGGTCTGGCCAAGGCAGTCATAAACAGACAATAATGACTTGGAGGCATAAAAACAAAGCAAAATTATTTCATGGTATAATAAAAAATAATATAGTACACATACATAAAATATAAACAACAAATGGCTCAGTTTAAAAGAGTCATTAAAACTTACCAATTTAAAATATTAAAAGTCCCAGGGAAAGTTTCTCTCTATTAAGAAACATATTTCTGTGCTATCACACACAATGTGGAGGGGGTGAGGATATATCTTTGCAGCTTAATCTTTAGTCCTATTCAAAGATTGCTTTTCAATTTATCATAATTGCATATCTAACAAAGGCCGGTAAACCATAAGCAGAAACCAATTGTGGCTTTTGAGCAACTCATGTTTTCAATCTCGTTATTTTTTTTAATGGGTCTTTGAATTACATTGTGGCATTTTATAGCATCTCTTTTCCCTTCCCTGAATGACTTCCTTTTCATTTGCTCCTTTTATGTTTTTAATCTGGTCCTTTAACAGCACTGGGTTCGCCAATCCTGACGTGAAATGCTATGTTAAAAGCATGCACACATACACATACACAGACATAAGCACACAGACATATCCACCATCAAATGAATCCTGTTTCAGCTAATCACTCAAAGTCGTAACTCAGATTTATATCTTCCAAAACCTGTAATAAAAACCAATCTGTATTGAATACAGGAGATGCTTCCTAAGAATCAGAACATTTAAATGATGGAATAATCCACATTCTTCTCAAGACTATCTTGTGATATTTCCATACCTCCCCTCCCCCTTGTATTTTTAATATTAGCTGGAAAGTAATGATCAATGGCAAGGGGGGAAAGGATGCATGTTTATTTCAAATGAGAACGGATTGATTTTATTTGTATGGCTGCCAGGTCACAATCTAAAGAAATTGACTTAACTCTAAGGTTAACTAGATAAGCCTGAGACTTATTGGGTCATCCTTTGCTGCATAAAGGTAGTATAATCTGATGTGACATTAAATTTGGGGCTGACCATATTTTTTTGCCTCTATGCTGGAAAGTCCCATGTTCGTCTAAGAAGAGAATGTATCATAAATAGAAAAATAATTGTAGTGGCAACTGTACTTCAATCACAAGTCCATATTTATTTATTTAAACAGATAAACAGAATGATCACAGGAGTACAAAAAAAAACAGTGGGAGTGGGAGCAACTTTTGACTTCCTACTGGCTTCCCCACTGACTTTGCTTGTGAGAAGCTGGCAGGGAGTGTTGGAAATCATGATCACATGACCATATAGATGCTACAACAGCCTCTGAACATTGTGAAAATTTCATTTCCAGGGGAATAATGGGTCCTGGACTTTTTAAACATTCTTTACATTAGCAAATTTTTGGTATCCTGATTCAAAATTGTTGTGGTGCAATGTACTTTTTGGGTTAACTTGAGGGTTCAAACAGACAAATATGATGAGAGTTTTTGTAATACATAGATACAGCATTAATGCTGCATCCCGAGCTGCTATTCTCCTAATCTTTCTATTCATTTTCCTCTGTATGCAATAAAAAAGGGTATAATATTGGTTCAGAGTGAGAGGTACAATATACAATATCCCATTCTATTGTTACTGTTACATCTACTTTGGCTTCAGCTACCCTGTTTATCATTCAATAGTTTGGAAAAGGTTTATTTTCCCATGACAGAAATTTCCAACCATTTTCAGCCATGAACATATCTAGAATTCAAGGCATGTTATAAACGTTCTCACAAAATGGCAGCTAAAGGGAATACCACAAGTCACGACACAACAATATACCCAAAAACAAACACATAAGAACAATTCCTGTGTCTCCCTAATTTGCATTTATCTATACCACATCCCCACCCCCACTAGGCAAGTAGAAAATTTTCCAAACAAAGCTCTGGACTGCAGCTAATCTTCATTTTTATTTTTCAAGAAGATATATCTGATCCAAAAATATTCTTAGAAAACACAGCAATGCCTGAGCTACAGTGTGTCTGAATCCAAATGATTGTTTTTATTATGGAAATATTTATATTTAAAAAAATCAGATAAAACAGGGACCCTGGTCCCGAAGAAGATAGCTGTGGGTACACAGGCATCACACTGAAGATTCAAGGCCTAGAATTTGAGTGTCAGCTGGTAAGCAGATAGGAAACATATCTGGATCCATTAATTCTATTTTACCTGTAAGGTTATTAATAGAATTTTGCAAGTTTGCAAGTACAAACTTCCCACCGGCACTTTTAATCGGAAAGGGACAACTCACCGTGGCCACTTGGACACCGCCACCTGGCTGTGGGATACCTCATCCTGGGCAATTCGCTGAGGGGACAACTCTTCCCAGTCAACTTGCTGCAAACCTGGGCTTTTCAGTCTGGTTTCCAAAGACAGCCTGGTTTAAGGAAGGCAAAAGTTCCTGCCAGCCTGCACTCTTTCTCTAAAGGCTTCCCACCCTCACTATCTAGCCCTGCTCACCCCCTAAACAAGAAAGATAGGCTAAACAGGAGTCATTGTTACACACACACACACTCCATTTCAAACTTGGGAACTTTTGTCCACATCCAAGCTGGCAAGCTGCCAATTGCACAAAGGCATGGGGAGAAAAATCTCTCCTTCACTCACATGCACATATCCCTACCCATAGATCCCTTTTAACTGCTTGATCCTCTAGGAAGGGTCCTTCCTAAGTTTCTTTTTCTGACCATTAAGCCGCTGGAGGTGCCTGACTCTCTTCTGTGATAGTTTCCTAGGCAGCATCTCTTCCCCTCATTCCCCAAGGTCATCCACGCATTCCATTACATTGGGATATTTCTGTGGCTGAAAGCAGACTTCCAAATGGTTACCACAAGAATAAGAGAAGATATACTTTGGTGTGGTATGTTGACGATATTTTTAGTCTATAGAGTTACCATTATGGAACTAATCCAACAAGTGCTTTTTTAAGCCGTTCCTTTCAAGAAAACATCTACTGTTGAATTCATATTGCTCTCCCCTGTGATTGAGGGTTCTTCCAAGTATAGCTTTCATTGTGGCATCATCCTGACTCATTTGTAGGGGTTTGCATTGTGACATAAACATTTACAAGGCATATGCTTTCATTTAGAACCTTTATGTGTTCACCCACGGCTTCTTCTATATTTTAATCAATAAACTATAACTTTTGATTCATAGCACTATAGTTCTTCTCTCCGGAAGCTTTCTGTGTCCTTGAGCTTATAACACACAAAAAGCATGTTGTATATGGGGTGCATAATAGCAATAGCACTTAGAATTATATACCGCTTTATAGTGCTTTACAGCCCTCTCTATGTGGTTTACAGAGTCAGCCTATTGCCCCAAAAATCTGGCTCCTCATTTTACCCACCTTGGAAGGATGGAAGGCTGAGTCAACCTTGAGCCTGGTGAGATTCGAACTGCCAAATTGCAGGCAGCCCGCAGTCAGCAGAAGTAGCCTGCAGTACTACACTCTAACTACTGCACCACAGCAGTGATATAGACTAGAAGTCTTAACCGTGGCTGAGAGCAAGACATTCTAAAAATTCCAAGTCAGGAATGTTACAGTTTATTTTTTGTAATAAATAATTTTTCAATTATTTTTGTAATCTTTGGTTGTTTTTATTCTATGCATTTGCCCCATTTTCACCTGACAATGTTAAACTTCCCTCTGCAAAGCTATGGAAACAGTTGGGATTTGGTGCTGAGCTAGATCAACTCACTGTGGCCAACCTGCCACAGCCAACTTGCCACAGCCAATTCACTGTAGGACAACTTGCCATGACCAACTTTCTACAGGACAATTTGTCGCAGAACAAGAGTTACACTAATATTGAAGAAATGGTGAAATATAATCATTAAAGGATGCCAAAAGAGGGACACAATGAATTGGGAGTGACAAAAATTAAAATAATTTAAAATAATTAAATTGAATTGTTGAATTGTTCCACGGTGAATTATCCCGTGGAGGGTTGGCCATGGTGAATTGACCATGGTAAGTTGGCTGTGGCGAGTTAGCCATGGCAACTTGGCTGTGGTGAATTGGCCACAGTGAGTTGTCTGTGGCGAATTGTCCCATTCCGAGGTCAACTAAAGGCAGGTGAGAAGGAATTATGACTATCTGAGTCTGGAAAGGAAACAGTTCAGGGGCAGCGTAGTGGCAGGTTGCTTTCACTGCTTCAGTATTCCGAAAAAAGACCTACAGCTTGGCAGCTCTAGCAGGAGCCATAAACTTTATATTGGACTGCAAAATCCAGCTGGTAACTTGTCTTGAGGTCAAGAATAGATTCCTATCCAGCTGGAGCAGCAGTATATAATTTTACTGATCCTGTTTCTTGTGAATTTTTTCTGATCCTGTTTGTTGCTCTAAATCTGTTTGTTACCGGAGAGACATTGTTATCTTAGAAGCTTCATTTTTATATATTTCATATTGCATTATTTGTGGTTGTTACCATCTCTTTCTCTCTCTGTTTTTACTTCTGTGTACTGGAAGTGTTTTTATGAGAATTCCAGTCATTCCAACAGTATGTGATGTGTTTTCCAAATATAACAAGTCGGTGGGACCTACAGGGAACCAAAGAAATATGTTGTCTGTTTTTGCTGCTGAAGAGATTTTCCTAACATTTTCATTTAAAGGTGGTGGTTTGGGGACGGACAACTCTCTAACACCAAGGAGACTCATTCTCCTCCCCCAACAAGGTTCATCAAATTAAAAGTAATGGGTGATGTTTTTGAGCAAACCTGATTTCAAATGAATTTATATCAACTGTAAATTTTAGAAATATTCAAATCAAAATTATTACACTGTTTAAAGTCATACTGGTTTTAGTGGCTCTATGTGATTATACATATCTCTTGGTTTAGTTCAATAAGCAATATTATTTATTAGACATCAAACATAGGCTTAAGATACCTAAGATGATATCACAAATCTATGTCATAAAAGGAGAATGGACGATAGATAGATAGATAGATAGATAGATAGATAGATAGACAGACAGACAGACAGACAGACAGACAGACAGACAGAATATATATCGAAACGTCACCAAGACACATCCAATTCTACATGGGAGAACACCCGAATAACCAAAGACCTACAATTTTATTTTCGTATATACGAAAATAAAATAAAATAAATATTTGACCGTTTCAGGGCCGAGTCATGAAAAGGGGGCGTGGCTGGCTGACGAAGGCAAATAAGCCAGAAATAGATCTATCTCAGTCTCTCCCAAATCTCCAAACAGACAGCAAAATGCTGCTTTGATGTTTGAGAAAGCCTAGAAACTAGTGAATGAGATTTCACTGTACTATGGCCGTGAAATATCTTGATTTACGTAGGAAAAGCCTGGCATAAAGAATGATGCACATAAAAGCCTACGAAAATAAAATAAAATTGTGTGTGTGTTTGTGTGTGTGTGTGTGTGTGTGTGTGTGTGTGTGTGTAAAATATATATAAGATATATATGTAATTTTTATTATCAATTCTGAGCTGTTGGGGTGGGGGGACAGAGAGAGAGAGAGAAAGAGAGACCAACTAGCCAACTGTGCCAGGGAGCAAAGAGATGGGAGTGTTCCATTACACAGCAGCAGGAGCTGCTCATAAAGATATGTTTTGGCATATCTTTATTTGCTCACTCTTGGAGAGGAGAGTTTTTCTCCTTTTCTCTTCCTTCTTGCCCGGCTTTGCCAATACTGTGTACCTACAAGGAGCTGCAGGCTTCCCAAAGTACTAAAAAGTCTGATCTCACTTCATCTCAGGCAGAATCTGCCCCCGGCTGCTGCCATCACCACTGTGCACTCTGCCCACCTTCTCACTTGCCCACCCACCCACCCACCTGCCTGTCTCTCCTCGCTCACCCACTTGCCCTCTGGCTCTCCATCTGGGTGCCCACAGCAGGTTGTCCCCGCAGTGAATTGCCCATGTTGAATTGTCCTGCAATGGTTTGGCAGCAGAGAGTTGGCCACACAGAGTTGTCCCATTCCGATATTACATTGCAACCTAAATGCATATAGAAATAAATTATGTTACTCCCTTTTATTAACTACTCAATTATTGCCTCCTGGCATATTATATCTTTTGGCCTACTTGATCAAAATCTGCCTATTCTTTTTGCATTGAAGTTAAGTCGAAAGATGGCAGATATGTTGGCCAGTGTCAATTCCTTCAAGGCCTATATAATCATATATTTGATGATTAATCAGTGGTGCTGAAACTTGGAGGGCAAATTAATTTTAGATTTAACCTTTAGCTCAAAGACTTTTCTAAGTCCACACTGAACAATAACATCACTGTTGACATTTGAGAATCAATGCAAAACACTACACTGTTGCCTCTATTTTGAGAAGCAATGCAAAACACGAACAAAATCAATTACAAACTCAACCATGTAAATGTAGTAAATGGCTTTGTACACTGACCATTTTTTTAGGTCTGTGATGCCGATATAATGGAAATTTAAAAATTTATAATGGGCATTTCAGTTTCAAAATCACTACATGCAAATTAAAATGAATGATTACCTTGGGGAGAGGAGATTAAGGTTTTCAAATAACAAGACGAACCTTAATCCTAAAACTAATGGGTGAAAAATATCTGGGAGGCAAATTTTGGCTATAAATTAGAAGAAACTTCCTAACAGCAACAACTGTTTGGCTGTGGAACAGCTGCAAGTATCTCTTTTAAGGCAGAGGAATTTGTGTCCTTTTAAATATTGCAAACATTACTTATGGTGGAGTTACTGGGAAGAACACACTGATCAAACATCAGGGGTGAGGAATCTCTAGTCCTCCAAATGTTGCTGAAAATCAGCTCCCAGAATCCCCATCTTTTCTGATCCACAGTGAAAGTACTAACAGCTACACAGTTCAACAAGATTTGAAGAGTGAAAGGTTCCTCATTTCAGTTTCAGATTTCCAGGGTCCCTTCCAAATTCTATGATGCATTACTTTGGGCATCCCAAAGATGCTTTTTCAAAAGGCAACTGGACTGTCTGTTTCTTCTCTTGAAGACGTTTCACTTCTCATCCAAGATGACTGAATGGTGGGGAATAGAAAGATTTATATTCCTTGCAGTCACCTGGTTGTTGGCGCTCTGAAAGTCGTTGAATCCCTCCCCCTATATCTTCAAAGACCACATTCTGGAGAGAGAGGACCACCAGTTTGAAAGAGGAATAAAAGAGGCCACCTATGTTAAAATTGAGCAGCCCCCTCTCAACAGAGGGGGAGGGATACCACACCACCTATCTCCTTTTTTACAACACAGTCCTTTCAGCAGTTCCAAGAAGGTTCCACACCCATTTGCACTCTGATTCAGATGACCCTGAGGGCACAAGGGGCCTCAAGGACTCTCAGACAGCTAATGACCAACCTTCAAAGTGCTAACAACCAGATGACTGCAAGGAATATAAATCTTCCATTCCCCATCATTCAGACAGAGCTAAGGATGCTTCTTGGATGAGAAGCGAAATATGAAGAGAAAAAACAAAGAAAGTCCAGTTGCCCTTTGAAAAAGCACCTCTGGGACAATCATGACCTGGATGACTGAGAATCTCCATAGATATTAGTTTGGGCTCTTCTACACCAGCATTGTTTCTCTTCCCTCCCTTAATCCACAGAAGCAGTCCAAAGAATACTCATGCTTTCTTTCACTTCTGCTAACTTGTAATATTGAGAACCAAGAACAAAAATCATTGTCTTATCCTCTGGTCTCAATTCACACATTTTTGACGTGAGTATCTCAAACAAATAAACAAACCAACCTAGCTTTGCTGCAGTTTTCATTACGTACCCAGAACTGGAAATAAACCAGCTCAGCTATTCAATACCATTGATGTCATAGGAATACTAAAACCGTTTTTTTAAGTGATGCAGAATCCTTGTGTGGGAGTGCCCCTTACTGCTGACCATTTAGTGGTCAGATATAGAGAGAACACGCTTAGCTATTTATTTATACTTCATATTTCTTAACCTTATGTATACTTTCTTGTGTATGAGGATCTACCTGGCAATGTTTGCTCTTTTTTTAGGGAGCCTCATTCCATTTTTTATCATCAAGGTGCCCTCCTGGCACCTTGGACTGCAGCTCCCATCTTCTCCATCCAGAAAGTCGGTAGACTAACAGAAGATGGCGGTAAATATGGTCTATTACATTGGAAGGTACCACGTTTGGGAAAGCCACCTTATGCTGCTCCTTGAAAGCCCTACAGTGTTAAAGCCAGCTCAATTTCTAACAAGGTCACTTTCACTTTTGTTATGTGGTTTCAGCTTGTGGGTTCTGCCGTGTCCTAAATACATTCCTGGACTCTGAGACAACCAAAAGAGGAGACAGCGAATCCATCCCAGACTCAAGACCACCAGCAAGAGGAGACAGGACTCTGCAGGAGAGGGGAGTGGAACAAAGTCCATTTGCTTTTACCACAGACAAGATCAATAAAGCTGGCCTGACTACAGACTCTCCTGGAACATGACCCTTTTTTTGTCAGTTTAGTGTTAGACTTACTCATACAAGCTCCGTGCCACAATTTTGGCAGAGCTGCTTAATTTGCAGAGTTAGTGGCTGTTGTCAGCTCAGGATTCTATAGAAACATTCTTCTCCTATACTCCCAAAATCTCACAAGTTTGGGGGTTTTTTTTAGTCAAATGTGACCTGTTGAAGCAGACTGGTGATTCTTATTAGTTTTGCAACATAAGCACAAGGCACTCAGATCATCATAGGCAAGACTGTGGAACTGGAGAAGGAGTGAAACTGGCTTTGGAGAAGTTGATTAGTTTATGGAGACTTCCTGGCAAAGTATCAAGTAAAGGAAAGCTGTCTTTGTTTCTGAAAGGATAAGCAGAAATTAAGAAAGGCACTCCAAGAGCCTTGAGTATTTAAAGAAAAAAAAAAGGTTCAGCCATGCCCAAAGGGCATGAATTTCACCTCTGTTGCTTCCTGGAGCTCAAAGAATCAAGAATATATTTGCCTGCATCTTTACAGATAAAAATCTTTGGGATGCAGTGGCTCAGTGGCTAAGACACTAACCTTGTCGATGGAAAGGTTGGCAGTTCAGCAGTTCGAATCCCTAGTGCCGTGTAACGGGGTGAGCTCCTGTTACTTGTCCCAGCTTCTGCCAACCTAGCAGTTCGAAAGCATGTAAAAAATGCAAGTAGAAAAATAGGGACCACCTTGGTGGGAAGGTAACAGTGTTCCGTGCACCTTTGGCACTTAGTTATGCTGGCCACATGACCATGGAGACGTTTTCGGACAGCGCTGACTCTTCGGCTTTGAAACGGAGATGAGCACCGCCCCCTAGAGTCGGGAATGACTAGCACATATGTGCGAGGGGAACCTTTACCTTTACCTTACAGATAAAATGGTTGAACCTTGAACTTTTTAAAGAAAGGAAGTCTATGGGGATGAGAGTTGGAGTGGGCACAAGCAATTCACAATCTGCTTACCAACCAACATTCAACTTCTTGGTTCAGCAAGTCCCTTCAGAGAAAAAATGTACTGACCCAGAAAATGAGCTTGCAATTTTTGTCAAAATTGGGTTTCTCAACTTACACGTTACATTTAACGTGTAAGTTGTAATAATAATAATAATAATTATTATTATTATTATTATTTAATGATATTAACTGATATAATCTTCTAAGACATTAATACACAGAGAGAAGCACTATAAATAGCTAAAATGCATTATGATTTCCTGTTGTAAGTATGAATTGTATATCAGGTTTGTACTATCCTAAGCTACCTCCCTTGCTGTTAACAGTGCAACAGTGACGAACAAATTGGAAGCTGTGGCTTTTGGTTTTAGGTGCCCAGATTTTTTCCATACGATATGAATTTTAAACAAGACAGTGAAAACTAACTACCGGTAAATGCCAGATGTGGTTTCAAATTCAGATTTGTTTTGAAATTGTGTTTTAAATAAACCATAACATTTTAAATTTAGATGTCACTAGGAACTATGGTTAGTTAAAATATATAAACTCTGCCTCTTTTAGACCAAAACAGTTTCCCGGTATCTCTGGACTAAACCAGTAAAGTAGGATGCCTGTTTTGGCCAAAATATCACACAAGAATTTCAGAGAGGAACACTGGGATTTTGTTCACAGCGATAGGTATCAAGAACATACTGGAGTTGGAGGATTTGTTCTTACAGTGCTATGAAAGGAAAGGACCTGAGTACTTTAATACTATAGATACTATACTATTATCTAATGGGAGATGCCAATGATTACAAGGTAGTCATATAGAATGGAAAATGGTAATAGGAATATTCTCTCCTAACCACATGATCCAACAGAGAAAGAAGGGATCCTTTCTAAACTCCCTTCTTTTTTTTTCTTTTTCTTTTTCTTTTTTTTTTTTTTTGCAATCTTTGGGGCCCCCTTTGTGTATATCACCAGATCTCATTGTAATTGCCAGAAACCAGAAAGGCAATTTCCCATTATTTTAGACTTCACACACTGAAATACAAAGAAAGCACCAAACCACAGCATGTATGTGATACTACCCAGTTCATTGTGTGCCTCATCGTCTCCCCACTGCATGGGACCCACAGACAATTAACCCCAGGTCTTGATCAGAGAAACTAAAACCTATCTATCAACAAAGCTAGTATAGGTAGTCCTTGACTTCAAACAGTTTATTTAGTGACCGTTCAAAGTTACAACAGCATTGAACAGGGTGACTTATGACTGTTTTTCACATAACTGTTGTAGCATCCCCATGGACACAGGATCAAAATGCAAACACTTATCAACTGGCTCATAGTTATGGCGGTTGCAAAGTCCCAGTGTCATATGATCACCTTTTGTGATCTTCTAACAACGAAGTCAATGGGCAGCTGGATTAGTTTAACAACCGGGTTACTAACTTAACAATTGCAATGATTCACTGAACAACTGTGGCAAGAAAGGTCGTAACATGGGGGAAAACTCATTTAACAACTGCCTCTTACAGCTCCTGCTTTAATATTTTTGTCATATATTAATCAGTATTGAACTGGGGTGGGTGAGGTAATATGTGTATATGTGATAAGAGTTTTTTCAACGCCCTTTTAAAATGTGCGTTGTTTTGTATTTTTATCTGGGTTTTTTTAAAATTAAAAAAATGAAGTTTTGTATTTGTACCTTGTATCTTAACTTTTTTTAAAAAAAATAAAAAATAGAATTAAAAAAAATAAAAATGTTGGAGAACCAATGTTTGAAAAATGGGTAGATGTGCATGCTATATATCTGTAGGTGACCTTCCATTCAAAATACAGCAGTTGCTCCAGAATCAGTGTTCTGATCCCACTTGCAGGGAAAACAACGGTACATAATGGAGACAGCATTCAGCAAATGGACATGAGGGCTTGGTCCCATAGAAGATCTGCTAGGCCAGTTGAAGCCACAAATAAAATCCATGTCACCCCTAGGCTCTTCTCCATGTGTTCCAGATAGTTCAAATAGGGTATTTACACCTAGCCAGAGAAAACGCTACCTTTTCCATGGAAAATCTAAACACAACTTTTGGCTGCCCCAGCAGTGCACTGGCAGTGATCTGTAGGCATCCCATAAGGTTCCCATCCCCAAATGTTCATTTATTTAATGCAACAGATCCTGTTATTAGTATATTCTTGTTGTTACACGCAGCCCAACACTGTCCCTCTTCACAGATATATTATGATTCTCAATCAAAGATTCTGCAGGTCCTAGTCACAAAACCGGATATTCAGTCATTTGTATCTGCAGGTGATTAAAAATTAATGTATGTTTATGTTGCTCATGTAATATCAGATTTCCCAAATCCACACAGATTAAGACATATTTTGCTTTGGAATGTGTATCAACTGTTTCACTAATTCTTTAATTAAATTATTTAGTTTAATTTTACTTGGCAGATTGGCTACGGTGTACAGATGTGATCTTTGACTTACAACCACAATTGAGCCCAAACATTTCTGTTGCTAAGCAAGAAAGTTGTTACTTGAGTTTTGCCCCACTTTACAACCTTTCTTGCCACAGTTGTTAAGTGAATTACTGCAGTTGTTAAGTTAGTAATATAGCTGTTAAGTAAATCTGGCTTCCCCATTGACTCTGTTTATCAGAAGGTGATCACATGACCCTGGGACTTGGCAACCACCATAAATATGAGCCAGTTGCCATGGATTCAAGTTTTGATAGCATAAACCTGGAGATGCTGCATCACTTGTAAGTGAGAAAAACAGCCTTAAATCACTTTTTCCACTGACCATCCAGTGTCGAATGGTCACTAAATGAACTGTTGTAAGTCGAGGGCCACCTGTACTTGAGGGAGGCATCCTACAAAACCTTAGTGGCCAAGGTAGAAGTCATATGGTGCCTTCCCGATAATTCAGAGGTGGTATTCAGCAGATTCTGACCAGTTCTGGAGAACCAGTAGCGGAAATTTTGAGTAGTTCGGAGAACCGGTAACTACCACTTCTGACCGGCCCTGCCCCCATCTATTCTCTGTCTCCCAAGTTCTAGCTGATCAGGAGGAAATGCGGATTTTGCAATAACCTTCTCCTGGAGTGGGGTGAATGGAGATTTTACAGTATCCTTCCCCTGCCAAGCCCACCAAGCCATGGCACGCCCACCAAGCAACACCCACAGAACTGGTAGTAAAAAAATTTTGAATCCCACCACTGCAATAATTGTAATAATCAAGCAATCATGGGCAAAAGAATTTTGCTGAATATAATGGAATTTAGTGATGGGAATTCATGTACAAGCTAAATGTTTATAAAATAAATCCAGATCTGCTAATTATAGTCCCTGCAAACTGCAATCCAAGACAGGACATGTCATATTGCTTAATGATATAGGCACACTCTGATAATAATGTCTTACCATCAGTAGAACATAAATTTTCATTGCGGCAACGTTGCTACTTTAAGTACATTAACCTGATATTGCTATTGCATTCTATTAATAAAACCAAAGGTACGATTTCTGGTTTGAGTGCATGTTTATGACTTACATATCTTAATTTGTATCCCACACAAATGTCATAATGACATTCAGATCTGCAACTGAGTAATAAAGTATTACACTTCAGGGAAATAATGTAAAAGCTTTTACGATTTCAGGTAAATTTGTTTTGATTCTGGAACCAAAGGGATGACATATCCTGGGTGAAAAACTCAACACAGGAAAATAGGCCTGATTTAATTTTTTCTCAAATCTAGATTAAAAGGACATCTTGACTCAGCCATTTAGTTGATCCCAGAGATGGGATTAGCAATCTAATCTCATCTCTGGGATTAGGAGGAGCAATTCTGACACCAGGAGATGCATTTTCCTCTCATGACTGGCTGCCAGAGTTATCCTGTGGTAAGATGGGCAGCCAATAAATTAAATAAATAAATGTATATATGTTGGAATGGGGAAAGCATGGCAAGCATCTAGAATACTCCCAGATGGAGGGGGCGGGGGGTTGTTTTTTTTAAAAAAGCAGTCACCCTGTTTCATTCAAGGAATGTTAACAGAGATTCTATATGTTGTCTTCCATTGTATTCCTCTCATGTGTTCTTATGATATTTTTCTCTTCACATTATAAAAAATCTATTATGGAGGAAAAGATGAAACAGGACTCAGTTTTGTTCAAGAGGCACCATTAGGCTCCATCGTCAGGAGGTACTACTGTTGGCTATTGTCTATAATAGGAATCATAACAAGCAATACAACTGCTATAAGAAATGGGTACAGCGTTAAAGTAAGCATTTGGTAAATGTTTCCAACACAGAGCAAACTGGCTTTCCCAACCTATGTGATTTGTTTTTTTCTTGTACCAGAAAAACACTATGTATGAAACAGAGGAGGAGCTATTTGTTTCAAAATGGGTAACCAGCTAGTTCTCTGTTCATTAGTGTCACTTTCTTCTCCAATCAATAAAATATAACTGATAAATCATCATATTGCCTTGGATATCAATTGGAGTTGTAATTCAACATTATCTGAAAGTGTCAGAGCCTTCTTCTAGCTCTGTCTCAGCCAACTGGTGAGAAAGAAACCTGTACGTGGATATCTCCCATCCAACCACACACGGACAAACTAAAATTCTTTGTATCTATTGAAAAACTACTCCAAGATGGGAGAATATTAGTGGTGGTTTTCCATTTTCCCAAGAAAGGGTTGTTGTTGGGTATAGCATCAGGAAAAGTGTCTCAAACCAAGGCTGGAACATTTGATCTCTTGTGTTTTATCTCCAGAATTTTAGCATATCAGTCAGGCTAAATTTTGTAACTCAAGATATCCTTTAAATTTGTCTGAACATTAGATGCAGTACCCAGCCACAGATTCCCACAAATTAATCATATTCTGTAAAAACTTTACGTCTGATTCAGCCATTCAGTTTATTCAAATTATTTGGAAAAGCTGTTGAAATATTTTGCCCTGTTTTCAAATCTGCTTCCAAAAATCAAATTGCCATCCCCTTTTTGGCCATACAAAGTAGCCAGCCCCATTTTAATTTAATGCTGGGCTTCTCAAAGTTTGTGATCCTTCAACCTCCTAAATGATAAATACATTTGTGTGACACTCCCTTCCTAAAAAATAATTAAATAATTACTAAAATTCTGAATAAAAGTAATGATTAAAACTGGGATGGGGTGGAGATTTTTGATAGAGGGCTAGAACCAGGGGTTTAGCCATTTCTCCATGGAGAGAAAAAGAGACAAGAGTAGGAGAAAGAGATAGATGAGAGGGAGAGAGAGATGGAAGGGAGAGAGAGATGAGAGAGAAAGAGAGGGGGAGAGAGAAGGAGAAAGAGAGAGAAAGAGAGAGATAAGAGGGAGAGAGATGAGAGAGAGAGAGAGTGAAAGAGAGAGAGAGATGAAGGAGAGATGAGAGAGAGAGAGAGAGAGAGAGAGAGAGAGAGAGAGGAACCCGGGTAGGTGTAGCTGAAGGGATCATGTGACTGGGTGGGAATGAGTGACATCAAGTTGGCCACGCCACCCAGGTACTGTGGCTCCTGGTGTTTTCTTTTCTGTGAGAAACGGGTCCAAATGGCTCTTTGAGTGTTTAAGGTTGCAGACCCCTGCTTTACACAAACAATGGAAGCTTATTTTGCTAGCACTCTGCTTTGCCTATACAATCTGATCAGCTTAAAAAATTGTAAGCATCAAAAGTTCTGTGAAGCCCCTTTCCCCGGAGTTTCATAATTTGAGACTCTATCATGTAATGTGTTATGTAAATTCAAAAAGTGGGTTGAGTAAGCTGCAAATTAACCATGGACAGACATTTACCCCATAACCATTTTCTGCCTTCACCTAATTCAGATCGCCAGGTGCTCCCTGTTTCTGATTATACCAAAACCCACACAGGCACAACAAGAAAAATGGAAAGTATGGGTAAAATCCAGGCTTACTGAAAAAAGGATCATACATTTGTTAGAATTAATTAGGGTTCATTCATCTCTGCTGGTCAACTCAAACTAGGATTCTGTTGGTTTTCACCTAAAACTTCCTTTCATTCTTTCCAGTCTGGCCTTAATTGCTTCCCAGTGACTATAAGACACCACTTCTCAGATGATTATCACACATTTCTGTGAGAATAGTATTTTGTAGTATGGGATGTTGGGAAACAGAAAACATGGCAGAAAAGTCAGACCGCAAATTTCTCATATTGTCTTGCTAAAAGAATAATAGCCTTCAAAAACAGTAGAGGCTTTTCTGTTTAATCTGCATATATTGACAGTAATCCAGACTTGTATTATTGCATCAACTCTAATTCTACAGCCATTAACTTGCTCTACAATCTACATCAATTATTGTTGATTTTTTTAAAAAAAAATTAAGAACTATATGGAAAATTGTGTTGAAATCTCACAAACCAAAAAGCTGAAAACAAGATACAATAGTTGTCATCTGGTTTCACATCCTGTTGACTCATGTTTGGTCTGTAACCCTGAGCTAAGAAAGCCACATATTCAGCTTGGAACAGTTAGTATCTTTGCTCTTTGGGAAATTCCTTGGAATCTTTGAGCTGGGATATTCACTAGAAAAGATCAAAGGAAGGCATAGAGAGAAGAGGGTGTGGGATGAACACAATAGAATCACACCTGCATTTTGACTTTTGACCTTCTAAATAGCCTTGAGCTTTCTACCTCGAGAAATCAAAAGAAAGGCAAATATGAAGATGCACCAAAGAAAGGAGTGGGGTAACCCTTAGTTGCTGCTCGTTAGAAGTTGGAAATATTATTACCCCTGATCTGGCCCAGAATTCAACAAAAATCGGAACACCAAATACAACACCCCATTCCTAAGAGGTCCGTAAAGGGTGCGTGCGTAAGCACACCAGCATGCCTACCGTCCCTGTCTTACTGACCCCATTTATTTGTACTCATTCCTTGTTCATGTCCATGTTTATACTTATACATGATCGACATCAAAAACCAGTCCCCCTTTTAGGTACATTGAGTGTCTGACACACATAAAAAGGGGTGAGGTTTTGATTACATGGCCATTATACTATCTTGACTTTTTTTTCCCCATCTCTCATCTCATCTTGTGGACATATTGCCTCAGTTCTAAAGTCAAGACCAGCTACTGAATTCTCTTGACCAAAAACACAAGTCCATAAATCCCATTTAGATAGATAGATTTTTAGAAGTCAGAACACCGCTGTATAATGAAAGATGAAAGGAGCCGATCGTGGTTTGTGCAGAAAAGCAAAAAGCATAAAGAGTGTGCCTAAAGAGATGATTCTTAAATTGGGGGGGGGGGGAGGGCACAGTTTATGTAGCACACAATTATTTAATGTGTGGCCCTTCAGATTTTATTGATTTCCACCTCCTATCAATCCTAGATGGCATTGGCAAAAGTTAGGCCTATGCAGTGACCTCACAAACAGCCAATAAGGCTTAACTGATTTAAATAGAACAAATTACCCACAGCAAAAGTCCTGTAAAACTGCTCCCTTGGAACCTGTATAATGAAAATTTCTCTCTCTCTCTCTCTCTCTCTCTGAGAGCTCTCACACACACACACACACACACACACACACACACACAGAGAGAGAGAGAGAGAGAGAGTTAAATTTCTCAATAGGTAGAAAGTTAGAAATTCAATAGGCAGAAAGTTAGAAATTCTACTTCCCAGCCACTTCAATTTTCTTTTTATAGAGACATATATAATCTCATGACAAATGCTTCTCCATGAAATATCCCTTCATGTCAGACACTAGGACAGAGTTCCCCAAAGCAGTCAATATCGACCCCTAAAGGTCAGTAGGATTATCCAAGGAGCTGATAAATGACTAGGGATAAAACCCGATGACAAGTAAATATCTGTGGGTCAATAGGTGGTCCCTAAATGATGGAAGGTCAGTTGGGGTCACTTAATCTTTTGGGATATCTGTAGAGCTCCAAGTTAGACCTTAGTCCTAAAGGTGAAGTGATAGTGGCAAGATGACCATCTAACCTTGGGCTATGTTACCCAAGGTGAGATGGTCAGCCACCAGCAAGCGTAGCCTTGAATTGGTCACAACGTATAATGTCATGTGACGGCATTGCTTTGTGATGGCAATTCAAGCACTCCCCACTGTCAAACGAATTCCACTGATTATTAGGTGAGGACCAACCCCAATCCAAATGATTGCTCATACCCATGTTAGAATTGGAATTGTTAGAATTGGAATAATGTTAGAATTGCTCTGGAAAGAGAACCACTCTAAAACAATAACCTCCACTCCCAGGCCTTGTAGCCAGTGGATATCAGGGATCATGACAGCAAAAGCCACCAGGAAGTCTAGCAAGACAGTCCCCTATGCATCCCAATACAGTGGTACCTTGGTTCTCAAGTACTTTGAAATTCATCGTATTTGATACTCAATGTATTTTAACATGAAAAAATTGTCCTGGTACTCATTGTTTGTTTAGTACTCAATTCACAAATTAAAACTTCTTGATGTCAGCTGTCTTGTGATTCACTACATTATTCCTTATGGGAAAAATTTGTTTGGTACTCATTGTTTTTGGTTCTCATCACACCTCTTGGAACCAATTAACGAGTACCAAGATACTACTCTACTGTCAAAAGTCAACAACAACAGCGACTAATATTGTTTCAGATATAAACCCAGGTCTGAATCTTGATTTATTTTAAGTCATTTTGAATCTAGTTAATCTATTTCATTTAGGTCTCTTTGTAACCATCTGCCCTAAAAGGGAAGATTTATACTAGTCAACAATTATCTAAAATACCTGGATTGACTGAAGGAATCTTGAGAAGGGGGACATAGTTACTAACACTTCTTTTTAAGTAAGAGGCACTGCTTTTATTACAGAAGGATGCATTTTCCACTACTCACACTTAGTTTTTTGTCACTTCCCTGGTCACTTTCACCAACCAGGTAGGGCAGAAACCTTATCCATAGGTTGCAGAGCTAATAGCACATAGGCACCTGCATGCTTCCTCAGTTGCAGATAATTCCAAAAGACAAAGTTTCTGGCATTTCAGGTGCATTTACCCAGTCAGGGTCCAACTCCAGTAACGTTCTAGAATTTTAATGCTCTTAAAAAATCCTGAAATCCCTGATCAAGAGGCAAAGCTCTAGCAACAGAAAATTGGCTGCATTCAAGTGATTCTTTTTTTTTTTTTTGGCCTTGACTCTCTCAAGGAAGGCTATCAAGTTTTTGTGGGACCATATCACTTCTACAGTTTAATCTGCTGGAGATTTTCAATAAATTGAGAAGTTCCCATGGATCAGCAATTAGAGTGAGGCTGCTCCGGAACAACCCCATCATCAACCCCACTGATACCTTATTGTCGAAGATGACCAGATACTTAATGTAATTGTCAGCTGGGACTTCCAGAAGCTTCCCAAGCGTTCCTTAGAAGTCAACTTCCTTTCACTGTATACAAGACCAGATCCATTAGGTCCTTCCTCTGTGTAGAGGTTCATTAGTGTCAGTTAATTCCTTAAAAAAAAAGAGAGGTTATGAGGAACTTCAGGAGTATTTTTTCTTGTCCCAGGAGAATTTTTTTCCTATTTTAGTTTCTTAGCCCCAACACCAGTGCCTGCCATTTATTAGTTGGGCAACTTAAATCTAGCACTCTAAGCTTCAATCTAAACTTGTCCTACTGTTCCCAATTCCATCTTAAGGAGAGTAGGGTGTCTTTGTTTGGTTTTTTTGATGGCTTCAAGTCAATCTTGACTCCTGAGGGATGACTGGACAAGACCCTGCAGTCTTCTTGGAAACCTTTTCAAAAGTGGTTTGGCATTACCTGCTTCCCAAAGCTGAGAGATAGTAAGCAGGCCCAAGTCACCCAGCTGGTTTTGTACTGGTTTTGTACTAGAACTCAAAGTCTCCTACTTTCTAGCCTGATGCCTTAATCACTGCACCAAAGCGACTGCTTAGTTTTCTTGCCATTAGGTGGTATCTCATGGGAAGTAAAGTAAAGCCAAGAGACTCCATTAATCTCTTTCCTCAGCCCACAATAAATAAGTAAAGTCAAAACTATTAGTCAGCTTTGATACTATGACAGAAAAGGGATTGGTAACGGAACAGCACAGTTTATGGTGGCATGCTTTCTTGCTGTTCCAAGGACTGGTGGAAACACTTCAATTTGGCCATTTGGAAGAGCACAAAAGTGATGATCTAGGAGCCTTTCACTTGTGTTGAGAGTTGTGAGGAGTTTGGGTACAGGGGGGAGAAACGCACAATTAATTAACCTACTTTCCTAAAGTTTGTATGTTACTGACATGTTCTACGGTATATCCAGAATTCATCAGATTGTGTAAGGCAAAGTTAATTCAAAGAGGAGATAACCTTTAAACACAACCTCTAGAAAAGGGTTTCTTTCATAGTGCTGCTCTTTCACTTCTTTTTCCAAAGCATAACTCTTTTACAACTATCGTTTTCCCCTTTCCTCTTTATCTGCTTTCCCTTTTGCTTGGAAGACTGGCTAAAGATGATTACAGATAAATATTCATTCTAGATGAGTAATTATTACTCACCTATATGCACTTTCTCCTCCAAATTTTTCCCTCTGTCCCACCCTCACTTTTCAACACAGCAGCAGCAGGCCAGGTTCCCAAGACCATATTTTCTGTCAATACCCAATTTGTTTCCTTTTCCATGCCAAATGTATTCCCTTGGGAAGTAATCTTAGGAAATTCAGTGGTCTTTGCTTCTTGGTAAACATGTTAAGGATTTCAACTTTCACTGATCAACATCCCATGAGGGATGAGAGATTAAAAATAATGGCTAAGTAAACCTTCTCAACAAATTAGAGAACGTTTCTCTCCTCTCCCTCCCACCTCCCAAAGAAATTCAATTGCTGTAATCTATGAATCTAGACCACAGTATATAAAAGATGAGAGCAAATTTATTACAGAAAGTTACTGGCAAGAAATCATAGACTCTTTCGAAGAGACTCAAACAGAGGAACAGAAGCTATCAATCAGAAATGCTTCTCCTGCAGCTAAAGTTGTACTAATTATAAATTGACAGCCTGTTTTACAAACCCAAAAACGGTTTCCATTATGCAAGTATAGAAGTAAATCAGACACTAATTGCAATCTCGTACATTTGAGCTCGGAATCTCTGCTCTTTTTTTGTTGTAGCTCCAGCTTTCATCTGCTGTGGCTTCTATTCAGAGGTAAAATCCAGCAGGTTCTGACAGGTACTGGAGAACTGGTAGTGAAAATTTTGAGCAGTTTGGAGAACCGGTAGCGGAAATTTTGAGTAGTTCGGAGAATCGGCAAATAACACCTCAGGCTGGCTCCAGAGTGGAGTGGGAATGGAGATTTTGCAATATCCTTCCCCCAGGAGTTGGGAGGGAGTGGGAATTTTGCAATATCCTTACCCTGCCATGCCCACCAAGCCACACCCACCAAGCCACACCATGCCCACCAAGCCATACCCACAGAACTGGTAGTAATAAAAATTGGATTTCACCATTGCTTCTATTGATATTTCCATGTGATATGGGCCCTTTAGTAGAAAAAATCCTATATTCAATGCGGCTTCTTAGGAAATGTATGTTACCAGGTTCTTTCATAAAAATGCCCAACTAAGTGAAGGCAAATAGTACGTAATTCTACCCGATCTCAGAATGCTAACCAAAGTTAAATAGGGCAATGTATATATATATACACATACACACACACACACGCACACACACACACATTTTACACAACTAGGAGTATTGCTTTCAAAATATTTGATTACAACATCTATCAATTCTTTTCAAAGGCTAAGAATGGTAGTCTGAAATATTTGAAGGGTGCCATGTTGGGAAGATTGATTATATTATGAAAGAAAATGCCATATTTTTGTTCCATTTAATGTAACTTCAAGCCCGCCTTAGCCCTGAAAGCCAGCTGAGTGAATTTGGGACAGTCACTCTCACCTCACAGGTTTGTTGTTGTGGGGAAAATAAAAATTGGATATGTGTACCACCTTGAGTTATTTGTAAAAATACCAAATTAAAATGCAACTTATCTGTGATGGATTTTGCACTTGGGGAATCAGTGGATAGGAGTTTTGGCAACTCAGAGCTTTCCCAGAAGAAGACTTGGATTAAGAGACTGCACAGTCCAGCCCTGGGGGAGGGAGGGGAGGTGAAGAGGTTTGGGATAGTCCCACCCTAGAATATCTCAGGATACATCTAGTAAGTTAAAAGATTATAGCTTTAGTTTAGCCAGATTCTGTCTATGAGATGTAAAAAATAAACAACTGGACTCATCTTTGGACTTGGGCCTGACAGCATCTTTTCTTGATAAAACTCTTTAGTTCTGGTATTTTGCAGAGAAATACCTTTCTATATGTGAACATAATGTACTATTAAGTCCTGGGGGCAGGGCAGTAGTGAAATCCAAATATATTTACTACAGGTTCTATGGGCATGGCTTGGTGGGCATGGTATGGCTTGGTGGGCTTGGCTTGGTGGGCGTGGCAAGGGAAGGATACTGCAAAATCCCCATTCCCTCCCCACTCCTGGGGGAAGGATATTGCAAAATCTGCATTCCCACCCCAATCTTGGGCTAACCAGAGATGGTATTTGCCGGTTCTCTGAACTACTCAAAATTTCCACTACTGGTTCTCCAGAATGTGTCACAACTTGCTGGATTTCACTCCTGGGGCAGGGGTTCATCTTATCTTATATATTCAGTGCTCAGCTTATTGGAAGAAGTGAATGGGGGGACCTTAATATTGGAAAAAGACTGTATTTTGGAGTTGGGGGCATAAATGGGATTCTGAGACACACTTGCAAAATCTTTCGCGCAAGAAAATGGCCTTTTCACAAAATGGCCGCTACAAGTGGCACAGCCAGGCACAAGCAAACTAGATGCACAAGATTCTCCTCTGCCACCTCAATGGGACTGAAAGCAAGACCTCAGATAAAAATAATTCTAAAGGTTAATGGTTTGTTTTGCAGCATGCTAGCTTTATGCATTTAATTCTTTAAAATTAAGTTTCCAAGATTTTTTTTTAAAAAAACCTTGTAACTTAATTTTAAAGGTGGAGCAATGGAGGTATGTGGATGCACATGAATTTCCATAGGTACCAAGTTCCCTGCCCCTGCCTTAATATAGTATGTGAGGTCCATGTCTTAACTCCTGCTAATTCTAGAATACTTGTCCCCCCTTTGGTTTTGCAAAAGCAGTGTTAAACCATGGGTGCCTAACATTTTAGCTTGCCTGGGCTACCCTGAGGGAAGAGGAATGCTCTTGGGCCGCATATAAAATGCATAATATAGTTAACATGCATAAATCACATAATAATCTTAAACTTTTTTGAAGTTGTGGGCCACATTACTAGCTGTCCAGAGCCACATGTGGCCAGTAGGCTGTGGGTTGGACACACTTGAGCTAAACATTCAAGGGACATGTTAATGAAGATGGGTGAATTCCTTTGACCTGTAATTTATTTACTGTTTAACCCCCTGAAATGTTGGGAACGTCTAGTTACTTTGAGCTACAATATTAAATTTCTGTCTTTTGACTGAAGAATTTCTGGCTGGGTAATCACATAATGTAGAGCCTAATTATACCTCCTTTATCTAGACAAAACATCCAAAGAGACATAGCTACTATCCTTTCTTGAAAAGTTTCAAAGTGAAGGAGGCAGAAAGTATTAGGCATGTTTCCTACCTTGAGTTGTATATAATAAGGCAAAATAAAATATGAAGAACAATAATAATAATACAGGCCCAGTCTATTCTTGCAGCAAAATGAGGTGGGTGGAATTCTCCTGACGTGATAGGGCTGACTGTACCATTTCAGAAATGGTCACCAAATTTTGCAGCACACTATTAAATACTCAGAAGTAGAAAAAACACAAGAATAGACTGGACTTGACCTGCTTTTTCTGAAGCACCATCTTTCAACCTGAAAGAACTGTGCTTATTTTTAAATGCAGGAGGATATTTTTAAACGGTACCTTGCCTGCTATCTGAAGTAATAATACCACCATGTCAGGATTTTACCAACGATTGTTTTGCTGAATGACCAATCCTAACATATACAGAAACACAAGCAGCTCATGTAGATATGTTCAAACCAGACTCCAATATTTGGAATTAATCTTATGAAAACAAGGAGTGGCACCTAACATAAATAAGCTTCATGATTAGATCTCAGTACAATGGACTTTTCATGCAAAGGGCCCAATCTCTATTGAGGTTTACATCATTTGTGCCCAGACAACACCACACAAATTACATCATCTGTTTCAATTTATATCTTTACACATATATCACACAAATAATGCAAAAATAAATAAGTAACACAAATAATGTAATATGCTTCATTTGTATAATGACATCATCATACACATAACATAAAGCACTGCAAAATTAATATCTATCCCTAAATAACAGCTCCCCCTACCCTAATTAATCTATTAATATGAGACTTCACTATGTGGCTCTTTTTTTCATTGGATGATGCACCCAATTCAGTTTGGAGAGGACTTCAGTGAGGATCATTGCCCCACATAGATTACAGAATAGAATAGAATAGAATAGAATAGAATAGAATAGAATAGAATAGAATAGAATAGAATAGAATAGAATAGAATAGAATAGAATAACAGAGTTAGAAGGGACCTTGGAGGTCTTCTAGTCCAACCTCCTGCTTAGGCAGGAAACCCTATACCACTTCAGACAAATGGTTATCCAACATCTTCTTAAAAACTTCCAGTGTTGGAGCATTCACAACTTCTGGAGACAAGTTGTTCCATGGATTAATTATTCTAACTGTCAGGAAATTTCTCCTTAGTTCTAAGTTGCCTCTCTCCTTGATTAGTTTCCACCCATTGCTTCTTGTCCTATCCTCAGGTGCTTTGGAGAATAGTTTGACTCCCTCTTCTTTGTGGCAGTCCCTGAGATATTGGAACACTGCTATCATGTCTCCCCTAGTCCTTCTTTTCATTAAACTAGACATACCCAGTTCCTGCAACTGTACATATGTTTTAGCCTCCAGTCCCCTAATCATCTTTGTTGTTCTTCTCTGCGCTCTTTGTAGAGTTTCAACATCTTTTTTACATAGTGGTGACCAAAACTGAATACAATATTCCAAGTGTGGCCTTACCAAGGTATTATAAAGTGGTTTTAATACTTCATGTGATCTTGATTCTATGCCGCTGTTTATGCAGCCTAGAACTATGTTGGCTTTTTTGGCAGCTGCTGCACACTGGTGGCTCACATCTAAATGGTTGTCCACTAGGACTCCAAGATCCCTCTCACAGTTACTACTATTGAGGAAGGTACCACATATAATGTACATGTGCACTTTGGATTGTTCCTTATAACTGAGTTAAAGTGCTATTCATGGGCCCTTGAGCTGGAAAAAAACCCCCTCTTAATAGCAAAACATTTGCGGTCCCTACTCCCGATCCCTATCTTGCCACATTTTTAACTTGTTAATTAGCTTTGAATTTACTTTATCATGGCAACCTTAAGGGATGAAGGAGCAGCCTAGGGTGCCATTCAGCAGGCTGAATAAGAACAATCAGGCGGCAGTTTATTGTAGTCTTAGACCAGTAGAAAAAATCTGTACATATGTGATCTGTAAACAAAACTAACAAACAAAGCTAGATGGAATTCCCACTTGTTAAAGTATGATAAAGAACGCCGCTGATCATCTAAGAGGGGATGGCTGTGGTATACCTATGAACACAAAAAAAGTTAAATATGACCTATCTGTGCCACTGCTACTGTCAATCACTGTGATTGGGTGAAACAAAGTTCAGAGAAGGAGAGCAAAACTATTTATTTTGCATACGAAAGAGCAGTGATGGTTAGAATGCAGTACTGCAGGCTAAGTCACTGCTCACTCCAGGAGTTCGATTCTCACTGGCTCAAGGTTGGCTCAGTCTTCCTTCTTTCTGAAGTCGGTAAAATGAGTACCCAGATTGTTGGGGGCAATATGCTAATTCTGTAAACTGCTTAGAGAGGACTGTAAAGCACTGTGAAGAGGTATATAAGTCTAAATGCTATTGTTCTTTATATTCCTCTCTCCAAGCTTAAAATGCTCTACAATCATGGGTCTTTCAATCAATGTGCTGATAGCTACCATAGTTTCTCTATACCTGCTTCCCGTTAATCCTAAATGTCACCCAGTCAAACAACCCTCTTTTCATTAGATAATGCTGGTAATATTAGTGTGTTAATCAGTGGTGAAATCCAAATTTTTTTACTACCAGCTTGGTGGGTGTGGCAGGGGAAGGATACTGCAAAATCACCATTCCCACCCCATTCCAGGGGAAGGACTGCAAAATCCCCATTCCCTTCCCACTCCTGGGGGAAAGATATTGCAAAAATCTCCATTCCCACCCCACTCTGGGACTAGCCAGAGGTGACATTTGCCGGCTCTCTGAACTACTCAAAATTTCCGCTACCAGTTCTCCAGAACCTGTCAGAACCTGCTGGATTTCACCCCTGGTGTTAATACTGGTTCTAATCAGCAGTTTCTTCCTTTATTTTGAAAAGGAGGGACTTAGCTTAGCTACAGGTTTTTAAAAAGTATTGTTTCTAGAAGATCCATACTTAACTGCTGGGCAGTACAAGGAGTCAAACACAAGATGTCAAAGAAGGGAGAGAGGGAGGAAAAATAAATGAGATTTGTAGTGGATTTAAAATAGCATATGAAATGGGAACAGAGATTTGTGATGTGATCACCATTGCAAACTAGTCCATTATAGCATTGTTGAGGAGTGCAGGAGTCACAGTATAACAAACCACATTGATTAATAGATTCAGCGTCGATAAACAGTCACACTTTAGGATCCTAAGCAGGGGCGACATCTTCTGGGAAATTCAATAAATGCTCTAAAGCCTCAAGCTTGGCTACAAGTACCCACATAAATTGAGGTTTTGTTGGACAGGTTCCAGTCATGCTTAGCATTCACACTATATTAAACACTGTGTTGGAATAACAAATAGAAAAATAATGGATAATATTTACTTGTAAGTAAGCTCCACTGTGTTTAATGAAGACTTAGTTAAATTCAATCATCAGAGTGCAGAAATAGAAACTACTGTATTTCTGTTTCTCCCTTCGCTTCTTGACAAACAGTGCAGCAACTTAGTAAAATGGAATCTATATGATCAACATTGTAGTGTGCTGAAGAAGCAAATGACTCACTCATTGGCAAAGCATCAGAAAGAAAAATAGCACATTTCTTGGACATTTGGTAATAGAAGTGGATTACACTCCAAAAGGTATCTAATTAGAAGGAAGAATCCCAGGGCAGTGATTCATGCAGAGATGCTATAGGCAGCCTAGGATACAGATGCACACACATATACACATCATCCCATATAGGCTGATTGGAAGGCATTAAGATAATAGATTATTCAGATACTTTAAAAAAAAACCCAGTTTCTAAAGGGAGATGCTTTAGATTTCCTGGGAAGTTTTAATTATTAATGCTGCCCCCCCCCCCAATACTACTGGCTATTTTCTTACATCATTTGTCTGTGTCTCAGCACATAGTTTGCGAATGACTGGGCTAACCTAATACGTTCAGTCCAAAACTGGATGGAAAATGAATGGCTCTTGGCTTTTGCCTCTAAATCCCCCTTTTTCCAAACTAAGGGCAAAAAACCCAAGAACCTTTCTTTTCTGTTCTGCAAGTGATAACAGGTTATATAATATAGTAATCTCTAATTCCATATCATCGTTGAACAATCAGAGTCTCTCACATCCACATTCATTCTGATTGATATTGTATCCAAAATCTTAGCTATTTCTGTATTCCAATAACTTGTGAAAAATAGTTGATTACAAAATTAACTCTTTTCATGTTGCACAAGGGCCAACAAATGTATAATAACAACTTTCGCTTTCTCTTAAAAAGAAATTGAACACTGGCAGTAACCCAGTCCTTTCGTGCATATTTGCCAATATTAATTTAAAACATTTTCTTCCCTTTAAATATTTTCCAGGACAGGTAACAAAATTCCAAAATGAAATATATAAAAACAACATTTTCCAAGCCTTCTGAAAAGCGGGTGGTGATGGCAATGGTGGTGGAGAGATTGTTCAATTGACAATTGTCAATTGTTCTGCTTATTTTATTTTATTCAGCACAGAATAGTTCCATTCCTCAAACTTAAAAGATTAACAATAAAAAAAATCTTGCAGTTCCTTAAAGACCAACAAATGTATTACTACATATACAATAAATACACTTTGGTGCATCATGCATATACTTTTTCAGTTGCAGGGCTGCTGCAAATCACTAATACAGCTATCTTTCTGAAAATTAAAAACTAATAAATGTATTATAGCACGAGCTTTCGTGAATTTATTCATGTCAACAGTTATATGCATTTTTAGTTTATCCACTACATTTATTTGTTGTTCAAGAACAAACACTTAGTTTGTTCTTGATTAGTTTTTTTCTTATTTATCCTCTTGAGCCGCGTCTTCCTTCTTAGGAGAAAAGAACTAACCATAAAATGAGTGAGATACACTTCAAATGTGCCCCCTTCCTATAGTTTCTTCTTCCTTCTAAAAAGGTGTAAAGTGTCCAAAGCAAGACAGAGATCTGTTCAAAAATGTCAAGACATTGCTAAGCAAAGGAAAGTTAGTATCTCAAAGGAAATGCCAGTAAAGGAACTCCCAGGCAGATGATCCCAATGATCAAAGCAATGCCAGCTGCTGGCAATATCTCTTTAAATACCTGAAAAGCTTCTCTGTTTTTATGTGGATACACCATAGTTTCTGAAATCAGTTGCTCTTAGTTACTCAAAGGCACAATTCACAGGAGAATTTTTGAGGAGTTTAAATTTTTCTTTCTTTCCTTCTAAGACATGTTACACGCTCTTTCCTCCCATGGATACACACCGAAAAGTTGATAATGGCCCTATCAATCAATCAATATTTTCTTCATATTGCAAAATGTAGGTGTGCTTCCCTTTTAGATATTTGGGTGAAGGCCAACTTTGGAGCAAAATAATTAAGGTAACATTTAGTGAGATACTTTGATTGTGTGATCTGCTCCATTTCTATCCTTATTTTGCTACTTTTCTTGTTTTTAAAACCACAATCCAAAATAAGAATTAGAATAATGTCAATTAGTCCCCAACATACAGACCAGTATCCCCAATTAGTGTTTCCCTACATGTTGGACTTCAAATCCCAGAATTCTTGGCCAACACTTCTGAGGGATCTATCAGAACTTGGAAAATCCTTGATTTGTTTCGGAACTACTGAAAATGTGACCTAGCATACAGCAAAGGAGAGAACAACTATTTCACACAGACTTTAACTAAAGGTTTTATTTTATAGTTGCCAAATTTAACAAACATTGTATTAGTCAGTGACAAACTTACTGCTATAAATGCCAGTACAGCAAAGCTTGCTTGGATTAAATTGAGCCTTGTCCATGATCATTAATGCTATATGAGAATTTAGCTATAGCGCAATCTTTCACCTCATATTAAATGAAATGTTTTTTGCAAGTGTAGCTATTAAAGCTAGGTTAAGGAGCATTTGCTTTATAGAAGTTCTCAGGTGCAATCTTCCAGAAACTCCGTATCCAGGTGCTCAAAGACAGTTGCATTTGAGAGCCATCAACACTAGGGAGATCAATGGCTTGACTTTACAAGGCAACTCCATGACAACCCCATAGATTAAAGATGACTTAATGATTAGTTGAGATCAGTAGAGCAACTGCAATTTCCCCCCAATAATCTGGTGTTGCAATTGCAATAAAGAACTACTATGTACCACGGTCCCTGGATCACAGTCAGCCAATTACGTTTTAAGAATATTACGTATTCTTAAAACGTATTCGTTTTAAGAATATTACCAATCTATACATATTTTAGACCATTCAGTCAACCAAATATTAAGCCCAATGTCATTTTTCACTCAACTGAAAAATCAAGAAATAATTTGTTTGAGAGCTAGGCTGAGTCGTGAACCAAAATAATCAGTTGAAATCTTTTGGTTTCATCAAGTCATTGACTTTCAGATTTATTTACATTTCTGCAATGTGGTATGAAATAAAATGGACCTATATAGCCACTGTATTAGAGAGATAATGCGCTTAATATAACCAGTATTATTTAATACTACCTTAGATGGACAAAAATAGTTTCTGCTAAAAAAGAAGGTGTTTTAGCTAAATGAATCAACTATGCAGTACCCTTGTAATTAACATTATCCTATTTAATAACTGAAAAAACTTCCTGAACACTTTATGTGACAGCTAGCAAGAATCGCATGATTTTAAAATGTGTGTGTGTGTGTGTGTGTGTGTGTGTGTGTGTGTCCCTGTGGTATGTATTTAGTTGATTTTTAATTTTGTCAGTAGTCGACTAAGCCCCAGTACTTCTAATATTTTTTTGTTCAACAAAGCAAATAAACTTTTTCTCTCCCTTGGAACACCTAAATCTAATGCCAAGAATGGAATCCTGACTAATGAAATGTCACTATTTAGCCTCTATGTTTCATTTTTCCAAGATTGCACATTTAAGCCTTGAAGGAAGGGAAGTCTATCTAGATTTTTTAAAATGTGAAACATAACCTTACTAGTGCACCTATTTCCAGTCTATATTACTCAGCTCTTTTTTTTTTAAAAAGCCAAACTTCAAAGAACTTGCCATAAAAAAAAACAACCTCTATGCTTTATACTGGTTTTATTTTAGAGTCCATTCTTAGTCACATTTTTAATTTTAAAAAGGTTACTATCAACTTAATCTTTCAAATCTTCAAACCTTACACTTTTACGTTACATCAGCTCCTAGCTTTTGGTATATTTTTAAGTTAGAAACAAGGCTGTAAACAGAACAGCTAAACGAGAGGAAGAAAATATCTGTAGCCAGTAAAATCTGAAAATAGCCCTGAACTAGGATTTTTGTCCTCAGATGAAACCTAAATATTTGTGAATACGGTGGTTGAGAAGTTGGTTTTCTCCAGGAGGTTTTTTTTTTACTACTCTCTCCAGAAGCAGGGGTGTGGTGATATTTCAAAATGAAATAAAAAATTTTCTGGATACAACATTTCTCTTTCAAAATCAGATTGGAGAAACATTTGCAGTTTCTCTAATCAATGGGGGTTTGGGTGTGTGCGGGGGGGGGGGGGGAGAGAGTTATACACATCCATTACATTAGGAAATTGAATAATTGTTTTAAAAAGAAAAATAAAGTCTGCCTTCATGATAAACTAAATACAGATGACACTCAAGGCAATTCAGAAAGGAAACCTTCCAACATCAAACGGACTTTCTCAAAAGTTGGGACGAAATAACCTTGATCAGTCTCCTGCAGCCTCTTCAAGTTGTCCACATTACCCCCAGCCTTAAATTGCAGCTTTCCAACTTCTGAAATTTAAAAGCCTGCCTGCCGTGGTTCTTTTATTTAATTAAAAAAAATGAGGAGGAAAAGAGAAGAAGGTAAATAAAGTAATAGCTGCTTACTTTTCCCAGGTCCTTGAGGTTTGGACTATACTTCCCACCTGGTCTGAGGAAAGCTCCAGATTGCTTCAAGTCAGGACTCTCTAGGGCCCGTGATCGCACCCAGCAGGAAGGTTACCTCGAGCAGTGGCGTTGCCATCTCTGTCCCAGCCTGAGGGGTTTGCTGCAGGTTTTTTCTTTTTTTAGGAGGAAGGAGAGAGAGAGACAAGCAAAAAAAGGGAACGGGTTGGTCTGTAGTTAGAAGAGACTGCAGGGGGGGGGGAGAGAGAGAGAGAGAGCTCCTCTGCTTTACAGGATCCACCCTCTAATTACAGCCTGGGAGCCTTTGAGGACCCGCTAGTATCCAATAAAGGAGGAGGGACTGTGGTGGTGGTGGTGGTGGTGGTGGTAGTATGTGGGGGGGGGGGGGACAGTCAACATCTTCAAGAATGAGTGGCTTCTCCTATCCACCCCCCCCCCCCTTCTCAGACTTTGGAGGGTGAAAAAGAGGAGGGGAACAGGGATAGAAAGAGATTAAAAAGAAGAAAGGAAAAAACAAAGCACAGGAAGGAATAAAAAGGAAGCCAAGGGGCGGGTGGGGGGGGGGTATAGAAATTTAAGAAGGAACTCCCTGGAAGGAAAGGAAAGAAAACAAGATTTCTGTGACACATACACACAGAGACATACATAGCCCTTCACAGGCTGGTCCAGTGGCCAGCTGGGTACACTGGAAGTTTCAAGACCTAAGCGCAGTAGATAAGGCAGCTTTAGCAATGGGTGACATTAAATCCTCGGGGCACCAAGCAAAACGCTCTTCTTGAAATAAGTGGGAGTCCTAATCTGAAGCCATCTGTGTGTTTGGACTATAACTCCCCCTCTGAATATGATCAATGATCAGAAAATATAAGAGACAGACATACTGCAGCTTATGTCCTGCCATTCTCTGAAAACTCAAGGTGGCTTATAAGTGAGGGAAGTTGTAATTTTATCTCCAGCAAAAAAAACCCCAAAAAACAAAAACCAGTGAAGTAGGCTGAGCTGGCCCAAAGTGAGCAATATAGATGAGTGGACCATTTGAATTTCTTCTCCAGCACCAAAGCAGGCTTGCTTAGAACTGCTTGGCTGCCTTACTGGAAGGAAATTTTTAAAAATATGGCAACAGAGGATAACGTGTCCAACAATGTCTGAAAGGTTACATGTGGCTCACCCAGTAAGGAATTTGAAAGTGGTCTTCTGAGATTTATTTATTTTATTTATTTATTTATTTATTGGTTCAATTTATATGCCGCCCTTCTCCGGAGACTCAGGGCGGTTTACAATGCGTTAAGCAATAGCCTTCATACTTTTGTATATACCTGCTTAGTAGGGCTTTACTCTACTCTAGATTTACTCTAGGATAAGCTACATCTTTCGTGGTGTCTATATCTATGTAGGTTCTGGGAATGACAATTCAAAGACCCTACTGTTGGGTGCATTTTCCATGAAACCAATGACATAATCCTCTGCAGATGTATAGAAAACTAAATCCCATGTGTTCAGTAGGCTTACTGGCAGGAAAGTATTTGCTTATTCTGCATAAGCTTAAACAAAACAATGAATGGACACTTTTTATTTCTATTGATATAAACCTCTTGTAGTAAATAGACCACATGGGTGTTATCTATCAGTGACAATATTGAGAAACTGTTCTAGCCAGTGGTGAAATCTAAATTTTTTTACTACCGGTTCTGTGGGCGTGACTTGGTGGGCTTGGTAGGCATGGTTTGGTGGGCTGGCAGGGGAAGGATATTGCAAAATCTCCATTCCCACCCCACTCTGGGGCCAGCCAGAGGTGGTATTTGCCAGCTCTCTGAACTACTCAAAATTTCTGCTACTGGGTCTCCAGAACCTGTCAGAACCTGCTGGATTTCACCCCTGGTTCTGGCTCTTTCACTTAGATTTTACCAAAGTTTCATAAAATATAAAATCCATCAGCATGTCTTCCAAGTTTTCACAGTGCTGCTTCTGTTCCATCATCCATCTTAAGGATCTAAATCCCCAACTTCCTCTCTCTTGTAGAATTTCTGAGCATCTCCTAGTGTTGATCCTTTTGTTCATAGCCAATGGCAATTCTCCAAGCGAAAAATTTAAGGATGGAAAATCCCTGACATAACCTGCTTATAGCTGATAGTCCAAGGGACATTGTAGTAATATCCATTGCCTAGGAAACATCGGATGGAGATATTACTATTAGTTGAGCTACCCCTTAATTGCAGTGAGGATATTTACTTATTATTTGAAAAAGAGGTTAAGAAACATGCACAGCTAGATATACATACGCACACTTGAGACTGTAATTTGTTTGGCTCTCCAGCATTCTCTGTCTCTATTTTCCAATTTAATTAAGAAAAGAAAGAAACCTTGAGATTTCAAACATCTGAGAAATACCGGTACTGCTTAGTCAGAAATCCTTCCATTTCTCCTGAGTACGTCTTCTCTATCTCTTAACCAGCCGAATAATCTTTGAACAAAAACAAAATGATGGCCTAACATGAAACCTGTTGACAGACAATGGATGGCAGCAGTTCTTCAAAGTTTGTCTAAGACTGAATTTTCTCAGTCCTTTTATTCTAAACTAAAACCAAATCTTTCAAATGAGATATTTACACAACTAGGAATTTGCAAAGCTGAAAAATGCTTGTACACTTCAGATAGTTGAAATAGTGAGCTCTATCCCAGCAATTATCCAGGAACCAGATCTAGTTCCTGTTCACTAGAGTACATACAAACAAAATAAAATTCAACAAGGGCAAAACATATTGTAAAGAATAATTGATTGCACTACATACTACAGGATTTAACAACAGTTCGTTTAGTGATTGTTCAAAGTTACAATGCCACTGAAAAAAGTGACTTATGACTGTTTTTCACATTTAACGACCGCTGCAGCATTTCCATGGTCATGTGATTAAAATTCAGATACTTGCCAAATAATCCATATTTATGATGTTTGCAGTGTCCCAAGGTCATGTGATCCTCTTTTGCGACCATCTGACAAGCAAAGTCAATAGGGAAGCCAGATTCACTTAACAACCGTCTTACAACTTAACAACTGTAATTATTCTCTTAACAGCTGTGGCAAGGAAGGTCATAAAATGGGGCAAAATTCACTTAACAAATATCTCACTTCGCGACATAAATTTTGGGCTCAATCGTGATTGTAACTTGAGGACTACCTGTAAAGAATAGAATAGAATAGAATAGAATAGAATAGAATAGAATAGAATAGAATAGAATAGAATAGAATAGAATAGAATAGAATAGAATAGAATAACAGAGTTGGAAGGGACCTTGGAGGTCTTCTAGTCCAACCCCCTGCCCAGGCAGGAAACCCTACACCTCTTCAGACAAATGGTTATCCAACATCTTCTTAAAAATATTTGATAAGTGTTCATGGCATCATACAAATCTCTGCAGATACCATAGTCAATAACAAACACGTAGGCCTGCAAACTGGCTCCCCTCCAGATGCTTTGGATTACACAATTCCCATTATCTCCAGGCAGTGTGACGAAAAGTTGTTATTCAACATCTTTAAATTGCAGTAAGACACAGAATGCTGACCTCAGAGATCTCGGATAAAATTCTGCCAACTATTTTCAATGAGAACATTGCATCCCCCAATATAGCTTAGACGAGGAATGTATCTAACATATCTAGAAAAGAGCAAATTGGGAAAGCCAGTTTGGAAATTCTGAGGAGGGATGGTATTGTCCTCCTATGCATTTGAAGATTTCCCATCTACGGGATTGCCATCTTACTCACCTATTGTAGTTATTTTGCTAGTAAAAAGATGTAGACAAATTTTACTGGTGAAGTTTCTTCAATCATTTCTGAGGAATCTCACAATACCAATAGAAGACTTTTTTTGTAGCTCAGGGTTGAACTGTGGAGTCCTTGGTGCTCTTTGAGCTTGCTTATTTTCTTGAAGGCATTTCATTACCCCATTAGGTAACATCTTCAGGGCTAGAAGAGAGTGATGTTTACTCTCTGTTTATATACAGTGGCTTGCCCTGTCAGTATTTGTGGGAGTGTTGTTTTCTTCTTGGTTGTTCTTTGATTAGACTATTGTTTCCTATTTGTTTGTTTGATTGTTTGTCTGAGTTGGTAGTTCTTTCATTGGGGTATTATTATAGCTTTATTCTTGGTCTGGTGTTATTCTTTGGGTGTTGGTTGCTGGTGCAAGCCCCACTCCCTTCTAGCACTGAAGTTCTTACCTTGTTAGGTAATGAAACATCTGCAAGAAAATAGTCAAGGTCAGAGGAGACCAAGGACTCCACAGAATGTCACAATTTCTTATGAGTCATAGTGCAACATCTGAGTTCATTCGAAAGATTCCAGGTATCTCTCATTAAAAAATCTTGTAGTGGAATTCCCCAGAGATTTCAGAGGACTTCTGCTAAGTTGCTTTTCAACTAAGCTGACTCAAAGTGTAAAATAGATTCATAAGGTACAAATTTTTAGTCAGACAACTATTTAAGATGGTGGAAAGCCAAGTCAATTCAAAGATGGCATTAGTAGTGCTCTAGAGCTTTGGCATTTATACTGCTTCAGCATCACAAGTTATGAGGAAAGATTCAGTAAGCAGCTTCCAGACCAGAGGTGGGTTTCAGCAGGTTCTGACCAGTTCTGGAGAACCAGTAGCAGAAATTTTGAGTAGTTTGGAGAACTGTTAGTAAAAATTCTGACTGGCTCCGCCCACATCTATTCTCTGCCTCCCAAGTCCCAGTTGATTGGGAGGAAATGGGGATTTTGCAGTATCCTTCCCCTGGGGTGGGGTGGGAATGGAGATTTTACAGAATTCTTCCCCTGCCATGCCCACCAAGCTATGCCACGCCCACCAAGCCATACCCACAGAACCAGTAGTAAAAATTTTTGAAACCCACCACTGTTCCAGACCTATTATCTTTATCTAGAAGCCAGTGTGTGGTATGGATAATGTAGTTTGGATAATGTAGTATGGATAATATCTATCTTGGGTGGGCAGGGGGAATATTTTAGAGGAATAAATTCAAATTAGAAGAAGGTAGATTTTAGTCTGGAAATAACTTTCTTCTATATAGGTTGTGGGATAGTAGATCTACTGCTGAATCTATCAGTCATTTATAGTGGATGATTAGTAGCTAGATCAGTTTCTTTCCTACTGCCAAATAATTAACAATGAAAAGTGTATTTCTCCCCTATTAAAAATAACTCATGATGTTTGTTTGTACACGTGAATGTAACAGAAAGTTGGGCTCAGCTCCTCAGACACCAGGTTTCACCTGACTCTGCTAAGTAGATATTAGAGATTTGTGTTTGTGTGTGTGCCTTCAAGTCAGTGTTAACTTCTGTGACTGTCTGGACAAATCCCTGCAGTCTTGGCAAGTGGTTTGTCATTGCTCCCTTCCTAGGGCTGAGAGAGTGGAACTGACCCAAAGTCACTTAGCTGATTTCATACCTATAGCAAGAGTAAAACACACAATTTCTCGGTTTCTGGCCGGATGCCTTAACCACTGCACCAGACTGGCTACATCAAACAAAAATATCACAAAGCAAGCCTGAAATTCATCTTCATTTGATGTAGTGGAATTGGGCTTAGTGTGTAATGGATAGGAATTGGGGGATTAACTTTATCCCAGGATATGCAGTTATCCCTTTAGCCTTTGCAACAGCCCTTGAGGTAGATTAGGCTGAAGAAAAAAATGACTGAATCCAAATGACCCAATGAGGATAAATGGTAAACAAGGATTAGAACTAGAATCTTGTCCAATAATAAGGTACCTATCATTGCACATGTTGGAGTTTGGGTATAATTACTATAAATTGTAATGTAATTATTTTTGGGGACAGCCTTATTTATTTTATTTATTCAAATCATGCTCTCTTCTATATGCTCAGATGAGCATTCAAATCAATTAGCAAAATTAAAAGCTAATAATCTAAATGATATTATTTCCACATCAATTCATAGATAAAAGCCTGAAAAAAAAATATGGGTCTTCACAGATTTCTAAATATTGAGAGAATGAAGGCCAAATGCAGCTATGAATTCCATAATCTGGAAAGAATCTAAAGGATTGCCTCCTATAGTATGAGTGAGACAAACTAAGACAGGAGTATCTTTCAGGAGGGCTACTCTTTCAGGCTCATATTGGGAAGTAATACACTCAGATAATTATTTAGTTGGTTAGTTATATCCCACCTTTATTATTTTTATAAATAATTCAAGGCAGCAAACTTAGTGAACCTGATAGTCTTTCTTCTCCTGTTTTCCTCACAACATCAACCTTGTGAGATAAATTGGGCTGAGGGAAAGTGACTGGCCAAAGGTTACCCAGCTTGTTTTCATACCTAAGGTGGGACTAGAATTCACAGTCTCCTGGTTTCTAAACCAGAACCTTCATCTACATCAAACTGGCTCTATACCTAGAATGTTTAAGAGTCAATATGAACCCTGATAATTATTCCTGACAACCAATTAGCAACCAGGACAGATCTTATAGTATTTCTAATTTGTTCAGATTTCAGGTGGCCTCTGTACTTCTTAATAGACTAATTTCTGCATTATACACCAACTGCAAATTTTTGGTGCTTTTCAAGGGTAGTAAGTAAAGGAGTCCCTGTGGATTTTACTCCGCTTGTCATTGCTGACAGTAGGGGGACAATGCTCATCTCCATTTCAAGGCCATTGAGCCAACGCTATCCAAAGACATTTCTGCAGTCATGTGGCCAGCATGACATAAGGGAGCACTGTTACCTTCCCACTGAAGTGGTACCTATTTATCTATTCACATTTGCATGCTTTCGAACTGCTAGATTTGCAGGAGCTGGGGCAAGGACAGGAGCTCACCCCATCACTTGGTGCTTTCCAGCCAACAAGCCCATTATCTTCATCGCTGAGCTACTGTGCTGCCCTATAGATATATTCTTCAAGGGTAGACCTCCCTATATATTTTAATAATCAAGACGGGATGCAATTACTGCCACAAAATCTACTCAAGGAGTCCACAGTTGTCACATTAGCCTTAATTATACAAAGGTACTATTTGCCAAAGTCCTCATCTGCACATTCCTTTACAACTGAGGAGCACTTCAAACCTCTTTCAAGGGGGCTGCCACAGAATAAATATGTGGAACACAGTACATGAGTCTGGGTTCCTATTCACCAATACCTCCTTCACCTAGTCCAATACTAATTTCAGCTTGTTCTCCTTCATCCAGGAGTTGGATGGACACAAGAAGGGCTATTAACAAACAATGGTACCCCTATCAATAGCACCAGATGGATATCCCCACACAGAAGACAAGATGGAGCCCTGTGGGATGCCATAAGTCAATGGCCTACATATCAACCAATCATTTCTCAACACAGCCTTCTGGACGTGACCCAACAGGATGGATTGAAATTACTGCAAAATAGTTTTCCTAAGGCTTACTTCCATCAGAAAGTCTAGAAGGACCCCATGGTTAATGGTATCATGGAGAGGTGTAGAACTAGTAAAGTAAAGACTGCGCTTTACTTTACCAGTTTCCAGTGTAAATCATCCACTGAAGCAAATTGAAACAAGCTCAGTATTGTATCTTGGATACAAACCTAATTAAAACAGGTCCAAATAATTAGTATCTTCCAGATGTGTCTAGGGCTGATTATTTTTATTTTAAAAAAGCATAGAAAATGTAATTGGAATAAGTTCTGCCATTTCAGGATGAACCAAAAGCCATATTAATCTGCCTATGAGAGTTGCTTTTTATCAGCATCACCAACCGATATAAAGTTTCTTCCCTCTCATTTTTATGATCACCCTCATCCTCTATGCCTGACATAGGAGACCTTACTGTGGAGCCAATGAGCCTTCCCTTTGCTTGGATTTTCTCCTTAGTTAGGAAAAGAAAAAGCCACTAATTAAAGATACGGCAGTTCTTGTGGTCATTTGGAGTCTGCGCTTTACTAACATTTGGAAGTGTTTAGTTTTTTGTACATCTGAAGTTGAAGGGGGAGGGCGAGAGAGAGAACAGTGATTGGTGGAAGGAAAAAAAATCAAAGATCATAGTGGCATGTGCTCCTGACCTCAAATTGATTTTCCAGCATGACATTAAAGACCTTAAAGCGCGCACACACACACACACACACACACGCCAGAAAGGCAAAAATCAGCCCAGGAACACATTTACAAAACGAGCTAATGCACAAGGGATATATTCTCCTTAAGTTCTAATCTTTACTGCCACTACTAATTCCATCTTTGCTACCAGAGTTCAGGAACTGAAGGTACAATACCCACTCAACATTTTCTAGATATAAAGCTTATCTATTATATGGATAATAAAGGATTGTGGGGGGGAGAGTTTGGGCTCTTTATCCATTGACAGCAACACATATTTTGGTTGCTTCATGTACTGTAAATTAATCCTGATATTCCTCCACAATCTCTTCTGGTCTTATCCTCACAACAACCCTCTTTGGTAGGTCCAGCTGAACAACGCTGGCTGGTCTCCAAGTCCCTGTTGAGTTTCCTGGCTCAGCAGAGATTTAAATTCAGACTAACATTGAATCCAATTTCTTTGTTTCTGAACCATACTAAATATAAAAAAATCTTCTCTGTTCAAAGGACTTATGTATTTCCCAGAATGGAATGAGGATTCAAAAATTGAAGTTGGAAAGATCGGAGAAATAATGTTTTGATTTTATGCCTCCTTGATCTTGGAAGAGAAGAGAATCAGCATGTCTATTCCTCAATGGAACAAAACCAGCCTCTTGTTCAGTTTTAAAAATCATTATGCTCATAAAGCATAGAGTCTATCAAAATAGAAGTGCTTTTATAAACATGCGGCTTGTTCCAAGATTAGCATCAAGACCTCTTAAAATAGGGAAAATAGAACTTTTTAAACAACATCTAAGTATGTTCCTGAGCATCTCACTATTTTTGATGTTTGTTTCAGCATAAATCCAGTGGGCAGGGCATGTGGTAGAACTGAATTTGGGGCAGGGGCTTCTATTTGGAGTGGTGACAAGGGAAAATCTGGAATGTAGCACAAGCACTAAAATCAACTGCTGGGAAGGACAGATTCAGAAGAGCCCAGAAAAGTTACTACGTAGCCCGACCTAAAAGAATGCCTTTCCCTTCCCTCTCTCCTCCTTCCATCCAAGGAAGAACCAGTAAACTGGTTCCTCTTCAGATCTATCTGCTCATCAATCTAATACATATCTATCCTGAAAGCAGTATGGAGAAGGAAGAGGATATTCCTAGTTTAAGTAGCTCCTTTTAAAACTAGGCTGATAACATTGTTTATGCTAAAGAACCATGGTTTTAATTCTAGATTCTAATTACTTCGTTGTGTAATGCAGATCTACTTATGGGCTGGCAAGGTACTTTTGAGTAATTGGTGCTTCAGGGTGCACAGTTCCCGTTTGCTTGAGAGGTGAAATGGTGCCTTTACAAGACTTAAAGCATGCTAATTGTCCCTTAGAATCCTGCCAAACCTTCAGTAAAATGGGGGAAATAGGTCAAATATTAACAAATATTAATAGTCACATTTTTGCTGTCTTTATCAACAGCTTAAGAACATGCAGCATTAGGGTATTGGTGTTCCAGACATGAATGTGTGGTTGATTTTTATTTAGGAATTTATATGCATAGGTCCTCAAAATAAATGGTCTCTGCAGTTACATATACCAATTTGTTTTCCAAAAATTGTTACGCTCTCCACCTAGTGAGGAAGGGCCAGAGTCACAAGTCAATGGCGGAACACATTTTCATGCCGATATGCTGAGTTTCTAAGTCTAGGGCTGGGAAAGACCTCTGAAATCCAAATCTGGGGGATTCTGCCAGAGATTCTGTCCAGTGGAACCTCACACATGATATAATCATGTGGGGTGGGGGTGGGGGAAACGACCCTGGAAGACAAAGCAAAGAGATGCAACCAAGACAAGAATCAGATAAAAGGCAACCTAGCCTGCAGCAGGAATTTGAACAGAGCAAGAAGGTTAGAGAGGACTCTCTCTAGTTTCTTGAGCTGTAAAGGACATGGGGAGAAGCATATTTTCAGATCTGTTTATGTAACCTTGCGCTAAAGTAGAATTAGCCATCTAGCTGTGTTTCTTATTTGGTCTACCTTGCAAGGCACAGGTACCTTATCATTGGGAATGGCTGCACCCATTCTGGAGAACTTTATATTGAAGAAGACCAACTTAAATCTTTCTCTGATAATCTTCAGTCAGTAAATAAATGTGTATTACTCACGTAGGTCTGACTGTATGTGTTACAGCGGCTAAGGACATGATACAATTTCTTCCATTCACTTGTTTTAGTATGTTTAATTGATGTGCTAGTATATTATTTTTTTAAAGTCTGAAATGAATGATTAAAAAATGACCTAATATGACAAAGCTCAATTAACAATTAGCCTAGAAATTATGCAGTTCTAATTTTTGTATTAAGTATGCCAAAAATTGCATTTCTCATTAATGCAATCATATCTATTTATCTAACAGAACCTTTTCCCCCCAAAACAATTAATAATCTAAAATTTAAAATGCTCTCTTTCCCCTCCTATTTTCTTTTAATTGTCTTTTTGTTTTCATGCTATGTCAGGAATGGTAAGGTAAGAGAATGTATTTTAACTAATATTTGAGGCATCACCAAACAAAGAAAATGTATCATCGAATAGAAGGCACTGATTTTCATAAAATATGCAATAACTGTACTGGTCTTGAAATACATTAATAAAGATCTATTGACTGATTGGTGCAATAATTGATATACTTTATGAGGAAGAATAATGATAAAGCAACTTGTATACCTGGTCAGTCTGCTATCCTTCCTCATCTTTCTTTCATAATTATTTATATTATTCTTTAAAAGAGATTCAGACAGAGCTTTAAGACATCCTATATATAAAATGCAGGAAAAGAAAAAAGGCCAAAGGCATATTAGAGAAAGGGAAAAATAGATCCTATTCTAGAATGTAGTCCTGAGGCTATAGTTTGTGGATCTTTGCTCTAGGGCTTTGCGATGAAATAGTAAAAGCTAAGAAGAGTTACTACAGCAGATTTAGAAGTTATTAATAGCATCTCAAACAATTTGTGCCCTCAAAAACTCCTGGTATTAAACAACAGATATAAAGGGTTTTAGAAGTTGCTGAAATAGCAAAACTCACAGGATGCTTGCACATTTTTTAAACAGGGAGAAAATGTGCTCTGTGCTTAATAAAATCATGATCTCATATTATTATATTCTATAAAGACTGGAATTTGGAGAATATAAATAATAAAATTTTCCGCAATGCAATATATGCAGCTATTTTGTATCATTTAAGTGGAATAATATACTTTATTTTTATTATTTTTCCCTACGTAATTGCGTTAAGTGAATTTTATTTAATAAATATTTTTCTCATATATAAGAAGAAACAAGCTGAGGATCTATTTTTCATCTATCAATCTGACTGCTGTGGTACTGGGAGAGATTCAAATTATTTAATTCCCCCTCAATCCTCCCCCATCTCAGCAAGTATCCATGTAGTGTAATCAGCCAAGCAATGGTTTGCAGAAATAAGAAGGTAGGGATAAAATCTGTTGAGAAAGAAGTTGCACCTTGTGGGTCCTAGAAGCATAGCGGGTGCAACAGTAGGGGACCAGGAACCATCATTTTCATTTCCCACAATGTCCTCACATACCCCCACAATGCCCTCGCATATGGGGCATTGTGGGAAGTCAAAATGGAAACTCCAAAAATTATACCTCTTTTTTTTTTTTCATAAAGAGTGCCAAGAAAACTGTGAATAATAGACTTTCATAAGTCTCTGTCCTCAGTCCTCAGCATTTTATAGGCTTAATAAAGTCAAAAAAGAAGCATTATTTTATAAATCTGATCATTCTTTCTTCACGCTGATTGACCCATTTGCTTGAAGCATGCAATTAGCTTCTTGCACTTTAATATAAAAACTATAAACTGATTTAGCTTGAAAGGATATTATTTCTTTTCCCTGCCGAGAGCATAAAGACAGATAATAAATATAAGATTTTGCTATGAATTAGAGACATTTGTAGGAATGGGCTACATGAAATGCTAGTTAGAGGCAACTACTTTATGGAACAAATAAATGTATGAAAACAAGTAGTTATAATCAGATGTAGAGCACTAATAATAACATTACAAAATGGTACTTATCATTTAGGACAGAAATTGTTTCTCATTAATGATTGAGCAGATTCATTATGATCCAGTTTCTAATCCATTCACTTATGGATTGATTTTTATAGCAGTCCCAGCTTCAGTCACAGAAATTTATGGAGGGCCACATGGTTTTTATCATCTGTTTGCAGATTTCATATTCTTCTTCTGCTGCTTCCAAATGATATCTACCATAGAATATCCATAAGAGTGAAAGAACCAGTATTGTTTGGCGTTAAAGGTAGGATCTACATTTTTTGGAGGCATCTTAAATATTCTCTGAAGTGGGGTTAGATTTTTCACAAGTGTCCTTTTACCATTTTCATATTTTATGTATAGTTTGAAGGAAGTGAAAGATTATCTCATCTCTGATTTAGACTTAATAAATATAATAATTTAGCTAAACCATAATGTTAGACTAACATTAGTATTTTAAAAATCTCACCTAAAATGATAGGAAGTTATGCTGAATGGTGGTGGTTAAATGAAGATGACTTTTTAAATCTACTTAATCATTAAAACCTCCATGGTAACTTTAATTTTTTTGTTGTTGTTCAGAAAAATCAACCTTTCACCATGATGAATCTAGGGGCAAATGAAATCATAACTGTATACCGTATGTCCTACACTTGGCTTGAGATTGTAACCCTTCAGGTGTCCTACCAGAGGCAGAAGCCAGGTATCCTCATTGCCATAATCCTCATTTGCATTAGAGAGGCACCTTGTAGGATTGCTTGTTATGGAACCATTCTGCTTGAATGCTTTCTCTCCTCAGGTCCTGTTTCATTATGCCAACACCATGGCAACAAGGTCCTGAATGAGAAAATCTTGGGCCGGATTGCTATTTTTGGAGGCAGGAGACAAAGACTCCAGAGGTGAAAGAGGCCATGGGGAAAGATGCATGAAAAAAACCCCACATTCCTGCTTAATAAAAGGAAGGATCAGAAGCTATAGGACATAAACCACAAATAAAGGATGTTCCCTGAGTGGCCCAAGAGCACTCAGGCACATTTCCAGAGGATGCTGATGATCCATATATTGACTTCCCTATATCTTATCTATTCCCAAAATAAGATTGTCTCTCTCAGGAAAATACATTTCAATTAATTTTAAAGCTCAGGACAATTGAACTTGGGTTAGGTGCTCTTTATTTAATTTTTTTGTTGATTTGTTTCTGTGATTTCCATAGCCACCCATCTCAGTGACTCTGGGCAGCATACATCATCAGTGGCTATCTTGTCTTACATTTACTCTCTCTTTTTCTCTCTCTTGCATTTTTGGGAGGGGAGATTGAGGGTCAAAATTAATGCACTAAACCTTTTACCAGTTAAACACCTGAACAGCCCCCCCACCCCAAGTTCTCTTAATTTCTTTTTTCAATGTGCCTTTGACATCTTCTGCAAAATGTAATGCAGATGTGATACATTCTTACAAGGTGTGGGGGGGACACAAAATCACCAACACAAATATTCTCCTGCCTTCAGTGGATATACTGGAGGTGGTTGATTGCTCATCTCCTAATTATACAAACATACAATATACAGAAAATTTTCAACAGGTGAGATGTAACCAAAGAACTCATGTGTCTTATCTAACAAACACAGGGGTGATTATGAGTAGCAATTGGATTTTTTATTTTCAAAAATGGGTGAAATCTGTTTTGTCACCGTAATATTTCTTGATATTTCTAGCTTAAAGCTTCTCAGTACCAGATAGTGCCTAATTTAAAACTTCAGCCTTTGTACATTCAGCTTTAAGACTAAATGTAAATTCCAGGATTTAAAAATCAAGTAAATACTTCCCTCTTTTCTTTTTCTTTGTTTTATTTCATTAACTGATGAAGACTTCCAGAAAACCTCAAAGTGTCCATGCTAGAATTAGTCTAACAAGGGGATCTGGCTGGGGATAACTAGGTTCTTCTTTATGCTGGCCCAAGCGTGCACAATAATATTGTAATCAAAATGGCAGGAATTTCTTTGGAAATTCTTAGTTCTTATGAATTAATTGCAGGTATAAGAGGAAGGGGAATAACAAGGACATTGCTGTTTTTGTTCTTAATCAACATTACTGAAATTATTTTAGTTTATCTGCTGATAGAACTGTCAAGGTTGCTTCAGCGATTGAGGGAACCAACCGATTGATTAAATAAATGAACAATGTTCACTTGTATACAAATGTAGCAGGCTGAGAAAGTTCCACTGGGAATCCAAAATATCAAGAGACAACTTCATACTGGATAGGGAATTCGGGGAGAAAGTGAAACCTCTATGTGATGACTGACATTCCTACGGATTCACAAGAAGCCCCTAACCAATCCTCCATTATTAATGTTTAGCCAAAAGAAAACAAACAAACAAAAACCCTGCACACAGGCTTTCAAGCTTTCTCTCTACCACCCCTGCAGCAATCAAGGCCTGAAACTTTACTCTGTCACAAAATATTAAATCTCAAAGCTTAAATTCTCAGGATTCCGCAGCAGCTACCAGAATCTCTTTTGAAAGTTCGTAACTTCGTATGAAGTATTTGCAGCATGATTGAAACCATACATTGCCCTAAACTTTATCCCTAACTCTGAAAGAAGAGCAAATTTGTCTGCTAGTTACAAGAGTTGTCCTCGGCCCATATCAGGGGATGAAAATCTAGTGCTCTAGTTGAAAACATTACGGTTACTGTAACCATTATATATGTGACATAGGCTATGGCTTCTTTTACTCAGTTTTCAATATGCCAAGGCACAAGTAAAATTATTTCCTTCTCTTCTTTCCAGTGAGAATATAATGGAAATTTGGCACAACTTTTCCCAATTGCATTTCAGCTGGGGATTCTGCTTACACATGACAATGAGCAGCAGATCTCCATAAGTATATTGTACTTAGTAGTTCGTATTAAAAGGGAAAGGGCTAGAGTCCTTTTTGCCTGTCAAATTGTACGGGAGAATATAGTTGTGAAGTACAAGAATTATGGCTTACATTCAGTTCTATAGAACCGGTAGTAAAACTGGCGGGAGGCTCCGCCCACCGACCTTGACATCATCAAAACGCTTCTGCGCTTTTCTCTACCGCAGCGTGCATGGCCCCGCTGCAAACCAGTAGTAAAGGTAAGTAGAATCCACCCATACAATACTATGATGCTGTGATGGTAAAAAAAAAAAAAAGGCATGAATGTACTTGTTCAACAGCAAAGATGGATTCCCAATACTCTTAACTCCAAGAGTTGGCTGAAGGAGAGAGTATTTGCTACAGGGAATTAGTGGCTGAGAAAGGATGCTTAATACACACTTCCTTCACAAGTACTTCAACTTCTCAAGGCTTTTTCTCAACTGTCTGGAGGAATACCATCTCAGCAAAAGTTAGCAGCAGACAGAACAAGTTAATAATCTCTCCTACTTCTCTCTCCCTTTTCTCCAGATGCCACACACTGCTCTGCAAGTCAGGATCAAGCATGGAGTTTAGTATTCCATATTGGTTGCCAAGCATTTAATTCCAATTTTATTCCATATAGTCCAAAGGGCCAACAACCCCTTGGAGCAATCAACATAGAAATCCATCAGCATCTTATTTCTTCTCATATCTTCATCTTTAACCAAGATGGAAGCAGTGATTGCAAGAGCTAGGCTGGCCCATGGGATCCTTTGGTCCATTCAAAGTTTTGTGGTCGCCCAACCAAAGGGAGTGAGCTTGGAAGAAATGAAAGGGTTATAAATAAACACAACATTTAGGTCCTTTTGCTGATTACAGGGCAGAGCCGCAGTCTGGCTGTGCAGGAAACTTGCTCTCTTATTTTAGCAGCTTGTGTTTTGGGTGACCTGACTCTCAGGGCCACAAGTGAAGCCAGCCTCTGTTATCAAGATTTTCTTATTCCTTGTCAGTGAGTGGGACCTATACGCTTATGTGGGGGGAAGGGTGGACTTGAAACTGGTAGAATTACAAAGTTTGATATAACTCAACAACAACAACACCGTGCTGGCCTAGCAGCTTTTTTTAATGTCTTTTGATTATGATTTATCACTTTGTTGCTTGTATTTACACTGAGAGTTTATGCACTGGAGAAAATTCCTTGTGTGTCCAATCATACTTGGCCATTATAGAATATTCTGTTCTGTTCTGTTCTGTTCTGTTCTGTCCTATCCTATTCATTTCCACATTTCCAAAGGAATTCAATTGCAGCAGAAGGGAGATCTGTTTCATGAACAGTGCATTCAAAAAAATTACAAAAGAATTTTGGGGAAAGAAATCTTCTTTCATATATAAGGCAGTACCAATCTGCAACCCTGGGATTTTATAACTTTGTGAGGGTTCCAAAGTGGAACTCTATGTAATCTGCATGCTGAGATTATTAATTTCCAGATCAGTTGCTGCCCAAACAAGAAGGGGAAGGGGGCAATACACAGGATGATATAATCATACGAATGCTGCTACTCACATACTTGCATCAGTTAAGTAACACGATTACTCCATCGTATGCATATCCCAGTTTTAGCATCATCCTGGTATGCTACAAATGCTACTGGGTCTAAAGGAAACACGACTAAGGAACAAGCTACAATTCCTTTTGTGCTGCAGGGCAGGCAGTTCATTCTCAGGAATTCCCACCTTGAACCACCTCCCAGCTTCTTTGAAAACAATTTGACCATTCTCCTCCTACTGTTTAGGAGCTTTATTTAAGAACAGCCTTGCCCTCTCCTTCACAATCACTATTTTTAATTTTCCACACTGTAAATATATTGAGGAAACACAGCCAAGCGCAGGGCAGTGGCCGGAGCTCCATTTTTCTACTTCCTGTTGGCCCAGGAGAGTTTGTCTCTGTTCTTTCATTTCATCCTTTAGAACACAAGGGAACAGGATTAAGGCCCCAGGCTAAAGAGCACAAAGCTGCTGCAGGAAATAAGAGGGATAAGTCAATGGCTGATTGGAAGTGCCTTAGGTCGAAAATAGTAGGGGCAGCCTTGAAATGGTTATTAATAACTCAAAGGTTACCAGTGACAGTCTACCACATTATGGCATAGTGCCTGGTTATTTGAGGGACTGTCTGTCTCTCCTAGTATCTCTCCAGATGATCTGAATTGGCAGAAGTCATGTGTACTCTGAGTTCCTTTAATTAAACAATGCCATTTATAGGGACCTCGGAAGTGGGCCTTCTCTGCCAGCCCTCTGGAGTGAGGTTCCCCCCCCTCAAATTCAAATGGCCGCCAAATGGCTCCTAAAGACCTGGCCTTTGGCAAAGGTGATTGAAGTCCCCTTTTCTTCTTTCTCTTTGTTTCCCATCTGGATTTGTTATCTCTGCCATCTTCATTTTTTTTCCTGCTTTTTCCTTGTTCTAATGCTTTTTTTAAAAAAAAACCAGTTTTGTAAGCCATTTAGAATCACTGGGAATCAGGCGGCATATAAATTGAATAAATGATGAGGATGATTAAGGCAAAGGTATCACAGTTCTGTTTCAGCTACTGCACGTATTGCCCATCTTCTCTTTTTTTTGGTGATTAATAAGTGACCCCTTTGTTCTCAAGATCAGAACAAAATCTTAAATGCTTCAAGAAATCTCACAACTGCTAGGGCAAAGTAGGATTTTGTTCCAATAATGCATGTGATCAAGAGAAAATGATAGCTTGTATATACATCTGCAGTACGACTGTCTCCTTTCATGAATAGAAAAGTGGTATTTCCAGGTTCAGACTGAAGCATGCCAAAAATCTAGGAAACCAGTTTGATCAGAGCCCATAATAGCCAGAAAAAAGTATACATATACAGCAGTGAATTACTGTCTCAGTACTTTAATGAAAACCTTACATTTGTACAGAAAAGGAACGAAGGATACATTATGACAGGCCAAATCAGGACTTGTTTTACTAAGACCATATCAAAGTGATCTAAAAATGCTATTTCTCTTCCACTTAAGTTTCAGAGAAAATTCCCAAAGCTTCTGCAGTTAGTCAGCTATTGTAAGAGAAATCCCTGGTTGGTTGATTATATCATATATGCATTATTGCTTAAAATATCTCTCTTATTTCAGATGTCTGCATCCCCTGGAGTATTCCAACTTTTGATCTCTCCAATAAAGGATGTATGCATATCTGATATCTCTTAAGCTTGTTCATTTTTAGAATGCTACTTTCCAGTTTCAAGCATGAATGGACATTACCCCCTCCTCCTTTGGCCACTTCCGGTCTCTCCAGGGGAGGTAGGAGCTGTGGAGGGTACATCTTTGGGTGGCAGAAGGCCCAGTGTGGGGGAAAGAGAATATAATTGAAGGGAGTATGCTGCTTGGGTAGACTTCGTAAATTAGATTTCTACTGGAATCCAATTTGGAGCAGACAGCGCCGGGTTGACAGCTACTAACTTGATTATCTTCACCTTCTAATGTTCATTCTGTGGGAAATGCCAGCCAGCTCAGTTTGCAGGGAGGATGGGTTTGATTTAGCAATGGCCTTGGTAGGTCATTTGTTGGTCTGGGGAAGGGACTGAGTCTTGTTTAGATGTGAAACCATTTCAGTTCCCTCTGCTGTAAATGTAATCTTCCATCGCTTAAGGCGAGGAGACTGGACTGCACAGCTTTGGAAGCTATGAAGCAATTCATGCTGTGGCTTCATTATTAGGTATTGGTAAGGGTTAAGGCAAATACCTTTAAACTCTGGACAGCTATCAATTCCTAAGGAGTTCTTTACTTATCCAGTTACAATTGAATTAGCTGTAAAATCTTTGGTGAGGGATTTCATACAGAGCTTCTTAAGGTCCAGAAACTGTGGCTCCTGGTTCCCTCATATCTAAATATTTAGAGTCCACCCACATGTGTAGCCTGCCCGGAGCTAGTACAGGTCACTATTTCTAAAGAGCAGGAATGTATGATGTCATCCTTTATCTACTTCTAGGCTTCAGGAAAGGCAACCTCTATAAATCTTTTTTCTGTTCCACATCAACAAACTGTGTTTTATGACTTGTGCCAGTTCAAGCAGCACCGTCCAATTCATCTGCTTCAAGTCATTGCTTTGTATGCAGACATGGGTTACTACTGGTATATGATATCACAACAATGACCCCTTCCTCTCTAGTCAATGGTTCCTGCTCTCCCCACCACCATTGTTTTTACAACTAATTTCACTAGTAGAATGGTGAAAAACTGATATTTTAATATTTTATTTGTTCATTGATGAAACAGTGGGCCTGTTTTGTTTTGATTCACAAGTTAAGCAATGAAATAAAGAAATGCCCTCTAGCTCAAGTGTTTTGTTTTTAATTTATCAATAAGCTCCAAAATTTCATTTCTTCTTGCTACTATTTTTGCCAATTCCCTGCATAAGAATATCAGTCGGGATAAAATATTGTTTCAGGCATTGATATCTGCTTCATCACTTCTACATAATTTCAATCAGCTTTTCAATGATCTTTTTATTTCACTCAAGGACTTCCTTTATCCCTTTATCATCCACAAGTATCACTATCTCCATATCTGTTTTTCTGTTTGTGCTATTTTAATATATTAAAATTTGATTTTAATATAATTAGTAATGTGTTTCTCAAAATCTCCCCCCCCACCACCACCAACCCCATGGCATCTCGAATTGTTTGTTTTAATTTTTGTACCTTTTCATTCTCCTTACTTATTCAAAGCTTCTTTTTCTGAAGGAATTTATTTTTCTTTAATGCATCCCTTAATATTGCTGATTAATCATGCAGGTATCTTACTGGATATGATAGTATTGTTTCCAATCTGCTGAAGTCCACTTATTGTGAAGTTCCATTCTAGCTGAGCTTCTATAATTGCAGTTTAATCCCCAGGCTTTTTTGAGAGAGAGATTTTATCTTCTTTGAACTTCTTTTTTTGGCAGTCATTTTTGCAGTTTGTCCTTGTAAAGCCATAAGTGATTCTTGTGGCAATTTTCCATTTATAGATAAATTAAATTTGATGGCATGGTAAACCCAGTTTCCAGACAGTTTAAAAGTACTCACATTTTATACAAGGCTTTGGGAGCCATAAGTCCAGATTTGCCTGATATTTGGTCAATTCTGTCAGAAACTGCGTGGATTATGTGACCATGCTGTTCAAGGGTTGGGTCAGGAAGCTTAAGCGTTATGCCAGCTATTTAGCCAGGTTATATGTAGGGGTGTGTTGTAGCATTATGATAGGTCTGAGGGGAATTCCTATTTTGTGTATCTTGGGGAGTCCAAAGAATCTCGCTGGGGAGGCATCTATTCCTCTCATTTTCCATCATTCCTTCTCCATTATACTGTTGTTTTGTTTGAGTTGGCTGATGGATAGACTCCAGCACAAGTCTGAAATCTCAGAAGACTAAACCTTGGTCCTGGTGACCAACCCAGTTTGGATCCTATGTTCAATTCTATTCCTAACTGTACAAGAATATAGTAATTAAAAATATTTTAACATGTTATCTCTTTGACGTAATGAGAACCAGTCAATAAGAAGGGATAAATAACTTCACACATGATATTGATAGCAATATATTCTCATTTGGAAATTTCTGTGACTTAACTCATTTCAATTTCATCCTTCAAACTAAAATTCCCCAGTATTCTTTATTGGCCAAGCGTGATTGCACACACAAGGAATTTGTCGTGGTGCATGTGCTCTCAGTGTACATGAAAGAAAAGATAAATTCATCAAGAATCATAAGGTACAACACTTAATGATAGTTATAGCAATAAGCAATCAAATAAGCAATCAAATCATATTAGAAAACAGTCAACATAAATCGTAAGGATACCAGCAACAAGGTTACAGTCATACAGTCATAAGTGGGAGGAGATGGGTAATAGGAACAATGAGAAGATTAATAGTAGTGCAGACTTAGTAAATAATTTGACAGTGTTGAGGGAATTATTTGTTTAGCAGAGTGATGGTGTTCGGGGAAAAACTGTTCTTGTGTCTAGTTGTTCTGATGTGCAGTGCACTATAGCGTCATTTTGAGGGTAGGAGTTGAAACAGTTTATGTCCAGGATGCGAGGGGTCTGTAAATATTTTCACAGCCCGGTTTTGACTTGTGCAGTATACAGGTCCTCAATGGAAGGCAGGTTGGTAGCAATTGTTTTTTCTGCAGTTCTAATTATCCTCTGAAGTCTGTTTCTGTCTTGCTGGGTTGCAGAACCGAACCAGACAGTTATAGAGGTGCAGATGACAGACTCAATAATTCCTCCGTAGAACTATATCAGCAGCTCCTTCTTTTTCTAATCTCAGACTAGGCAAATCCTGATTATTCTTCAGACCAATTTATTCATTCAAAATGATCAGATGACTCATTTAATTGATTTAAACCTTAAATGTAGTAAGATTTCACATTACTTCCATCTGAAAAAAATCATAATTTCATCTGCAAAAATATGTAACTGAATTACAAAGATTAGAAGTCCTTTTCTTATTGTTTCTCAAAGGTGTAACACAATGTACAAAGGAATGAGTAGGAAGCTGTATGTACTCTACTCTGTTTACTTTGACCTCCACACTCCACGAAGACCTCAAATAAAGTGTATTCTTTGGGTTTTTAAAAATCCCTTTTAACTGTACTTTTGGTATATAAAAATGTCCTCTGTCCCTAAATTATAGAGATCCAACCAAATGTAGAAGCTTGTGGATATTCTAAAAATTTAGTTACCATTCTCCACAGCTACTGATTGAGTTGTCACAGAATTCCCATTTTCAAGAGCAAATTGTTTAGAGTGGAATATTGAAAATTAATGTAGCAGGACTGACTAGGGGATATATCAAATGAAAACCATTTATGCAAAATCCCAAGTGTAAATATTTCTCTAAAAACCTCATTACTGGAAATAGTTTAACCATCTGAAGAGCATTTACTTGGAAGAAAGTAGTATGAAATCAGTGAAACTTCCATCTAAAATTTTAAAAACTGGAATATCATTGCAGTGGAAGTTGGTGGTTGGAGATTTCTGGGTTATATTTCCAGCTCTGAGCTAATGCATTAGAGTAGAATGGTGTAAAGCCCTGAAAAGGAAGTGAGGTTTAGATGCTTAGAGTAGGAGAGAGGAATTTGGAAGATTTCTGGGTTTTATCCCCAGCCTTGCCATTGGGTTCTTGGCAATGTTATTACTGGATGTGTTCCTGGAGGTTTCATATCATGAAGAAATGTCTTTAAGGACTGAGCTATTCTGAAACTAATTTGCTGTGGAGCAATCAGATTTTTTGCCCACAGTGGAAAAGGGTGGACCAGTTCATGTATCAGATTATATAGTATAATCAGTACTCTGGTTACACCTTCAAAAATGTATAAAAATTCAGTGAGAAGAGCTGATAACAAAAATCATTCCAATTCTCCATTCAGCACTCATTTTGATAATTCCCTCTGGTTTTAATTCTGGGTTTCTTGCTGAATTGGGTTTGGAAATAAATTGTTAATCCTTGGAGGCTCCAGAGGTAATCCCGGTGGATTGTTAGCAACTTGATCTGCCACTAACAAAGTATTCTGTATGCCTAAAACACTCCTGTGTAACTTTTGACCCTCCAAACCAAACACAGTTTACCAGCTATGTAAAGTATTATTAAACCCAGACATGAATAGAATTCTTGATATCCCATTTCTCAATCTTGCGCCTGTTTTCAATCTCACCTAGGATAGCCTCCTTAGAAAATGATGTAATTCCTCTTCATACCAATATCATCCTCCACAGCCTCCTTTTCTCCTGTTTCAAACCTCCAAAAAGTTTCTTTTTTTTAACGCCCAGAGCCATACTTCATTTCAGCCCATTTTACATTTAACCTAATAACCTGCGTCCTAGTCTTTAGATAGCTGAAGCGGCACTATTATCCACACATATCAGGAAAGATTAACAGCAGCCGAGGGGAATAAGCATGTTTCACAGCTGAGAATTATTGTTAAACTTTGAAGTTTAGGTCAGTAGAATAAAGTTCCCGGAATCCTGACCAGGAACATTTCCACAATGTCCTTTTCTCATATGCTATTATCCTTCTGCCCACAACCCATCAAAATGCATTGTTTCCTCTCAGCATTCATACCACTTTGACATCTAAGGCAGAAAATCCCATTCTTTAGATGTAAAACAGAAAATACAGGTAGCCCTCGTTTAGCAACCACAATTGCTAAACAATTGTGGTTGGGACTGGCAATTCAGTCATTAAGCAAAATGGGCACTAAATGAAACCACTACTGAGCTTAAGTTCATATTTTAGCTTTCCTTTGCTTTACAGACCTGCAAAAGTCATAAATGTTAGGACTGGTCATGATGTTATTTTTTCCCCATCATCAATATAAATGCAAGCAGTCACTGTATGAGGCAGACACTAAATGAGGACTACCTCTAATAAATAAAAAACCAAATACCTCCATTCAATAATCTTAACCTGTTAAGATTTCCTTTCAGTTTTCTGTAAAACCAGTCTACAATAAACATTTGGTTCACTTAACAACCAGAGCATTGCAAAAAAGGTTGTAAAATCACATTGGAAACGTGGATAACCCACTTTATAACCCTCATTATTTATGACCGTAATGGGCAGGCTCCAATACAGTCATAAGTAAAGGACTAACTGTATTTGACTGAGAGATCACCAGGAAATCCCAGGGCTAGTGAATAGGCTAGAAAGTTTTTTTTAAAAAAATCCCAGAAGAAGGCAGTGTTAAATCACTAATGGATTATTGCTAAAAAAAATTACATGAGTCCATGAAGTCATTACAAATCAAGTTCAAATGGAGGCAGATTTCTTTAAACTACTGCTAGATTTGACTCCTCGAGTCCTCTTTTTGTACCGCCAGCCTAACGTCTTAGTCAGATGTAACTGCTAGTCAGATGCAGTGGTATTCTGTTGCAGAAAGTTGCATGCCTCATTGCAGGGACAGAGGGGATTATTTAAAGCAACAGCCCACAACCAGTGGTGGGTTGCCCCCAGTTCGGACCGGTTCTATAGAACCGGTAGTAAAACTGGCAGGAGGCTCCGCCCACCGACCCCAACGTCATCAGGAAGCTTCTGCGCATGCGAACAAAGCACGCATGCGAGCAAAGCAGGAACACGTACACAGCCCCTGTTGCGAACCAGTAGTAAATGTAAGTAGAACCCACCCCTGCCCACAACCCAGGGACCGGTTCTGAGGAAGAGGGTTTTTAGTGGACCGGAGGATGTGTGGTTTCATATGTTGCCTGTAACCCCTGGATGGGGCTTCGCTTATTTGCACGGCCCGGTTTTTGGCATGCCACAGCCCAGTGCTGATCCACCTGCCAGGGGTTGGGTACCCCTGATTTAAGACACTGCTTTGCATGCTGTTATGTACAAGCAGAACAAAATAAGAGGCTTGCGTACCCTCTCTGGGGGGCTATGCTATAATGAGTAAAGACACGCACACAGTAATACGTAGATCACTATGAACCTTTTTATATGTGTGCATGAAATTAAAAGCAGCTGAGGGGAAATCCAAATGTTATCTCAACCACATAGCTACTGCTGATAATCACTTCCCCCAAAAATCGTTTCCACCTGCTCAGGCTCCACATGAGTATGGTAATGTTCGCAGGATATCCTGTTTACAAGCCGGGAGAAAGTTAGCACACGTAGATGACAACTGTGATTCTTTTCAACGGAAGCAAAAGAGACCAGGTAACAGATCTTGGGGAAAACTTTTGCCAAGTGGCATGGGCAGAAGTTGCCAATCTAAATAAATACTGGGCTACATTAGTGAATGTTAATGAACTGCCTCTCCTGGTTAATTATTTAATTAATTAATTCAACTTGGCCCTCATCTGACTCTGGGAGGTTCACAACAACAGCAAACAAATGTACAAAAAGCATATAATAGTAGCAATAATCACATGCCAAAAATATTCAACAAGACAAACATGTCTTACACTCACGTTGGAAGAAATGTCAATCTGGGTTTAGTTCCAAGTGGGGAGAAAGACACTGGAATCATGGAGGCTGCTTGGAAAGATGGTTTAATGGTAGACAGGACCACATGGTTTTAAGGTCCTGGGCAATCTAGCACATGGGTGAGAGAGAGAGAGAGAGAAATTTATAAAAAGCCCTCTCTTGGGCTTTGAACTTGCTTCCTGTTCCTGTGGCAAGGGCATGTATTCTGATTGGCTGTCAAGCTCCCATGAGGCCATGTAAGGGTAACTTTGTAGGCTGTCTTGAGTCCCAGGCTTGGTTGAACCTTGCGGGGTGATGCAATCTTCCCAGGTGCCATGGGTAGAGGGCCAATCCTATTATGTCCTCAGGGTGAAGGTCTTTTGTTTTGTAGATAAACTGGCCCAGCCTTTTGGTTTATAGACAGGTTGGCACCAGTGTTTCTGGGACTATTAACAAAAGTGGGGGCTGCTTTCCAAGATCATGTTTCTCCTTTTCTCATCCAGAAAGATATAATATTCTTCCATTTTAATATTTCCTAGAATATGTCATTCTTCTAGAAGAAGGGTGGGTGCTAACTTTCTACACTCACAAGAAGCTCCAGCTACCCTAACCCAATGCCTGGGAGAAATGCCAGATCCTTAAGGCCGTCCAGAATGCCATCAGACTGGAAGCCATCTAGATCTCAGAGGGGAGCCTCATTCTAAAGAGCAGGTACCACTACAGACCACTACAGAGAAGGCATGCTTCTGACACATGGGACTTCTTGATCAAAGGAACCTGGAATGCACCAGCTGGATTGAATTAGCCAAACTGATACCATGGGAGATACCTCAAGTGACTAGGCTTTATATCATGTAAGGCTTTATAGATCATAGCCATCAGAAAGGCCTTCTGATCTAGGAAAGGTGCAACTTGCACAAGCAGATGACACTTTGTAAAGGCCTCCCACGGCCACAGCTGCTATTTAGCAATAGCACTTAGACTTATATACTGCTGCATATGCATGAGCAGGGGGTTGGACTAGATGGCCTCCAAGGTCCTTTCCAACTCTGTTACTGTTACAGTGCTTTACAGCCCTCTCTAAGTGGTTTACAAAGTCAGCAGCGTATTGCCCCAAACAATTGGGGTCCTCATTTTATCAACCTCAGAAGGATGGAAGGCTAAGAGCCAGTCAGGATCAAACTCCTGGCAGCGGGCAGTGACTTAGTCTGCAATACAGCATTCTAACCACTGTGCCACCATAGCATTTAGCATTTACTCATCAAGTAGGTGCTATGAATCTAGGAAGACTCCAGATTGCACAGCATCCCAATGAATGGGAAAGTGCTACCCCTGTGATGGCGAACTTATGGCACATGTGCCACAGCTGGCACGCAGAACCCTCTCTTGGGCACGCAAGCTGTCACCCATCTCAGCTCCACTGCGCATGCGCAGGCACCTCCCGCTGGCCAGCTGATATTTGGGATGCACAGGGGGCGAGGCGCACGCGGGAGACATGCACGCATGCGCGGGGTGTTGTGCATGATTGCATGGGGGCGGGGGAGTACAGGGAGCATAGCGTGCCCCCCCACAGCCCATTTTTTGGCCCAGGAAGCTCCCAGGAGACTCTCAGGAGTCTCCACATGGCCCATTTTGGATGCTAGGTAAGTGCAGGGTCCACGCGGAACCTGGGGAGGGCAAAAAATGCTCAACATCGTTGGGTGAAAGAATTGAGGGAACAATTATCAGAGTTTCAGATAACACAAAATTAAGTGGAATGATTAACACTTTAGAAGAAAGAAAAAAGATTCACAAAACTTGGCAACGTGAACAAAAGTGGGAGTGGATTTATTTATTTATTTATTTATTTATTTATTTATTTATTTATTATTTATTTATTTATTTATTTATTTATTTATTTGATTTGATTTGATTTGATTTGATTTGATTTGATTTGATTTGATTTGATTTGATTTTTATACCACCCTTCTCCTACTGGACACAGGGCGGTGAACAGCCAAGTAAAAACATCACATACAAAATTTAAAAATATTTAAAAGTAATTAAACAAGAATTGGCCCAATAAAATTTTAAAACACCCCTTTGGTTCACTGTCACCCTGGAATCAGAGGATAGACCTTATAGGGAAGAAGATTTAGGCTAGATATTAAAAGAACTTTCCTGACAGTGGAATAAGTCACCTCATGAAGTTCTAGGGGGTCATTTGAGGTCTTCAGACATCAAATAGCCATTTGTTCAATGCATTAATTAATATTTTTCTATCTTTCAACTCTATGACAAGCCACTCCCCACTCAGTTATATACATATGGGGTTTAAATCTTTTTTCTAGAGTTGGAATGTACAAAAGATTTAGCAAAAATAATATCTTTAGGAGAAAGCTCCTTTTCCTAGAAAATCTATAATTCTGAGTGAGATTTTAGTACAGGGGTGCCAAACTCACAGCCCACTGGCCAGATGCATCACATGCTGGCCATGCCCATTCCAGTTTAGCAAAAGGGGGGAAATGTCCCGATACGTCATGTGACGATGATGTGACGATGTGAGTTGGACACCCCTGTTCTAGTAATTCCCCATTCTAAACCTTGTCACCTTCTCAAATAATTAGAAATATGATACTTTCAAGACATTACATGTATTAAAGTGTTGAGAAGGGAAAGCATATAAACATTGCAAAAAGTGGCAAACTACACTGCCAATTTTTGACAGACCACAAAAGAACAGAGAAGGCAATATTTGGGGCTATATAAGATGGCTCTTAGGGGCCGCAGTGGCTCAGTGGCTAAGACGCTGACCTTGTAGATCGAAAGGTCAGCAGTTCAGCGGTTCGAATCCTTAGTGCCGCGTAATGGGGTGAGTTCCCATTACTTGTGCCAGCTTCTGCCAACCTAGCAGTTCAAAAGCACGTAAAACTTGCAAGTAGAAAAATAGGGACCACCTTTGGTGGGAAGGTAAGAACATTCCGTGCGCCTTTGGCGTTTAGTCATGCTGGCCACATGACCATGGAGACGTCTTTGGACAGTGCTGACTCTTCGACTTTGAAACAGAGATGAGCACCGCTTCCTAGAGTGAGGAATGACTAGCAGATATGTGTGAGGGGAACCTTTACCTTTACCTTTAAAATGGCTATACTTCCTTTGTTCATCCTTAATCAATAATTAATTTTTTGTCTTAAGGATTTAGGTCCCGCATATTTATCAATCCAGTTGTGATTAAATCTTAATACACTTTGAGTTTCTTCATATGAGTTCTGATTAAGAAATGTGGAAGACTAATTTTGCTATCCATCTACCACCAGCAAAAGTTGACTATTCGAGCTCCTATTCCCATTGCTGTTGCTCTTAAGCAGAAGAAAGTTTTTTTTCAGATAGTCAGAAGGAGTATTAACTGAGCACATGCTCAGTTAATGTGCCTTTGCACATTTCTCCAGACAAAGACATGCAAGAGGAAAAATTCATTACTGATGATTGCAATGTAGCCAGATTTTTTAAAAAGAATTCTTGTATTCTACATAGCTGCCTTAGTCTCTAAGGCAGCTATGTAGAAATATCTGGACCAGGGGTGGGTTCTACTTACCTTTACTACCGGTTTGCATGGTGCCTGTGCACGTGCTCTTCTGCGCATGCACAGAAGCTTCTGCACATGTGCAGATGGCCCATGATGACATCTGGGTCAGTGGACGGAGTCTCCCACCAGTTTTACTACTGGTTCTTCCGAATTGGTCCAAACCGGGGACAACCTACCGCTGATCTGGACACATCCTATTGCAAATGCAGGGTATACCACATGTCTCACAGGGCCTCATTTGTTAATCATCTCACTAATGCAAGAGTGCTCTTGCAACTTCTAATGTCAGTTTTATGAATGGCCACTTTTAAAAAGGTAATTGATAGCATTGGCATTTTCTGAAATTCATTTCCTTCTGAACTTACTGCTGAATATTTTGTCTTTCTCCATGCCTGAGCGCCAATAAGTCTATCTCAAGACATTACTCTACATATTCCTCAAGAAAGGTTTATACCATAATCAATGTATCTATTGTTAAGATGCCACAATTCTTTTAAAAAAATATCTCTTCCCTATATCTTTTAAAAACATGTCTCTAAACTTATACACTCAAGAAAGCTCAGGAACCAGAGTTGAGAGGCAGTAGTATGATGGGGGTTCCTTCTTCCTGCCTTTTTCTAGTCTCTCTTTCTGTGTGTGTGTGTGTGTGTGTGTGTGTGTATGTGCATGTGTGTGTGTGCGCGCGCGCATCTGTGTCTGTGTGCTTGTCTCTGTGTGTGGAGAGGCTATTTCCAACCAGTTTACCCCCAGGAGCTGGAGTTCTGAGAGAATTCCTAACAGAACAGGCACTTTTCCTTCAAAGGGGAATCAAAATAAACTGTGGAATGAGTTCCATGTGCTGAGATAGCTCTATATGTGTGCATGTGCGCACATGAGCATATATGTTTATGCCTCTGTGTGAGCAGAAAACACAATGGATGGGGAAATAGGAAAAATTGGATGGATAGAAAAAAGCATGAAAACCACTGTGATACACACTAGAATGACATTCACTAGAATGGAGTGTAAAGTAGTCCACAATGGTAGTAAAAATACATTTTATTTGTATGGTATTTACAAATCAAGTTACAAAAATCAAATCAAATCATGAAAATTAACAGGACAAAACAAGACAAGGGCCAAACACAGGTTTATCTGAGATTGTGTTTGCAAGCAGATTATATTTGTTTTTGACATAAATGGTTTTGTTTAACTAAAAATATACTGTTGCGCTGAAGTAATTAATAATTCAATTAAAAGACAGCATCTGTCTGTTTCAAATTTGTAATTAGCTTGTTTTTCCAGATAACTAGTAGAAAGTAGGAAAATAAATAGACAGACACACATTTTATTTGGAGGTGTAAATAGGGAATAAATTTCATTTGATACTGTAAACCACACAGGGAGTGGTAGTCAGTAATATATTAAACCAGCTAAATATATAATATCCCAAAGTATACATGATCCAAGTATTCTAAGTCAAACCAGAAATTAAATGGGGCAAATGAAACATTTATTTTTTGGAACTTCTGCAAATCTTTTTCTTTGGATTTGACACATGGCGCATTTGCCAGAATGATTTTACTAGCATTGTTGCATAATAAATGTATACTGTACTAAGGAAAAGGGCAGGAAGCTAAGTACTGTAAGAGTGTTTATTTGCCCAGTTTTTCTCGGGAACAAGTCAGGCTTATTTCCAGGCAAAACCTTTATCTAATCCCTTTCCTTCATTCACAAAATTGCACAGGGTGTTATCATTTTCTGTTTCTATTTCCAATCCTCTCATGTTTTCCTATTCACCACCAGTACTTTTGTCTTTCACCTAACTACAGGCAGATATAGGTAGGTAGGTAGGTAGGTAGGTAGGTAGGTAGATAGATAGATAGATAGATAGATAGATAGATAGATAGATAGATAGATAGATAGATAGATAGATAGATCAGACAGACAGACAGACAGACAGACACCTTAAAGAAACATGGCAACATCTCTGCATTCGCTTGTTTATTGTTATTATTAAATCAATTTATATGGCCAACCATTGGCAAATGGACATAAAAATAACAAACAATGCTGTAAAAAAACAATATTAACAAACAATAAAAAGCTATAGTGGTCACCAAGGGTAAGCCCAGATTTCAACAAAACCTCTGAGCAGGCCATCTAATCTCCTGATCCTGTAGTTCTGGAATGTATTACAATATTATTCAGGTCTTCAAGGTCTTTTTACAAAAGGCCAGCATTCTCTTTTTAAATGTATGGTTTTAGCATATGCAGTACAATTACAACTATCTTTTCTGGCAGTGTATTTTAATAGCATATCTTTTCTTTCTTATACTACAGATTCCTTAACTCAGAAGTGTTGGTATTTGATATTGATATTTGATATTTTCTAGTAGTTTCTAACAGTTTGGGGCTACCATTCCAATAATCTTTAGTATTGTTCGTATTATCTACCTCAGCTTTAACATCAGAATAGGTATTTTTCCTTTATTTATTTATTTGATTTTAATCCCACCGTTATTATTTTTTAATAAATAATTCAAGATAGTGAACATACCTAATACTCCTTCCTCTGCAATGACAACCTTGTGAGATGGATTGGGCTGAGAGCGATTGGCCCAAAGATCACTCAGCCAACATTCATTCCTAAGGCAGGACTAGAATTCCGCATTTTAGGATCTATCAGTTAAAAAAAAAAACACCTTTATGAAGTTAATGAATGATTTTAAAAAGTTGTCTAAATGTTAGCACACAATGCTTACATAGAATGGGAAAGAAAAACGTTTAAAAATGGCTTTCCTACAATAAGCGGTTACTCATTTTAAGTTATATACTATTTCACACTTCTTTCATTATCTCAGAAGGCAACCTCTGCGAGACATTTGGGGATAACATCACTTGTCTTTTGCTGACTTGAACACTGCTTTTGATACAGATGATGCTGACGTGTCCTTTGTGTTGTCTAGTCTAATTGCATGGGTTTGCTTTCAGTTTATGAGGTTTGAGGACATGGACAAGTTGTAGCTGTCCAGCCTACACAATCTCTTAACCTCTGCTTTTTCTGTTAGTTGACAGAGGATGACTGGGTGAATACAGGGAGTGGTGAATGTGTCTTTTCATTATGGAATGGTACCACCATTCCTGTAAAGGAAAGAGAGGTCCTGAAGAATCTCTCCGTGAATCAAGAGAATTTTACCAACTACAACTGAATCACAAATGTAACTCCCTTCCTTCCTTCCTTCCTTCCTTCCTTCCTTCCTTCCTTCCTTCCTTCCTTCCTTCTTTCTTTCTTTCTTTCTTTCTTTCTTTCTTTCTTTCTTTCTTTCTTTCTTTCGCAAAGCGCTTGAAAGAGGAATGTCTATGGAGCTACAACTACATTCAATCTTAAGAGCACCAGTTAACTCAATTCTAAATGGAATGCGCAGAAGCATTTTGATGATGCCAGGGTCAATGGGCGGAGCCTCCTGCCGGTTTTACTACCAGTTCTATAGAACCAGTGCAAACCGGGGGCAACCCACCACTGGATTGGATGTCATTAATATGCTCATGGCACTGAGCTCTATTTTTCCATAACATGGAAAAATAATTGTTCTGAACTTGCATCTGGATATGGGCTATTATGGTGTATTTTGTCAGGAAACAATACGAATGAGTACATTCTCAGTGGGGTTGCATTCCTTAAGAAATACCTGTCCATAATTTCCAAGTACTCCTAGACTCATCACTGTCATTAGAGGCCCTCACAATCTCCATCTCTTGCTTTGATTGATATACCAACTATATCTTCTTTTCTGAACATAGACAACAGACACCTTTGTCGACTCAGTGTTAGCCTTATTCTTGAATTACTGTCCTATTGTTACAACAAAAAAACCTTCACATGGACACATCTATGGAGCCACAAGCAGTCAAGCCTGACAAGAAGGAAGCTTTTCTATAACAGTACTTGATAGCTGGCAGCTATCAGATATTTAATTGGGCAAATAGCTAAGCTTCTGAAATGTGCCCATTAATTTAACAACTAATGCAGTAGTGAAAGTCTGAATCACTTCCTCAATCTCTGCCGTTCAGATATTATTCTAACACAGGGCATGGAACTCTTTTGTGCCTTAATAAGGGGCAAAGTGTCTTCCTAGTACAAAAACTGCATTTAGAGGAATATATTCCTCATCAGAAAAGCAGGGGAGATATGAGTTACATTGCCTTTTTCTTCACTGATCCCCTTAATTAAGAGTCTTTCCCTCTTTAAGTTGATGTATTTTTAACTGGTACAATAACAACAAAGCTGCAATTAACATCCTTCTCACTTGTCTCACAATGTCTAACAGCAGTTCTAAGTGCTCGAGCTACGTAAGATGAAAACTACCTCCATCTTGTTTCATCTATTTTTTGCCTTTTGCTTGGCTCACAATCTGTCCTTACCCCTTGTGCTCTTTCCCTCCATGAAAAAAGAGCAATCCTCATCATGCAAAAAGCCTCCCTCAGCCCCGGATGTTTCCTTTGTGGTCAGAGGCCCTGAAATAAGCTTCTCTAATGGGTGTGTGGGCTGTGGCTGCCACTCACTCCACCCGAAGCCCAACTCTTTTTTGCCAGCTGCCACTGGGCTCCAGACAGCTCAGCAGCAAGGAGGATCGGAGAGGCCACAAGCATGTGGAACCTTCTTTCCATCGCTTTCCTGCTGGACCAAGGACAGAAATAGTCGGACAGCAGGGGGCAGGGGGGAGTGGAATAGAAAGCCAGGGAGAAAGAGAAGAATAACATTGATTCATAGAAGGCTTCCTACAACTGCACACACATTAAAGGATTTGGAGAGAAGCTTAAGGAACTTCACCCATGTCCCTTGGACCATTGTTTAAACAGTAGTCCTCTGACTGAGAAGTCTAGCTCATGAGTCATTCCATTTATCCATTAATTTGATGCATGAACAAGAATAATATAAAGGTTCAAAGGTAAGTATGTGCTTTTGAATTAGTTGTGACTCCTGGTGACTACATAAACGAGTCGATGTCATGCGCTTTCCTTGGCAACATTTTCTCAAGTGGTCCGCCATTGCCTTATTCCCAGAGCTGAGAGAAAGGGAGTGGCCCCCAGCAGTTAAATCTCTGAAGAAATGTTCTTGTTCTTGCATAAACCCCTCTTATTGGCTTTGCCATTGACCCATCTGCTTCTGAGAACATGCATCCCTCACAAAAGACATGAAACATGGTGTGAATTTACGCTATTCCTTATGCTGCGCTGCAAACAATTTATCTACTAACAGCAGAGATCTTATTAAGACCACCATCCTGGGCTTATTACCCTATCCTGGGCTCAGAGGACAGAACAGGTAGCCCCCAAATAATCTAGAAGAACAGGGGTAAAAGTACACATTCAGCTTCTGGAGCCAGGACCAGGAGCTAGTCACTAGACCACATTATATGCTTTGTACTGGATCCTTTTTTTGCCTCTCCCATGGCTTATCCACAGAGGGTTTGGCCAGAGATGGCTCAGATCTTTCTCCAAAACCTCTGGCTCAACTCCCTCTTTAATTAACAGACAGAACACTGTAGCTTTTTAAAAAGCATTCCATTTTTGTATAGCCTTTATTTTCCCATATAACGCCTGAAAATTAAAGTAGAATAATGTGAGTTGATACGCCCTGAATAGCTTCTTTTCTAAAGGCAGCCATTCTACAGTCACCACGTGAGACAGGCACCAGAACTCATCCCTGCATAGCAGTGGTGGGTTTCAATCATTTATACTACCGGTTCTGTGGGCGTGGCATGGCTTGGTGGGCATGGCAGGAGAAGGATACTGCAAAATCCCCATTTCCTCCCAATCAGCTGGGACTTGGGAGGCAGAGAATAGATGGGGGCGGGGCAGTCAGAATTTTTACTACCGGTTCTCCAGAACTGGTCAGAACCTGCTGAAAAATCCACCTCTGCTGCTTAGTAGATGCCAGGGGACTTCTGATATTTTCACTCTGGGTAACCAATCTAATGCTTTGTGTGTAATTCAGCTGCAACATCTCAGCCATGTGCCAGAGTCAGAAAATATGCAGGAGCAATTCTTATATATAGGCTTAAACCATGTGCACTAGACAAACTGATCTTTGAACCTTAGCATATACCATTAGCTATCACAGTAATTCAGTTGCAGCCATTAACAGATGAGCGCGTTCTCATGGGTTGGCACATTTGCACAGGACAAAGTTTCTGAAGTTCTGGAAACTGGGCTTCAGTTTGTGGCTTGCTCCCCTTCCCTGGTTTCCTCTGACCTACTATCTAATTAGCACCAAGGCCTTGGGCTAAAAATACCTTTTCAGTGCAGGGCTGGGCAGGCTTGTTTTGCAGGCTGTGTGGTCACCACGAGGAATGGGTGAGACCTTCCCATGCCAACCTGGCAGATTGCAAACACTGCCCACAAGGCTGCGCTGCTGAAACTATTTCTATCCTTCTGCACTGATTGTTTTTTCCTTTTTCCTGTCCTTTTGTGTGGATTATTTGTGGGGTTCTAGCCTGCAGCCTCAGGTTCAGAAAACACATTTAAAGAGGTTCAGAAGTCACAGGGACATCTGAGAAGTGCTGATGGGAACAAAGTTATTTCTTTGTTTCTTGCTATAAAATATAAATAAATTTAGCAATCTGCCTCTTCTTCCTTTTTGAAAGTTCTTGATATTCAATACTCACACAAAGAAGGAACTTTATTTTCCACATTTAAAATGATTTGGGAAATCATGTAAATCCATTTGCTTGTAGGGAAGAAAAAAACCCCCATAGAAGTTTGCTTAGTACTGGCAGTGGAAATATACTGCCCCACTCTGGTAACAGTGGACTCAACTATTCCATTTAGAGATGAATTCAGGTTTCACTCCTCCATAACTGATTCTACAGAAGCCAGGAGCAATAATTCTTTTTTCTTGAACAGGTAATTTGCTCACAGTGCAATTTGGGGAAACAATGGGGTATCTTAGGCACTTCAAACCAAATAAAATCTAGTGACAACAATGAAAAAAGTATTTCTCCGCCCATTCTCCTACTTCTTAGCCTTGAACCTTTGGATATGGATCAGTAGCCCAAATCTGAGATATACTCATGAGGAAATACCATTGAGACCAGTGATTTCAGTTAAATTCCCTTGTGGAGCTAAGTTTGACATTTTTAAATCAAACCAAGGTTGCATTTAGCTCTGGTGCGGACCTCCAATAGCAACAAGAAGGTGCCACTGCAAGTTGATAACTATTATGATTTGTCCACACACTTTTTTCTCTTCCACCACATCTGCTGTCCACAATCAGCACCTTTGATGAAAGTATTGACATTTTGTGCTTCCAATATTTATCAAGGATGCAGTCTGAGATCTTGCACATTGGAAATGCTGGTAATCTAAAAAAATACCCTCAATTCCAGATCCACTGTTTGGCTTTTATAAATGCTGACTTACCAGGATTGTTGCTGCAATGCATGCATGGGGTACAGAAGTAAAATATGTGATGTAATACAGGAAAAAAAACAACCACCATGCACTCTGCAAACATTGCTATTACTATTGTTATGAACTGTGTTCGACAATCTTCCTGCTATCAAGCATACTTCTCTAATGCCTCAGCCTTTCCTAACTGGCACTGCCAACAAGTCACTTTCAGTGCAAGGAAGCTGTGTGGCAAGCAGGATGTGTTGAAGTGGGGTGGTGTGTTTATTGTGCAGGATGGGGTGGGGGAGAGAAGCAGGGGGCATGTTTCTTTTTTGGAGGAGCAGCCAGGCAGTCCCTTTTCTGTGCCGGGGCCTTCCATCTTTTTGTGGCCCAGGCTTGGTTTAGATGAATCATCATTTTGAGTGAACACGCAAACCATAATTAGCTTTGGAATATAAATATGGAAAGTTCGGCGAATGTTACTGACCAATATAGCTCCCTGGCTCATTATCTGCACCCGGGCTGCTCCACACAGCTATTTTCTGAACAAAGGGCCTCACTTTCCAGTTATTTAAATAAAACTCGGGGAGATTTATGGGACATCGAGGCAGGGGAGAGGTGGAGGTTCAGGAGAAGATGCTTGGCTGCTTAGGAAAGCAGCTGTGGGACCAGATTCTTTTCCACAGAGGAGAAACAGGAGCTCTTCATAGGGCCTGTCCCAGCTTTCAGGCCTTCAGGGAGCACGGAGACAGTAGGAAAATGGTCAAATATTTACCCCAGCAAAGACTGGAGCGATATAAGCTGGGGGGGGGGGGCAGGTGTTTGACATAAAAGTGAGTGGGCAATGGGCATATCTATACATTTGAAGAGTAATTCTAATCAATATTGATTTTCCTTCAGAGTGGAATCCCCGCCTGTATTCTCCCTCTATTTTAAGCCTCCAGATTTTTTGGAATGGAAGACATTTCTTTCACATCTTGCTTACGGGCCTCCTAACTAAAGCAGGGTTTCTCAGCCTTGGCAACTTGAAGATGTGTGGACTTCAACTTCCAGAATCCCCAAGCCTGCATGCTGGTTGGGGAATTCCGGGAGTTGAAGTTCACACAACTTTAAGTTGCCACAGCTGGGAAACACTAACAGAGTCATCTGATGGACTACGACAAAACCAGAAAAATCCTACGGAGCTTTGGTTGGATCCTGAATAGGTCCTGTTGCTGTTGTACACTTAGGATTCATCTAACTCGGAGGGTGTTCTCAGATCATCACAGATATCGTTTCACAGAGAGAGATTTTGCATCATGGAGTCATTTCCTAGATACAGGCACCATTCACAAAGTGTACAGTAATCAAATGGAGGGAAAATTAAAGCTCTCTTTGTCTTTAGGAATCCATATTACGAGTTACATGCAAACCCCTACATCCTTTCCCCAATTTCTTTTTTCAGGGAGTAATGTAACATGAACAATTTAATTAGTATTTCATTGGAGATGTTAAAAAATAAATCACAATCTCAAGAGGAGTTGGGGCAGAACTTTAACGCACAAGGAGGAGCCATGAAAAATCTCCCTTCCCAGGAATAATTTTGGTGAATCTAGCAATAGTCAGTTTTTTTGGTCATTGACACAGGACATACTAGTTTGATGTAGTGGTGAAAGTGCTGGCCTGGAAACCAGGATTCTGAGTTCTAGTTCTGCCTTAGATATGCAAATCGGCTAGGTGATTTTTAGGCCAGTCATTCTCTCTCTCTTTCAGACCAGCCCACCTCACAGGGTTATTGTTGTGAGGAAAATAGGAGGAGGAAGTAGTATTGCTTATATTTGTCACTTTGAGTTACTTATGAAATAATAAAGGCAGGATAAAAATCTAATAAACACAATGGACTTTCAGTAAACAAAAATTCTCTAGCCCTTCCAACAGGCACTTAAAGGGAGGCTGCTCTTCTTCTTGCTTGTTATTGTGTAGAGAGAGCCATTTTTACTAAGGCTGCACCTAGGAAACTCCCTATGTACCATGGTTCTCCTATTAATCCCTCCACACACTAGGTAATTAATTTTGGGGAAGACACATTAAAGTAATATAGAGCTAGATCTGACTTCAATAGTCTCTCAAGAAAATTTAATTCTTGGTGTTCTTTAATCAAGTTTCCAAGCATGTAATGCGATACAATCAGATGGATGGCTAGACGGACCGACGGACAGATAGAGAGAACATAGCTAATCAAAAGCAATATTTTCTCTTTTACATTTTTTTTAAAAGAGAAAATATCATCATTATATTGTATTTTGTGTCCTGAATGTTCTGCAGGGTTTTGAAAAGGGCATTCAGAGGAAGTAATGTGTTTGAGCTCTGTGTCAACATAGGTGAGTACAGTATGAATTAGCTGGCAGAGCAATGGGCGGCCCTCAGAGAACTAAGACGGACTGCATATGGCTGACCACAGGTGCAAATTCACCTTGAGAACCCCTTGTTTAGAAAGGCAGAAGTGTCACTCTTATTTCTGATTTAATATCCAAGATTAGTTAGCCTTTGAAGATGATGTTAGTCACAATGGCTCCTGTCTGTATGTATCCAACTCGGGAAGGAAACATGACTTTATTCAGACTGCAGAACGTGTGAATGATGCACAGGGGAGCAGAAGCGAAGTGAGATCATGTAAAGTCTGGGACTATCTCTGTTCCCCCCGAATCCCACCCCAATGCTTCCAAACCACACTCCTTCAGCCCCATCCCGGCTCTGACCGCATGCCGAGAATGGTTCCTTAATTGCAGGCTCCAGGGAGAGGAGGCTAGGCCAGGCTGCTGCAAGCCACATGAGAAGCGACATCAGGGTAAGGGGAGGCTGTGCTGGCTCAGAGCCCCCCCACCCCCCAGACGTCATGTGGCAGTGATTGAGCTGTGGTTGCAAGACCTCATCAAAGCCAGGGCTCCACTATACAACAAATGCCATAAGCAGAGGGAGATGGGAGGGAAAGGATGCTGTTTTAAAGGGTTAAGGAGTCCCAGCATTTTAATTTGCTACTCAGGGATTTTTTGCTGCTGCTGCTGCTACTTCTGTTGGGGGTTGGGGAGGGATGTTGATTTTTATTTTTTTGTAAAAGGCTAGCATAAAGAGACTCCACATATGATAATCCCATGTACCTAGATTCTATTCTTTGCAGTGTTTGTATGAGGCAACAAAGAGCTATATAGAGAAGGATAAAACTATTTTAAATGCATAGGGAGCAAAAAAAAATTACCTTGTATTAGTCCATATGTACATCTTATATCCTCCCATTGTCTAGTCTGATTTCTAGAGGGATCAGATTTACAAACCCAGCATTATCAGATCTTTTTTTTTTAAAGTACAGGATGGATTCCTCAACTTGCAGTATTTGCATTAGCTCTGCATCCTTGTGATCCTGCTGTGTTGTTCTGCAAGTTTGGTTTTCCAGCCAAAAAGCAGAAATTCCACAGAGCCTGGGGGCAAAGCCAAAATCCTAATTCCTCAGCCTTTTCCTTCCCTGCAGAGATTCAGCCACATTGGAATCATGCAAACATATTACCATTCCTCATTCTAGAATGATGTTGCAGTGGCTTTCTCCTCATCCTTTCCCATTTTAGCAACTGTGAAACCTTGACTAAGTGGGTATGGAGGAAATCAATAGACAAGATAGTATTTAAGGGGAAGATGCAGATATTTCACTTACTCAAGTGCAACGTAATGTAGGATTTAATTCAATTTAATGCTCATCCTTGGAACATGTGAATTACCTTTTTTAAAAATATAATTTTATTGAACTTAACAAAATATAAAATACAAATGAAAATAGTGGGAAAATGAGGATTAAAAAGGGGGGGATAATGTAGGAAAAAGAAAAGCATTAATTTCTGTTTTCAGTGCAGTAGAATACAAGTAACATTACAGCCTCAACTTTTTACTTTTCATATTTAATATGTACTAGCCATTTCTATAACAACAGACTTGTCTAATCAGCAAAGCCCAGAGTCAATGCTTTTTTTCTATATTATTTTTTTCTATCTCAAGCAAAAAAAAATCAGAAACAGTTTCCAAGTAGAAACAAAGTTGGATGTGTTCTTTTCTTTGATTAAAGCACTTAATTTGGCCATCTCTGCTAATTCCATCAGTTTTTCCAGCCATTCTTTCATTGTGAGAATTAGTGTATTTTTCCAGTTTTGTGCATAGAGCCTTCTCGCTGTTTCGCTGCTGTCAACATGTATAACAATAAAGTTCTGGGGGGGTTTTCCAAGTTCATTTTGTCCATTATATTTATTTTATATTACCGGTAATTTACATTTCCAACATACATTTGAAGCATCTTTATACATCGTTGACAATTCATCAGTACTAAATGCCATTGATGGCAACATGTGGTTATCAAGAGCTTCTGAGCAAAAAAACGCAACAATCTACATGTTTACATTTTTGAAATAATGTTCCATTCTTCTTTTCCAGAACTCAACACTAATGCACATACAGCATTTATGCAAGAGGACAAAGGCACAATATTGGACAAACAAAAGGCATAACAAACGGACATGCAATTTGCAGCACTTTTTCTTGGCATTTCAGTGTGAATTCAAAACTACCCTCATTCTTCCCGCCTTGCAATTCCATTTTGTTTTACTTGAATCATAACATAAGATTGACCTGGCCATGTCTCATGCTGTTAGCCCTCCATTCCCTGCTAGCTTTTGCGTGTCTGCCTGTAGAGCAGGCACCAACATTTCCACTCCACATGTATGTAAATATATAAAACTATTCAGTAAATACTCATTCTCAAAAGAAGCCAACCTATAAAATAATAATTTGTATCCTCATCATTTGCTCACAACTACACTGGCATTTTTTATGGAGTCTCCAGCATGTTAAATTTTTATTTTTCATAACTGCTTAAACATGCTTCTCTGTGCTGTTGAACTCACTGAATAATAGTTTCCTCTAGAGGGCAGCAGTGCATATAAAATGTGCATTAAATGTTTTAAATTCATGGGCAGATTTTCTTTCCAAAATCTGAGATTGTGTCTCTATCTATAATAACAAGCTTTAGTTCCATTAGTACCACAGGCTTATCAAAACTGATCTCTAATATTATCCAGAGGTTCAAATTGGGTCTGAATAAAATACCTTTTGATGTACTGTTTGTAAGTGTCTTCTGCTTTCAAACTCATTGACTTCATTCAGCTTCAAAACTATGAGAGGTAGAAGAGCAACGTTATAAAAACCCATACAGTAATTTCAGTCCATTCTGCTGGAAGTTCTAGAGCTAGTGTATTTCTACTTTCTAAAAAAAAGAAAAAAGAAAAAGGCATGTTGTCAGGGATAGTTGCTTTAACTAATACAGCATAGGAAATTATATTATTATTATTGGTTAATCTGTAGTGAGATTCACAACCTTTGAGGCTGGTTAATAGCTCAGCAGCTCGAGTCCTAACCAAGGACCTAGGAGCTGTTAAGGTATCGTCGGAGGATGTAAGCTGTTCCAAGTAAGCTGGTTTTTTGTAGAATCAAAATGTTCAAGTCCGGTAAATTTAGGATTTCTAAATAGCGGGATAGCCCTTTTGGGCATTGCTCCAAGGGCTCCAGTTACAATCAGGACAACACAAGATTTCTTTTTCTACAGTTGCTCAACTTCAGTTTGCAAGTCCCGGTACTTTGTGATTTTTTTCTTGCTGCTTAACTTCAATCCGTGCGTCACCAGGTATTGCAATGTCAATGAACCATACTTTTTTCTTTTCAACTATTGTTATGTCAGGTATGTGGTGGACCAAGTGCCTGTCAGTCTGAATCCTAAAGTCCCACAAGATCTTGAGTTTCTCATTCTCTAGAACTTTCTCAACCTGATGTTCCCAATGGTTTTTGCTGTACTCAAATCCAAACTTCTGGCACAATTTCCAGTGAATGATCTTAGCAACGCGGTCATGGCGTTGTAGGTATTCAGTTTGTGAAATTTTGCTGCACCCACTGATCAGGTGGTCGACTGTTTCATCTTTCTCATTGCAGAGCCGGCATTTGCTGTTGGTGGTAACGTTGAATTTTTGCCTTCGTGCAGTTTGTGGCTAGGGCTTGTTCTTGAGCTGCCAAAATAAAGCTTTCTGTTTCTTTTTTCAGTACTCCTGATCTTAACCAATTCCAAGTTAGTTTCTGGTCAGCTTTGCCTTCAATACTTTTCAAGTATTGGCCATGCAGAACTTTGCTTTTCCAGTTTTCAGTTCGCTGCTCAATTACTTCTTTCTTACATTCTGCTATTGTTTTAGTTGTCTTTAAAAGGCCTCCTTTATTTACTTCCTTAATCATTGGTTCTTCACTTTTCTGGATGTAATCATTCAAGCTGCGTTTTTCTTCTTCCACAGTCTGCTTTACTTGTAGGAGTCCTCGACCACCCTCTGCTCTTGGTAAATATAATCGGTCAAAATCACTTTTAGGGTGCAAGGCATGATTCATTGTCATAAGCTTCCTTGTTTTTCTGTCTAAATTGTCTAACTCCATCTGGGTCCAGTTAATTATTCCTGCAGAGTATCGAATCACCGATATAGCCCAGGTATTTATGGCTTTTATGATGTTTCCTCCACTCAATTTGGACATTAATATCTTACGAATTTGCCAAATGTACTTGGCTGACGTTAATTCCTTGACTTTATTATGCATTTATTATTATTATTACTACTACCACTATTATTATTATTATTATTATTATTATTATTATTATTATTATTATTATTAATTTTTTTATACTGCCCTTCTCCCGAAGGACTCAGGGCAGTGTACAGCCACAATAAAACAACATGAAATACAAAATTTAAAAGCAATTTAAAAACAAATTAAATATTTTGGCTTTCCAGTTAAAAACCCAAAAATTAAAACACCCAATCCAAATTCTTATTAAGCCAGTCCAGCCTATTGGAATAGTAGAGTCTTAAGGGCACGGCAAAAGGTACGCAGATCGGGAATCATACAAATGTATTTGTATTTGCATTCTACTTTTTTTCTGAGAATACAAGTCAGCTTACATGGGGATTTTCCTTGCACTATAACAACCTGGTGAGATAGGATGAAGTGAAAAATTGTGACTAGCCCAAATTCACTAAATGAGCTCATTCGTTTAGCTGGTGAAACCTAACATATACATGTATATACAACATATTGATACATATTCCTCATCGCACATCTGCTCTCCTTCCCATCCTGTGTATTATCAAAAACAACAATAAGGAATATGAAGGAAGCTGGGAAGGAGGGATGAGAAAGAAGGATAGGGATCAGGAAGAGTGAGTCCAGAGGGCTGAAGTGCAAAGAAGGATCCTAAATTGGGATCTAGGAAAGGAAAACTGACATGGAAAGAGGCAGATGGGAGTCATGACATGTTCAGATGGCAGAATTGATGTATTGTGCCCAATCACTGCCAATCTGTGTCAGTTGTGCAATGATACTATAACATGATGTCATTGTGGTTTCAGCTGCTATAATTGGAGGATATTGGTAGAGTCTGCTCACTGACTGTTCCAGCCACTTTAATAACAAATGAGCATTTCAATTCTTTTTAAGAATCCTGGACAGGATCTAAAAAGCAGAGTTGTTCAGGAAATAGCAAACAAATAATAAACTTTTAAGTGGCATCCACCCCTGTAGGCCTATGCATGCATTTTCTTGGCAACTATTCATTTATTTAACAAATAATGCTATTTGTACTATACAAACACTCTGCCATCTTCTATGATTATTATGGTGGCACAGTAAACCAGATGTTTAAACTGATTTTGCATTTTTATCCACCTATTAATTTCTTCCCAAGGACCTGAGACAGGCAGATATTGTTGTTTGATGGCGTTTGATGTCACAGGATGTAAACTGTTCCAATTATTACATATAGGGTGCTATGTGGTAGGTTATTTATTCAGTTTCTATCTCGGTCAGTGACTCTGGGCAGCTTACAATTCAAAATAAATGCCTTTGGTAAATTATTTTAAAATTATGATCTAAAATTATGAGATAAATAAATACTACATACAAATAAATATGGTGGTAACATTCTTATTCATCTTACAAAATTATTTTTTAATTGTGAAGCATGTAATTCTCAGTAAGCATTGAAATAAACAACATGAGAACCCCCCACCCTCAGAAATTAGAAAAATTGTTTTTAAAAACCTGGCATATATATAAATAGATTTATAACATTAAGGAGAGACATGAAATTTAAAACATCTATATTCAATACTTCCATCAAAAAGACATTTGTATATACAGAGGTAAACTCTTAGGAATTTCCTTGTTGACATAATTAAATATAGTTGTGTTTAAAACTCACCACTCTGGGATGAGATCTTTCTGTTCCAGAATATTTATTTCTGTACAACTACCAAACCACTCCTGGAATGACCAGATTGATATGTTCCAAAAGAAAACAGAACAACCCTGGAACAATGAAAGTTTTCGTTTCCAAAGGAGTATATATTTACACATTCCTAAAAAGAGGTAAATAAAATGAATAAAACATTTTATTAATATTTATTAATAAATATCTGGAAGGCTATAATTTTGGTCTATCTTTAAGCATCAAAGCCAGCTGGATGACTTTGGGCCAGTCATTCTCATTCAGTCCAACCCACTTCCCAAGGTTTGTGAAGAAAATGGGAGGAGGAAGCACAAAATAAAATAGGGATATTAATCTAGTAAGTACGGTATATAGGAAAATCCTTCCTGTGCCCACTCTTGCAACAAGACAGTATTCTGCCATTGTCCTTCCATGATTGCCCCCATGACATGCCATCATCTATCCCCAAACCATTAAAGACTCAGACCCAGGACCTGCAGGAACTCAGATGATACCAATGTACAATAGATGTTTTTGGTACCTTTGCACTGATTGGGAGTATTTGTAATTTGTGTTCTGCATTTGGTGTTTCATTGTGGTGCATTTTAGGAGCTTTTATTACTTTGCTATAGAGATTTTATTGTATCTTTTGTCAATGGAGATTCTCAGTCATTCAGGTCATGATTGTCCCAAAGGTGCTTTTTCAAAAGACAACTGGACTTTTTTTGTCCTTGAAGATGTTTCAAGCATCCAAGAAGCTTCTTCAGTACTCTTGGATGAGAAGTAAAATGTCTTAAGGAAAAACAAAGTCCACTTGCCTTTTACAAAAGCACCTTTGGAAAATTGTATCTTGTTGTAAATTGTGCTCTGTGAAACTGAAAATAATTACAGTGATAATGCATTTTGCATAAGATTATAAAGAGATTTGTAGGAAGTTAGCACCCACTCCTTTCCTAGAAGAATGAAATGTTTTAGGAAATATTAAAAAGGCAGAATATTGTTTCCCTGGATGAGAAATGGAGAAGCATGTTTTAAAGTGAAGCAGCTCCCATCTCCCCCCACCCACACCCTTTGTCAATGGGCCAGAGGCAGAAACCCAATTCCCTCCCATCTTTGTCAATGGACCATCATCTGCAACACAATAGGACCCATCTAGAACAGAAACTCACTACATGGCACCTGGGAAGATTACATCAGCCAGCAAGGCTAGCTAAGACCCCACTCACTGGGAATCTGGCAACCAATCAGGATACTCTTTCGGGGGCCCAGGAAGTTCAAAGCCAGAGACAGCATAAAACCCGGAGACTCACTGCATCTCGGCCCTTTTCTGTTCAGGAACTCTAAACTATGTCATCCTGTCCACCATTAAACCATCTTTCCAAGCAGTCTCCATGTTTCCAGTGTCTTTTTCCCCACTTGGAGCTGAACCCAGAAGGATATTTCTTCTAACAGACTTTTTATTGTTAACCTTTATTCATGACATGGGATTTAATTCACTCTAATTGTTCTGACCTAGGCTCCCTTAAAAAGCAGGAAGCAGGCATTGGTACCGGCAAAACTTCTTTATTTACAAGGCTGTGAATTACTTTCATTCACAGTCAGCAAGGTTTATCCAAACAGTTTTTCAAAGGAATATTTATCAACACGCTTTATCTCGTTTGGCAAGCTGCCACGTAACTTGTTTCCAAATGCAGAGTAAGGCAAAACTTGGCACAGTGTTTCTTAGAGTCACAAACAGAACTTTCCATTCTTGAAACTACCGAACAAACAAATTGTTTCCTGCAAAAGCCCACTCCCCGTTTGCGCCTCTTTTGTTTCCTATGGGAGGGGCCAATCATCTCCAAGGTGTAGCTTTACTCCCCAATTGACCCTGCTTTCTGAGTTGTTCTTGTCTTTTGGCAGCTCTGTACATGTGCACACTGGGAACAGGCTCCAGCTGTTCCTCTGTCTCACTGATGCCTACCTCCCTCTCTGCCTCCGACACAGAGCCCTCGTCCGAGCTGGCCCATCTTCCTCCCCAACTTCCTCACTGTCTGACTTTGCTGCCAGTGAGCCACAACATCAATAGGTATTCAAAATCCTTCTTGTTGAGAGGCACTGGAGGCATCATTTAATCCATCAGCGCATTGCTATTTAAAGGAATTTATCATGCCTTAATGCAAGACAAGCTGTAATTGTCTCTCAGCTTCACCTTCTCATGGTTTGTGTGAGGATAAAAGAGATGCAGGGAGAACTACAGAATGAATAAAGTGAAGTACAAATCACTGCAATAGATATATAGTAATGACTAAAATAAGAATAGGTAGGGAACAAAAAAAATTAAAAATCCTTTACTCTCCTGGAACTTCCATCCGGCTTGGAGAAAATCTCTCAGAGAGGACTATAGCCTCAAAGAGGCTAATTTTGTCAGGATAATCGTAAAAAGGAGATATTGTTGAGTTTAGTTTGTCCCTTAACATATTTCCAAAGAGTTGGAAAATGGGCATAAAGACTTTACTTGATTTCATATATAACTTCCCAGATGCATAGATCCAACAGAACACCAGACAAAGAAAATTATTTGACTTCCTTCGTACAATTGTATTTATTTATGATCATCATGCCAGCAATCAAAAATTTGACGCCTTTTGTATCCAAAGCTGCCTTACCCACAGCCTGTCAGTTGGGGCATGCTTGTATTGTACACAACAGGTTAGCAGAGGAGTCTGAAGATTTATGCTAATAAAAGGGCTGATGTCAAAATAAGAGTGAAGCCTGCAATTATAAGCCACATGCTGACAGGCTGGGACTCCAGCGCGTGCCCCATTCCAGCAAATTAATCCTAGGTTAGCAACTTTTCTTCCAGATATTATTTCTTTGGCAATGTTCCACCATTTCTGACAATGAACTAATTCTATAAACTCCTGTTATTGACAGCTGGGCCTCTTCTCAGGAAAAGGTTTCAGAAAAGAACATGTGTGCAAAATTCAGCATCCTAGAAATATCGCAGCTTTGGAGACAGGAGGGTACAACTGGACAACTATTTGTCTGGAATGGTATAAGGTCCCCTGTTCGAGCAGAGGGTTGGACTAGAAGACCTCCAAGATCTCTTCCAACCCTCTTATTCTATGTTATTCTGAGGTAGAGATAAGGGGGGAAGAAAGTTCTGGATTGAATCTTAAAAATCAAGTCGTGCTAAAACAATTTTTTCGGCAAGAGTAGATTTGTGGTGTAGAAGAGATTTCACAGAGATGATTACATTTCCATGGGCAGCAAAATCTATGAGAGTTGCCCTCTGTTCTACAGTACAAAGGAGAATCTTCTATTTGAAGCTATCTTCTATTCAAGGGCCCTTTGATCCAAGTCTGGCTGAAACCTGAAGAATCCCTGCAAAGGATAACAAGGCCTCTTTGAGATAGTTCATCAATAATTTGCATTGGGACCGCAGGTTCCCGTCTTGCTCTTTTATAAAAATTGCTTTCTAGTTAAATCACAGTGCTTCTAAATTTACATCCTTCTCTCTTTTTTTGGTACCTACGGAGACATAATTGCACATTTCCTACACATCTATATATTTTGTTCCCTCTGTTTCTCCCAGAAGAACTGTTGCCTCTGAGAATTTGGTGGTGTGAAACAGTGGTGGGTTTCAATTTTTTTTACTACCGGTTCTGTGGGTGTGGCTTGGTGGGTGTGGTGTGGCTTGGTGGATGTGGCTTGGTGGGCGTGGCAGGGGAAGGATACTGTAAAATCTCCATTCCCACCTAATCAGCTGGAATTTGGGAGGCAGAGAATAGATGGGGCAGGGCCAGTCAGAATTTTTACTACCGGTTCTCCAAACTACTCAAAATTTCCACTACGGGTTCTCCAGAACTGGTCAGAACCTGCTGAAACCCACCTCTGGTGTGAAAGTAGCCATATTAGTTGTAATTGGCAAATATAGTCTTTACCCTGTTCCCTGATTAGAAACTATGAATATGCAACTTTCATTTTTTTAAAAAAAACCATTTATATCTATCTACCTTCCAGAAACTCAGTCAGTATATATTCTTTCCCCTCCTCCATTTAAACCACAGGATGATCCAGAAAAGCACAGATGGATGAATTAAATATGGCTTAGCGTATTTTATGTTATGCTATAATTTGCTTAATTATTGTTATGTGATCTCCAATAGGTTCACATAGTGCACTGGGCCTTAAACCTGTAGAACACCTCAGACGGAAACTTCTAGAATTCAGCGACAAACTGCCAAATTATCGTAAACTGTAACAGTAAAATAAGTGCATTAAGCCTCTATTAGACAGTACCTTTTTAACATTAAAAAAACCCTCAAATAATACAATAATGGGAAAAAAGGTCCCCAAACTCTTCTTTTGGAAACTTACTATATCAGTGCTATGGCCTTCACTGCCCAAATAAAATAGTTTTTTAAAAAAAATGATCTCCACTTGCAAAGAATTACCTGACTCTTCCACAGGCATGGTTAATAGACCACAATAATTTACAGCCTACCAAGGCTGGATTTCACAATATAATAAGCAAAAACCAAACTACATTGCAGCTTAGAACAAGAAGTGAGGAGTTACTAGTCCAAGCTATTCACAAAGTTTCATGATAGCATAAGATTCAAAGCTGGATCTTTCCAGGCCTGGTCCAAAAATCTTAGTAGACTAAGTAGACAATCTTTCCACCGTTTGGTACTTCAGTTGGATAGCTTTCATCTAGAACTTTCAATGGCCCACTTCATTTGAGGAATTACACTTCTAGAAGGGATCAGGTTAGATAATTCTGTTCTTCCCAGTATTTTCACTGGGGGATATATTCCCAACTATTTCAGTCAACATGATCAATAATAAAGGATTCTAAGCTATAACCCAGCAATATCTGAAGGGCCACATTTTCTCCACCTCTGGCCCATATAATACTGCTTTCATACAAACTTCAGACTCTTAATTCATTTCCAAACTCAACCCATGATATCTGATTATCTCCTGATCTTTTTTTGAATGACTATATGATCATCCTCTCATGATGCATCATACGTTTGACCAAGAGTTTTAAAAGAATCCACATACTATTGTGAAGACCAGGAACGGCTAGCAACCACCAGAAAACAAGAGGTTTTACCTTTGCTAGGAGAGCCAAAGTGTATACTTATACTATCAAGAGTATCAAAATGGATCAGGTAAAGGTCTTTAATCACCCAGGTGATTACCCTTCATGAATTTGAGAAATGTCCTCTCTCCATATGAATCCTCTCTCCCAAGTGGCTTAGAGAAGCAGTACAACCCTGCACATCAGGCTACCTTGCCTCTGAAGATGCCAATCCCAGTTGCTGGTGAAACATCAGGACAACTTAGTGTCATTTAAAGGGCTCTGCCAGGGTTGTGAGCAAGAAGGTCTTCTAGCACTCAAAAACCTGCAGAAAATCACTGTCCGATGGTCTGCTTGCATGGAGCAGCTGTCTAAAACACATGTGAGTGACCTCCTGTCCTCTCCTTATCAGGAGAGATTCCAAGGAACCGGTCTACTCACCGGTTCCTTGGTTTGTGCCATGGTGATTGGCTCTATTTTCTCAGAGCCATCTTTAGTTTGTCATATCTCCCCTGAAACTCCAACTATTGCCAACTATTTCCTTCTTTGGAAAAACATTGTTTCTGAGATCTGCTTGGGGTCAACCCTGCTGGCTTTTAGAAATGCTCTCACAATATGCCTGTTGCAGAGGGCTTTGGAGTTGGGTATATGTATATTGTATTGGGTATATTGAATGTTCTCTATTGTAGTCTGAGATATAAAGCACCAGCTAGATTCCATACCACAACTGAAGGAACTGAGACAGGATAGGGATCGGCAATTACAGGCAGCAAATCTAATGCCTGTATAGTTATCCTAATGTTCTCAATGGTGAAATATAATTGGGATATAATCTGCTTTATCCAGAGCTGGGTTTCAGCAGGTTCTGACCAGTTCTTGAGAACCGGTAGTGGAAATTTTGAGTAATTCAGAGAACCGGTAGTAAAAATTCTGACTGGCCCCACCCCCCTCTATTCTCTGCCTCCCAAGTCCCAGCTGATCGGGAGGAAATGGGGATTTTGCAGTAACCTTCCCCTGGATTGGGGATGAAACGGAGATTTTACAGTGGAGTGGGGTGGGAATGGAGATTTTACAGTATCCTACCCCTGCTACCCCCACCAAGCCATGCCACGCCCACCAAACCACACCCACCAAGCCATGCCATGCCCACCAAGTGCCCACTACAGAACTGGTAGTAAAAAAATTTGAAACCCGCCACTGGCTTTATCATTTTAGGGTCCAATTCTTCTGTCTGGAGAGCAGAAAGAAAAAGGGGGAGGATGGTTTTGATGGTTATTGCACAGAGATATTTGTACCCAGACGACACACTGTTTAAGGGAAGATGGAATGTTTATATATATTTAAAAAAATCTTAAAAAAGAAAGAAAGAAAAAGGGGGAGGATATTGATTATGTGTAAAGAGCCAAAGGTACAGGAAATAATGAAACCTCCGCTGTACACTATGATTAAGATACAATACTCTACCTTACCCACACTTTGACCCATAGTCTGGATTTGGACAACATGCTACCTACAGTATGTGCCACCAAGTTAGATTAAGTGTATTGTGTGAATGCTGCTCTGTGCACGTCTACACCTGACAGAGAGCAGAGTTGATTGCTTCAGACTGCCAAAAACCAGTCTGGCCTGTTTTCAAGCTTTTAAGGACAATTTGATCTAAATAGGCTTTGGGGATAAGTTTTATTACCTGCTAAAATCATCCATTTAGCTTCTGTGACCAAAGTAGAGGCAGTAAAAAAAAGCCTCTCAATTCAAAGAAAGAAAGAAAAAAAACCCTGATCTACAAACTCTTCCAAGGACAGGAAGAAATAACCAGTTGATTAGGTCTTCCCTATTGGCCCAAGGGAGGTTTTCTTCACAAGACCGCTGGGTCTCTTATGAGCTATTTTTCATCTTATTTCTTAAGGCATCAGTTCAGGACCTGTATAGGCTTTATTTTTGACAGCAATAAATTAAAATCTAAGCTTCCTTTGATACCAGGCAGTGTTCAGAGCAAAGAGACTAGGGTTTCTTTAGGAAATAAAGATGATTTAATGTGAATCCCATAGACTTGGGGCTATGCCACCGCTAAATAATTGGAAAGAATTTTTACCCAAAGTCAAACATGGGACTTGGGAAGAAATCCAAGTGGACATCAGCCATTGGCCTCCGAATGGAATATGTGAATTCAGCGTCATTGAAAAATCGGGCCATAACTAAAAGTTGCAGCATAGGTGGGAATTTCCCATATTAAGATATTGTGCAGTATTGTACTTTGTTTTAAGGGGAAATGAAAGATTACAGAGGGAATTATTTACAGATTTGGGTCTGAATAAGATATTCCATATTCCTTGCTTATTTATCAGCCATAATTCTTATATGCCTGACATGGAGGTGAGACTTTTCAAAACAAGTAGATAAACAAGAGGAAAAAGCAACCCTGCAGATCTATGAATAACATTCCCCCACCCACCCTACAAGGACTATATTATCTCAAGTGGCAATTTAGGATTCTACCTTCAGGTCTAGAGCAGATTTCAAGTTTACAGTGGGTGGATACACAGATGGGCTTGAAACAGGACGAAGTGCACCTGGTCACAATCTGCATGCTGTTTTTGGGAGACAAATTCCTACTCCGGAGCTATCGATAACTATAGAGCAGTGGTGGGTTGCCCCCAGTTCAGACCGGTTCTATAGAACCGGTAGTAAAACTGGCGGGAGGCTCCACCCACTGACCCTGACATCATTAGAAGCGATCTGCGCATGCACAGAAGCAAGGCGTGCGCGTGAGCGAAGTAAGCACACGTGTGCGATCTGGTTGCGGTACGCAACCGGTAGTAAAGGTAAGTAGAACCCACCCCTGCTATATAGAGCTATCTATAACTATAACAATATAGCTGTTTGTGTTGACCGACGAAGTCATATCAAGTAACAATTTTTATTTTTGCATTTATTTTGGTCACCACATCAGTCGTATGTGTGGTGGGTGGGATTAAGCACTCTTAGTGAAACCCCGACTCTTTGTATATGCATGTGACAGTGATGCACATACAAAAGGGGGGGGGCTTGAATCACACTGCTGCTGCCACCATCTTGCCTGTTTTGACTCCATATATTAAAATATTATCCTGCATTTCCACACCTCTTATCAGGCGTCAGATACAAATTCCTAAATTTCACCACAGTAGTTCCAAAGAGAATGATTTTACTCCCTATCTGATTAATCTATACCAACCATTTTATCTGAGAGAGAATATCCCTCCATATGTATAAGATATTGTTTGATGAAGATCCTTCTGAAGTCTAAATATTTGCTCTCTGCATGCAACTTATAAAGTGGCAGGAAATTAGGCTCAAATGGAAGATTGCTAATGATTATTCAAATCTCAGTATGAATTTAATAATATAAGTGGAGATATATCAGTGATAACTCTGGTATTTCGTATGGTGTTTTTTTACATTTCTTCAGATAAAAGCTAGAATGCTGTGCAGAATAAATATAACTGAACTCAGAGTGTCTTACTTTGAAGGAGTAGGTTAGTTAAAGTTGGCCAGCGATCTGTAAGTAGGTTTCTGGATGGATGAGTTTTTATTCCAGGCCAGGCTGTCTTCACCTGGTGCCCTCCAGACATGGTGGAGCTCCAAATGCTACAATGCCCCAGTCAGCGAGGCATCGAACATTGCTAATCATGCTGATGAAGATTTATGGAGATGTGTGACCTATTCTGACATATCAGGTAGGAAAAGCCTATTCCAAATCCTGCAGTGAGGTGGGCTGTACATCTTTTTAAGTAGTTACATCTACAACTGGGGTATCAAACTGGCGGCCCTCAGGCCGGATGTGTCATGCGCAGGTCACACCCACCCAAGCTCCGCAAATGGGAAAAACGTTGCAAAATGCCATGTGACCGTAACAGGATGCCATGTGTTTGACCCCTGTGATCTATAATTAGGAAAGCAGGTGAACATTTTTTTCACTCACATTCCATCTCTTCTTGCTTAAAAACCTCTGTTTCTTTCCCATACTACTTTGCACAATGATTACATTTGCATACAAGCAATCCACATTTAGCAACTGCCTCATTTAGCAACCATTCACAGATACCAAGGTGATAAAAAAGTAACTTTATGACCAGTGGTGGGTTTCAAACTTTTTTACTACCGGTTCTGTTGGTGTGGTTTGATGGGCGTGGTATGGCTTGGTGGGCATGGCTTGGTGGGTGTGGAAGGGGAAGGATACTGCAAAATCCCCATTTCCTCCTGATCAGCTGGGGCTTGGGAGACAGAGAATAGATGGGAGTGGGGCCAGTCAGAAGTTTTACTATCGGTTCTCAGAAGTACTCAAAATTTCCACTACCGGTTCTCCAGAACTGGTCAGAACCTGTTGAAACCCACCTCTGTTTATGACCAATCCTCACATTTACGCCTCTAACAGGTCTGTAAAATAAAGAAAAGCTGAAGTAAAACCATAAGCACAAGAGGGTATCACTTAGCAGTTGCTTCCCTTAATGACCGAGTTGCCAGTCCCAATTTTCCCAATTATGGTTGTTAAATGAGGATTATTGTCCTATGCTCTGACTTTTAACCATTATTAAATCAACTACAGCCAATTAGCTTCATACAGCACACTGTGCTGGAAATAAAAAAAGCATGTCAGGTTACAACATGTTATGTTAATCAAATTACTCTCTTCCTTTCATTTGTACCCTGCCTCTATTCAAATGCACAGAGGTGCTTTTTGAAGCAAGAGATTTTTTGCTCCAAATCCTTTGACTTTTTGCTCAAATGACAAAACGAAGGGTCACTCCTGGCTAGAAAGAGATAATTGTTTTGAAAAATGGCTAAAGAGTGCCTCTAAGCAGATACAGATTATATTTATCATTCTGTAAAGAAGCACACTCACCTCCTACATATCTGGGATAAAATAGCAAGATTTCGATGTTTTTTTAAAAAAGCAAATTTTATAAAGATGTTGCTGAACCTTGCTTTCTTGTAATCTTAAACAGACAAGGACAATCACTGTGATGAATGCTGGGTTGTTGTTGTTTTCTTAAATAAAAATATTTCACATTTGCTTTTCTCAGTAGAAAGGGTGCAGCCATCAAAGGGGGAAAGTAAAATCATATGGGTGTGCTTAGAGAAGGAAAGGCCAGGTTACAAACCCAAGGTCCACAGTTCCTAGTATTTGTGACTTGCCCCACTGACGGCAATGTAGTACATGCATTCTGCATATAATAATGCAGATACCTTTGCTCAGAGAATTCTCTGTCTTTTTTGTATCTCTGTTAATGCAATGTCTGGGTAGCTTTTTTCAGCTGGTGGGTGTCTATGCAATAGGGACTTTGTCCTTGTGTCAAATATTATTGCCTGCCGAATTTCCTATGTCTGTAGATCCCTTGTTGTGTGGGTGTGCCTAGCCCCCTCCCTGTCGTCTCCATGCCCAGGCTACCATCTGGCTTTGATCACTCCCCCCACTCCCCACTGGCGACGAGGCTCTGTTCTGTGGTTTCGGATGTAGAAAATGTTCCAGGAAGTGGCTTCTCTCTTTGGATTTATTCAGGCAGCCCAATCGGAAATTGTTACAAAGGCAAAGGGTGCTGAGTGTGGCCTTCTTGGCGCTACCCTCTGCTGGGCTCTTGATGGCTTAGGGCCTGGGCTGCTGGTCTTCCCCATCCCCACGCGCCCAGGGATTGTGGCTCTGGAAAAAGTTTTTCTCCTGGCGTCACTATGAAGGAAGAGAGGACTGAATTGGGGGAAGAAAGAAGGGGGAACAGACAGGCTTCACACTCGGACTGAGCGCAGCCTGGGCAGTGAGCCCAACTCGACTTCTTGGGGGGGGGGAGGTATAAAGCAGTCCAGCAAAGTCCGTCAGCTTCCTTGCAGCTTTGGCATCGTATCTTCCATTGGTCCTCAGTTTGTTTTAATGCTGGCTGTGATATGTCTGTGGGTGTTTGAGGTGGGTAGATAAAGATTCTGGAAAATGCTGCCTCTTTTTCTAATGGAGACGATGGAGAAACAAAGATGATGGTACAAATTTCAAAATAATTTCTAATGACCAGTGACCAATATGAGCTGAAGCCTACTCCTCCTATGAGCTTGAGATGGCTGAAAACATAAAAAAAAAACCATGGCTGGGAGTACAAAGGGACATTAAATGTCTGTAGAGATTCTCAGTCATCCAGCTCACAGTTGGCCCAAAGGTGCTTTTTCAAGAGGCAACTGGACTTTCCAGTTTTTCTTTGAAGACGTTTCGCTTCTCGTCCAAGATGCCTCTTCAGTTCTGACAAAGGGACATTAAATATCCCTTGATATCTTGCAATTGAATCCAAGGCTCATTCCAGTCAGCAAGTAAAATTTGTGCACAGGGGATGCAAAGCAGGGGTGGGTTTCTACTTACCTTTAGTACTGGTTTGCAGTGGGACCCCGCACGCACGCTCGCTTCGCTCACCTACGTGTGCTTCTGCACATGTGCAGATCACCCATGGTGAAGTAATTGCAGGTGGGAGGAGCCTCCTTCCGGTTTTACTACCAGTTTTATAGAACCGGACAGAACCGGGAGCAACCCCCACCACTGATGCAACGAGTTCAATCCATAACCAATTAAGTTGGTTTGTTCCATCCAGAACAACTACTGCAGAAATTAACCACGGTTAATCTTGTATACACAATAGGAGCATATTCTGTTAGTAAAGCAAGTCTGTTTAGCATCTTGCTAAATTCCCGTGTTGGTGGGAATGCTTCAGCAGTCACATTGAGAGGGTTTCAATGGACATCTTTACCACCCAGTTTTTCTGGTGCAGAAGTAGTCTGCGCTCCTTCTTTCCTGCTTCATACTCATTGAAAGATTCATGAAATGTGGGGGTCCTTGGTGTTCTCTGGGCTTGCTTGTTTTCTTGCAGATGTTTCATTACCCTAACTTGGTAACATCATTAGTGCTAGCTCAGCCATTGACTGAGGGCAAGGTGATAGCAAGGTCATAGGACCATTCAAAAAAAAATGTCATTGGAGCACATCTGTACCATGGTTATGCGTGCACAAGTGGAGTGTGATAACAGTTAACCAGTATATATGAAAACCATAACACAATCATGTTTATACTCCAGGTGGCAGCAAAGCCTTATTCTACCAGTCTGTTTTTAACTCCTGTTCATAGCCTGTACCGCATAAATAAAGGAGCCTAGCTGTGTTAGACTGGTAACTTACAGCACCTCTTAACGTTATTGAATGATCACTGTGGCAACACAATAGCAATGAGGTCCAGAAAGTGATGGCTCAGTAATGCTAAGATATGGTATAAATTACTAATAGGGACATGCCATATATCTGATAGAATTGGAAACCCACGAATCTGGAAGATACAAAGTGGTGGAAAGTATATATGGACAGGAAAAGAAAAGACTGCTATTATTTCTTACAACTTTCTTTCTTACGACTTTAATCCTTACAATGCAATGAAATCTTGATAGTGTTTAGGGTTTTTTTAGTTACTTCAGTATTATTTCCATTTTGTTACACCTTTTTCTAAAATGAAATACACTCAGAACCAAAGCTGTGGGAATTGAACACAGTTACCTTAAAAGTCTTAAATGCTCAAATTTTCATTAACCAGTTTCATTCAAAGTTTAATGCTAGTGTGTAAATTTAAATATTTGTGATTACATTTTTGTTTACTGGAAACCTCCTTGAAATGTTAGAGACCAAAGACCTTTTTTTCCCATTTCTTTTTCACCTCTTTTTCCTTATGCCTTTCTCTCCTTCAGCGACATTTCTACTGCTTGCTCTTATGCTTGCTCTTGATGTCTGCTAGAAATATTCAATAGAACATAGGACATAATTCCCTCTTTCTGGCAATGGAAATTTCCCATTCGGTATCTATTCACTACCTGTTTGACCATGATCCATAGTCTAAACTTTCTAGTGCTTCCAATGTGTTTTGGACTAAAGGACCCATAAGTGATGCCCATAGCCAATTATAAAGTACCAATTTATCAAAGGTAAATGGGTAAAGCTGCTTGTTGACATGTTCTTTAATTTCCCAGGATGCTTATTACCAATACTTTAGGTTAGTTGCTGTCCCAAAAGACCACTAGCCACCATGTTTTTATTTCATAAGAATGGCTATCCAGAGACATTCTCAGAAATAAATTGGAAGCTAGAAGCAGTTGTTTTATTTGGCAGCCTCCTAACTGTCTCCTTTTCCTTTCCATTAAGAGACTTGGTGGGCTTTCTGCTATACCTGGTCTGATATATATATATATATATAAACACATACATGTGTGTGTGTGTGTGTGTGCGCACGCACACACACACACACATATATAAATCAAATAGGGTGGTATCTATATGGTGTGTGTGTATGTACCTTCTTTGCAGTTGACAGTTAGTAATAAGGAACCAGAGAAAGCTGGGCCTTTAACATGCAGTCACGCTGCAGCTAGGATAATGAAGCAGGAGAAAAAACTGCTGCCCTCCAGTCAGGACACAGAGTTGCAGGCCAACCAGCACATGTCAGCAGCAGCAAACATAGAAAAGTGACAACTTCGATCTCGCAGCATACCCACAGTTTCCAAACTGAAAGTAGGGGCCCGATGATGACAAGTAAGAGAGCTTGTCGAAACATTGCCAAAAAGAAAACTTTTAAAGTGTTGGTTAGGATTTTAACCCGAGTTTCAAAAGACCTTACAAAGTGTTTTGTTGGGATTTTGGAGGAACTTAAGGTGGGATTTTAGCCAGGATTTTAAGCATTTTAACTAACAGACTTTTAATGACGCAGAAAAACACCCAAGATTTTAACTTTTTACATACATACATACATACATACATACATACATACATACATACGTATGTATATATCAGTGGTGGGTTTCAAAATTTTTTACTACTGGTTCTGTGGGTGGGGCTTGGTGGACGTGGCAGGGGAAGGATACTGCAAAATCTCCATTCCATCCCCACTCCAGGGGAAGGATACTGTAAAATCTCCATTTCCTCCTGATCAACTGGGACTTGGGATGCAGAGAATAGATGGGGGCCAGATAGAATTTTTACTACTGGTTCTCCGAACTATTTAAAATTTCTGCTACCAGTTCTCCAGAACTGGTCAGAACCTGCTGAAACCCACCTCTGATATACATAAATAAATAAACTTTATTGTCATTGTATGTGTATACACATACATACAACAGTACACAGTATACACATACAACAAAATTTACTTGACACCCAAAGATCAGGTCCCACACACATAATCCCCAACACACTCCCACCCACCACAATTCCCCACCCCTAAAACCACCCAAACATCTACACAAGAGACAAAGTAATACTTTCCAAAAGTTCACTGATGGTGGCCCTTTAGTTCATTGTTGAGTGCAGTTATAGCTCTGGGATAAAAACTATTCAGAAAACGTGTGGTCCGAGTTTTAATTGTTCTGTATCTTCTGCCAGAAGGCAACAGTCCAAAAAGATTGTAAGCAGGATGGGAAGAGTCTCTGAGAATGTTATGCAACTTCTTCAAACAGCGAGATTCAAAGATGTTGTCCAGGGCTGGTAGCTGGAGTCCGATAATATTCTGGGCAGTTTTAATGATTCTCTGTAGAGCGTTTTTGTCCGCTACAGAGCTACTCCCATACCATGCAAGAATGCCGTATGTCAGGACACTCTCAATGGTGCTGCGATAGTAGGACAGAAGTAGATGCTGAGATAGATTTATCTTCCTGAGCATTCTCAGAAAGTACAGCCTCTTCTGTGCCTCTTCACAAGCATGTTAACATTCATAGTCATACATATATATATATATATTTGATTGATCAATCAATCAAATCAAATAGGGTGGAGAAACCAGCAGACAGGAAGAAAGGACCTTTCTCACTGCAGTTGTTAAGTGAATCACTGCAGTTGGTAAGTTAATAACCCGGCTGTTAAGTGAATGTGGCTTCCCCCTTCTCTGCTTCTCAAAAGGTCGCAAAAGGTGATCACATGACCTTGGGAACACAGCAATGGTCATAAGTATGAACCAATCACCAAGCATTATAATTTTGATCACATGATCATGTGGGTGCCACAAAAGTTGTAACTGTGAAAATTTGTCATAAGTCACTTTTTTCACTGTCATTGTAACTTTGAACTGTCATTAAATGAACAGTTGTAAGTGGAGTAGAACCTGTACTTGAAATGCAGAGACAGAAACCCAGCTATAGGGCATCTCTTTTGGAAGCCTAGACAGTATTTCTGAGTTACCTAAAAGCCTAATCTAACTAGTATTAAAACATTGCCAGCATGGCCTTTGGGTTTCTTTTATTCAGGAAGTAACACGTTAATTTACCTTAGGAATTTTCTTATACTTTTTGCTTCATTCTACAATGACCTAGTTCTAAAAATCCCAAACCCCCAGAAGTTCCTGAATCTCACCACTAAGTGTCACTGAATCCTCAGAAATGTTAGGAAAACAAATTCTTTTCATTGGACTTTATTAAAAATTGTGCTAGTGTTTCCTCTGTCCAGCACAGATTTTCACAATTGTTCTAATGCACATCAGGTAATTATTTATTGCCATCAGAACAAGAAACAATCACAGATTGAATTTATGCTTGGTCACCAATTTAACCTTTACTAATCTGAAGGCAAATATCTACATTTCAAGCAAGATTCATAGCAAAGCACTGAAAAATCTGGAAGCTGCACACTTATCTGTCTCTATAGTATTCATTATGGTAGTCCCGAGCTTTAGGGATTTCGCTGACAGAACATTACATTTTATTTTCCTTATATTTGATTTTTCTCTCCATATTTGTCCAAAATAATAAAAGACTTTTATTGGACTTGCTTCTACCGGAAGCTTTCCACAGAGAATTAATTTTTAAATGGCTGTGGTTAAGATTCATCATTTCCTACAGTAACTGGTGCTAGTTTATGGAAATGTTTTATTTCTTAGCAAATAATTTTATAGATTTCATCATTTGAAGAACATTTTTGAAAACCTAAAATGGTATTAAACGAACCCTCCCCTTCATTTTTAAACTTTCTACTGCATTGTGACTTCTTTTCATATATCTCAATACTTCCACAAAATTATGCGTCATTTCTTGCCACAGTGATTTTTTTGCTTGTAAAATCCTCAACTTGGTACAGATGATAAAATGTGCATCCAAGAAGCTTAAAGCATCATGCATAATGGATTTTGCCCTCTTTTGACTTTTCATAAGACTATTAGATGGGTATGACTCATAAGTCTATTAGATGGATGTGACAGAGAGGATGTTACTTAGAACTAAAGAGAGTTTTAAATCTAGATGTCCCAGTATGAATTTTTATTATTGTCTGTTATATATGTTGTCTCAGAGAGACTTTATGATAGAAATCCGTCAAAGTAAGATTACCAGATGCAGTGGACAAATATGACCATCTAAATTTTCCAGAGGCAGATATCAGAGCGACAAAGATCTTGATTTGCACCCAGCAGGATTCTCCTTATAACTGTATCACAGCAAACAAATATGTTTGCATATTCTTGAGGATTAATCAATGCCATGTCTTTGCATAACTGTACCCTCATGTGATGCCGTATTTTCTCATGAGAAAGACAACATTGTAGTTGATCTGCTGATTTTTTACAGCTTCCTTGTTACTCTTTTGAGCATAATCCACATTGCAAAAGAGAAACTCTTGCTCTTCATTTGCTTCCTGTCAATAAACGGACAAGAAAGTTGTAACACTGATTCCTTTGGTCATTTCAAGTGTTACACAATAGATTTAACAACACTCTCTCATAAGAGAGCCATTAATGGACCTGGATGCCTAGTATAGACTTCTGCGTGGCACTGGATTTTGAGACTGTAGGGGAAATTTTTTATAAACACCGGCCTAGGTTCCTGCTGAGACATCCCTGCATTCACCAATTGCAAACTGGCTTCTATTTCAGCATTGACATATGGTTGCAACCATATGGTCTGGAGGATTATTGTTATTCATCCTTTGAGGAGGAGTGGCTGGAGTCTCAAGAAGGCACTTTTGGAAATATTCCTTTGTGACTCACCTATATTGAGGGAGATGGTCCAAGTAATATTGAATAGCTCTGGAAATCAAGCAGCGCTTATTAAGAATAACAGAGGTGGGATGGATCCTGTTAGGTTTGAAGTGAAGGAAAACAACCTAACCTTTCTTTTGAGATAGTCATAATACAATCTGTCAAACCATATGACCCCACACTGTTAAGCAGTTTTAAGTCCTGCGGATTTCAATTATAGGTTTTAGCATATTGCTATACTTGCTGAACTAAGTAGGGATAAATCTACAGAATGCAGTGCTTATTTTGATTAGGCTTAGTTGGGAAAAAGGTCATTTGGCATTTTGCAGTTAAATAGTCCTGGCATACTGAGAAAATGCTAGAAGACTGGAGTGAAGCTAGTGTTGTTTTTAAAAACCTCTTAGTTGAATTTCAATGCCTGAGAAAATCCTAGAAAAGACTATCAAAGAGCAAGCAAGCAGGAAAAAAGACTGCTAAAACACACATAGATTTGTTAAAGCAGGTCAAGCCAGATTAATTTTTAATGCCTTTTTTTTGATAAAGTGATTATATTAGTTGCCCAAGAGAATGCTGTAGCATACTGTGCTTAGATTTCAGAAAACATTTGATAAAGCTAATTATAGTCTCCTTTGTGGTAAAATGAGGCAATGGGGATGGATGGTCCTGCTACAGATGGATTTGTGTCTGGTTCAACAACCTACAGAAGGATGTGTGAGAAGGATCTAGGTGTCATGGTAGACTGCAGATTAGACATAAGCCAGTTGTGTACTGCAGCTACCAAAAGAGCTAACAGAATCAACCGAGATATAGTGAGATCACAGGAAGGGATAGCCATATTCCTTGCTGCATTGGTCAGATTGCAGCTAGAATATTATATCCAATTCTGGTCACCATAATACAGGAGAAATGTTAAAAGACCTGAAAGAGTGCAGAGAAGGTCAATGAAGATGGGGAAAGACTTGGATGCTACTTCTTATGACAAACAATCCCTTCCATAGAAGACTTGTATATTGCGCGGATCAGATGGAGGGCTAAGAAGATATCACCTGTAGACCCCTCACATCCTGGACACAAACTACTTCAACTTCTTCCCTCAGGATGGCGCAATAGGGCATTGCATACCAAGACAACCAGACAGAGGGACAGTTTTTTCCCTCATGCCATCACTCTGCTGAACATCTAATTCTATAAGTTGTGACTAATATCTATGTATATTAAGCCATGTAGTGTGACTGCAGTATTATTTATCCTTATTATCTTCTTTGCTTCCCCTTTTATTGGTAAAATCGCTTTTATTCATTAAACATGAAACTCAATCAACTGATCATTTAAAAATGTGTCACAAATATCATTGACTGTTGATACAGGTTGCTGCCAGCATCCTAGGTATCAGCCAAGTATCTTCTTAAAATATATGATGCTCTGAGTAGTGCAGTTTTTTGCAATTCCGCTGTTGTTATTGCAGGAAGCTACAATTTCTTGATGTGTTTTATAAAATTCTTGGACATGGTACATGGACAACTAGACTCTGCTGAACATCTAATTTTTGCAGTTGTGTCTAATATCTATGCATATTAAGCCATATAATGTGACTGCAATATTATTATTTATCCTTATTGTCTCCTTTACTTCCACCTTTATTGGTATTATTATTATTATAATTATTATAATTATTATTTCTATTATTATTCTCTTTGTTGCTTGCATGTACAGTGAGTGCTTCTATACAAGAGACAAATTCCTTGTGTGTCTAATTACACTTGGCTAAATAAAGTATTCAAACTCAAATTCAATTCTATCAAAACAACTAGGTATATTTAACCTAAAGAGAAGATTAAATGGAAGACACAATAGCAGTCTTCAAATATAAATACTCCTTAACTTATGACCCCAATTGGGACCAGAATTTCCATTGCTGAGCAAGGCAGTTGTTAAGTGAATTGCAGCTATTTTTATGACCTTTTTGTCATGGTTAAGTGAATCACTTGGTTATTAAGTGAGTCCAACTTCCCCCACTGATTTTGCTTTTCAGAAGCCAGCTGAAAAATTTGCAAATGGTGATCGCGTTATCCCGGAACACTGCCACTATTGCAAATACATGCCATATGCAATGCTCCCAAATTTTTATCACATGACCATGGGGATTTTGTAACAGTCGTAACTGCAAGGACCAATTGTAAATCACTTTTTAAAGTCCCCTTTTAATGCCCCTTAAGCCATTAAGTTAATGCCTTGGTAAGGCCACACTTGGAATACTGCATCCAGCTTTGGTTGCCACAATGTAAAAAAGATGTTGAGACTCTAGAAAGAGTGCAGGGAAGAACAACAAAGATGATTAGGGGACTGGAGGCTAAAACATATGAAAAACAGTTGCTGGAATTGGGTATATCTAGTTTGATGAAAAGAAGAACTGGGGTGATAGGATAGCAGTGTTCCAATATCTCAGGGGCTGCCACAAAGAAGAGGGAGTCAAACTATTCTCCAAAGCACCTGAGGGTAGGACAGGAAGCAATGAATGGAAATTAATCAAGGAGAGAAGCAACCTAGAACTAAGGAGAAATTTTCTGACAGTTAGAACAATTAATCAGTGGAACAACTTGCCTCCAGAACTTGTAAATGTTCCAACACTGGCAGTTTTTAAGAAGAGATTGGATAACCATTTGTCTGGAATGGTATAGGGTTTCCTGCCTAAGCAGGGGGTTGGACTAGAAGACCTCCAAGGTCCCTTCCAACTCTGTTATTCTATTCTATTCAAATGGTTGCTAAATAAAAGATTGTAAACCGAGGACTGCCTGTACTTGAAAGGCTGTCACAAGGGGGAGGGTTCAGATTTATTCCTTGTAGCTCCCAAGGATAGGACAAAAACCAACGGATGGGAACTCTACAGAAAGAGAACCTAACCTGAAATAAAGAGGAATGTACTAGTGGTGGGTTTCAACATTTTTTATTACCGGTTCTGTGGGTGTGGCTTAGTGGGCATGGCAGGGGAATGCTATTGTAAAATCTCCATTCCTTCCTCACTCCAGAGGAAAGTTACTGCAAAATCCCCATTTCCTCCCAATCAGCTGGGACTCGGGAGGCAGAAAATAGATGGGGGCGGGGCCACTCAGAGGTGGTATTTACCGGTTCTCCAAACTACTCAAAATTTCCACTACCGGTTCTCCAGAACTGGTCAAAACCTGCTGAAATCCACCTTTGGAATGTACTAACCAGAAGAACTATTGAGCAATTGGAAAGCATGTCTCCTGGAGTTGTGGGTTCTCCATCACTGGAGATTTTTAAGTAAAATCTAGACAGCCATTTGTCTGGGCTGTTAAGAGGATTTCTGCCCTAGGCATGGTTGAACTAGAAGACTTCCAAAATCTCTTCCAAATCTATGGTTCTATGAAATATACATGTATGGCATGGATTTAAGGGGCAGCATCAGTCAGTCAGATTTTCAGTCACTCCATTGTTTCCGCATCTCAAAAGAACCAGTGGGCACTTCCAGACCATGGTGGGTTGCTCCCAGTTCTGTCCGATTCTTGTGAAATGGTAGTAAAAGTGATGGGAGGCTCCGCTCACCCACCTGGATGTTATAATTGATGATCTCCGCATGCGCAGAAATGCATGCTCCCATTGCGAACCGGTAGTAAGGTAAGTAGAACCCACCTCTGCTTCCAGACAACCAGAAGTCCTGTTGCCAAGTTGTTACGTCAACAATTAAATGAAGACAGGCATTAAGCAATTGTTCAGGGACTTTAGCGTACCATGATGGAACAGAAATGGCCATTTGCACTTATTAATGAGTCCTTGATGCTCACAGAAATCCAACAGCCAAACACAGCCAGTTTTCCCTTTCCAGTGGATGAAAAGGGATGTCTCGGCCAACTAATGTTTATCTGGTGTCCGGTACTTTCCCCCAAGTTTGGTCCCAAGGCAGTATTTATTCTATCTTGCCCCACAAAAAGAAAAGGAAAATAAATAGCAAACTTCTTTATCTGCCCAGCAAGGTGACATTTCCCTAGATATGCAAGTTTTGTACAAGGACCTCTTCACATTGTCTTGGTAGGACAATGGAATTGAGGCACCCTTCCAATAGCCACGCAAACGCCACTGTGCAAAACAATGGTTCTTCTGCCTGACCCCCTAACTGCTGCAGTTGCACTGAGAGCATTTGAGTCATCCCGAATAGAATACAGACTAGCAGGGTTGAAAGGGGCTTTGGAGGTCTTCAGGTCCAGCCCCCTGCTTAAGCAGGAGACTCTATATATACCCGTGATGACGAATTTATGGCATGTGTGCTAGAGGTGGCATATAGAGCCCTCTCTGTGGGCACGAGAGCCTTCACCCCAGCTCAACTCCACCGTGCATGCAACCTTGGCAACTTTAAGCCTGGAAGACTTCAACTCCCAGAAGCTTTCCTGGCTGGGGAATTCTGGGAGTTGAAGTTTGCCAGGCTTAAAGCTGCCAAGATTGGAGACCCCTGTTTTAGTGGACTCCTTTGGATGAAGTTTGACTATTGTACTTGTTTGCTTTTTATAAATGCAGTAAGAGTCCACGGTGATTGAAGATTAATTGGAGCTGAAACTCCCTCAGTCATACAGACGAGGAAAAGAAGAGATAGGCCGTAAGTCACCAAGCATGTCAACGTCAGAGATGAGTCTTTTGTATTCCTACTGACAAACTACTTAACGCTGGTATTGTTGTCCTTGAATATAAATAATTTCAGGGCTGGTAAACCTAATTTGTTTCAAGGTGTGTCTGAACATTTAAATGATATGTTTCATGGCTACACCCTCAATTAGAAGAATCTGCTTTTTTTTAGGTGAAAAAGGAGGCCATATGGAGCAAATTTGTCTTGGTTGTGGCTGCTCTAGCCATTTTTTTCTATTGTCCAGAAAATTAAAATTTAAAATAAATACAGCTGGCTTCACCCATTAATGCCATGGTTTAATGTAAGCCTAAGAGATCTTGTTGGGACACGGTGGCTAAGTGGCTAAGACGCTGAGCTTGTCAATCGAAAGGTCGGCAGTTCAGTGGTTCGAATCCCTAGTGTCGCGTAACAGGGTGAGCTCCCGTTACTTGTCCCAGCTTCTGCCAACCTAGCAGTTTGAAAGCACATTAAAAAATGCAAGTAGAAAAATAGGGACCACCTTTGGTGGGAAGGTAACAGCGTTTCATGTGCCTTTAGCATTTAGTCATGCCGGCCACATGACCACAGAGACGTTTTCGGACAGTGCTGGCTCTTCGGCTTTGAAATGCAGATGAGCACCACCCCCTAGAGTCGGGAACAACTAGCACATATGTGCAAGGGGAACCTTTACCTTTATCTTTAAGAGATTTTGGCTGCCCAGTGCTACTGTTATCTGGATTTTTGAAACCCAGATCTGGTAGTCTTATTTAATAATTGAACCTATCTATTGCAATATTAATTTATCGGCTAATATAATATTAGTAAATCTCTGAAGACTGCAGACAGTATCATCAGAATATAATAGTATTAGTATATTTGGCTCGATTTTTAAGGGTTTTTGGAGGGGGGGGGTAGAAGAAGTTAAAAGGAACCCAGTCAGGTGCCAAGTTCTGTTTTTTAATAGGTTTCTGTTTTGTGAATGGCAATTAATAAAGCAACTAATAACTTTTGGTTATCATTTGTCTCACTTTTAACATCTTTACTCTAAAGTCTCTATGCTTTAAAATGCTTTCACCCCTCTTTGAAAGTAAGTAGGATAGATTTCATAATGAAAGAAAACAATTGTGTTACAAGAACTATGAGATACAAGTTAGCCCTTGATCTGTTTCACTTGATATCACCACCATTATTTCATTACTATGCCATGAATATGAGATTGAACAGAAGAAAATGCAGTCAGCATAAGAGGAGACAAGAAAGCTGACAAGGCTGGTTGATAGTTCTGGCTAGAGATCGAAGAGGGAGAATCATCCCCTTCTCACTCCAGTCGCTCCCTTATCCAGCAAGATCCTCATTGGAATTACCTGCTGCATGGAATCAGGAATTCTCCAGTGGTTCTGCTGGCATTTTGCCTTGGACAGATATTTGCAGAATCAGGTACGCAGGACCACCAAGTTCTAAAGCTACAAACAACAATTAATATTTTGGAGAGGATGTGGATTTGGAATGGAAAGCCTAGCATCTAGAGGTTTTATAGAACAGTAGATTAAAAGCTTTTACTGGAAAGCAGTAAAAATGGAGGAGGGAGGGAGGGAGAGACAGAGAATATTAATAAGTAAATTTTCATCCCATTATATCTATAGCTATAGCTATAGCTATAGCTATAGCTATAGCTATCTATCTATCTATCTATCTATCTATCTATCTATCTATCTATCATCTATCTATCTATCTATCTATCTATCTATCTATCTATCTATCTATCTATCTATCTAAAAGGTTTTTAAAGTACAAGCTATTATTTCCCACTCAGAAAATCTCTGGTGCCTGGACAAGATTGAAAAGAAATGTTGGTACACTGATACTAGGGGCTAAAACTATTTCCATCATAATAGAATTCAATACAGCTTGCCCGCCACAGAAAATATAGCACAGGAAAATTGCAATAAACAACATGGCTGCCATAAAACAAGTCTACAAAATGATTGCGATAAAGACAGACATTGCCCGAGAACTATGGATTGGAAATGGTGCTCTGATTAGTGAAGCAGAGTTCTGCAGAGAGAGGAGGAAAACAAATACAGAGTGTAAAAAGAGATTCTCAGTCAGCCAGATCCCAGAATGTTGGACAAGCACTATCCCTGCAGGATACTCTGGTTAATAATTGCCTCTTTGTCTCCTGCCCTTTGCCCAATGTCAGAGATCAAAAATGGATCTGTATTTTCTGGCTGTTCCTCAGCAATAATTAGTGCCCAACTAACCTCAGGAAAGCTTAGGATTTCCATAAACTTTTCCTTGTGGTGATATTATTAGTATCTATTATTTGTCAGAGGAAAACAAGAAATAGACATTCTCCAGCTTTTCTCATAAAACAGAAGTGCTATAATATGCCATTTTATACTATTAAGGGAATAGTATAAAATACCATTTTATACTTCCCTCCTGATTTTTTGAATTACAAAACCCAGAATCCCTGATCATAAGCCATTTTGTTTGGGGCTTGTGGGAGTTGATGTTGAAACCATCTTGAGGATGGTTAGGGTTAGGCAATCAACTTGAAGAGGCCATGTTCCCTGCCATTGATTGAGTCTTCTATCTTTTAATATCCTTTAATACACATATACCTTACAAAGCACTTCTCCGGGACTCGACCAATGAATCTTTAGTGAGGAATATACTGTGGTTTATACATTTTGTTGTCATGTTGTGGCAACTCAGTCACTTAACCTTACAGCAGAGATGTGCAATCCTTTTATGTTTAGCCCTTTACAGTACCTGGGGAGTTAAACCACCAGGAGGTTTTTGACTAGTTGGCATCAGAGGCTGTGTTTCATTTGGCTAGATCAAAGAGCTGAGTCAGACTGACAGGCAGGCTTTTGGTGCCTCTGCAATCTATACAACCATAAAACTAGTATCCAACAAAGGGAAAGAGCAAGTAGAAGTTGGGAGGAGGCTTGCCTACCAACATTCAAGCAGGAAGCCTAGACAATCATTTGCACCATCTTTGCTGCAATAAACTCTGCACATATCTGTGGATCTGGAATATTAATTCTAGCAGGTAGCGTGTGATAGTTACAATAGTTGATTCAGTTTGGAATGCTGTATATAAGCGTGGTGGGTGCTGTCTTTATTTTTCTCTCTTTTCCAATACAATTGATTTTTTAATTGAAAGATTTTACTATATGGATTTATAGGTTATTTTTTCTTAAAATATTCTCCACATATAAAACTGTATACTGCACAGCAATCTTTTGTGCTTAAAGCTTCCCACAAGGTTTATTTTTGAATTAAACTTAATTCAACGTGGCGCCTTTCCTAATCTTTCTAAAACTGGGTGGAAAAGAGAATCTAGAATGGAAGGGCTAAAAGTCTGCCAGCTGGATAAACTAGGTGGGATCAGAAAGTTCTGTTTCACTGCTGGGCCTCTATCTTACAGTAATGCTATTTTTTTACTGGGGAATCCTTGAAACAAGAGTTGCATCAGTACTACTGGAGATTTAAATTAGTCTTCCTCTCTCAGCCCGTAACACCTTTATTGCACCTCCCTAACACCCTATGATCCCATCTTCAAAACTCAAAGAAGACACTGAATGTAGGTATACAATTTCGTTCCAAGTTCCAGACAAATTTAGCTACCTATTAAGGTCAACTCCCACTTGGCAAACAAAAGGCTAAAAATTCTCTCTGTGACACTCTGCTTCCGTTGAAAGGTATGTCATTTAAGCAACCATGATCAGGAAGAAGAATGTCAGCAACAAGAGAGACTGATAGTTAGATACTTCAGATTTTGCAATAATGACGCAACTACGAACTTGCCTTATCATGTGGGAGGCAGAACAGAAGCAACAGTTGTAGACTCTAACATGGGGACAGACTTCTCTGTCTCCCAGCTTCCCCATTCTTTTCCCTTCAAGAGGGACAAACCCTGAGCTGCAGTAAATGTGGAAAATCCATCCCACACCCATTCAGTCCGTGCAAGGATAAGATAAAACTTCTGCATCCGTTCTTTTCTTGCAAACTCCCTTCCTGCTACTGATTAATAAGACAGTGCAGTTCATGCATAATCCCAACCTAGCAAGGCTCCTGGGCCTTGAAAATTCACAGCTGTCTGGCTTCGATCAGGTGTTCCTGTTTAAAGCAGAACAAAGCTGCTGTTGGAACAAATGTCCTTTTGGGTTCAGTTCCAAGTGGGGAAAAAGACACTGGATTCATGGAAGTTGCTTGGAAAGAAGGTTTATTGATGAACAGGATCACGTGGCTTCCTGAGTTCCTGAGCAGAAAAGAGCCGAGATGCTGAGAGTGCCCTGGTTTTATACCTTCTCTGGGCCCCACCTAGAGCTTCCTGTTCCTGTGTAAGAAATGCACTCTGATTGGTGGTCAGACTCCCATGGGGCCATACAAAGGCAACTCTATAGGTTGTCTTTTGAGTTCCAGGCTTGCTGGGGGATGATGCAATCTCCCCAGGTGCCATGTGGTGAGTTCTGTTGCTAGATGGGTAGAGGGCTAATCCTATCTTTGTTGGATCTTGGGTGAGGGCATTTCCCTATGAATAGACCTAGTTATCTCTTCATTTCTTAAATGTGGACATCTGCTGTGGGCTATTGAGGATGGTGGAGATTATTAAAAGTGAGTCTGCTTCCTGCCTAAAAACATGTTTCTCCATTTCTCATCCAGGGAAATGTAACATTCTGCCTTTTTAATATTTCCTAGAATATTTCATTTTCCTAGGAGAGGGTGGGTGCTAACTTCCTACACTGGCAATCCAAAAATTCCAATATCAGACCTCAAGTTCTCTCCCCACATACTACCTTCCTATTAGCAGTTTAACTCAGGCACAAGTTCCAAGTCAGCATCCCATTTGAGCTAGACTGGGAAAGAAACACAAGGAATTGTGTTGACATTTACCACAAACAGTACATTCTTGTTTGGACATGTCTGGCTTGAGAGGTTGCCCTAAGGAATATTTGAGTGCTAACATCATCCTTTTGATACATTTTATTACTAATTATTGCATTTATATTTCACCTTTCCTCTTGAAAGCTTAAGGTAGCATATGGAAAATCCCTGCTTTCATGACAACCACGTGAAGTAGGCTATGGGCTATGAGAGAATGACCAGCTCAAAGTTAAACTCTGTAGTACAGGGGTCTCCAACCTTGGCAACTTAAAAACTTGTGGACTTCAACTCCCAGAGTTCCTCAGCCAGCTGGCTAAGGAAATCTGGGAGTTGAAGTTCACAAGTCTTAAAGTTGCCAAGGTTGGAGACCCCTGCTGTAGTAGAAAGGATGTGATGGGGAAAGGATGAGCTAGCAAGGTGTGGAACAAGGGTATGGCACCCCAGATACGTCATTTTGAAAATACCTGTTATGTCCTTATAAGGACATCCGCCGGGGGATTGGTCGATCCCACCGGCGGGAGGTTTAAACTGTTGTCATTGGCCGGAGGGCATGCCTGAGCAGGATATAAGGAGGCTCAGCAGCCCAGCCGGCAGTTCAGTTTGCACTCTAAATAAAGGTTCTGAACGAACAGCTGAGTCGCGTTTCTTTCCGGCGCCGAGCCAACACTGGCGACGAAGGACGAAGAAGAACCGACGAACAACAGCACGACCGCTACCGCCATCCAAGAGCTGAAGCACTTGAGCAAAGTCACTGAACCATGTCTGGACCCCAAATTTCTCTGGCTCCATTCAATCCAAGCCAGGAAAAATGGAAGTCCTTCATGGTGCGATTCCGACAATTCCTGGCGGGCAGCGGCTTCACCGACTTGGACGACAACAGGAAGAGGGCTCTCTTCCTGGCCCACTGCGGATCCGAAGTCCTGGAGATGGCGATGGACCTCGTGGCACCCAGAGACATCGAACAGATGCCATGGTCCGAGCTCCAAGACGGCCTCCAGGAACACTACGCGCCCACGAGCACTCCCCTAGCCAACCGCTTCGAATTCCATCAACGGAATCAGCACGAAGGGGAAACTTTCAAGGAGTTCGTATCGGCGCTCCGGAAGATCGCGGCCAGCTGCGAGTTCGAAAATGTGGACGTCCAGCTGAGAGACCGGATCGTCTTCGGCATGAGGGACTGTTCAGTCCAAAAGAAGTTCCTCAGCCGGAAAAAGATCTCCCTCAAGGACGTTATCGAAGAAGCAACCGCGGCGGAAACGTCCGACAGAGCGGCAGCAGCGATGCGACGATCGAAAGGGATCCACAAGATCCACAGAGACCAACCACAGTCATCCGAGGACATCTCCACGTGCTCTGAGTCGGATGGAGAAATGGCCGTCCATAAGGTCACGAGGCCCCAAAGGCGGGAAAACCAACAAGATGGCAACCGAGAGGACAGATGCGCCAGCTGCAAAGGAGACCACCCTCGCGCCAGATGTCGCTGGCGAGACGCAACATGCCGCCGATGCGGACGGAAGGGCCACATCGCCGAGGCCTGCAGAGCGGCAGAACCAACATTCGAGCGGCAAAGACCTGCGGACCGCGATTACCAAAGGTCATCTAGACGATCCCAACAGCCGAGGCGGAACGACGAGCGGCGATCCAACGGCCGGCAAGTCAACAAGACGACCATCGCCCACACCACAGCTGAAGGATCCGAAAAATTCCACGTGACCGTCCACGTGGAAGGGGCACCATGCCCCATGGAGATAGACTCTGGCTCACCTTTCTCAATCATCGCCTGGCATAACCTAAAGAAGCTCCAGCCTAATATCTCCAAGGGACAATTGAAGCCGATCCAGGCGAAGCTGGTAGATTTCGGTGGCCACCCCATTGGCATCCTGGGACGCACAAACATCAGGGTGCAATACAAAGACTTCAACGGAGACCTCCCCATCGCCGTCGTCAAGGACGCCCGACCGACCCTACTTGGAGTGGAGTGGTTCAGGCCACTAGGGCTCACCATTGGCGGAATAAACCAAATCAGGACTAGCCAACTCGACAAACTCCTAGAAGACTTCCAGGACGTCTTCGACGGGAGCTTAGGTAAATTCTTGGGGAAACCCATTTCACTAAATTTAGACCCCCAAATCAACCCAATTCGGCTAAAGCCCCGCAGAGTCCCGTTTGCCCTTAGACCAAAAGTGGATGCACAATTGGATAAACTAATCGCCCAGGGCATCCTCGAACCGATCGATCACGCTGCATGGGAGACTCCCATTGTGACCCCCATGAAGCCAGATGGATCAGTGCGCATCTGCGCTGATTATAAGTGCACAATCAACCGTGCGTTGCAGCAGAGCGCATATCCGGTGCCAGTAGTGCAACATCTGTTGCACTCACTAGGCAAAGGATCAATTTTCGCCAAACTGGACCTGGCGCAGGTGTATCAGCAGCTGCCAGTGGACCAGACAACTGCGGAGGCGCAAACGATTGTCACACACCGGGGCGCCTTTAAATGCAACAGGCTCCAATTCGGAGTCAGTGCCGCCCCGGGGATCTTTCAATCGATGATGGAACGCCTTCTCCAAGGCATTCCAGGGGTAGTGCCCTACTTTGATGACGTCCTAGTCTCAGGGTCATCGGAATCCCAACTAATGGAACGGCTCAGGCTTGCCCTGCAGCGGTTCCAGGCGAAGGGACTACGGGTCCGACGGGACAAGTGCGTGATCGGAGTCAGGGAAGTCGAGTTCCTGGGCTATTTAATTGATAGCCAGGGCATCCACCCCACAAAAAACAAGGTGAGGGCCATACGCGAGGCTCCAGCCCCCAAAAATAAAACGGAGCTTCAGGCTTTTCTGGGACTACTTAATTTCTATAGTGTGTTCTTACGACAGGAAGCCACCGTTGCTGAACCACTACACCGACTCCTAGGGAAGGCGGCACCTTGGAAGTGGGGGAGCGAAGAAGAGGAAGCTTTCCAGAAAGCCAAAAGACTCCTATCCTCCGACAGCCTCCTCATCCAGTACAACGGAGAGCTACCGTTAACCTTGACCTGCGACGCCTCACCCTACGGGGTCGGGGCCGTCCTAAGCCACCAACTACCGAATGGAACAGAAGCACCAATTGCATTCTTCTCCAAGACTATGTCACCAGCCGAGAGGAACTATGGCCAGATCGACAAGGAGGCGCTAGCGATGGTGGCGGGCGTAAAGCGATTCCATGAATACGTATATGGAAGAACTTTTACAATCGTCACCGACCACAAACCCTTGCTAGGCCTCCTCGCGGGGAACAAACCCACCCCAACCTTCATGTCACCCAGGATGACACGCTGGGCCATCTTCCTGTCGGGCTACAACTACCGCCTGGTCCACCGGCCTGGAAAAATCATCGGAAACGCTGACGGCCTCAGCAGGTGCCCGCTGAAAGAGCAGATCGAGGATCCAGCACCCACACTCGGCCTCCACCACATCGACGATGACCAGTCCAGCCCGGTGTCCTCATCCACGGTGGCACAGCACACCGCAAAAGACAGGATCCTCAGGCAAGTTTTATCCTGGGTTCTGCGGGGCTGGCCAGAAGAAGCCCAGAAGGAAGAACTTGCCCCATACCAGAGAAGGCAACAAGAACTCACCACAATGCAGGGCTGCCTCCTCTGGGGCGACCGAGTGGTCATTCCCCCCTCATTACAAACACGGACTTTGCAAACCCTCCACTGCGGCCACCCGGGGATCGTCAGAATGAAGGCCCTAGCACGGAGTTACGTCTGGTGGCCCGCCTTAGACAAAGACATTGAGGCGTGGATTGCCAGATGTGACCCGTGCCAGGCAACGAGACCAGCACCCCCGCAAGCACAGCCGACTGAGTGGGAACAACCATCCGGACCGTGGTCGCGAATCCACATCGATTTCGCCGGGCCGATGAATGGGAAATCCCTCCTGATCATGGTCGACGCATTCTCGAAGTGGCTCGAAGTTATAGCCATGCCCTCCACAACGACGGAAGCCACCATCAGAGCCCTACGACGACTCTTCGCCACGCACGGCCTTCCGGACACCCTCGTCTCCGACAACGGGCCTCAGCTGACGGCGAAGGCGATGGAAGAGTTCCTGGCCGGCCACGGAATCAGGCACGCACTCATCGCCCCTTACAGACCGGCCGGAAACGGACAGGCCGAAAAAATGGTGAGGCTAACTAAAGAGACACTGACCAGAATGGGAAATGGGGACTGGCAGGAACAAATCGACCAGTTCCTCTTGACCCAACACATCACTCCCCACACCACAACAAAGAAAAGCCCAGCAGAGCTACTGATGGGGAGGAAGCTGCGCTCACCGCTAGATCGCCTGCACCCGATGTACAACCCGAAAGACAAGCCGAACAAACCACCGCCGTCAAGAAGCTTCGCCTGCGGAGATTTGATTTTCGCGCTAAACTTTCAGGCCGATCCGAAGTGGCTCAAGGGTCAGATCGTGAGGGTGACCGGCCCAAGGTCCTACGAGGTCGAGCTGGACGACGGCCGCACCTGCCGGCGACACATCGACCAGCTCCGGAAAAGGTGGAGGGAAATCGAGGAGGTCGAGGAAAACCACCCCGACGAGGTAGGCCTGCCTCACCCCGACGAGGTAGGCCCGCACCGACCAGAGGTAGGCCTACTCCACCCCAACGAGGTAGGCCAGCCACGACCCCGCGGGGTAGACCTACCGCACCCAGAAGACGAGGGCCGACTACACCCCAGCCTGGAGGGAAGCCGCCACCCCGGCAGGGTAGGACAACAACAACCCCAAAAGGGAGTCTTACCCTATCCCGGCGAGGCAGACCGACCCGGAGAGGCCAAGATGGGACCGTCGCAACCACCCCCACCCGGGGGTCAACCCACGGGGACAGCCGCCGCACCCCCTGACCTGGGGGCACCCTGGACACCAGACGAGGACCCGGGAACCGTACCGAGGTTCAGACGACCGTCTCCCGACTGCGGAAACTGGAACAGCCCGGAGGGCCACCGGACCTACGGCGGCGCAACCCGGGGACAGCACGCGGAGTCCGGAGAGTCACGAACGGGGGAGCCGGAGCCAGCAGGGGCTCGACCCGTCCGGAGCAACATCAACCCACCGACTGGGCCGTGCAGGTCCGGCAGAACTGTCAGGCGTCCCGCCTACCTGCGCGAGTATGTGATCGCGCACACGGACTGATGGACTAAGGACTAGGAGGGGAGGGGTGTTATGTCCTTATAAGGACATCCGCCGGGGGATTGGTCGATCCCACCGGCGGGAGGTTTAAACTGTTGTCATTGGCCGGAGGGCATGCCTGAGCAGGATATAAGGAGGCTCAGCAGCCCAGCCGGCAGTTCAGTTTGCACTCTAAATAAAGGTTCTGAACGAACAGCTGAGTCGCGTTTCTTTCCGGCGCCGAGCCAACAATACCCACCAAGTGAAACCAACCAGCTGGCAAGGAAAATGGACTGCAGTCACTTATAACATAAAAGTGAGAAAAATAAATTCAGGATTTAAACTTTAGGGAACTCGTTTAGAGAACCAAGCTCTTACGTTTCTGAGAGAGCATATTCCTAGAGCGGCCTTTCTCAGTGAGCAAGGCCCCATCTGACTCAGAATTCATCCTATAATTTCCTTAACTCTAAATCCTGGTAAGTTAGTTTATACAATAGGCCTTCATAACATTACCTTTGCTTCATCCCCAGTCCTTACCCGGGGAAACTTGAAGTTGTCCAGCTTTCAGTTTTAATTTTCCCTTTTCTTCCAACACAACTTTTGCCATCTACGCAACTGAGCACATTTCATTGACCATGTGGCTAGTGACACAATCAGGGATCCGCCTGATTCTTCTGGTCACTTTAGGCTGATGCAAACATGTCCCCTCACCTCTGGCTGCTGGGCATTTCCCTCCATGGCCATTTTGACTGAGCTGCAAAAGAAAGGAGACATCAAACTTCAAGGGAGGCATCTGCCCATGTAATGGCTAACTTTGCTTTCCAAAGATCTGCCGGAAGTGCTATTTTCTTTGAGAAAGTTCACTCATTAAGTTGGTTGCTTCCACATACAGCCTTCATGGTTACCTGTTGTAGACTCAGCCTGAAGAAGGAGCATAACATGGAGAAGACATATTTATTGTAAGAATGGGTGCTTGCTTTACAAGAAATAGGGATCCAAGAAATGGGAAAGCAAATGTTTTATAGAAATTGAGAGCTGCAAGACAGGATATCCTAGGGATGTGATTTACTGGCCAATTTACTGAAGCTACCCTGATCCTTGTTTCTCTACTTGGGGTTACTTTTATTGTTAGGCAAACTGGGCTTTTCAAGAGGTCAGCAGTGCTGAGGAACTTCATTGTTAAAGATGATGAGACTTTGAATCATCAGGCTGATTAAGGATGGATTACTTGGGAGTTTTTTAGGTTGCAATTCCATTATAAAAGCTGCCCTTGGGCTGTGCTGTGAGCTGGTGAGGGGGCCTTTATTCTTTAGCTTAGATGGAGTTGCAGGGGAGAGTTGTCTAGGGACAGAGAGGATCAATTTGGATCTGATAGGATTAGGCAAAGTTATGAACTGAGTTTGACCCTGGTCATATCTAAAAGGAGGGACACTTCCAATTTGTTTGTGAGGTTTATATTTTTTTCACACCATACCTGTGATTGTATCAAGTACTTTTAGGATACAGGTTTTGTGCCTGCCTATCCCACTTAAGGAGACTCATTCGTAACACTTTGTAAGAGTGGAAACAAAATCAAAGGAATTCACTAGTTATTTTCCATAACTTGTCCTACATTAAAATGGTAAGCGGAGCACATCTTGGAAGCTTTTCCTTTCCCTTGATGCAAGGAGAGGCCCTCTGCTTATGTGCAAAGACTTCAGGACCAGAAATATAGGTAGTCCTCAACTTACATCCCAATTGGGACCAGAATCTCTATTGCTAAGCAGGGCAGTTAAGTCTTGCCAAATTTTATGCCTTTTTTGCCACAGTTGTTAAGCAAATAATGTAGTTGTTAAGTGAATCTGGCTTTCCTCACTGATTCTGCAGAGCAGAACCTGGTAGGAAGGGCACAAATGGTGATCATCATTTGTGGGGGGGACACTGCAACCATCATAAGTACCTGCCAGTTGACAAGTACTCATACTTTGATCACATGATCTTGGGGATGCTGCAATGGTCGTAAGTGCAAGGACCAGTTGTAAGTCATTTTTTTTCAGTGGTGGTGTAACTTTGAATGTTCACTAAATGAATGGTTGTAAGTCAAGGACTACTTGTAAGGCTCTTGCCCTTTCACCTCCAGTAGTATCATGCTAGTTTTTATGCTTTTATGATGGATAGCTTGGAGTCACTTTCTGAATCCAGGGACATATAAATGAACAGATAAATGAATAAAGAATATAAAAATAGGATAAATATTCAGACTCATGCCAACTTAAAATAAAGGCATGCCAGTCTTTGCGATCACCACAGCCATTGAGACAACTATCAATACTTCACAACATTTTGAGTATTAGAGAAAGTACCTTCCACCTTTGGAAGCCATTGGCTGAATTTCTGCAATATCCTTGGCACTGCCTTTCTGATTTTATGTGGCAATATAGAAAATGCCATATAGATTTTTATTCTCTCCTGCAGGAAGAGCTCTGCGCAAGATGCTAAAATGGCTTGATAATATTTGATAGGTTACTGCAGGATATTCTCTTTAAAGCTTATTTCTCTTCTTAAGAGCCGGAAATGAATAGAAAAAGGTGGTCACATTGACAATATATTGCTATTAACCCCTTCCCCTGCCCACCTCCAGGAATGAAAGTTCACAATCTACTGGCTTATCTAATGATACGTCCAAAATTGAGGCCAATCCTTAAGAAGTGATTACAGTTTAAGCCCCAACTCTCATTAAGCCTTTGAATAATATTTGGTAGGCATAGAACGCCACAGCTTAACAACTTCTCTGATTTCAGACTGTTGACCTGGTAGCCCTAGCACCAATGAACAAACACAGGCCTATGCTTGTTGGAGGAATCCAACTTTGGTTGCCAAGCATATTCTACCCTGACATTCTGCTTCTGATGTCTACGCCCTTTTCTTGTGCTTGAAAAGGTAACATTATCAAACAGCTGCTTGAAATATCTCAGGCCACCCAGGAGCTGCTAAGCTACATCTGCAAGTCTCACAGGACAAGTTGGAGCAGTTCACGCTAACAAAGCCACACCTCTGTGGGCGCTCCATAGACCGCGCTCAACCCAGTTCTTCCCTCGTCACTCCCAAATAGGCCTCCTTCCTCTCCAACTTGCGTCAAAAGGAAGATGAGGTTGGGGCTGTTTCATGTAGGTCATTTTTCCTCCATTAAGCAGGTTTAGAAAGAGAGTCATCTCATATGCATAATGAATTGCAGTGATTAAACTGATCTTTGCTAGTTCTGAGCAAGGAAAGAGGTCACTCCCTTGCTATGCCATTATATGGCTGAGAAGAGCATTTCTTTATACAAGGACCTGGAGGGAGGAAACTGAAAACAGTTCCTGTTTCTTAGCTTCCACATATTGCTTGAGCACATATAAAGGGGGAGCAGAATTGTGCCCATCTGCCCCTTTGTAGGCAGTGGGAGGAGACATGCATTCAAATACATGATGCCTCTTTCTACCTTTTGCTTCAGGCACAAGGAACAGCAATAATTAGCGCACATAATCCTCCACATATTAAGCCAAGGCATGTTTTTACCGCCATGTTGTCGGTCTGCTTTTGCACGGATTTGTTTTAGAGGAAGCAGAGAAAATTACCATTAGTGCTCCTAATTCACTACAGGTAGTCCTCGACTCACCACAACTGAGCCCAGAATTTACGTTGTTAAGTGAGACATTTGTGAAGAGAGTTTTGCCCTTTCTTTATGACTTTTCTTGCCATGTTTGCTAAATGAATCCCTGCAGCTGTTAAATTGGTAACACAGTCATTAAATGAATCTGGCTTCCCCATTGACTTTGCTTGTCAGGTCGCAAAAGGTGGTCACATGACCCCAGGACACTGCAACTGTCATAAATGTGAGTCAGTTGTCAAGCACCCAAATGTAAATCACGTGACCATGAGGATGCGGCAACAGACATAAGTGTGAAAAATGGTCATAAGTCACCTTTTTCACGGTCTTTGTAACTTTGAATGGTCACTAAGTGGACTGTTGTAAGTTGAGGACTACTTGTCTTGCTTTCATAGACTAAATCATTTTGCACTGGAGAGCACATTTGATATATTATGAAGAATTTCATAAACTGTTTGCCATGGGTGGAGCCACTAACAAAATGGCTGTAGTACCCCAGCCAGGTACTTTCTGCTTTCGATCAAGATCCCTATTCCCATGAATGGTCAAGTTTGGGGGGTATTTTCCCAGGGAGATGAAATCAAAGAACTCAGGAGCATTTTTGAAAATGAAGGTTATGCTGGAAACTGCTTTGCTATGTAGCAGTGGTGAAATCCAAATTTTTTTACTATCGGTTCTGTGGGCTGGGCTTGGTGTGGCTTGGTGGGCATGGCAGGGAAAGATACTGCAAAATCCCCATTCCCTTTCCCCAAATATTGCAAAATTTCCATTCCCATCCCACTCTGGGGCCAGCCAGAGGTGGTATGTGCTGGTTCTCCGTACTGCTCAAAATTTCCTCTACCGGTTCTCCAGAACCTGTCAGAACCTGCTGGATTTCACCCCTGCTTTGTAGCATTCAGTGTCCTTATTCCATTATTTTTTTAAAAAAAATTAAACAGACACACTTTGGTGTGGTGGTAAAGGTGCCACTTAGAAACCAGGAGACCATGAGTTCTAATCCTGACTTAGGCATGAAAGCCAACTGGGTGACTTTGGGCCAGTCACTCTCGCTCAGCCCAGCCCACCTCATAGAGTGGTGGTGGTTGGAAAAGTAGGAGGAGGAAGGAGTATTTTGTATACTCACCACTTTGAGTTACTTATAAAGTAAGAAATGTGGAATAAAAATCAAGCAAATAAAATAGAGAAGAAGCTGAGTGGACTCAGAGGCATCTGTGAGCACACTGGAATCCCCAAGATTAACTGTTTTCAGGAAGGAAGGAGTTTTTCACAGCATTACTAGAAAATGATAGGAAAAACTTCCCATGATGTTGCTATATGTCACACTTACATGTAAAACTGTCTAATAGGGCCATTTGGATGGCATCACAAAATTGTTTTTTTCCCCTCTAGATTGTTTCCCTGGGAAAGAATTTTAAAAAATGTCTCCACTCACATGATTGAGAGCCAATAGTTTGTACAAAAGCACTTTTCCTGTTTTTATAATTCACATGTACATGTTCTTTTAGTCTCAGACTTCCAAGTGGAAAGAATAGTAACCAGATCAGTGAGGAAAAGTAACTTTATCCATTTATCTAGTTATCTTAAAACATGTATGCTGCCTCTCAAAATTGAATTTTCCCAAGGTTTTTGTAATACCATTTAAATTCACAATATATAAGCCCTGAATCATTAATGTGCATGATTAAAATAAACTTAACAAATACTTCATCTCCTATGTTCATCACCTTTTATGATTATCTTTAAAAAGAAAAGTAACATATCTATCCTAAAATAAATACAGCAAAAAAAAAAAAACCTGACCCAAAGTTGCTTTTTCAAAGAGGCAACTTGACTTTCTGGTTTCTGCCTCTTGAAAAAAGCATCTTTGGAACAACCATGACCTGGATGACTGAGAATCTCCATAGACATTTTTTTAAAGAACCCTGAAGCTGTTCTCACTACTTCTAATCAAGTATTCAGTTATGATTTTGCAACCCAGAAGATACTTAAAGGAACTCCTCATTCATTCTGATATCCTAATTCTAAATAGCTATATTATGGAAGAAGAAAATATGGAAATGATTCAGGAGAAGGCAGGATATAGGAGCAAAAGGAAATTGTACTGACTATGGAGAAACCAAACATGCCTAAACTGAAATATTATAATTTCAGCACAATTAGGCTGAAATTCTGTGCATTTACTAGAAAACAAGACAAAATGAACTTAATGGGACTTACTTCTGAATAGCAATGTGTAGAGGGCTGCTGTGGGAGCAGAATTTAAATTGGGATAAAATACGCTTCCAATTAAATATAGGTTTTTAGTTTATCATGTGAGCTTCCATAAGTAATTCCATTGTAATTTAGCATAATTGTATGCAACTGCTTGGATTGATTGGATTCAGGGACTACAAAATAAGCCTCTCTCTTGCCCCTATGGAAACGAACAGGATACGGTTCTCCTATTTCCATTCCTTTTTCACAAACTATATCCTTCCTCTCCTCGATTATAATTATTTACTACAATAATAACAGAGGAAGGCAGCTTAATTCTATTCTATCGCCCCAGGGAGATATAATTGTTGTAAAAGATGTTAGGTAAAATCTGTATTTTTAGCAAACGGGCAATTCTTTGCCATTATGACTCAATAGCGTCAAACTAGTCAAATGCTTCTGAACAGCCATTTAGTTAACAAAATCTGTGGTAAGCCAAACTCTGCTGTTGCCAAACTAGAGTTGGAAACAAGCAGCAGTTCTAGATGGGTTGGCAGATCCAGACCCAGAGATCATGCTTGGATCTTCCTGAGGCAGCTTCTACTTACTCCAACTCTTCTTCCTCATACTTGTCTACTTAAGGAGTAGAAATTATGTAGTAATCAACAAGAGAGATCTTGGATTATGGTTACTTTGAGTTATTGCTATGACCAATCCAGTTTTAGCTAGCAAGCTCTTAAAGGCAATTCCAAACTGCAAAATCTGGAGATTAAATAAATAAATAAATAAATAAATAAATAAGAATCTGCAATGCAGCTGGCAAAGGCCCTACACTACACCCTTTTTCAAGGAAGGGGAGGAGCAAGTGCTTTTTCCCTTGTTTTTCTGGGAGTGACCTCTGCCTTTATAAACTTCACAAGTAAAACTATTTCCTGAAAGAGATGCAATACAGTAGCCGGAATTGCTTCATCTGCTGATGGTTTAGTTGAATTGTAAATATTGCCACAGAACAGCCATTCGATCCTGCCAGCCCCTGTTAGCCCAGTTAGAGAGTTCTTCCATAAGGCAACATCTAAACACAGCTCTCCAGTGCTGGAAACAGTAAAAGGTATGCTGGTTTAAACGTACACTGACCACATTTCCAAATCCTGTTCTGCCTCAAGAATGAAGCAAAAGAGGTCCCCTGTTCATGCAAGAGGCAGAAGGGAGGAAAAAGGCAAGCCAGGCATGTCTTCTCTGGTGCCAGTTACTGGAAGCAGATGATTGCCATTTTTTATTTTATTTTTTTGCTGTCAATTCTCCAGTTCCACACACTGATCACTCAAGTATGGATAAGAGAACTGACAGCCAGAGTTGTTCTCCGGCAGCTCTCTCCTCCTCCCACCCATGCAGCCCCATTTTTCCTGCCACCAATGCCAAGAGAAGCAGTGGAGAAGATTGAAAGCCCTATTTCTTAGCTCTTCCTGCCACCCATGGCAAGAAAAGTCAGGGAAGAGTAAAAGGGGAAGGAAGTCTTTTTGATACTAGCTCTTCCAGTGCCTAAAGGATGAGGGAAAAGAGTTTTATTAAGTGAGGTAAAGAGCCGGTTCCCCCTTCCCCAGTATAGTCCTCAACTTGCAACCACAATTGAGCCCAAAATTTATGTTGCTAAGTGAGAAATTTGTTAATTGAGTTTTGCCCCATTTTATGACTTTTCTTGCCACATTTGTTAAGTGAATCACTGAAGTTGTTCAATTAGTAACACGGTTGTTAAGTGAATCTAGCTTCCCCATTGACTTTGCTTGCCAGAAGGTTGCAAAAAGGGATCACATGACCCTGGGATACTGCGACCGTCATAAATGTGAGTCAGTTGTCAAGCATTCGATTGTAAATCATGTGATCATGGGGATGCTGCAACGGTCATAAGTGTGAAAAATTGTCATGTTGCTTTCTTCAATGCTGTTGTAACTTTATATATGTAAAGTGGGGCAAAAAAGTATTTAGTCAGCCACCAATTGTGCAAGTTCTCCCACGTAAAAAGATGTGAGAGGCCTGTAATTGACATCATAGGTAGACCTCAACTATGAGAGACAAAATGAGAAAACAATCCAGACAATCACATTGTCTGATTTGGAAAGAATTTATTTGCAAATTATGGTGGAAAATAAGTATTTGGTCAATATCAAAAGTTCATCTCAGTACTTGGTTATATATCCTTTGTTGGCAATGACAAAGGGCAAACGTTTTCTGTAAGTCTTCACAAGGTTGGCACACACTGTTGCTGGTATGTTGGCCCATTCCTTCATGCAGATCTCCTCTAGAGCAGTGATGTTTTGGGGCTGTCGCTGGGCAACACGGACATTCAACTCCCTCCAAAGGTTTTCTGTGGGGTTGAGATCTGGAGACTGGCTAGGCCACTCCAGGACTTTGAAATGCTTCTTACGAAGCCACTCCTTCGTTGCCCAGGTGGTGTGTGTGGGATCATTGTCATGCTGAAAGACCCAGCCACGTTTCATCTTCAATGCCCTTGCTGATGGAAGGAGGTTTGCACTCAAAATCTCATGATACATGGCCCCATTCATTCTTTCCTGTACACGGATCAGTCATCCTGGTCCCTTTGCAGAGAAACAGCCCCAAAGCATGATGTTGCCACCCCCATGCTTCACAGTAGGTATGGTGCTCTTTGGATGCAACTCAATATTCTCTCTCCTCCAAACACAATGAGTTGTGTTTCTACCAAACAGTTCTACTTTCGTTTCATCTGACCATATGACATTCTCCCAATCCTCTTCTGGATCATCCAAATGCTCTCTAGCAAACTTCAGACGGGCCCGACATGTACTGGCTTAAGCAGGGGGACATGTCTGGCACTGCAGGATCTGAGTCCCTGGCAGCATGTGTTACTGATGGTAGCCTTTGTTATGTTGGTCCCAGCTCTCTGCAGGTCATTCACTAGGTCCCCCAGTGTGGTTCTGAGATTTTTGCTCACCATTCTTGTGATCATTTTGACCCCATGGGGTGAGATCTTGCGTGGAGCCCCAGATCGAGGGAGATTATCAGTGGTCTTATATGTCTTCCATTTTCTAATTATTGCTCCCACAGTTGATTTCTTCACACCAAGCTGCTTGCCTATTGCAGATTCAGTCTTCCCAGCCTGGTGTAGGTCTACAATTTTGTTTCTGGTGTCCTTCGACAGCTCTTTGGTCTTCACCATAGTGGAGTTTGGAGTGTGACTGTTTGAGGTTGTGGACAGGTGTCTTTTATACTGATAACAAGTTCAAACAGATGCCATTAATACAGGTAATGAGTGGGGGACAGAGGAGCCTCTTAAAAAAGAAGTTACAGGTCTGTGAGAGCCAGAAATCTTGCTTGTTTGTAGGTGACCAAATACTTATTTTCCACCATAATTTGCAAATAAATTCTTTCCAAATCAGACAATGTGATTGTCTGGATTTGTTTTCTCATTTTGTCTCTCATAGTTGAGGTCTACCTATGATGTCAATTACAGGCCTCTCTCATCTTTTTACGTGGGAGAACTTGCACAATTGATGGCTGACAAAATACTTTTTTGCCCCACTGTATAAACACACACACGCACAGTATGTCACAAAAGTGAGTCCACCCTTGAAATCAGGAGACTTAGACCTAGAGCCGATCTCCAAACTAGAGGATTAGACATAGATTGGTGGTCCTATGCGAAAATTCAAACTAGATTCGCTAGGGATAAACAGGAACCTGGTATTTCCCTTCATTTACAAACTTTTGACAAGCTTCTCCTAGGTGACCAAAGGAAATTTATCTCCAACGTTTACAACTTTCTTTTGTCCAATTTTATGGCAGAGGAGATTGTAAAGGACACGATGATTGCCTGGGGGAGAAATATAGGAACAACAATTCAGCTTGATGCATGGCAAAATGTATGGAACAAAACTATGAAACTGACCCTTTCTTCCCCTTTCAAAGAAAACTTTTATAAAATGATCTACCATTGGTATCTCCCCGCCACCAGAATTGCTAAGATGTCCCCAGGGTCCTCTGATAGATGTTGGAAATGTGGGTTGGCCAAGGGTACTTTCTTCCACCAGTGGTGGACCTGTCCATTAACTAGACGCTATTGGAGGAAAATAAAACAGTGGCTGCTGGAAATAACAGGTGTGAGCTTTCCCCTTTATCCAGACCTCTACTTGCTTGGAATAAGACCAGACTACATTGATAACAAAGATTGGTATATATTTGTCCATGTCTCAACAGCGGCAAGAATGGCATTTGCCCAACTGTGGAAAGATGTAGATACGCCTCCCGATCATCTGATAATAAACAAGATTCTCCGATGTGCTGAGATGGATAGATTAACGTATATTTTAAAAGACAAGAAAGATTCAATATATAATAGAAGTTGGAACAAATGCTTTGTCTGGCTCAAAAGAAGGTTAAACCTAGGAAAGGGGTGATAAGATTGTCTATTTAGATTAATTAGATATTTATTAGGCTATATGATTTCTTAAAATTTCGACAAAAACAGGCTCTTTTGTAGATAGTTAGTAGAAATTGACTCTATTGAAATGTTTGGTTTGGATGACACTAGTTATTATTAATTGGAGAGTGAGCTTAACTCCCGGTTAGTCATGTTTGTCGTTTCGTTTTAGTCTTGTGTTTATGTGTTTCTACATTTCACCATTTATATTGTTTTTCAATGTTTATTTTGTGTTAATCTTAATGTAAATATTTAATAAAGATTTAATTTGAAAAAAAAAACAAAAGTGAGTCCACCCCCTCACATTTTGTAAATATTTAAGTATATCTTTTCATGTGGCAACACTGAAGAAATGACACTTGGCTACAATGTAAAGTAGTGAGTATACAGCTTGTATAACAGTGTAAATGTGCTGTCCCCTCAAAATAATGCAACACACAGTCATTAATGTCTAAACTGCTGGCAAGAAAAGTGAGTACATCCCTAAGTGAGTACATCCCTAAGTGATAAATGGGGCCCAAGTAGCCATTTCCCTCCCTGGTGTCATGTGACGCGTTAGTGGTACAAGGTCTCAGGTGTGAAGGGATTATTACTCTCTCTCTCTCTCTCTCTCTCTCATACTGGTCACTGGAAATTCAACATGGCACCTCATGGCAATGAACTCCAAGGATCTGAAAAAACGAATTGTTGCTCTACATAACGAACCGATAGAGAAGGTAAGTGGATTTCACCCCTGCTTCTGTGACATACTATATATAGCAAAAGAAATAGGAGAGTTCTTTGACAGTGGGAGAACTCTGGAGCCTAAAGATGAAAGGTTGAAAAAAATCAGTGGCCAGGCACCAGAGCTGAATTTTACTGAAGTTTATTGATCCATATATACCCACAAATTATACTGAATCATCTCTGCACACTGTAATTGCTGTGAAGGTATTTTTGCCTCTTTTTGGAAAGGATTTGATGCCTTTTATAGAAGATGGCATTGCTTAATAGATGGAACATGGAACATGTCAAATCTGTCAGATCTTACAGGATGGGTGGAAACAGTGAGAAAAGCAAACCTTCACTCAGGTGCTATACCATAAAGAGCTTTGTGGACATCTTGCATCACACATAGAAGCTTGCCAATAACAAGTCCAGCTTGCTGAGCAGCAAAACTGAGCACCTGCAACTGTTCATGCCACTGCATTTTGGACTAACTATAGTTTCCAAGTGGTCTTCAAGGGCAGTCCCACTTAAAGTGTGTTGCAATGGCCTATATGCAAAATACAGGAAGGAAAGGGAACAAAATGTTCCAAATGGATATGAGCAAAGGACCTTCTGGTCACATCTGCTACCTGCTCTTCAAGCAGAATCTGCAAGTCCAAAAGAGCTCCCATTCTCTAGGAGAATGCCCCATTCAGGACTAAAGATGGAAAATCCTGAAAATTTAGGAAAGTGGCCACTTAGTCACGTCCAGGTAGACTTTAATTACGTTCTTTCCCATCAAGACAAGCACTGGGACAAAACCAAGACCGGATCAGAAATATTCCCTTCTATCATTATTTGGTTGACCAAGGGCTAAGATATATAGCTAGTTATCATCAGCATATTCTCCCTACTATCACCACCAACTGGAACTAATCATGGAGAAAGGAGGTGATCCACTGCAAACTAATACTTTCCATTCAGTAAAGTATACCATGATTGATAGTATCAAAAACCAAGAGATCAAAGAATCAGGACAAAGCACCACACCATCCCTTCTCTATTATAGGTAATCTTCAAGCACGATCAATGCCATCACCATACCATATCCTGGTCTGAAATCTAACCAAAAAATAGTCCAGACGATTCACTTCCTCCAGGACCATTTGAAGCTACAACTCTCTTCCCAAAAAGAGAGGTTGAAGACTGGATAAAGTTGTCCCATACTGTTGGGTCCAGAAATAGCTTTTTGAGGAGGGGACCCACCACTACCTCCCTGAAGGCAGGAAGAACTACCCCTCATTCAAGGAAACTTTCAGTTCCATATTGATTAGGAGTGGGTTCGCAATGCAGCGGTGTGCATGTGCAGAAGCATTTTGATGACAGCAGGGTCAGTGGGCGGAGCCTCCCGCCAGTTTTACTATCGGTTCTATAGAACCAGTGCGAACCGGGGGCAACCCACCACTGATATGGATCCAATCACAGGTCAACTCCCAGGAGGCCTTAAGTAGTTTGGAGTGATATAGCATATATAGTATTTGTATCTCTATTTGTTGAATTATTTCAGAAAAGTATCCAATGAATGCTGTGTACAAAGGAATTCAAGCATAAACACAATCCAAATAATGTGTGTGTGTGTGTGTGTGTGTGTACATACAAAGTACTACGCAATACCTTAAATACATACTGTGCTTTCTTTAATTGGGTTCTGATCATTCCTGTTCCTCTACGGATCATCTAAAATTCCACAGAATTTTAGAATGAGTACACATTACTCTTTGTATTATTTACTTCAATGTGATCATATGCAATAATTCAAAACACATTTGGACGACTAAAAATACACTTTTAATAACCATTTGATTTCAGATAATTAAGTTTAAAGTTTGCTCTTCATTGTATAAATAGTAGAAACAATGCCTTTCTGAAAAGCATTATAATAAGGATTCAGAAGATGTGCTCAAGAAGCACATCTAGCATTTCACCTCTGGAACCATTAATATGCTTCATTTTCTACATAATTTATAGTATAGTACTTTGAAATGAAGAGTTGTAGGTTTAAACACTACTACTGTTAAATACAATGGTTAAAACAGAAGATTCCCACCTTACTGTTCTATCAGTATTAAGACCCTATATATTTATACAGATAAGCATTTTTATTTTTTCCGTTCAATCTTGCTTGATTGTTGGAGACTCCCTGGCCAAGTATCTGCAGTTTTCTTGGCAAGATTTTTTATAAATTGTTTGCCATTGCCTGCTTCCTGGGGCTGAGAGGAAGTGACTAGCCCAAGACAGCTGATTTTGTGCCTAAAGGGCACTAGAACTGTCTCCTGGTTTCTAGCCTGATGTCTTAACCACTACAGAAAATTGCTTCTCATTGTCGGAAGTCAACGCTTCTTTTTCTTTTTTTTTATTTTTCCTTCCCCTTTCCCTCCCCAATCTTTTCCTATTTACTTTGTACTTTGTATTTTATATTACTTTACAACTCAATAAAAATGTTAACTGGGGAAAAAGAAGAAAATTGGCTTTCATATTCTTCTATTTACAAACTTTATTTCTCACATTTCTTTCAAAGAACAGGAAGCATGTAGTTCTTTCTACTGTTTTATATTTTTATTTATTTATTTTGTCAAGATATATTTGACTTTTGGAGTAAAACAAACTGAAATAAGGTTACTGATTCAAAATTGTCCTAAGTTTCATTAGGAAATTCTGAACCTGGATCGCCACACTTAACTCTTGACATTTAACACTGTATTGAAGACACTGAAATTACAATCCTAGTTTATATGACATAGAGCCAGCAAGTTTCCCCATGTACTGTATAATAGAAAAGTTGCCAACTGACCCATGGAGGGAGACACATGATACTGTACTACCTATATTGGCAGGTTATTGCTTTTCCTATTAAATAATGTAGTTTATTTGAACCTGTGCAGCCACCTACCATCTATTTTCTAAGAAGCCTTTGAGATCTATGACGGCACAAGAAACATTATTGGAAATAGAGGACATGCTTCCAGAGAGTGCTTTGCAGCATTCTGAGTTCCCATTCATTTAATAATAATATAAAAAGGGCAGGGAGCTTGGGTTGAAAACTGTCAGCAGGCACAATTTTCTGAGACCTAAGGAATAGTTGTCTTAAACCACAATGTGAGGCTGCCTGCAGTGCCCAAAATCATTTTTTGTAGCTTGAAGTATTATTTTGTAGGCCATGAATTTGAAAAACTATTATTTATCTACTACTACAACTAATATTAAAATATTAATTAAAATAATGGTTAATGAAAAATACTGCAGGCTAAATGACTGAAATTTTTTTACACTTTTTAAAATGCAAATATATTAAGTGTTCAATGACCCATCACATTAGTTTCCTTTGTACAGGTGGTCCTCCACTTACGACAATTGAACCCAAAATTTCTGTGGTTAAGTGAAACATTTGTTAAGTGAGTTTTGCCAAGGTCGTAACCGTGAAAAACTTTTTTCAGTGCCATTGTAACTTTGTAACCTGTCACTAAGTGAACCGTTGTAAGCCGAGGACTATCTGTAGTTCACCCTTTTATTGTACACATTATCTAACAAGGCATCACATTTGGGAAGAGTCTGCCACCTGATTTACAGCATGAGCAATTTATGTTATCCGAATGTGTTGTGTACCAGTGTATAAGCAATATCTTTCAACATGTGAAAAGTGCCCCTTAACGAGACTAATTTCATTTCTTCTTTTCTTGAAAAATGCGCGCTTCACTGACAGGAGCAAGCAAAAGCTTAAGTACTGTGAACGCCAATCCCTCTTCTTCTTTTTTTTTAACACCTTCTTTGCATTGACAGATAAGAGAGAAACTCCAGCGAAACCACCGAATCCGTGGCCGGATGCCAACCCTCATTTCACCGATTCCCAGAAAACAGCTCAAGCGTCACTAGCCGTTATATAACGCTTTCATTAAATGGAGGCAAAAGCGGAACCTCATTTTCCACATCCGAGCTAAAATGGCAGCACATCCGTCACTTTTCACTAAGGCACACGAGCTCCGTCATCCCCCATTGGCCAATTTAAGGCTGTCCCCGTCCCTCATTGGAGTAGCCAGGTTTCCGCCTCCCTGTTGTTGCTGCCCTTAGGCTCAACGCTTAACCGCTCCGAAAGGCTTCTTTTCCCTCAACTAGGCTCTCCGTAGCCGCTGCGCATGTCATTTCCTGCCCTGTCTCCGCCTTCTTTTCCAATCATGAAAACCTCGCGCGGCCGTCTCGAGCTCCGATTGGGTTACAAGCAGGTCGGTCACGAGTCAAGCGGTACGATTTCATCATACGCGCGAAGCTTCCGAAACTTCGCGCGACAGCCGATTGGCAGACCGCGACGTCAGTTAAATCCCGCCTCTTCGTCCTTTCCTCGCCCGTGCTACTCGAACGCTCGGTCGAAGCCCCACCTCTCTCCATGGGGCGGAGCCTCGCTCAGAGGCGTTTCCTGGAAGGGGTGCCACCACCGAGCTCTTCGTAATCTGTTTCAATTTTCTTCCCTTCCCCCCCCCCCACCACACCACCACCACCATCACCATTCCCGCTCCAAGCCCCGCCTTGCTTTGCTTGAATAGTCGGAGGACACGTCATTCACTGCTAGTACCGCCTTCCGGAGCTTCTTTCAGGCTTTGTGATTGGGCAGAGCGGCAGGAGGCGTGCCCTTGGGCTTGGGCCGTGTCGGCGCAGCTCCCTCCCTTCGCCAACCCTTTGGCGGTCACCGGTGGGGTTAGGCTGCCTCGTCACCGACTTCGCTGCCCCCGCCCCGCCCACCCCTCCGGCACCAGTTAGGTTAGCCTTCCCCGTCAGCCAACATGAGCGGTAAGGAAGGGACCATCGTGGCCGGGCGGGGGGCGCCGCCTTCTTTCTCTTTTTCCCGCCCCGCCCAGACCAGCCCCCCGGGCGGAGGGGAGATCCGAACGGGGGAGGGGTAACGATTCTGGGGAGGGGAAGCCAGCCACAGGAGCCGTGGTAGGGGAAGCCTTTTGGGGGAGGGGCCCCGAGGAGGGGAGCGGGGCTTGCGATGGAGGGTGGAGGAAGCGGCCATGGGATGGGAGGGCAGCGCTGCCTCAGGGAGGAGGAGGATCGGGCGGGACCAGGTGGGGGCTGGAATTTCTCTGCTGGAAAGCAGCGGCGGAGCCGAATGGATCCTCCGTCTACCTCTCTCGGGTGCTGCTGCCCGAGGTTGGGAGGGAAACGCAGGCGAGGCCGGAGAAGGAGGAGGAGGGAGGAGGAGAGAAAATAGGAAGGGAAACGTTAAAAGCCTCTCTGTGTATGTATATAGTGTGTCCCGTCGTCCCCCCTCCCCATATTCCACTATCCCATCTCCCACCCACCCATCCTTGGATTCTTGCTTCGAAGCCGAAGGGAGAGGAGCGAGGGCTTCGGGCCATGTGCAAAGTGGGAGAGGGGAGGGGGGGGGGAACTTGCAGTTCCGGAGAGGCCCTGTGTTGGCTTCCCAGGAAGGCCGGAGGCACTTCTGAGAAACGATAAGGCCTTGTTTGGTACCGTGCCCAAAATATGAAGAAATCCACCCTTTGCTTCTGCTCTTAGAAAGAGAGAGAGGGGTGGGGGTGGGGAAAGGGGGGTAGAAAGAAAAGAAGAAAAAGAAACGCAAAACCCACAGGGCCAACTCCAAAAAGATTTAGCTAGGCCTCTTTTCTCCCTTCTCTCAGATTCCGATGCAAAGGGAGAGGCGTCGTGTGTGTGTGTGTGTGTGTGTGGATTTTTTAAATTATTATTAACATTGGCGTGTGAGATGCCGACCTGCTTTTAAAAAAAAAAAACCCTTCGCTGGACAAGGAATTTTTAAAAGTCTGGGATCGTTAAGTTTGGCACTGGCTTTGCTTTGTGTACACTTGGGTGCAGAACTCCGTGTTGAACCAGCTGCAAGTCAGAAGTTTGCATACTCCTACGCCCCTTTGGGAGTGACTCATGCAACTACTTCCCCTTTTTCCTCCCAGCAGTCACAGAGATGCAACTGCCTTTTTACCCAGAGAGCCCCTCTCGGAGGCCTTGCCCTGCTCTGCCCTGTAGAGATGAGAGTTTATGATGAAGAGGGCTGACAAAGTGCAGCTGTTTTTGGTTTTTTTAAAATAATAATAATAGCAACACTTAAGAGAAAATTAGGATTTTCATGACAGAGAGGTTTTTTTTTTTTTAAGATGTCTAGCCGCCTTAAGACTTATTAAGGGACGTTGCCAAAAAAAAAAAAAGTAGTAAACAGATCTCTGGTATTTATTTAATGTAAGTTTCCGAGGCTTGAAATCCGGTTGGTTTCTGCATCATCGGCATGAGGAAGTGGCCAAGGCGGTGCGGGGTGAGGGAGAAGGCTTGTAAATATGACGCAATAGCGATATCCGCCTAGCAATTTTGATTCAGACCTTCTCCTGGGATGTTTTCTTTTTATGAATGTTTGTGAACGTGTACTGCAGCAATTAATAGCAAAATCTGATTTGGTCATAAGAGTCCCCCTTTGGATATTTTTATTCTGGGTCTTAACAACAATTCTTCATGATCACTTTGCCCCATTTTATTTTTCTTGTTGATTAGCAGTGCGTACAGTTCGGGATGCTAATGCAGAGTTGCTCTTTAAATTTTAATCATAATCATTTGTTGTACCTTTATTCAAAGAGATTGGGAAGTAGTATATCGTATCCTTTCTCATTCTTTAAACAGTGATGTAAAATGCTGGGTTGTTTGCTGTTTATTAAAATGTGAGTATAGGATTTTTGTAGTTATATTTTAATTGCTCACTGGATTACACTACAGTCACAATGCTTTACTTTGTGTTGAATGTGCCACTTTATTTAGCGTCTGCTGAAGACCTTCATTTTTAAATCTGTATTTTTAAATAAAAAATGCTGGAGATCTCTTGCTGCCCAATACAGTTAGTCCTCAATTTACGACCACAACTGAGCCCAAGATTTATGTTGCTAAGTGACAAATTTGTTAAGTGAGCCCCATTTTATGACTTTTCTTGCCACATTTGTTAAGTGAATTACTGAAGTTCAATTAGACAGTGGTTGAGTGAAACTGACTTCCCCATTGACTTTGTTTGTCAGAAGGTTGCAAAAGATGATCACGTGACCCTGAGACACTGCATCTGTCATAAATGTGAATCAGTTTTCAAGCATTCGAGTGTAAATCACATGACCATGGGGATACTGCAATGGTCATAAGTGTGAAAAATGGTTGTCACTTTTTTCAGTGCCATTGTAACTTTGAATGGTCACTAAGGGATCTGTTGTAAGTCAGGAACTACCTGTATGCTACATAGGATCTAATGCTAATGATACATTTTTAAATAAGGTGTGTGCCCTTCTGCTTCCTCTTGAAAGAACTACATGCTTTATATAATTTATTTAACATTTATTCTTTTTTCTTTCTTATTCTCTAATTTCCATGCAGATCATGATATTTCAGAAGACATGGTTGTTATCAAGACTGAGAAGGTGGATGAAGGCTGCAGTAATGATGGAGGAAACTGTGAGGCCCAGGTAAGTAAGACTTCTGAGAAGAGATGGGTTGGGCGGTGAGTTCTCAATTTGCAATAGAAAGATATCTTTGGTTTTTAATATATGTGGTGATGGAATATTCTCTTTTTGTTTGAAAAAGGGTGATTGCTCATTTTTGCAGTTTTAAAAAATCTTCAATATTTTTGCAATAATTAAAATCACAGTTGAAAAGTTATGATAATCTTAACAGTTCTTGAGTTAGGGGATGAGTAAATTTAAGACAGGTTAGGTTAACAGAATGACAGAGTTGGAAGGGAATTGGAGGTCTTCTAGTCCAACCCCATGCTCAGGCAGGAGACTATACTCCTTCAGACAAATGGTTGTCCAGTCCCTTCTTAAACATTTCCAGTGTTGGAAGCATTCACAACATCTGGAGGTTAAAGATTCGTCAAAATTTTATTAGTATTTCTGTGATGTTGGAATTTCTACTTTCTCCTGAAAGATTGTTGGAGTGTAAAATTGTTTAATCCAAGTTCAAAGTGAATATTTCTGAGTAAAATAGTCTAACCTGAGTGATGAGGAGTGTTTATTTTATTAGATGTTGGTTGTTGATGTTGGTTGGTTAGACCAGTGTGTACAGTCACTGTTTTAGGAGTTTGGCAAATCATCTATTAATTGGCTTCCTCCTTGTGCTCCTTCCCAATTGCTGTTGTTTTATACTGTCATTTGGGTTGGTCAGATACTTGACTCCTCCTGTCTTGCTCTTTATTTTGTGACAGGAGTCTCAGCCTTCTCCTCTGGCCCTGCTAGCAGCCACATGCAGCAGGATTGAATCTCCCAATGACAACTCTGATGGTTTACAGGGGCAACAGGGAGGCTCAAGTGAACTGGATCTTGCTTCTGCAACTCAAATCTCCCAAAATGCAAATGGCTGGCAGATAATTTCCACTGCTTCTGGAACTTCTGATTCTCCCAAAGATCTGGGGAATAGCGGCAATGAAGACAACGATTCATCATCCAAAAACCGAGCTGCCACCACTGGGCATTATGTGGTTTCTGCCACCTCAAATATGCAGAACCAACAGGTTCTGGCGGGCTTATCAGGAATGTTGCCGAATATTCAGTATCAGGTGATTCCCCAGTTTCAAACTGTGGATGGTCAACAGTTGCAGTTTGCCACTGCTCCCACTCAAGTTAGTGTCCAGCAAGATGCCTCTGGCCAACTGCAGATAATTCCAGGAACTAACCAGCAGCTCATTACAAATAGGTCTGGCACAGGCAATATCTTGGCTGCCATGCCAAATCTTTTGCAGCAGGCTGTCCCCATTCAGGGAGTAAATGCTCTCTCAGGGCAAACCCAGTATGTCACTAACGTCCCACTGGCTTTGAACGGCAATATCACCTTATTGCCTGTCAACAGCATTGCTGCCAGTTTGGCCCCCACCTCTCAGTCAGTTACTCTAAGCAGTTCTAGCTCTCCAGAGAATAGCTCCCAGCCAGTTTCCGTCACGTCAATCAGTTCTTCCAGCGTGGCTGCGACTCAAGCCAGTACTGCCTGTTTTTTCACCAATGCTAACAACTACAGTACCACTACCACCACCAGTAATTTGGGCATCATGAATTTTTCTACTGGTGGCAATGTGGGAACAAATGTTCAGGTGCAGACGCCACAGAGGACAAACAGCACTCAGAATGCCGATGCTGTGCAAGTTGCGGTCCAACAAGGACAACAGAAAGATATTGATCAAAACCAGCAGCAGCAGCAGATCCTAGTGCAGCCTCAACTTGTTCAAGGAGGACAAGGCAGCCAGACCTTTGCTCCTCAAGATGCACTGCAGAACCTGCAGATCCAGGCACTCCCCAACACTGGTCCAATCTTTATTCGAACACCCACCGTAGGGCCAAATGGACAAGTCAGCTGGCAAACTATTCAACTTCAGAATCTTCAGGTCCAGAATCCGCAAGCTCAGACAATCGCTTTGGCTCCCGTGCAGGGGGTGTCCCTGGGGCAAACGGGGAGCACCAGCACAACACTCACCCCAATAGCTTCTGCCTCTCTACCCAGTGGCACGGTCACTGTAAATGCCGCTCAGCTATCCTCTGTATCGGGCCTTCAGACCATCAACCTTGGGGCCCTGGGATCTGGCATCCAAGTTCATCAGCTGCAAGGGCTCCCTCTCACCATAGCCAATGCCACTGGTAAGTAGGAAGTTCTCATAGTGCAGGGGTGTCAAACTTGCAGCATCACTTGATGTATCGGGACATTTTTTCCCCCTTCACTAAACCGGGCATGGGCATGGCCAGCGCATGACGAATCTGGCCCATGGGCTGGGAGTTTGACATCCCTGTCATAGTGCATGTTGATCATTTTCATGTACATTATTTATTTTAAATTGTTATTTAAATCAAGTTTTCTTTACTGAAGGAATAAATTATAATAAATAAATAAAGAACAAGTGTACTGAAGGTTGGATATGAAGAAACAAGCTAAACAAACTGCATTTCTAATTCTTAACTTTTTCACATCAAGAAATAACATTTTTTTAAAAAAAAATTTTATTTTAAGGTTACTGTCAAAAGTTAAAGAGGGCTGCCTTCAGAACTTTTAAAAGTATGGTGAAGAGATATATCTCCTGTAATATCTGCTGTATTTTAAAAAGAAAATTCTGCCAAGAATTATCAGTTACAACACTATATGTTTCTTTGCTGTGCTGTATTTTTTTTTTTTTTTTTACTGAGAAATAATGTTCAAGTTGGATTTGGATGGTCAGTCACGCTATGAATGGCAACTATCGCTATGTTCTATTTATCGCTATGTGAAGAGTTAGTCATCTAGCATTATTACGTACAGTACTGTATATAGAAAATCTAATAGATCCCAGAACCATTTTGAACCAGGGGCTTGTGGCAATGTGGCAATTTTCTCACTTTGCTTATCTTGGGGTTTCCTTATTTGGACTTAACCTTGAGATTTTTGCCACTTCAAAGAAAACGTTTAAACATGCTCATACATGTTTAGGATCCTATCAGTATAATTTGATGGAGAGACCACATGCAGTATGTTATGGCAACCATATGCACTGTGTGGCCAATCCCCAATTTATGTGTGGAGCCTCAAAATTCATTCTGTAGTGAATGTAGTAACCTGCATAGAGGTCTAGATTGGCATCTGCTAGACTAACTGTCATGCACCTTCCTAGTTGGATAAAATATATGGAAGGAATTTTAAGCCTGTAACATTGTGACACACATTCAGCTATATGGAATAAGGTCATAAGGCAGCAGCTTCTATACATTTGCATGTCATATGTGAATATGAATGAATGGTGGATGGTGGATGCGAGAAATTGAAAAAACAGGTCCTCTAGGATCTGCTGTATCCTTTCTTAATTAGTTACCTTCCAAATGTATTGGAATTAACAACTTTCAGAATCCCTACCTGGCAAATCCCTTGGAGTCAAAATCATAACACCAGGGTCATCAGAGTAAAGAAGATTGAATGAAGAACAAAGAGTGTAAAATATATTATGGCGTTGTGCTCTCCCATATGTCAAGTGATTGGCTCTGCAAAATGTTAATGAATCATATGAGGCCTTTTCTTCCTTCAGGTCTTTATGATTGTATAGTGCAGTGATGGCTAACCTTTTCTGGATCGAATGCCGAAAGCACGCACATCCAAACCCCCAAAATGCAATGTGCGTGTAGCACTGTGCATGCGCATGGCCCCGCACAGGCGACTGTGGCTCTCCGCCACGCATATGCGCAGCAGAGACTCGACCTGCTGGCTGGCGGGATGCATGCTCGGATGCACGGCGGAGCTAAACTGGCAACAGCTCGTGTGAACTGGCAACAGCTCATGTGCTATCAGAGAGGGTGCTGCATGCTACCTGTGGCACGTCTGCCATAGGTTCGCCATCACGGGCATAGTGTAACACAAGATGATTAAACCATTAGAGACCATTGAGTCCATAGTTTCCAGAATTCATTTGAAATGATTTATGCATTGATGATTCCCTAATTATTCAATAATTCTGTGGGTGGAAGAGTAAACATTTACAAATAAACTCTTGTGATTTGAGGATCGCACACACAAAATGGGGAGAAAAGATAAAAAAATGCAAGAAACAGTTTAAATGAAGTAGGGGAATAATACATGCACATTGAGTCAAAAGAACCATTGATCTCAGGATAATTTATGGATGGACATTTTGGACATCCTAAATTTTTATTCTATGATGCTGAATTAGAACTCAAGCTAATGCTAGAGAATTAAAATAAGATTAAACCTCTAATGGCTGGAAATATCTCTTAATGCTAAGGAATTACTGACCCATGAAAGTAGTACAGAATGTGCTTTTAAATCATTGTGTGTTGTTTTCAGAAGGTCAAACTGTTGTCCTGAAAATATTTGAAATAGGGTAGTTAAAAGACTAGGCACCCCTCCGCTACAGACTTTGCATGGATGAGGATAGCAGAATAAAGTTGCCTTTCAGAGCAAAAGGAGGTGTGGGCAGGAAGATATTTATTTAATTTTTATTATTGATTAGAATATTTGATATTTATTAAGCAGTTAAATATTCACACAGTTAAGCAAATGTAAAGTTATAGGGGGCTTCTTATTTTCATTGTGTATAGAATTTTGGATTTTTTCATTGCAGTGTACTTTTTTTCCTTATTTAGACAAATTGCATGGATGTGGCTACTAGTTCTGTTGCTTCTGTGAATGAATATTGTCATTCATTTTTTTACTTGCTTGCTTTATAGCAGTTTCCCAAACCTATTAGCCTGGATAAGATTTATGAGAAATCCAATCTATATTGAGAATATGAGGTTCAGGGAGCTTGCATTATATTACAGGTGTTATATTGTGAGCTTCAGTTATGAATTTTTGTGTTATGCATCAAACATTACAGTTTTGGAATCCAGTGACTTATTTGTAGTGAATTCTACAAATAGAATTTTTAAAATGAAGAGGAAAAAAATATTCTCAGCCTTCTAATGTTTATAAAACTTCAATTAGAATTGAAAACCGGAAGGTGTTGGCTTGTAAGGTTTTCTGAAGTGAAAGGTTTCCTAGTCACAGCTACACCATCCACAAAGGCTTGGCCAAAGCCTCAATATGTCTGTAGAAGTTGCCACCAATTTTTTTATTTTTAATGTGAGTTACTCTTTGTAGAAAAGCCAGTTTGGTGCAGTAGTCGTTTGTAACATCAGTAGTAGTTTGTAACTACAAACCAAGAAACCAGCTGGGTCAAAAAAAGCTGCGTGATCTTGGGCCAGTCCCCCACTCAGCCCTAGGAAGTAGGCAATGGCAAATCATTTCAGAAAAGCCTTGCCAAGAAAACCGCAGCAAGTAGTTCAGTCAGTTGCTAGGAGACAACACTGACTTGAAGGCACACAACACACAACACACACACACAATACACATATACACACACACTGCTTCCCATATATTCAGTAAATTTAACCACGTTAACTTTATTTCAGTAATGTTTGATCTCACCCATTTTATTATGAGCCTATCGATTGTGGAGAGAGTGTTTGATGGCATATCATTTAGGTGCCAAGTGCAGTGCTCAGTTTGAAAAGTGTGTGCATTTCTCTAAATGTTTTATGTTTTCGGCCTAGTTCCTGCAGTTTTTCTCTTTAAAGACCACTCATAATTCTATAACTGGTACCAGTATTAATGCTGATGATCCCTACAGCACTGATTACGACAAGTTTTAATTTACCAATGGAGGGTATGTATAATTTTAAATAGATAATTAAAACATGGGGCAAATGTAGGACAGCTATGAACTTATTTTTTAAATGTCTTTAACATTCAGAGTACTGTAAAGATTTACCCTTCAAAATAAGTAGTCCTCGACTTAAAACAGTTCATTAGTGACCATTCGAAGTTACAACGGCACTGAAAAAATGGACTTATCACTGTTTTTCACATGACCATGGTAGCATCCCCATAGTCATGTGGACAAAATTCAGAAATTTGGCAACTGGGTTACAGACTCACATTTATGACGGTTGCTGTGTCCTTGGGGTCATGTGATCCTCTTTTGCAACCTTCTGATAAGCAAAGTCAATGGAGAAGCCACGTTCTATTCACAACCCTGTTACTCGCTCAAAACTGCGGTGATTCACTTAGCAACTATGGCAAGAAAGGTCGTAAAATGAGGCAAAACTAACTTAATTGTCTCATTTAGCAACAGCAATTTTGGGCTCAATTGTAGTCGTAGGTTGAGGACTATCTGTTTTTGTGAGTAGAAAGTATACTTACGTTGCAAAGACTCCACATTGAAGATTAAGTTCGATGCAATACATTTGTGTCATTGTTCTCTAAAACTAGCTCTTGGCACTTAAAACCTGGTGCTGTTTTTTGAAGAGATTTTTTTAATTTTTTTATTTTTTTTATTTTTTTTTTAATTTGATTTATATGCCGCCCTTCTCTGGAGACTCAGGGCGACTTACAATACGTTAAGCAATAGCCTTCATACTTTTGTATATTTATATTTATACAAAGTCAGCTTATTGCCCCCAACAAACTGGGTCCTCAATTTACCCACCTTATAAAGGATGAGTCGACCCTGAGCCTGCCTGGGATTGAACTCGCCAGTAATTGCAGCAGCTGGATCTTAAATGCTGCCTTTGTAGGAGGCATTACTCCCCTATGCTACTCAGGCTCCTTTTTAAATTCGTATACCGCCCTTCTCCTTGAGGACTCAGGGCGGTGAACAGCCAAGTAAAAACATAAACTACAAACATTAAAATACAATTAAAAAGATATATAAATTTAGCCCCATGATTAAAAATTATAACAATTAAAAACATTTAAAAAGGTGTTAGGCCAGCCCAGCTTGCTGGAAAAAGAAGGTTTTAAGGGCATGGCGGAAGGCACCGAGGTCTTGGATTCTCCTTATCTCTGGGGGCAGCTGATTCCAGAGGGTAGGTACGCCCACAGATAAGGCCCTCCCCCTGGGGGTCACCAGCCCACGTTGTTTGGCTGATGGCACCCCGAGGAGGCCCTCTCTGTGGGAGTGCACAGGTTGATGGGAGGCCGTCGGTGGCAGCAGATAACCAGGTCCTATGCCATGGAGCGTTTTAAAGATCATAACCAACACCTTGAAGTTCACCCGGAAGACCACTGGGAGCCAGTGCAGCTCACGCAGGAGAGGTATTGTATGGGAGCGCCATGCAGCTCCCATGACTACCTGCGCGGCCGCATTCTGGACCAGTTGGAGCCTCCGGGTGCTCTTCAAGGGGAGCCCCATGTAGAGAGCGTTGCAGTAGTCCAGGCGAGAGGTGACGAAGGCATGAGTGACTGTGCACAGGGAATCCCGATCAAGAAAGGGACGCAACTGGCGGATCAGGCGAACCTGACCAAAAGGTTTAGGGAGCCTGAGTGTCGTAGGAGGCTAATGCCTCCTACTAAGGCAGCATTTAACATCCAGCTGCCTGCAATTACTGCGAGTTCAATTCTCACCAGGCCCAAGGTTGACTCAGCCTTCCATCCTTTCTAAGGTGGGTAAATTGAGGACCCAGTTTGTGGGGGCAATAAGCTGACTTTGTATAAATATACAAAAGTATGAAGGCTATTGCTTAACGCATTGTAAGCCGCCCTGAGTCTCTGGAGAAGGGCGACATATAAATCAATTTAAAAAAAAAAAAAAAAGTCCCCCTGGCACAGCCATCAGATGTTCCTCCAAAGACAGCTGCGTATCCAGAAGGACTCCCAGATTGCGAGACCTCTCCAAGGGGGCCAAAGACTCGCCCCCAATAGTCAGTGATGGAGTCAGCTGACTATTTCGGGATGCCGGGAACCACAGCCACTCAGTCTTGGAAGGGTTGAGCTTGAGTCTGTGTCTCCCCATCCAGATCCGCACAGCCTCCAGATTTGATAAAAGACCATGAAAATAATTATGTTTGGAAAGCCTGTTTTGTTTGTTTTAATTCCTACTTTGCATTCATTTTGGAGGATACGTAAACATTATGTTCTCCAGCTGCACTTGAGAACTTTAGAGTTGATGGTTAAATATTGCCTGGCTTAAGTTACTGTTTCCTTACATTATTTTTTTGAAGAATTGTGTTTTGTAGTATGCTATTTATCAAAGTGGTTTTTGTTTTTGAAATCTCTTGCCAAAGCTGTTGATAGACTTCTTCATTAATTGTTTTGGATTAATGAATACTCTGATTTTTTTTCACAGCACAAGTATCAGGTTTTCAAGTTAAGGTTAAAAGCAAAATGACTACATTACTTATTTGTTATTTTTTTTAAAAAAAACTTTCATTTGGGGGTTGAAGCAATCCAGTTTCTTAATGAGAAGTGAAATTCTCTAGCACCTATTTGCTGGGCTTAAAGTTATATTTAAAATTAAAGTTTTATTTACTAGCAGGTCAAGAATAAGAGGAACAATTAAAAGCAAAGATTTCAAAAATCTTATCACAATGTCTAGAAACTTACTGTTTAAAGATAGAATATAAAAGTTGTGGGGTTTTTTTCAAAAATATTTTCAAATATTTTTGAAAATATCTTCTGTATCCTTTAGCATTTGCCTTCATGCAGCCTTGAACTTTGCTTTCTATATTTAAGCCTATAAGACAAACTAAAGGCCAGGCATATATATGTAATATTTTGGGTTTTACATGGATTGGTATTTTCTTGCCTTTTGTCCCTTTTAATTGTTAGGAAAGAGACATTGGTAGGACAGAGAGATATGCACATTCAAGACTTTGTTGCAATATTGCATATATTATGAGTAAATAGAGATTAAATGCATGTTACTAGATAATTTCATATTAAATTATCTAGTTTTTAGGTTACATGTGATTCATAGTACTTAAATTTTAGGGAGATCATAAATAGGGAAACCATAAATGTTCTGTACTTGCCTCTTACCATCGACTTATGTCTATATAACTTATTTTAAAAAACCTCTTTTGCTCAGTAGAATAAATATTGAAATATGCAACTTCTGCATACCTCATGTGTCTAGCAATGCAAAGGATTAGGACTCCCCTTCATGATTCATTCTAGCACTGCAATTTGTAGAAATTCAGTTGTGCAGCTTTGTTTTGAAAAATATTTAACCTGTAAGTACAGGTATGTTGAAGGGCTGACATTGTAGTGTTCAGTTTTCTTCTTTTAGTTTTTGGTGAGCTGCTGGGTTCCTGTCCCCTTTAATGCACAAGATGCTTGATACTGTAAAGTGCTTTTAAAAAGAATTAAGGGTACATACAGTATTTGTGTATGGGGCTAGTCTAAGCTCCTAGCTTTGTTCTTTCAGTTCTTTGTACAAATATTCAGTCTGATGTTCAGCAGAAGTTGTATCATTAAGTTCCTAGCAAAAACACTTAGCCAAAGCCACACTGTTTTTGCATATTTAATGTTTGTATTTTGGATGTTTGATTCCTTTAATGTTGAAACTTGGTTTTGAAAGCTATAGTGGCATTTGAATGTGTACCTTGAGTACAATTAAGTATTTCTCTAATAGATACAATTATGTCTCCTAATAATGTTGTTAGTCCAGATTTTCTGGAAAAGACTGTGAGAAAAAGCTGCAAGCTATCACTTTGGCTAAAGGAAAAGAAAACAAATAGTGTTACTTTGTGGGATATGGGTTTTTTTTGCCTGCATTTGCATCCATTATAGTTTTTCTTGAACTGGATGTCCTTTTTTTAAAAAAAAAAAAAATCAAGCTTTATTGGTCCCCGCCCCCCCCCCCGCCCCCACATTCACCCACATCTTTTTTGAACAGGGTATTGGCCATATCTTATCTTATACAATTTATCAAATTCAAATACATATTACTCAATTACAATTTTTGCCAGTTTTCTTTTTTTCCCTTTTTTAATCATATCTCAATATTTCTTTGCTTATTTATATAAACAACATCTTCTTTCACCCTCAAATTCTAATTTTCCTGCTTATTCATATTTATTCTCTTTTATTCTTTAACAATTCATTCTTTATCTTAATATGTTTGTGTTTATTCGGGGTTGCCTTTCTTCCATTTCATCTTTTTTTTTTATTGAAAAGTTTTACAAAAAAGAAACAACATATTCTCCCCCCCTAGAATCCCTCCACCACCCTTCCCTACCCCACCACCCTTCCCCCCCTCCACTCTGACTTCCCAGAGCAAAATACAGGGTATTAAAAAAAAAACAATCATAGACTAAATTAACCTATCCATCCTTAATCTAAAAAATCCCCCCCCCCCGAAACCTTAACTCCATTATAGATAACACAATATATCTTTACATTCATTCATACGCAATTTGATATCTTTGCATCTGGTACTTATTTTGAATATAGTCAATCCATTTTCTCCATTCCAAGATATATTTTTCTTGCGTATGATCTTTCAAGTATGCTGAGATTTTCGCCATTTCAGCTAAATTTGTTACTTTCAGTGTCCATTCTTCTATAGTAGGCAAAGAGTATTTCTTCCAGTATTGTGCTACCAACAGCTTAGCTGCTGATATTAAGTTTAAAATCAATTTAGTCTCTAATACTGTACAATCAGTTGTTATACCCAATAAAAACAATTGTGGAGTAAATTTCAACCTCCTTTTCAAAATATTCTGCATTACCCACCAGATTTGTATCCAAAATGCTTTGATCTTCTTACAAGTCCACCATATATGATAATAAGTTGCATCGTCACAATCACATCTCCAACATTTGGCTTGCACATTTGGGTACATACATGACAATTTCTTAGGATCTAAATGCCATCTATAGAACATTTTATAAAAATTTTCTCTTAAGTTTTGTGCTTGCGTAAATTTAACATTTCTAACCCAAATCTTTTCCCATGTTTCCATCATTATTGGTTCCTGAAAGTTTTGTGCCCATTTTATCATACAATCCTTGACCAATTCCGTTTCTGAATCTATTTCCAATAATGCATTATATAACCTTTTAATATGCATTGGACTCTGGCCCCTGATCTGTTTTACCAAATTTTCTTCATTTTGCATGACACCAATTTTTTGGTCTTCCCTCCATCTAGCTTGGAGTTGACCATTTCATCTTTTTTATTGTACAGCAATTTTTCTCCTCCAACCTACTATCTCCCTCTTTTCTTTCTTTCCTACTTTCTCTTCCCCTCCTCTTCTCTTATCTACTTCCCCTCCCCTTCTCCTCCTCTCTTCCCTGCTCTCCTACTCTAATTTCCCTTCCCTTCCTCCCTACTCTTCCCATCCCTCTCTCTCCTTCCTCTTCCCTTCCCCCTCTCTTCTCTTCATCTCTCTCTATTGCTGTATTCATCTTCAATTTAATATTTTCCACTATGGAGTCCAGGCAACCCCGATCTTTCATTTATCAAGTATATTTCACAAAATTCCTCTTATCTTTTTAATTATAAACGGTATATTTCATCTTATTCTACTTATTCCCTTTAAATTTTTACTCAAACAATCTTCCAATCCTTTATCTTCTTTACTTTTAACAGTGTTTTTTTCTTTTTTACTTCTTGCAAGTATAACACTTAAATCATTTTTTGACATTTCAATTTCAATTTCACATTCAATTTCAGTTTTCCATCGTAATTTCAATTAATGCTTATGTTACTTATTTCTCTCCATTTAATGTTTTCTCCAAAATCATTCTTTCTTTCACATGGCACCTACTGGTCTATTTCATTTAACAACATTTTCACATATAATTTCTACCACTAGCATCATTCTTTTTATTAACAAATTAACATTTTAACTGACTCTTAACCATTTTCCCCTAGTCTCTCCACAACTCCATTTCTTAGTTCCCATTCCCTTACCTTCCTCTTTTTCCTTTTCTTGTATCTCCCCTTCAGCCTCTGGATGTCCTTATGTTCTGTTGAACTAGAATTCCTATAGTTCGCTAGTCATACTGGTTTAGAATGATTTGAGCTGTAGATCAACATATCAAGAGAACAACAAATTAGAAAATGCTGATCTTTGTGTTTCCTTGTCAATATACACACTAAACATGAGACTATTGTGCCCCTCCATAATCACTCCTTTACTGATATTTACACCAAGTTCTATGTGGTAAAAATGGTTTGTTTATTCGAGTCACAGGCATCACAGTTAAAATAAGACATACTGTACAACATAAAATTTAAAATATAAAATACAAGTTTAAAATGTGTGCAAGTTAAACAAATATTCCCCACAACTAGCAACATCAATTGCATTCTGTCATGCTGCCATGAAGTTCTCAAGTGTACACTGATCAGGACACAAGAACAGGTATACTGTTGTTGTCTGCATGTCACCACAATTGCAAAGGGCAAAAGACACCGGACAAACCCATTTGTTCAGGGTGTTTATAGATCTTGGATCTGTGCACAGTCTATTCAGCGATTTCCATACTTCCCACAACTAGGTGCCAGCTTTTCCATTGGTTTCATCCAATGTTGGTTCTTCATTACTTTCCATAGGGCCACTCTTTGCTTTCAAATTCTTCGAACTCTTCCATCAACCTAAGGAAGTTTTTCCTGGATTTTAATTTCCAATGCACTGGTTGTAGACGGTAGAGAGGGTGTTGCCTAGATGTATGTTGAAACATGTATGTTTCAAACTTCTCTCTGTAGGCTGCTGCTTCTCTGAACAGCAGGTAGGGCAATGCTGATAGGTGGTAGATCTTATCTAATGGAGTAGATTTAAGGCATCAGATGATAATTTGCTAGCTTTTTTCCCAGTGTGTGCTGAGTTATACCAGACTAGGCAGCTATATTCTGCCAAATAGCAAAAAGCCAGAACTATTGTTTGGCACCCCAGGTACAACTCATTAATTTCCTGAGGATGTTATTTTATTCACTTACCTCCAGTTTAGTAGTGGTACAGTGCTGCTTATATGTTAGGGCCCTGTCTAGAGTGACCTCTAAATATTTAGGGCCATAGCAATGCTCCTATTACCTTCCCTTTTACCATCTTCAGTGGTAAAAATGAAGGGCTGTCCTGAGAGGATAGCCTGTATCTTGGCTCCCCAAAGTGGCACCACAGCACAACAGTATACATGATTCTTGGCACTCACCAAGCTCTTTGTCTATTCAAATGTTTTTGAATGACTTTTAAATACAAATCATATTACTGGAAAGTGCGTAAAGCTTCCGCCTGTACTTCTGTACCATACCTAAACCACAACGTTATTCTTTAAAAATGATTTCCATCTAATAACTACATTTATTAGTGACTGGAAACCCTTTATGGACTTTTTGTTGGGAAAAAAAGGAGAAAAAAGCCTTGTGATTTATGCATTTGATAATTAGAAAGGTGTAGGCTACGGAGAGAAGAAAATTATATTGTAACAATATATTGTATTGTTAAGGTAAAATATAAGTATAGCTGTTGTTAAGAAGACCAGGAACCTTGTTTTTTTTTTTCCTTGCTTTGCCGTTTTTTCACCTCTTTTCTTTTTGTATTGTCTTTATTTTATTTTATTTTTTAAAAACTTGAGTAAAATTGTGTGTGTGTACCCTGTTTCCCCCAAAATAAGTCATTCCCTCATAACAAGCCCAATCAGGCTTTTGAGCGCATGGCAATAAGGCCAAGCATTTATTTCAGGGTTCAAAAAAATACAAGACAGGGTCTTATTTTCAGGAAAACACGGTATGTCTGTCCCAGTACTGACTTTGTCTGTGGTGTATGATGTTTTGTGGTCATTCTGGCACCCGTTTTTCAGAATGCTCCTGACAAAGGTTTAGCTTTTGAAAGATGCCTACTGGCCCAGATGTAGCCAGTGAGATTCTTGTCTTGTAAGCATGTTTTATGAAAGGGGATGGCTTAGTGTTGAGATGACTAGTAATTACTTAACTTATGGGTGCAAATGTCCTCAATAATAGAGCTGTGTAACATTTCAGTTTTGAAGGCAGAAAAGCACGCCAGAGCTCCTGAAGCCAAACAATTTCCCACATTGTGCAATTGTGATGGAGGGCAAGCCCCTAATCCTGGGGAAAAGGCTTTGTAGATTGAAGATGTTGCAGACGGGGTGTTTCTACCAGACTGCTCCAATTCAGCTTTTTTACTTTCAAATCCACATTGCTGCACATCCTAGTAGTTGATACTTTTGGGTTGTGAATAGTTTCCGCCCCCCTCTCCATTAATCATTGCACAAAAACAGTTATTCAAAAAGTTAATTGAGGACAGAGTTTTTCTAATGTGTTCAATATTAAAAGTATTAGCATTAGATTGGATTTTTACTCCCAGCTTGTTAAATATTAGGGGACTCTTCATGATTTGGAAACAGTTTGGAAGAAGAGCTTCAGCATCAGCCTAGGATTCTCCTCTATTTATTAAAATTATTTTCTGTATAAGCCTAGGGGAAGTGTAGCTTTAAGAGTTTGCAATCAATATCTGCTATTTTAAAGATTTGATTAATTAAAGTAGGGTGTTTTTCCCCCAGGCTTGCACAGAAGTGTAACCAAAGGTATGAACCTTTAATGAATAGCAGAGATATTTCTGAGTCATTTTGTAAGCCTGCGCAGTTCTACTAAATATTAGCACTTAACTAGATCAATTTTTTGTATTGATTTAGCCATACTTTAAACTTGAAGTAAAGTACTCCCAACAGGAGGAGTGTATGAATAAAATAGATTTGTCATTCAGCTTATTGATGAGTGTTGATTAAGGAGTCTCAGATAATAACTGCCCTATGTTATCATACTGCTTTGATTGGCATATATCAAAATTTCTTGTTTTCATCCTCAATGTACAAAAGATCTGAGAAAGAAATAAAGAACCTTACTTAATTCAATGTTCGGGTTATCCAGCCTCTGTCACTATTCCTGGCTGTTTTTTAACGTGATCTTTCTCAGTTGAAATACAATCTTCATTCTGTTCTACAAGGGTGCGCTCATTGAAGTGCCGAGGTGGCACAGTGGTTAGAATGCAGTACTGCAGGCTACTTCTGCTGACTGCCAGCTGCCTGCAATTTGGCAGGTCAAATCTCACCAGGCTTAAGGTTGACTCAGCCTTCCATCCTTCCGAGGTGGGTAAAATTGAAGACCCAGATTGTTGGTTGACTTTTTAAACTGCTTAGAGGGCTTTAAAAGCACTGAGAAGCGGTATATAAGTTTTAAGTGCTATTGCTATTTTCCACCTGCACTCCAATGCATTTTAATCAGCTGCAGGCCAGATAACCAGTCAGTAGTTCATACACTGGCCTCACAAGCATATTAATGGCCCCAAACCTCTCTCAATGATATAGCAGGGTGTCAATTAGGAGAAATGATAAGCCATTCATTAGTGACCATTCAAAGTTAAAAGGGGGGGGGGGAGTAGCTTACAGCTGGCCCTCACACTTATGACTGTCACGGCATCCCCAAGGTAACATAATCAAGATTCAGGTGCCTGACAATTGGCATGTATTTATGGCTGTTGCAGCACCCTGCAATCATATGATCACCATTTGCAAACTTCCCAGCCAGTTTCTGACAAGCAAAGTCGGTAGGGGAAGTCGGATTCAATTAATGGCCATGTGACTCTCTTAACAACTTCAGTGAGTCTCTTTAACAGTTGTGCCAAAAAACCCAAAATCAGGCGTGTCTCACTTAATCTTGTTAAATACAGTTTATAACATAGTTGCACAGTTTATCAACCATTAAAAAAAGCAGGAAGCAAACAAAGGTAATCTTTGACATAAAACCAAAATTGAGACCAGAACTTCTGTTGTATGCAAAGACTGCCTTTAGTTGCTTCCTGCTTTTTATAATGGTTGATAAAATGTGCAAAATTAGGTCTGTCAGGGATTTGTAGTGATCAGACAGGTAGATTTTAACTGACCTAGTTGTTATCAATGGTGCTATCTGAAAGCAAATGAATGAGGCTGTCATCATGCTTCAACATTGGCTTGAAATGGGATGCAACCTGACTTTGTTTCAGTAGTAATAAGGGGGGGGGGAAACCTGGGATTTTATAAGCTGAAAGTGTCACTGACCGTTAAGAGGAAAATGGTAACTGAGTTACTATATTGTCTTTGGGGAGAAAAGGTAATTGAAATGCCCAAAGAAATGAGGCAGATGAGTCCTGAATGCTCAGACTAATTGGTTTGAAATAACCATGATTGATGAATGCACTGAAGTTAGCTCAGGGCTGAGCAGCTCCTAGTAAGAATAAATTCTGCCATGCTTTAGTTGATTAGCCAGATTTTCAACCTGACAACAGTGAAATGATTTATTGCTGAGAAGTTAAAAAAAAGAAAATAACATAATGTTTGGTCAAAGAACTTGTATGACATGTTTTAGTTTAATTATAATAATGGCAAATAAGAGGTGAAAAACATTCCTTATTTTCATTTGTATAACAAATTAGAAATGGGAACAAGGTATATTGTGGTTTTCATAGATAATACAGTTCATAGTTTGAATCTTTTAAAAAATAGAAATGCAACTTGATAGTAAAAGGAATCCTAAGATTTCAGCTACCATATTTTTTTTAACCCTGGTGTTAGCAATATAGGTTACTTCGTAGTAATATCTCAACTATCTACAAGGATATTAAGTTTTAAGATAAACTTACTGTAAAGAAACAACAAAAGATCTGTGCCTGAGCTATATCATAATACAGAGCTTGAAAACTGAACCTAGCCCTTTACATAGGTAAAATGCTCAGTTACCAAATCAAAAGATTGCATTCTTTTACCAAGTCAACCATATTTTTTTCTGTTTGAAAACAAAGATGACTCAGTGGCAGAACACTTACTGCCACTCCTTGCAAAGAAAAATCGATAGCATGTAGGTATTTAAGCAAGCAACTGAACAGATGGGAATTTGAGCAAGCCATTTGAGGACTGCTTCAGATCTGCTTGTATCTCATATAATGAACATGAATCTGCATGACAAGTTTTGCACTTTTACAGATCGTGTCATGTTCATCCTAATGAGTGGAGGTTGCATTCCCCTCCCTGCTGACTAGTTGAATTTGTCAAAATCACACTATATAATTGTTCTCTATTTCCCTTTTTCACAACTTGAAATGAATGCTGCAAGTGAGCAGTGCTATTAAACTGAACAAAGCATGCAAGTGACATGTCATAGAATTGATTTGCTTAGTTAATGGTTTTAGCCAAAGACCTCACTCCTTTTATAAAGACAATTCACGTATTTATTATTAGAATTCATTTATTTGCCTTCTCTGAGCTCCTCAGAGAATAGCACAAATATTAAAATACCTGCAGATTAAAATATCTAAAGAAGATTAAAATATCTAAAGAAATATCCCCAAGTCTGGAGGGAACAGCCTAAATTGGATGTCGGCAATGTGTGGCTCCCAAGCTGCATTAGGCTCTTTCGTCGTCCTGCTGTGGCTCCCTGTCGGCTGACTGGCCCCGCCCCTTGCCCTCCTCTCCCAGTCACTCCTCGCGTGGCCTGAGAAGGTAAGGGCAACAGCGGGGATGGAGACTCGCTCCACTTGCCTCTCATCTCACGGGCACGTCTTCTGGCACTTCTTGAGGCTGCACCTCGGTCGCTCGGGGAGACACGCAACTTTATCTCCACTCCGAGACACACCTGACCTAGCTGCGACTGATTCTCTGTGTCGTAATGGGCTCCAGGAGGAGGAGGGAATGTTGTTTACCGCATTGTGAAGCCCACTAAATTTAAGTGTGCTGGACAAGGCGCTGCAAGAGCAGCGAGCAGGCCATGGAGGCGGCAAGCTACAGCAGTGGGACCAAACAGCTTCGTTTATCTGGGAACCTGAAATGACTCTTGATTTAAATCATATCATAAAAAGCACCCAGAGAAGAAAGAACATCAGAAAAAAAAACCTCTCAACCCTCACCTGTTTTTGGAAGTGGTTCAAAAGGGAGCACGCGCGCGCGCACACACACACACACACGGGGGGGGGAGAGATGAGAGAAAGAAAAGGGGAGAAAAAGAAAGAAATGAGAAAATAATGGAGGGACAGAATGAGAGAGGAAAAAAACGAGAGAGAAGGGAGAGAGAAATGTGCTGGAGGGAGAGAAAGAGGGAGAGAAGGGGAGAGAAAGAAAAGGAAGGAAAGAAGGAAGGGAGAGGGAGAGGAGAAAGGAAAAACGGGAGAGAGCGAGAGACCCATTTCCTACAGAAAAGAAAACAGAGCCACAAAACCTGGGTAGGCGTGGCTGGGGCAGGTCATGTGTCTGAGTGGGAGTGGCTTTGAGTTGGCCATGCCTACCCAGGTTTTGTGGCTCCCAGTGTTTTCTTTTCTGTGGGAAATGGTCCAAATGGCCCTTTGAGTGTTTCAAGGTTGCAGACCCCTGGCCTGGCCTAAATAAATGTTCCCTCTGCAGGAGGAGCAATTTCAACACATAATAACTGAAAGGCTCACTAAAAAAGCTATTTTTACCATGCCAAGAAAATTGGCCCCAATGTGATCTCCAGAGAAATGCTATTCCAGGAAACGGGGCAGGGACTGACAAGGCCTGTTGCAGATGCCTTTTTGTAGAGAGAGGAACCCCAAGGGAGCCTTTTCTTCACAGAGATTACCTGGGTGTTAAGCCATGTTGGGCTTTAATGGTGATATCCAGCAACTTTAGTTGCACCCAATCCTGCACCTGGTGATAGCAGGATAAAGGCAGAGGTGGAGCAGCAAGCATTATCCACGATAGCCGAAGGTCTTGGCCCCAGAGAATTATACTAGCTAGTTCTGAATATCAAAGAGAGATTCTAAATGCAAGGCAAGGGCCAAGAGTGAGAGGAACATGGGTCCAGAGTTGGGGATGTATAAAGGCCCCAAGACTGTTCTTAGATAACCACAGATGCTGGCATAGGCAGGTGTGCTGTTTACCTTTGCTCCAGTGGTATATTCTTGGGTTAGGTGCCCTGCCAGAATCTATCCTCATTATCTAAAACAGGTCCCACCTGCTCAAGCTTATCTTCGAAAACTGTCTGGCTCTTCAGGTTAATGCTGTGCCTTTTTAGCCTGGTGTGTCAAATTTTTCAACTTTGAATTTCCAAACATAAGGGATGCTCAAAAGTTGTGACATGCCTTGGGGAATTGTAAAGATATTTTGGTTACATTAATACAATTTTGATGTGCTTGGTAAGTAGCTACATAAATATATAACTTTTTAACATTTTGTTTCATTGAGAAGCTTCGGAGGACGTGATAATACACCTGCGAGCAAACCCGTGCAGCTATCAAAGCAGCAGTTTATGCAGAACAATTAAGTTCTGCCTTCTGGATCAGCTGAAGTTTTTCAGTGGTCTTCGTGGACAGCCAAAGGTGGAGGGCATTGCTGTAGTTCAAACAAGAGGCATAGTGATAATGAACAGGGCCTTCTAATCTAGGAAAGGCACAACTGGGACACAAGATAGAGCTGTGCAGAGGCCCTCCTAGCCATTTTGGTTACAAACCAGGTCCACGCAGCAAAACTTGTTAGGATTTAGCTTCTTGATCAGTTGGCTAAAACCAGCAGAAAATAAAAAGCACGGTGTACTTTCTCACCACATCAACCTGTTCTAGCTTTCCTTAAACATAACAAACGTTCAGAAGTGTAGATTGCCGCACTTCTCATTTGAAGTAATATAATCCAGTCCATCACTTTATTTCCATTTTTTTCTACTATTTGGGAAAAGAAGTGAAATTCGTTTGGAGACTGATTTGGGGCCATATCACAATCTTATCTCCATCCCATGTGAAGGCGTTTAAAGTTGTATGATGTCGCTGTGTGAAGTAGACTTGCTTTTGGTTACATTTGGTTTCTCGGGAAAGTTGGCTTGTTTAGAACCAAGATTAAGCATTTTGGATGTGTTGGCCTTCAGTAATATTTCCCTTTCTTCGGCCCATAATTGCATCTTCAGTTTGTGTTTACATTTGGTCTCTTTTGTCTCAAATTAAAATTGAAGGGCCAGAAAGGTGACACTTGAGCATCTGTGAACATGATATTAAATCTAAACAGGACAGTGGAGACCCAAATCACTAAAATAAAAATTGAAATTTTATGTACTTTACAATTCATGCATTTTTGAATTTTAGTAGTTGTAGTGCTTGTTTAACATCACGACTTCCTTATTTAAATTGTCAATACAAAGTTCATAGTTGTTATCAAGAAGGCAAAGTTTATTACTCAGCTGCAATGAAGCAAAATTATTTCTTTACAATGGGATAAGCTTTTGATTTGTCTTAAATTCCCCTTTAGGAAGAGATGGGGGAGTACAGGTATTGTATGTTCCCTCTCTCCTTGAGGCAAACAGTAACAGTAACAGAGTTGGAAGGAACCTTGGAAGTCATCTAGTCCAACCCCCTCTCATGCAGGAGATCTGTACTAGGGATTCGAACTGTCAACCTTTCTGATCAACAAGCTCAGTGTCTTAGCCACTGAGTCACCTGGTCAAACAGTTGACTGTAAAGCTTTTAAAGACTTTATTTTCAATTGTTTGGAAATATTCTGGAAGATTTCCACAATTAATCCATACAGTTTCTGGTGTTCACAGAAAAAAGTGAAGAAAATATATTTAAATCTACAGAGTTGGGAAGAATTATTTTCTTTGGATTGCCCCCGTTTGCCCCATTCACTTTTATGGGGGAAAATATTTATTTCTGTTTATGATTATATCAATCAGTTGGCATGTAGATTACCAGGAACGTGTCCAATCACATTTTTGTACTTGTACATGTTACCAGAGCATCGGGTAACAGCATATATGAGTAATTTTATTAATTAATTCTAAAGGATACCAGAGGAAGGAGGTTGTAATTTGGAGTTTTCCTGTCATACTAAATGCTGGTTTAGTATGGCAACAAAAAAGCATCAATTGGAAGTACCAATAGTCGTACATTTAAATCACATCTTGGCCATCTGTTCTGCAATGAGCATCACCACAGGTTAGCCTTTCCTGTGTGGATATTACTCTAAATAATTTATGTGAGATATTGTCAACAGTATAAAAGGCTTTATAAGAATACTTATGTGGGATCAAGGCTTACAGGGAGTGCAGTCTTTAGTTCTTTATCACCAACATCTTCTGTGAATCCCTCACCTGTTAAAGAATATTCTGTGTTTATCTGGTACTTGGAGGACTGGCATGCACGGAATATGTGTTGCAATCTTCATGCCAGCATTGGCTTTAAGAACAATGTTTTCTTTTAAATAGAAACACATTGCCAGAGCTATGAAGCACTCTTGAAGATGGTTCATAACCCTTGGCTCAATTGAAATGTACTTGGCATATGCTAATTTCCACAAAAAAACAGATTGCTTGGCCTGCTGAGTTTTTACATCTGTAACAGTATGTGCCAGGTTTTTTTTCCCCATGCAAGAAAATAACTCTAGGCCAATAAAACGGGAAGAAAAATTGATAGGCTTCAGATCTTGCCATGTCTCCTGAGCTCACCTCCCTTTAAGAAGTGTTTTATATCTTGCAGTGGAAAACTCATCAGCGCTGAGCTATAATTTCTAAGGTTTTTATACTGGATATTAGTTTTCAGGAAGGAAGAAGAGAGAATGTGGTGTAGAAGTTAACAGATGATTTCTCAAGCTTATATCCTTTCTGAAATCACCGTAATTAACCAGCTAGCAGGCTCCAAAAAGTCCTCTGCATCTCTTTCTTAGGAAAAGTATTGCTGCATTATTCCTTGTCCTTCGTTTATCATTGGGTTAGTTCACATCAGTTTTGCAGATTAACTTTCTTGGTTTTTGCTGCAATCATTTCCAGCTAAACAGATACTTTAAAAAATGGTTTTTGTTAAGCCCAGCATTACTCCCAACTCCCAACAATACAACATGTATACATGCAGTGGTGGGTTCCAACCGGTGTTACCACCAGTTCTCTTCATGCATGCACCTTGCGCCTGATCGACACGCGCATGCGAGCTTTGCTCGCATGCGTGCCGAACTTGTGCTCTGCACAAGTCCATTAGGTTTCTGCCCAGCTGAGGTGTGGCAATCCACTCTGCCACGCCTATCAGCTGAGCTAAAAAAATGAGAAATAAAAGTAGGAATAACACGGGGGCGGACGGGAGGGCCCAGCTGCCAGTCAAAGAGAACCGGTTCGGTGATGTCACATCATCACCACTACTGGCTCGCCTGAACCGGGAGAAATTCACCACTGATGCATACATACATGAATATATAACAGAAAACGTTTCAGAAACTCACAGAGGAATCAAACATTCAACATTGTAGAAATCCCCATCATGTCTAGTGAGAAGTTTTGGAATATTAATTTTAGTTCATAATGCCATTCAAGTCTGAGGAAGTGTGGTTAATTTAAAAGCTGGTTAGTTTGTGAATAGGCCAGTTTCAAAGCATGATTTATAAACTTTGTATCTGTAAACTGCCCAGATTCACTTGGACAGTAAAATGCGTGGTTCTAAATTTGATAAATAAGTAAGTTCCTTATTTCAACAGATTTAAAATGCCTATTTCCCTTTCTCAAATTTTATGTTTAAATATTACACAGAATAGCCTGGAACTTGAGTCATGACTACTGGACGTCTTTCCTTTTTGGTTTGAAACATTTCACTTTTTATCCAAGTAGCTTCTTACAGTGTTTAGACTGAGTTTTATAATTTTATGTATTATTGTTATACTGAGTCATGCTTACTCAAAAATTTGAAGTGCAAAGGTAAGAATGAAGCATGCAAGCCTGAGGTATGCCCAAGGCTGATGATGGCATCAGGATGCAATCTGTGTCAATATGCTAAGAATCCTAATTTCATACATGACACTAGACACTGAAAATAATTTAATTAAAACAATTATACACAAGGATTTGCCCCAAAGTATGGCTGTGTTCTTTTCTTTTGCCTGCTTGTAAATGTGTCATCCAGATAATTTTAAGACATACTTTTAAAAGTTAATATGTAAAACAAACTAGGAAAAAAAGACAGAAAGGAAAAGAAAGAAAAATTGGGAATAACATGTAGAACAACTTCTGTACAAATGATAATATAGTTGATTATGTTCTTGTGTTTGGATATATTCGTTCTTTATTTTGACTTTCAGGTAGTGAAATTATATATGTGCTTAAAATTCACTGATTTGGTAAAAGATGACCTTTTGGCTTTTTGAGATGCTAAAAATCCCAGTTTCTTCTACAGGTGATCATAATACCCACCTTAGCCTCCATGGTACAACTGGAGATGGGCTGGCTGATGATGGAACGACTCTGGAAGATGGGGAAGCCAGTCCAGATGCCCAGCCACAGCAAGTCCGAAGAATGCGCAGAGAAGCCTGCACTTGCCCTTATTGCAAAGACAACGATGGCAGGTAAGCTTGTGCAAGGAAAACAGGCTGCAAATTTTGAGTGGATTCTGATGCAAAGGTCAATAAATAAAGGAAGGAATTATCATAGACTCTTGGTTTATAGTGCAGGGGTGTCAAACTGAAGGCTCGAGGGCCAGATCCAGGGTGCTTAGATCTGGCCCTCTGTGCTGCCCTGGAAACAGTGAAGGACCAGCCTGCGGTGCCTCTGCCAGTGAAAACAGAGCTCAGGGGTCACTCGCAGCCCTCTCCCCCCCCCCGATCCATTTTCACTGGCAGAGGATGGCAGGAGGCCGTCGCAGCCGAAAACAGAGTCCAGGGTTCGCAGTCCCCTCAAGCCCTGTGTTTGCTGGCAGAGCGCTCGGACCACCACAGATGCCACTAATGTGTGTGAAGTCAAGCTGGCCACAGACATAGACACACGAGGTCAAACACAATCCTGATGTGGCCCTCAATGAAATCAAGTTTGACACCCCTGGTTTAGTGCCTTAGAAGTAGAATTTCCAGTTTGGGAAGCATGTTCTGTTGGAGACACAGACCTTTAAGTCAAAAGCCATAACATGTAATGGAGTTCGGCTCTCTTGTGTCTATTGACCTGCAAGGAAAAAAGATTCCCAGAAACATGTAGTTTGACAAAATGGCACTATTTGCTTGCTTGCAGTGTTAATAGACCGCTGATTACAGAAGCCTTCAAACATGGTTTAGAACATGCTGTACAGGTAATCCTTGACTTACAACAGTTCATTTAGTGACCGCTCAAAGTTACAACATCATTGAAAACGTGACCATTTTTCACACTTGGAACTGTTTCGATGCCCCAGGATCATGTGATCAGCTTTTGCGATCTTCTCCTAAGCAAAGTCAATGGGGAAGCCAAATTCACTTAACAGCCATGTTACTGATTTAACAAGTGCAGTGATTCACTTAATAACTTTGGCGAGAAAGGTGGTAAAATGGGGCAAAATTCACTTTAACAAATGTGAAGTTTAGCAACAGAAATTTTCGGCTCAATTACGGTCGTAAGTCGAGGACTACCTATGTAAGATCCATAAACACATAATATTAAATAATTCCTGTGTTGTATACATTGTGGGGAAAGATTACACCTAGAAACTTATAACAGTTTGTTCAGTATTTACTTTGCTTCATGCTCAGTAGCTACCAAGTATGTGTAAGCATACACCGCTCTCTTTCTCTCTGTGTTAACCAGAGCATTTATCTTTCTGGAAAGAGTTGTACCTTTCTTTTTCCTGAACTATCTGTGCTTACCTAGGAGGTGCAAATAGCTGCTGTTTGGGATATATAATGCATAGAAGTTTTCAAAATTTGGGAGAACAAACAGTGTGAAGACAATGTGTGATTTAAAGGTTGTCCAGTGTGTCTTCACAAAGTGTCTTCCTTGTGCAAAAGACTTGGGAAGATTTGGGATGGTTTTGGTCACTTAATTAAAAAGTAACCTACACCCAGTTTGCCTTCATTGTATTATTGGGGAGGTTGTGATTAGTACTAGATTTCAGTGGAAGACTGCGACTTGATAGCAACTACCCAAGAAGATGATGGATAATTTCTATGTGACTGTAGCTATATTTTATTTTATTTTATTTTATTTTTTTGCCATGGGGCAAAACAAATGGTAAACAAACCAGTTTATCTGATTAACTCTTACATATGTCATCGTTTTCAGAGGCTCCGGGGACCCTGGCAAAAAGAAGCAGCACATCTGCCACATCCCAGGCTGTGGGAAAGTGTATGGGAAGACATCTCACCTGCGAGCTCACCTTCGATGGCATACTGGTGAACGGCCATTTGTTTGCTCATGGACGTATTGTGGCAAGCGTTTCACACGCAGTGATGAGCTACAACGACACAAGCGAACACACACTGGTAAGTGCAAGGAGCAACAAGTGCTGTGTGTAAGTTGAGGTGAAGGAGAGGTTTCAAGAGAGTTTTGTGTTGGGGTCTTCTTTATTAACATAGCTATATAAGTCAAGCAACCTCTCAGTTATTCAGAATAAATTTGAACATTTAAGTAAAGCATATGACACATCCCTTCCTGGTTTACTGCATGTAAAAATGCTCCCTAGCAGTTTGTAGTTTTTATATCATGGGTCAAGACTTGTCTATAGTTACAGCTATTATAACCAGCATTGCTGCTTTAAAAAAATTGCAGTGGTACATTGGAACAAATATCTCCTTGCCTTCAAAGTTTTAAAAATGAAATTACATCGCTATAAAAATGCAGTGGGGATGTGGAGACAGAAAGTGCTTTAAAAATAATGTTTCCGGAATGTATTTGCATTACTCAAAAACAACTCACTGTAATTGTAAATGAACACAAAACGGCAAATTTAAAAGTGCTAAATAGAAAGTAAACAAAATAACACAGATGGCAAATATATATGTGTGATTATAAAACAGAAATAAATATTATTTAATTTGCTTTCTGCTTTAAGGGCTTGTAAATGAGCCTTGAATTGAAAAATGAGAATCAGGGCATAAAGAGCCGTATGATAGGGCAAATAATGCCCTACATGTGGGAACATTCAATGGAGTAAAAAATTGCCAGTAATCAGTAATAAAACTGGACCTTTTTCAAACTGAAATCTTAATAGGTTTCTAATTTTGTATATTCTATTGTTTATATTGTAATATTTATGACTTTTATTGTAAGCCACCCAGAGTCATTTTGCAGTGTGAGATGGGCAACGTTATAAATTTAATGACTAAATAAATAAAATAAAAAAACCTATACAAGGATATGGCATTTAAAGTGTGTCAGTTTTAGAGACCTACTTTGTAAAAACCTATTTGGATGTCTAATATTTGTTGAAGGTAGCAAAGATGAAATATCTTCATAGAATGGGGAAAAGCAAGTGATTATAGGCATAGGCACTGGTATATTTGGATGGCATAAGACTGATGTCTGAGGAAATTTACTTTCCAAAAAGAAACCACAACAGGACACAGTTGCTAATGGGAAGACGTTGAACTGCTATGTTTTAAGAATGAAATGAGTGAATGGCTTCATGATTGTTTTCTTCCTTCAGGAGAGAAAAAATTTGCCTGTCCCGAGTGTCCCAAACGCTTCATGAGGAGCGACCATCTTTCTAAGCACATCAAGACCCACCAAAACAAGAAGGCCGGCGCACCTAACAGCATGGCTATGGACGTCTCCGCAGTCACCATTGATGCGAATGCTTCTGCCGAGAACACCAGTGGAGCAGCACCTTCGGCCCTCATTGCAACCAATATGGTGGCCATGGAAGCTATCTGCCCAGAAGGCATTGCACGCCTGGCAAGCAGTGGCATTAATGTCATGCAAGTGGCTGATCTCCAGTCAATCAACATCAGTGGCAATGGATTCTGAGGGTCTGTCTGATCTTGTATAAACGTGTGGATTCTCAAGATCCAAGAGATGCCTTTCATTACAGAAGTGAAAGAAGATGGGGACTCAGCTGCCATATCTAGCTTTCAGATACCATTTCTGTCTCCCAGGAATATTGTGTGCAGAATAAGGTCTGCTTGCTGTATAAGGTCAACCTGGTGATGCCTAGAGTGAATACTTGGGAAATGGGGATGGCCCAGAACTGATTGATTAATTTTTGTTTTTGCTTTTTCTTCCCCTCCCCCATTAGGTCTCTTCACCTTTATTAGGTACCCCAATGCCATCATGCCTTGGTTCTAAATGTATATGATCATTGAAATACTTTTTAGCAGAAAAAAAATCTATATTATTATTGTTATTATTATTGTAATTATATAAAATTATAAAATATGTTGTTTTGGATGAAAGAGATTAAAAAGTGCTGCAACCAAAGTCTTTGGTTGTAGTTCAGATGCCTTAACTTGGAACTTATTGAGCTGTTAAACGGCGCTCAGGCTTATGTTCAGATGCTATATTGCATTTTAATTGTAACTATAAAAATATATAATTTAGCTTTTCTTATGTTTAACTTTTAGGTTTGTCTTCCTCTCCCTCCCCCCCCCCCCCATGTTCTCTTCCCTTACTTGATTAGGCTCTCATACCTACCTGTACCTTTTTTTAAAAAGTTACTTCCTGATAATTTCCACTTTTCTCAATTTGGAGAAAGGAGTGTCTATTTAAGTCCCTGTCGCCTTTTTTTCTACCCAAAGTGGTATGGTCCATGACCCACTGTGTGTTCTGAACTTACAAGGGAAAATGAGCCTAGGAAAGATGGAAATGTGACACACAATTTACATCCCTTCCCTTCCAAATGCATGAGTTCAACTTTTAGCCCAAGGGGAATTCTTTTCAGTCCCTAATGTAAAGCAATGAATCCTCTTTGTTTAAAAGTATTTGTGCATGCATACAATCCAGGAGATCCACTCTAAGAATATCAGGAACTTAAGGGTGTAGTAGAGAGATCTTTATATGTGTTATGGTTCAACTCAAGCCATTTTACTACAGCGCAAATTGGAACTATGGTATTGGACTCTGTTGTGCTTTGTTTAAGATCATGACAAATGCTATGGCCATGTAGTTAAAGGGGGAAAAATATAAGTTTGGGTTCTTTTAGCTTGAGATACTGCATTGCTGTGAAACACTAAGGGACTTGCCCAGTTCCTTCCAAATTGACAAATGATCCAATATTTGGCTCAGTTGTTGGGCAGTCCATTGAGAATAAATTATGAATTGGCTTTTGTATCTCCTATTTGTAACTTCTTTTTAGCAATTTAGTGCTTGCTAGCCAGCTTGCTCCCTTTACGAGGTTACATATGAGAACAATTATTATGAGGAAATTGCAGCAAAGGGAACTAAAGTGGAAGTTCAAATACCAAAAAAATAAGTGAAGAAGGCCAGTGCTTACAAGATTTTTTTAAAAAAGTGATGGGGAGAAAAAGGGATGCTTGATAGTTATTTGCGGAATCTCTGTTAAGGAATGGGGCCTTATGACACTCAACTTCATCCCAGTAAGTTTTCAGTCAGTTCCTAAAATCTCTTGTGTTTAGAGTGAACCACTTAGACAAATTGTTCAGGACCTTACAGATTGTTCAGCTGATCAGTCCTATGTCCTTTTCCCTTTGCTACTTAAAACAAGGCAGCTCCTCTGTTAGCATGACAGATTTTGTTTTATTAAAGTATTGAGGGAAATCTTTAATTGTTACATAGCCTTCATGAAGCTCCTGCCTCTTGAATACTTCAGTGCTGGTTATGTGCGTGGTGAATTTCTACATCCCATCCCAGAAAGTTCACAAAAGGGTCCATGAATTGTTGGGGTATTATAGCTGGCCATTATATGTTGCTTCCATTGCTTTGCTCTGAAGTTCTCTCGTCACTTCACTCCACTCCTCGCTAGCATAAAAGCCAGTTTATTATTATTTTTTCTCTTCCTTCAGTATAAAGTATTGTGTCAGTAACATTTTGATGCCTCTCTTGCCATGTCCTGTCCTGTTTTCCTTTTATTGTGTTGACCCTCCTCCTCTCTGCATAAGCACAGCTGAATTGCAACATCGTTTTCATCAGGGACAGGGAGAAAATATCATTTTTCCTTCCTCAGGACAATGCTGGAGTTAAGATTTAACAGTCCCCAAAATTATCCAGGTGCTTGCATCTGCAGATCCTTGGAGTCCCTTACCTGGAGTTGGATAGCGCTTTCATGATCTTGTGTGAGTTTTTAAAAAGAATATTCTTATTTCACAAATGCTGCTTGTTGAGCTGAGAGAGGATGGAAACAAGACCAAAAAGTATAAGCATCTTAAAGCATATCAAAAACAAGAAAGCCATGGTGTAAATTGTTGACTTCTGTAGTGCTTGTGAATTATTTGCGCTGGTGAATTGATTTTGCTCTTATCTATTTTGGGTGAGGTGAAATTATCACTCGGTGCATAGCCTTTTCCCTTTTTCTCTACGATTTCTCTATTACTTTTGATGAATTGAATTGGAAAAGGCAGACTTATACCAGTAATATAAGAAACATACAACAAATATAAGAAACATATAACAATATAAAGCAATGTACAACCAGGAGGACTGAGTAAGTATGTAACTCAAGTATTTTGTTAAGAGTTTCCTGGTCACAGAAGTAGGGATTTGTAATCTTCCGGGTATTGCTGTTAGATCAGAGGTAAAGCAGATTGTATTTATAATACAGTACAAACTCAAAAGCAAGAGAATGTTTCAGGATCTTGGAATTGGATGTTCCAAAGGCTCAAGGATTGTAGTAGTCTGATAGAAGATGGTTTTTACTATGATAGATTTCAAGTACTGTAATACCATTACTGAAATAATTGGATAAGACATTATTTGCCATAGTGAAGGGAATTTGATGTTCTAGATAAATTTAGCCCCATATAGTATGCGGCAATAAATAAATTGCCCTATAGCTCAGGCTGTGGGCTTATTCTTGTTATTTTAAACCCCTTGCTTCAAGATTGTCTTAATAGCAGTTATTTGGGGGTGAGTGGGGAGGAAGAGCAGTATGATATCTATGATGCCCAAGATGTCATTTGATTTTCAAATTTGGGAAAGGAGAAATAAGTTCTTAAGGAAAAAAACTAAAAATGCTCCAGATCTCATGACATTTTTGTTTATACACCCAAAACACCCACAGACTTATACACACAATATGTATATGTTTATGAAGGATTGCAGGATTGATAGTTCCCACTTTCTGAAAGAATAGCTGATTTTTCCCCCCTTTAAACTTCCCTATAATGCCAGATTGTGCTTGTTAATGGCATCCATTCTCAAGTATCTGTTTTCCTAGCAGATGTGGTGTTAATGGAATGCTGTTATGACCTCATCGTTTTTCTTCTGTTAAAGAAAATACCACTAGCATTTTCTCAAGTGCTACACTGGTCTATAAAAGCCTGTCTCTATTCACATTTACACATTTTCACAACTGAGGAAATGGCATCCTTTTTAAAAATGCCCTGGACAGTTCTTGCTATTTTGAACATTACTTTCTCACTCAGTTCAGTGTGACTTGTAGAAGGAATCCATCTATAATCTGTAAATGAATTTTTTTTTTGTCCTGACAGATTTTCTGAGTCTGGTGTCTCAGGTTGCCCATCACAGAAGATTTATGTGTCTCTCTTCTCGGCTCCTGTTTGTTTTCTAAAGAACAATATTTAGTTTACAGCTATTGCTACAACTCAGGAAGCCAGGAGGAGGGTTCCTAGTTAGTGGTAGAAATTCAATAAATCTGTGAAGTGTGAACCCTTAAAGAAAGGGAAGATGCTTTTTACTTTCAAAGGGAAGAAATAAGGACAGAGATCAACATTTTTATTTGTAATAATCTAAATCTGGAAAATGAGCTGGGTGCATGGAAGAATTCTGTTTGGGGAATACTGGGGATTTTAGGTCCCTTGGAAGATGGCAGTATTTATTTCTCCTAAGTGGTGGAAACAATATCTCATTGTAGCACACAGTGACAATTGCTATTTTTTTGTGTGTGCCTCTTTTTGTCATAGGCTTTTTCTGTGTTTCTGCTAGAATTGAAGGTATTTTCTGCGATGTCCAAAGTAAATGTATGCATGGTATATGCCAAATATTTAGCAGAGTATGGAGGAAAGTGGTCTTTACAAAGATTATATTGCATCGTAGCATTGAATTCCTTACATATGTGTCCCTCGTTTCCCCACCCTCACTCCCCACTCTGACCTAAAAATGCTCTTTTGGTTTTCAACCAAGGAGAGAAATATTTAACTCAGGTCATTTTTTTTTTCTTTCTTTCGTGTATAAATAATATTGTCTGAAATAGGCTCTTATGTGTACTATCACTGAACATAATAGCAGTTACAGAAAAATTGTCAGAAAAACATGCAGTAAGTGCCTTTCCTGGAACTAAACAAAAAAATCAAAATCAAACATATTCTATGGATATTATCATTGGCTTGAGACCACCTCGGTTGCCTCTTTGGCAAGCCTGTGACACTTTTGGTAGCACTGTGTTGAAGTTCTAATTTTGCATTCCATTTAAACTCCTGATAGTGGTTTTTTTTTATTTTTTAATGTCCTGAGACATGAATTGCCACCGTATTGTAGCACCACTTAGATTTTTCGTCTGTCACAAAAGAGGTGTGCTTGCATCATTTGGTTTTAGCTCAGCAGACAAGAACTCCGAATCTTTAAAGTCTTAATGTAACCATGAGTGTTTATAAGAGATGTATGCTATTTGATGTATAAGAGATATATGCCATTTGAAATAGTGCCCTTGGAGAAATTTGATCTCTCCACATCAGTAGCCATGTAGGAAAGTCTTTGGTGCAGAAGGATTTGGCCTATCTTCTGTTTCCCTTTGAGTCTTCTCAGATATATATATATATATTTAAAGGTGTTGTCCACACTTTTAAATGGCAGTGGCATCCTCATTTGGTGCCATCTTCCCCTCATTTTTCAGTTTCGTTTTATAACATTGTTTGCAGTGACTGTTCTTGTGATCCGGTCAGAATGATAGTGTGATCCTTGGTTATCTGCTGGGCTGAGAATGTCTGGTGCTTCCAAAAGGTGGCCTCTGCTTACAAAGGGCACTGTTCAGTTTTCACACACACACAAACTAAAACAATATCCTTTGCTCTATATGTGTATGCTCAGAACAAAGCTCAGTTATTTGTATGATCAGCACTATTGGCGGCCTTGAGTTGTGTTTGGTTAAAAAAGAAAAAAGAAAAAAAGAGCCTCCCTTTCCGGAGGCTATTTCTTTCGGGTGAGGTTTGTTGTCTTACTGAATACTTTCCCATCACAGTTGGAAGAGCTTCATGAATTTTGAAAGCGACTGTGTAGTGAGAGAGGGCAGGGTAGCCATTAATTGGACGCATGCTGCATGTGTGAATGTGTCTCAATTCCAAGAATATTATTAATTGAGGATCGTTTAAACACGTAGTTGCAAGCTGGGTCTTGGAAAAGCTTTACTGAGCCTCAGTTTATACAAACTGGCCTTAATATAAAATGTGTACATAAAAGGAACCTCCTTCTTCCAGATGGTAAAACCTGTTTAATTTTTATATTATCTTAAAATTACTTGCAATGCTGTTTTTTGGAATAAAATGTGCCTTTCCTTTTATAAACAAGAATTGTATATAGTTAAGCCAATGCCATCAGCCTTAAGAGATCTCTATAGCATTTTGTGCCTTGAGCCAGACTTTTCTATATTAAAATCTTGTCACAATCCATCTTAAATGGTCCACAAGTGTCCAGTAATTAATTTAATTTTCCTAATCCACTGGCAAAAGGATGAGCGCTTGCTTTTCACGTGCTTTGGGGTGGTGGTTGGGCAGGAGGGAATTTCAGCTCAGATTCCATGAAATAATGCATGTACTTTTATATCATCTCCAATAGCTTGTAATTCTCTTCCATAGTAACATGATTGCCTCTATATTTGTTCCCAGGAAGTGAGAAGTGATCTAAGGTGGATGCATTTTTTTTTTTAATTATTATTATTTTTTCCTGGTGCTTATAGCACAGCTCTGCAGTCACTTAAGCCAACCTGTAACACTGGCAATAAAATAATTTTGTCTATTCTATGTAAAAGACTGTTTGTTTTATCTTGTAATAATGTATATGCTTTTTTTAAAAAAAAAATCCAATTACCTATGTAATGATGTCTGAAACACTTTTAAAAAGTGCTATTTTTGTACAAAGATTAAAATAGTTTGCCTCCTTTGTATACTGATTACATTTTTTAAATGAAAGGAATAAACAAGTATCTACAGAGTTTGTATTTAATCTGGCTGGCCATATGGATTATGTATGTCTTTTCTCTTCTACTTTGCCCCAGTATTTTGCTATAACTTGCTGAAAAATCATGGTTTCATATTGTTTCATGTTTCTGGTTTTTTTACATTGTTGGCTTCATATTTTACTAATGTGGACACTGACAGCCAAATATTAAACTTCTAATAGTGTTCCTTAAACATTTAGATACAATACTGAACTGCAGTCTGCCTCAATTTTCTAAGGATACTTATAGGATCCACATGAGGCTTGGAGTCATTGTTGAAAACAAATGAGATGCTGAAGCAACATTATCTTAGAATACAATTACAAAAGTGAAAAATGTTCATGGGTAAAAAATTTATACAGTAAAAAAAATTACATGACGGAATGTGGTCAAAATATGTCCCTTTAGAAGTGTTTTTACTGGTATATCTTAAAGTCAGCAATCAAGTTCTTCAGTGCATTTGATAAAAGGAAACCATACGAATATAAACAAAGCCATAAGATTTGTTTTCTGTAAAACAATACTCCTTAATTGACAACTACCGAAGAGAAAGCCACTTCCTCTCCAATATACAGAGAGCAAACCCCATGCTAACCCGCATTGATGGTGTTACCTAGTTGGGTGATGAAATGTTTGCAAGCAAACAACCAAGCTCATAGAGCACCAAGGACTCCACAGTTCAATTCTGAGCTACATTTATTCTCTTCTATTGATAAAGCTTTGTGCCTAAGGAAGGACTAGAAACTAGAAATCATGAATTCCTGGTTTCTACCTTAATGCCTTCATCACTACACCCAACTGCCCCCATAACTCTTTGGGTGTGGATTTTCTTCTAAATGTACCAAAGTATGGGAATTTTGATTCTTCAAAGCACTCACTCACCTTTTCTTCTCTTGGGGGTTATTTTTTTCCAATCTATTAAAATATTTTCTTTTTAAATCCATCCCTTTTCTTGTGTGGCTGGTTTTATTATTAACCATTGCTGAGTGAGTCCATAATAGATTAATTTGATTTAGAATTGAGATTCAAATGGAGCCCTGGTTGAAAAGCAGTCGCTACAAAAGTGAGGAAGGGGACTCAGCGCACTCTGGAAAGGGAAAGATTTCTGCTCCCGTCCCCAAAAGGAGGAAGTGATGCAATAAGTGATTGGAGACTTCCTACTTTGAGACACAGAAGCAACAATTCGTTAGTCAAATAGTTTTGTCAACCTACTCTGTACAGATAGCCCTTGACTTACAACCATTCATCTAATGACCATTCGAATGACATTGGAAATTTCAAGTGAATTGACCGTTTTTCACACAATCGTTGCAGCATGCCTGTGGTCACGTGATCAAAATTTGGATGCTTGGCAACTGGCATGTGTTTATGACAGTTGCAGTGTCCCCTTGGGTCAGGTGATCATCTTTTGCGAACTTTCTGACAAGCAAAGTCAAAGGGGGAAGGCAGATTCACTTAAGAACCATGTTACTAACTTAACAACTGCAGTGAGTCGTTAACAACTGGCAAGAAAAGTCATAAAGTGGGGCAAAACTCATTGAACAACTGTCTTGCTTAGCAACAGTCATTGCGGACCCAATTGTCATAAGTTGAGTGCTACCCATATAATTTTTCCACAGAGTGAAAATAATACATATTTTAAGTTAAGGGTAGGAGATGGAAAGAAACAAAGTGAAAATGAAATAAAAAGGAAAAGAAGAGGAAAAATAAGATGCTACCAATCTTCATTAACAGCAGTTATATTTTATCTCTCTGGTCACATCAGAGTTTCCTTTCTAATCATCAAATCTATACATTATCAGTTGATTTTTTTTTCAGTAAAAAATCAGTAAGGGTTTCCAGAGATTGATATAATAATTCATCTTTTTCTAAGTAAACAATTTTGCCATCCCTGTACTTACATCACAAACCATTTCTTCATTCTGGGTGTTTCAGAATCTTTCCATTATTTGTACATTATAATTTGTCTTACAATAGTGATCATATATAAAAATAATCTTCCAGTTTTTTTCTAGTTGTCTCTCCATTAATCCCAACAAAACAAATGATTTCAGTTAAATCTTTGTCTTTAAAATTGTTTGTAATCAATATATGTACTTGAACCCAAAATTTTCTGGCTTTTTTACAAGTTCTCCAAAGATGATAAAACGATCCTCAATGTTGTCCATGTTTTCAATCTTGAGGTACAGTCTAGAGTATTTTCCTGGAATCATATATCAACAGCATATGATATTTTGTAATGTATTTTGTAAAAATACTCTGGTGGATTAAAATAATGTGAATTTCAATCCTTTCAACCACATGTTCTCCCACTGTTGCGACAATATGTGATGACCAAAATGCTTAGCCTATTTTATCATTCACTTTTGCTTGTTCCTCTTCCATTTCAAATTTCAGCAAGAGTTTATACATTTCGGCAATTATATGTTCGTCGTTTGTACATAATTCAACTTGAAATTTGGTCTGCAATTCCAAATGTTTTTGGCTCTGTTATGCTGTGCCACTGAAAATTCAATTAAATTGTTCTCTTGATTTCATCTTATATTGGTGGACATGCTCTGTGCTCAGTGACAATTATCCCTTTCTCCTGATCCATGTGGGAACATATATGAAAGGACTATGAAGTCTTGGGCAGGAGACTGAAAGGCCTGGAAGCCCAAGTGATGTTTTCTTTACTGTATAATGTTAAAAAACTTGGGAATAGAGAAAACAATATTGGAAATAAACAGCTGGCCATACAGTAGGTGCCATTAGTAAGGTTTTGGGTGATTTTATCCAAGCAAGTTATGACCAGTGGTTCAGTATGACTTCCTGCTGAATACCGTAATGATTCGAGTCAGAGTGCCCTATCCAAACATGGCTGTTTTTACACTGCAATTAACTCAAGAGGGCAGCATTGCTATGTTGTCTGTAGGAAAGTTGGCTGTCCTTTCACCACCATGAATAGTTTTGGAAATCTAGAATAAAAACAAGGACAGAAAAAAGTGTATACAGAGGGGGACCGGTATTTTAAAAATCTATAGAAAAAGATTAGTTGTAGGTATTTGGAGAGAATTTGATCAAGGCCTTGGCCGAAATGGTAATTTTAACTCAGATCAAAGGGCAAAACCTGTCTGAGGCTTTCCTGGATAAATCTGTGACTGCTTGTAGTTTATGTACTGTAAATAAAACAGTGGGCTTTATAATCGAGATTATATTCTTGGAAGCAAGAGATCATTTGTCTTCCCCTGCCCCCCCCACCCCCAGGTTTTACTATCTGCTGCTTGCTGGGATTTATTGAAAGATTTTGGGGATTGATCAAGATACTAATGCCCTTGAGGTAATCAAGGTCATTTAACCACTACTTATGGTGGGATAGCTATGGCCTTCTGGATTAATCATCAGTCCCAGCAGCTCAAGCCAGGTGAGGAAAGATAACAGCTGGAGACCAGTTTCCTTTCCCCCTGAGCTGACATAACTAAGCTCTGCAGTTTTGAGATGATTCTTTGTCATTTTATGCCACTAGATCTTGAGAATTCTACTGCAAAGTAAGTAAGAGCCCATTCTTGATAGACACCCATGTCCTTATTCAACCAATATTTATTGTTCTTAACATGAACAGATACCGGCAAATTTAGGGAGGACCAGCACTGAGTACTGAAAAGGAGTATGCTTTGACTACAGTTGATAAATAACAAAGTTATTTATCAACCTGAATATGACAGAGCATTGAGATAGTCATAAAGTAAAGCAAAGTGGAGCTGGAAAAATTGATGCATTCCACAGAAGTGTTTACACCACCAACCAAAGCTGTTTCAGCTCTATTTATGCCATTGTGGGATTGTGTTTTTTAAGCAACCAAAAGGAAATAGGAGAATACAGAAACCCTTGCATACTGTACTATTGGATGGGGAAATGGTATTCGAGATAACTGAAACAAACATACTCTTTAAGATGTAGCTTTGGAGAAAACCAACCAGAGGCCAATCACCAGATATAGATCAGACTTCCCGCATCTTTATGGGTATACTTGGACTTTACTTCCCAGGCATCATGGCTTAAATGTAGGCTTAAGAGCAGCTCTGATGTCTAGCTAAATGGCCAAGTAACAATTAATTAATTAATTAATTAGATCAATTTATATGCTGCCCTTCTCCGGAGACTCAGGGTGGCTTACAATGCGTTAAGCAATAGCCTTCATACTTTTGTATATACCTACTTAGTAGAGCTTTTGGCCCCTCCTAAACGGTGTTCTTTTTTATACAAAGTCAGTTTATTGCCCCCACAATCCGGGTCCTCATTTTACCTACCTCAGAAGGATGGAAGGCTGAGTCAACATTGAGCCTGCTGAGATTTGAACTCTCAGTAATTGCAGGCAGCTGGTAGCTAAGTCCTACTTACAGCCCTTTAGTCCGCTGCTCCACCAAGGCTCTTGGTGGAGCAGCGGGACTAAATGCTGGGAGTTGTATTCCATATTTCTTGGAGATGACCAAGCTTGGGAAATACATGCTTCTTATGGGAAGAATAAAAACTGTTTCCCCATGCTATCACAGCAATGTTGATTAATTTCCAACAAAATTCTAAATACCTTGGGAATTTCAATGGAAAAGTATGTGGCATAAAGGTCCCTAGACTTTCAGAATAACAAGAGTTGGAAGAGACTTTGGAGGTCATCTAGTCCAAACCCCTGCTCAAGTAGGAGACCCTATGCCATTTCAGACAAATGGCTGTCCAATCTCTTCTTAAAGATCTCTAGTGATGGAGCACCCACAACTTGTGGAGGCATGTTGTTTCAATGATTAATTATTCTCAGTCAGGAAATTTCTCCTTAGTTTTAGATGGGATTTCTCCTTGACAAGTTCCCATCGGTTACTTCTTGTGCTGCCTTAAGGTACCTTTTTTATCTTTTAAAAGTTGCCATGGGACATATTCTAATGCCAAAAAGATTTTTAATTATAAATTTTATACAAATAGTTTCTTTTTTTACACAAGTGTCCATTCACGGTAGTACATGAGTAGAGAGCACAGTGCTTGCAGTCAGATGCCCATTCAAGTAATAATCTTTTTAGTAACCTGTCCATAAGAAAACTTTTGTCATTACATTGTAGCTGACCTCATGTGCAGGTAGTCCTTGACTTACAACAGTTTATTTAATGACCATTCGAAGTTACAATGGCACTGAAAAAAGTGACTTATGACCATTTTTTGCACGTACGACCACTGCAGTATCTCCATGGTCACGTGATCAAAATTCAGACGCTTGGCAACTGACTCATATTTATGATGTTTGGAGTGTTCTGGGATCATGTGATCATTTTTTGTGATCTACTGACCAACAAAGTCAATAGGAAAGCCAGATTCACTTAACAACCGTGTTGCTAACTGAACAATTGCAGTGATTTGCTTAACAAATGTGGCAAGGAAAATTCTAAAATGGGGCAAAACTCACTTAACAAATTTCTCACTTAGCAACATAAATGTTGAGCTCAATTGTGGTCATAAATCAAGGACTACCTGTACAGAGACAGTATGTAGCAGCTGACCATAATTTTTTTTCCCACATCACTTGAAACTTCATTCTGACTGAAACAGTAATGAATACAGGGACGTTTCTCTCTCTCTACAGTAATTAAAAACTGAAAGTGGCTTTTTAGGATAATAGTCATAACAGTCCTTATATTCTCTGTCCATTTGTATGGTGTGCTATGAAAGAGTTTTATGCATGTGTCTATGTACCTGAATTTTTTAATACAGAGAGATTCCCGTTATACAGAAAATGAGCCAAAACCTGGGAGAAAGTAGTTGGATCAGAGCCACAATTGGCCTTGTGACTTAGTTACCCAGATCAGCCCCCTCCAACCTGGTGCCCTATAGATAAGCTCTAACTACATCTCCCAAATTCTAGAATGGTCAAGAATCCAGGGAGTTGTAAAGGCAGCAATTCTGGCAATGCTAGGATATTTAGAATACCGCATCCAGTTTTGGTCACTACACTATAAAAAAAGATGTTCAGACTCTAGAAAGGGTGAAGAGAAGAGCAACAAAGATGATTAGGAGACTGGAGGCTAAAACATGAAGAACGGTTACAGGAATTCAGATGCTTGGCATGCTAGTCTAGTGAAGAGAAGGACCATGGGAGACATGATAGCAGTATTCCAATATTTAAGGGACTGTCACAGAGAGGAAGGGGTCAATTTGTTTTCTGAAGCACCTAAAGGCCAGACAAGGAATAATGGATGGAAACTGACTGAGGAGAGATTCAACCTAGAAATAAGGAAAATTTTTCTGACAGTGAGAACAATCAACCAATGGAACAACTTGCCTTCAGAAGTTGTGGGAGCTTCATCACTGGAGGCTTTCATGAACAGACTGGACTGTCATCTGTCAGAAATGGTGTAGGGTCTTCTGGTTGGGTGGGGTTGGACTAGATGACCTACAGGGTCCCTTCCAACTCTGTTAAAATCTGTTTATCTGTTAATCTAGTTTCTAGACAGACATTAGCCTAGCCTGTTACACATGATACAGTATTTATCTTGGAGTTGAGAAACCCAAGGCTTCTCAAAGTCTGCATATATGCAGCTGAGCTAAGTTGGCCTACAGTTGACCAAATAACTCAGAACAATCTGCTATGACTGATAAGAGGTCTCCAAATTCTTAGGTAGATTGTTTCCTTGTCTTGCGTTCCAAAGCCATTATCTGTCCCCAAATTTAGAAAATAGAAAAGTTTTTTAAAATGTGAAGAAGAATAAGATGGAAATGTGCAGTATTATTATAGTGCTGAAATGTTCCTATGGTCAGAACTCTATCAAGATGGGAGGGGACACACATCCCCAACTCTAATCAGTGTTTCAAAGCAGCTGGATACTTTCTCAGGGTCATTTGTACTTCTAGCTAATTAACTGGTTCTACAAAACTAAACAACTACATACACTAGACATGGATAACTAAGTTACAATATACGGGAGGTGGATTGTTCCATATTGATAATACTGCACTTCTGTGGTTTTTATGACACTCCTTCTCCTCCAAATTCTAGTCTTGTAAACATGCAATGTGCGACATATTAAACACATCTGTCTAAATTGATTTTAAGGTTTGCTGATAACCACCTCCAAATGCTATTCTGCCTGCCTCCCACAAGCATCATTCACATGTGTATCTAAACCTGAAAAGATGTCCTTGACCTATATAGTTGATATCTCAATTTAGGGCATTTCAAATTCTTTCCTTGAGTTTTCAGGGGAGTTGTTTTTCCTCAGATGAATGCAGCTGTCTTCTGGGAGGTGATTTTCTTTCTTTCTCTGGTATCTCAGAAACATAGGAATAAAGACAGATCTAGCAGAGGTTCATTTTTGTCCTTCCTTGACTACATTCATTGCCTCCCTCCCCTGTTCGCTTGTGGTCACTAGCTGACAGGAGTCGGTCCCATCCCACACACTGGAGCTTGCCAAGTACATCCCACCTGGGCCTGGAGGAGAGACACCAAAGCGGGCAAGCTGGGTTTGCATACCCAGACCAGGTGCTGCTGGAAAATAGATGGGGTTCCACAGCTTTCTCCTTTGGCTTTTGATGCTGGCAAAGCAAAGTAGGCATGTGGATGCCCTGAGTAAAAACCGTAGCTGTGTCTCCTATGGATCCAATGCTCTGACTGAGGGACTGGAGCATCTTCAGGGCTTAATCTTGGAAGATGGCCGCAATGGCACGATCCAGTGTCCTCACAACCAGTGCTGTTTTGGCATCTGGGACCTGAACCAAGGACAACTTCAAGCCAAGATGCAAGGTGAGGAGGACAAATGGAAAATGCAACAAGGGAGTCTTCCCTGGGGAGCGAGGGTGAAATGGAAGCAGAATATCAGCAAGCACATCAAGTGTTTTCTGTTTCTCGCTAACAAAGGGTAGTGGGATTTTTTTTTTTAATGTAAGAATACACGAGTTAGGGAAATAATTCTGTCATCTGCTCCTGTTCAAAAGTATGAATTTCAGGATTTTTAAAAATATTTTTGCCCTAAAGCAGAATATCATAAAGCACATGCTATTTTCTTCAAGTAGGGTTCGCCAGCTTAAAATTTTACTAACCAATCTTACTACCCAGATTGGAAATGGAGATTGAGTGCAGAGGGCAAAATTCAAGATGTAATGGCTATTTCTGTGGTTTTTTGGTCTGACATGCATCAAATTTAAAGATACTGCATGCGTGGGTATGGTTTCTGAGCACTGATCTGTACAGGCATTTTGGCCAACTGATGTTCCACCTCTGGCTGATTCCCAGATGAACGGCTAAACTATTCTCCCTGTTAGAATATAGGAAGTAAAAAGATGAAATTTGGGATTGCCTCACAGAAATGTATGTTCTTCTCTTGAAATTTGTACTCATTAAGTATTCACTTACCTTTGCAAATGCATGCCAAAAACAAACGGAACCTTTTCAGATTTGTAGCTTAACGCTTCTGCTTGCTTAAACTCACCTTTCCTAAACCTAAGAGATATGGTGGATTGTAAGTAGATCTTGTATCTCTGAGGTGGTCGCATTTTATTATCTTTCATTTCAGATACTGAAGTGTCTTGTTAAGCGGTATATCAGTCATGTTTTATTAGACATAGTAAGATTATTTGGAGAGCTTATTTGTTATATTTCAATTCGTGCTGAAAGGAACTCACTTTGGTAGGACTTTTGTCTATTTCTCCTTCTAACAACCCTTGAAGGTAAAGTAGGCTAAGAAAATATCGCCTAGTTAGCTGTCTGAGGTCCACTCAATTAGTTTCATAGTCAAGTGAAGATTTGAATCGGCTGCTCTCTGGTTTCTATTTTTTTGGCTCCGATCAGCCAGGTGTCAGTCACTCTAATAATATTTAGCTTTACCTCCTTGAAGGAAAGAGAGATCAGGAAATAGAGGAGGTGTTTGCATCTCTAAAAATGTGTTCCCTAATAAGCATGTTGTGCTATAATTCTCATCTGTGAATTTGGGGAATTATATATCAAAATATCTGCAGAGCAGCAGACTGAAAAGGGATTCCAGGTTTGTAGGGTCTTTAAAAAACAAAACGACTTTAAATCCTTAAGATTCAGTATTTAGGACTTAAGTGTTTTGATTAATAGCTCACTGAGTAAATATGCACTGAGGTGAACAATGGGATAAACATAGCACAACAGATAAACACATTAAACGTCAAGCATGAGTATTTGCTGTACTCAGGAATCTCTCAAGTAGCAAGAGCAAAACTACTTGCTTAAACAAATCTTCCCCAAACCTAAGAGATATGAAGAACCGCTTCATCCAAATATTCAAGTTCTTGATTTTCCTCTTCCCCTGAATCCTCCCACCCTCTACCCCCACTCCCCCTGAGGTTCTCTTCATTTCAGAAACCAGCAAAAGATTTTTGAGTTAAATTGAAAAACCAATCGTTTGCACATCTTCTGCAAGTCATCTAGAGATCTTGCCCAGTACATTCCAATCTATTTTTGGCCCATCCCTGCCTGGGAAAAAGACTACAAACTGGCTTTTCTTATGGAGATATCTACAGCTTTCTCTGTTCTCCACACTGAATCACGCCCAGGAGCTGCAGTTACCATGGAGAGCAGCAAGGAAGATAAGGTCAGAGTACGCACTATGCAAGTGTGTAGCAAAAAGAAACAACAACATTCCTGCCTTCTTTGTCTAACAGCCACACTTGCAGTGGGCTGGCTACCAGAAATTTGAGCGGGAAAGCTTAGCATATCCTGATCTTCCCATGTAAAAACCGATACTCTTATTTTCTATCATGGGATTCCTTTTGCACTATGATTTCCCCAAGGAATGCTAAGTCTGACACCACACAATGCTTCTAGAGAAGCAGGGGTTAAGGAGAGCATCTGCTTTGAAGGAAACAAGATCAAGGTCATCTGAAGAGGTCTGAGAAGGCGTGGCATTTTTGGTTGGAAAACTGCCAGTTTTCCATTGCGCAATTCTGTAGATTCTTCTTCATATGAGGCTTTTTTCCAGAATATTGCTTTAGGGCAAGCTACTAACTTGCACATATACTCTATACCAGGGGCGGCCAATTAATTTTCCCACTTGAGAAACTGGGACTGGTGTTTGTTTTTTTTAATAAAAGTTTTTTATTTTTATTTTTTATCAACATATTCAAATGTACAGTCTTTTGTCTATCAGTAATCATTATTCATTCATCTTATTCTTTAACTTCCATTTGCTAATTAGTTATTCGGGTTTGCTCTTCTACCATCTCCTTCCTTTATTTTAATAAAAAACTGGGACTGTTTGGAGAGCCGAACCAATAGGCTGAACCGGTTTTGATTAGCTGCTACAGGTAGGAATACACATTACATCTTATTTACATTTGATTTCTAATTTCTGATTGACCTAATATAGATCAGACAGGGACAGCCAAAAGATCTGACTGTAAAATGCCCAGGTATGTCCTGTTGACATACAATAGTTCGTTTAGTGACTGCTCAAAGTTACAACAGCACTGAAAAAAGTGACTTATGGTTGTTTTTTTCCACACTTACAAGCTTTGCAACATCCCAGTGGTCACGTGATCAAAATTGGGATGCTTGGCAAATGGTTCATACTTATGAAGATTGCAGTCTCCCAGGCTCTTGGAATCTCCTTTTGCGACCTTCTGACAAGCAAAATCAGTGAGGAAGTCAGATTCGCTTAACGTTACTAACATAACAATTGCAGTTAGCAATTGTGGCAAGAAAGGTTGCAAAATGGGGCAAGACTCACTTGACAAATGTCTCACTTAGCAACAATAATTTTTGACTCAATTGTGGTCGTAAATCGAGGACTACCTGTATACTCTCAAACAGGGAGAAAGAACCATGGTCTTAGCACAATGGATCTATTATTTCCTGGCCCAGAAGTGTTAGGATTATAACTCTCAGAATTGCCCATCCGGAGTAGTCTCATTTGAGATGACTAATATCGTGACCCAATGCATATGGATATAAGTACATTGTGGAAGGCTGATTTTTTTGATTTATTTATTAGATTTGGCTTTCGTTTAGGAGCTCAAGATGGCATGCACAGTGTTCCTGTCTTCTGTTTTTTTTTCCCTGTATATTTGGGAAGGATCCCAGATTTTAAGAGGGATGATTTGGGGGATAGGGAAGAATGAATTGTAGAAATCAGATCTTAAACGTTACCCGTTTGCAGTTGATTCTTGATTCTGCTCAGATAACCAAACTCAGATTGGGACAAAACAATAGACTCCCTAAAATGGCCTTGGATGTAATTTCTCTCTCTCCCTTTTGCAGCCTCTGTGCAGGAATTAAGAGGCAGAGGATTCTGCCTCTTAAATACAAGCACAGTAATGGATAAACTGCAGCATGGAATACAGTCCAATCCTATCCATGTTTAATGAGAATGTTGCATGCTCTTCATGCAGCAGCCCTATTTTAAGATCTTGTGGATTGGAGGGATTTCTTTTCATCTGAAACACTAGAACCCCAGCATCCTACATTTATGACCCTCCCCTCTCCCATTTTGTGTTCTGTGTTACTGATGTGGCTCTTTCCATGCTTCTGAGGGTGGGATGAAATAAGGAATATTCCCAAATGTGGAGAGGGGAGGTAGTCATAACAGGTTTGTGCATTATTCATTGATATCCTCCTTGATGGAAAGCATGAAAGGGAAAGAAGCAGTGTGGAAATAAGATGAAGCTGGTTGTTTGGACCGCTTTGCCATAAATTTCCATAAATGAGGTTCACAACTGTAACATCTCCAGCTTTATCAGAATGTTCCAGGGATGAAATGCTCTTGGTTTGGACCGGATCGCCTGACCTGGTAGCGATGGAGGTGGGTGGTTCGGAGAACCAGTAGCAAAAATCTCTGCCCACCCACCCCCCCATTGCCCAGCTGAGCTGCACAAACATCAGAGGCTTTTTTTTTTTAAATTTTTAAAAGCATTTTTTCTACAACCTCTTTGGCCAAAAAAATGCTTTTAAAAGTAAAAAAATGCCTCTGATGATCACGCGGCTCAGCTGGGATCATCAGCGGCTTTTAAAAGCATTTTTTCTACAACCTCTTCAGCCGAAGAGGTTGTAGAAAAAATGTTGTTAAAAAGAAAAAAAGCCTCTACCAATCAGGCAAGTCAGTTGGGATCATCAGAGGCTTTAAAAACATTTTTTTTACAACCTCTTCAGCCGAAGAGGTTGTAGAAAAAATGCTTTTAAAAGTTAAAAAAAAAAAGTTGGCCACGCCCACTCAAGTCATATTACCCCACCACCACCAAGCCACGCTTACAGAACCGGTATTAACAAATTTTACATTTCACTACTGGAATGTTCCCAAAGCATTTGGCGGGGGGAGGGGGGGGGGGTTGTTGGGGGAAGTGGAAGGAATATCGAACTAGGTTAGGTAGTCCTCAATTTAAAACAGTTCGCTTAGTGACTATTCAAAGTTACAGTGGCACTGAAAAAAGTGACCTATGACCATTTGCACACTTATTGCAGCATCCCCATGGTCGCATGATTTACATTTAGATCAGTGGTGGGTTTCAAGTTTTTTTACTACCGGTTCTGTGGGCGTGCTTGGTGGGCGTGGCAGGGGAAGGATACATACGCGCAACATGCGTACCTATTCAGCACTTGGTGAGCAAAAGGTTTGCTGCCACTGTCTTAACTACTACACCAAACTGGCTCGCCCAAATGTATGTAGATAAAGGTAGTCCTCAACTTACAACCACAACTGGGACTAGAATTTCCATTGTTAAGCAAGGCAGTTCTTAAGTGAGTCAGGCCTGATTTTACAACTATTTTGCCACGGTTGTTAAGTGAATCACTGGAGTTCTTAAGTGACTCACACAGTTGTCAAGCAAATCTGGCTTCTTCCATTGGCTTTGCTTGTTGGAAAGAGGCTGGGAAAGAAGCAAATGATGATCCCTTGACCCTGGAATGCTGCAACTGTCTTAAATAGATGTTGGTTGCTAATCCCCCAAATTTTAAGCAATCAGGATGCTGCAACAGTCATAAGTGCAAGGACCATTGTAAGTCATTTTTTTTCAATGCCATTATAACTTCGAATGGTCACTTAAATGGATGGTTGTAAGTCAAGGAGTACCTCTATGTATGTTTTTGCAACAAAACAAAACAGCCCATCCTCTCTGCTTCAGTCCCTTTTCTAAATAAATATGTGCCAATGTACATATTTCATTCAAGATTTAAGTCTTGAACAGATCTCCAATCTTGAGGCCCTGAGCACGCTGGGGACAAAAATAATTCCTGTATCTTTAATTTGGCACAAAAAACACAATATGTTAGAAACGTAGGGCTTGTTGCAACTACAATGAAGAATGAAAGAAAAAGCAGCAATGACTATAGAAAAGTTACCGAATAATACAATTTGGTGGAGGGCATGTGGATACCGTTACACAGTACCAACACATTTCAACAATTTAGGAGGCTGAATAAATGAAAAAAATCATTTATCGGGATTCAGCTAAAAGGCAGGTCAAATCCCACAAATTCTTTGGAATGGAAAATGACTTGTCTTCAGTGGGTGCTCCAACACTGTATGTTTTTAATAAGAGGTTGGACAACCATTTGAAATGGTATACGGCCGTGATGGTGAACCTATGGCATGTATGCCACAGGTGGCATGTGTAGCCATATCAGTGCGCATGCGAGCTCAGCTCTGGCACGCATGCGCGTGCCAGCCAGCTGATTTTCAGCTTTCTGGGCCTACCAGAAGTAAGGAAACAGGCTGTTTCCTGCCTCTGGAGGGCCTGGAGGGAGTGGGGAAGGCCCATTTTTCTTTCTCAACTGGCTCCAGATCCTCTCTATGAGTCTAGGGAGGGTGAAAACAACCTTTTCCACCCCCTCGGAGGCCCGAAACAGCCCATTTCCCAACTTCCAGTTGGAGAGGAAGTGACTTTTTTGCTATCCCCAGCCTCCAGAGCCTCTCTACAGGGTCTACAGGGTCATTGCGTGCCGGGGGGGGGGGGGTCACGTGCCCATGTGCGGGGGCAGGGTGCATAGAATTATGGGTGTGGGCATATGAGAGTGCGAACCTCCCCCACCCACCCCCTCCTGGCACACAATGGCAAAAAGGTTAGCCATCACTGGTATAGGGTTTCCTGCTTGAGTAGGGGATTGGAGTAGAAGACCTCCAAGGCCCCCTCCAACTCTGTTATTCTGTTCTGTTCTAAATGTCTGTGGAAATTCTCAGTCATCCAGGTCATGGTTGTCCCAAAGATGTTTTTTTCCCCCCCAAAAGGCAACTGGACTTTCATTATTTTTCCTTGAAGACGTTTGGCTTCTCATCCAAGTTCTGAAGAAGGATACTGCAAAATCCCCATTCCCACCCCACTCTGGGGCCAGCCAGAGGTGATATTTGCCGGTTCTCCGAACTACTCAAAATGTCCGCTACCAGTTCTCCAGAACCTGTCAGAACATGCTGGATTTCACTCCTGATTCCCTCCTCTCCTCACTTATTTCCCTCCGCCACCCCCCAACCCCCAATCTCCATTCAGGTTGCTGGATAAGTGAAAAAGAAGCCTGTGATTCCCCAGCTTGTGAGTTTCGCTCTTCGGCCGCCATCACCTTGTCCTGTAGGTGCCGCTCTGATCTGTGTAATGCGAACATCAGCTACGCCAAGCCTGGAAACAGACCTGGTAAGAAATCTGGAGGTCAGAGGTCAGGGAGGAAATGCTGAGTGGGACAGGACGGGATGGGGAGAATGAGGGGAAGATTTATGGGTCACAAGTGGAAGTCATAGCAGAACAATTAAGGTGGCAGGGAAATTCAGGATAAAAGAATCCTGGTGCCTACCCAACCCCCATCTCCGCCCCTAGTATTATGCAGATGCTCTTTCACAGTTCTTTCTTATCCTTCCTGTTTTTATCTATTCTTCTCCTTGCCCTGCAAATCTTGAGAGTCTTTGATTTTTTTTTTCCTTCCCAAGCAAGCTCACCAAGAGATGCAGAGCTGGATAGGTGGTGGGAGGGGAGGGAAGGCAGCTGCCTTTGTTTGAGAAGAGCACTTAACTCAGGAGAGACCTTGAGGATGCCGAGAGAAAGCCCAAGCCAGCCAGATCGCTGAGTCAGGCTGATAACTGCATACCAAAAGAGCTGCCTGGCTGCTCTAAGGAGAGGCTTCAGGTGAAAAGGAGAATTGTTGCTCCCAAACAAAAATTTCCCTTTAAAGAAATGTGCTAAGCCAATTTGGGACTTCCAGTTTGGCTGACATGGAAGGATTCATATGGGCTTGATTTCCTTGGTTTTCCAGTACTGGAAGTACAGTGGTATTTAACTGGTAGGCAAGCTAAGATCAAAGGTTGTTGTTTTGAGTTTCTGCGGCCATAAATCACCATAGTCCACTTTACATATACAATAATAAGAGGCAAGTTATTTCTAATTTCTTAACTTGCAGCTAAAAATATAAAGGGTGAAAAATGACGGCAAGTTTTGACTTCAAGAGTGCGACGGTTTTAATGCTGTCTTAAGTTTAAAAAAGAGGATACAAATAGGTTAACTAAATTAGTTTAAAAGCATGTGGATATGCTGACCAGTATATGTTCTCATTTTTCCTATATACAGGTAGTCCTCGCCTTATGACCACAGTTGAGCCCAAAATGTCTGTTGCTAAGTGAGACAGTTGTTAAGCGAATTTTGCCCATTTAACGACCTTTCCTTGCCACCGTTGTTAAGTGTATCGCTACAGGTATTAAGTTAGTAACATGGCTGTTAAATGAATCTGGCTTCCCCATTTATTTTTCTTGTCAGAAGGCTGCAAAAGGTGATCACGTGACCCTGGAACACTGCAACCGTCGTAAATATGAGTCAGTTGCCAAGCATCTGAATTTTAATCACGTGACCATGGGGCTACTGCAATGGCTAAGTATGAAAAAGAGTCATAAGTCACTTTTTCCAGCGCCATTGTAACTTTGAATGGTCACTAAGTAAACTGTTGTAAATTGAGGACTGTTGTAAAATGCAAAGTCCAACTATGATTTTAGCAGCTGGGGCAGAAAAATCGCCTTCCTCTCTTGTGGCAACAAATACAACTTTAAACGCCTAAATTTTCATCATAAAGGCAGGCACTTCTCTTTGCTTCATATCAGATTCCTAATGGGTTCCTTGGATTTACCTCTTGCTTTGTTCCTTCTCTAGATTATTCCCTTGGGAATATTCAAATTTAGAGTGCTTTTCAGACTAAGCTTTTGCCCGACTGCAATTTTCCAAAGTGCCCAGATAATAATCCAATCACTTTGCTAAAAGTAATCAGTTTGGTGAAGCAAATAATAGAGCATGGAGACACTCCCACCACGTATGGTAGTATACATGCTACCATATGTGGTGGGAGTGCTCAAAAGCAAAAAGTTTTTGGCAGCAAATAAGGAGCTGATTAGAAGAGATGTTAATGTTCAAAATAGAAGTCATTCCGGAATTTTTCTTACTGGGCATGACAGATGGCAAATATGACAAAAATGTAACCTATTTAATATTGCATATACTTAACTCGCGCACGGCCCCATTGCAAACTGGTAGTAAAGGTAAGTAGGACCCACCCCTGTATAGCTGTTTAGGAAGTAAAATACTATATACTTGATATATAATGAAATAGGAGATATGTAAATTTGTATATAGATTAAAGAATATATTATTTATTAATTTGAATTTGATGCAAATGTTAGAAACCAGAGACGTTGAACAATGTCCATTGTTTTACTTTTAAAACTAATAAAATATTTTTTTTAAAAAAATAGAACAAAATGGTCATTTTTCTATTGTGAAGCTAGAAAGTTTGGATATTTGTTTCCTCTGTGAAGGATACACAAGGAATGATGATACTTTCTCTTGAGGTAGAGAAGACCTACCAATAAAACTGTTCATTTGCAAAACTAAAGATATCTGGAACAAGAATAGGCCATGTAATCTTATTTATAGGATGGTAGGACTTTTTGAGGCAAGAAAGAGGGACAAGGGGTTAATATGAACGGGAGTAAATACTAATGCAGCTTTCTCCGATTTGCTGGTCTCTGTGAGTTATGCTGACTGGGAATTCTGGAAATTGGAATTCCTGCACTTCTAGAGAATATCTGATTGGATACCATTATGTTTAGGCTTTTCATTTGGAATGACATTGAAGGGGTTAAATTTCATAGAAGAGATTGGGAAGTCTGTATATTAAAAAGATGATTATCGTGATCTGGCAACCTAAGAATTCTAGTCTGTAACTTTTCAAAGCCAACTTATCAGAGATTCTATGACATCCCCTGTCTCCCTCCTTTCTATCTTGTCTTGTGAATTAAATAAATTTCCTTTATTTGGGGTAATATTTCTTGCTGTTTTTAATTTGACAGAACCCAATCCAAAGATAGAAGGAGCCTAGCAAAGGAAGAAAGAAAGGGACCTTCTCACCTTTTGAGGAACATTTTCACTCTTTTCTTCTTATCCCCTCTCCTCCCAATCTCCATCAACCCCCATGCTTTTGAAGCTGCTTGTCTTCTGCTGATACCAATCTCCAACCACCCTTGACATTCCTCCACCCTGATATTTAAATTAGCCCCGGATTCCAAAAGTATTTAGTAGAACAACAATTAAAATGGAGTTCCACCTGGGACTTTCTCCTTATTCCAGCCTTCTTTACATCAAATCCTACAAGAAAAAGAAATATTAATCTCTCACTTCAGCATTGGGCAACCTAAGCGTTGTCTGTCATTTACGTTCACTTTCTTGGTGGCTTAGCACATTTCAAGAAAAAAAAGAGAGAACTAGAACTTTCTGTAATCAAAAGTCCTTATAGTTCCCATTTCCCCTTTTACAAAAATATACTCCCCACGCTGCTGTTTTACCATCTCTCCAAGGCTTACACACAAACACACACTCCCATACGCACAGCCTTCTGTAGTGTTGCGATGCCATATTATGGCCTTCAAACCTTCAAAACCTATGGGGAGGACATAGGAATGTTGGCTGCAGAGATGAGAAGGCATGGGCTGCTTCTTAGAGGGCGGGAAATGTCCTTTCCCCTGCTTTAATTTTAATTAAAACTTCAGAGGAAAGGGCCAGGAGACGATGGCAAGAAGCCGATATCGAGGATGGGCAGAGAGCTTGGAGATGGACATGCAGAGGCCCATAGGCACCTGGAGATGTGGAGGAGGGCCCGAGACTTTGAGCCAAGAGGCTTAGCAATATATACATATGGCAAATGGGTTGAAAGAGATTGCTCTGCCTTCTCGGAAATGCTCTCCTCCCTTTTCTCCCATGATAATATGACATTTGTGCTCCCTTGTTTTATCTCGGCAGCCGAGTCCTTGCCTAGTCCCGCCAGGATTGCCTGGATCACATTAACCTGCCTAGTGATCCTCCTATGTTTCTCCGCATTTCCAGGTATGGCAATTTCAAGGAAAGTATTTTTTAAAAAAGAGTTGGCTGCACAAAAGTCGGCTGAATTTGAGATAGGGAAAGTGAAGAAAAGCTCCCTCACTCTCTGAGACACCCCTGAAAAATATGGTAGCAGCATGTTTAGATGATGTATTTCCGTTATATGCAGGTGTGCTTCAAAGATTTTAGCAAGGGGTTTACTGCCCGGTTGCTGGGTGGGCGTGACTGTGGTGGGTGTGGCCTAGTTGATCTCCTGCACCACAGCAGGGGTGGGGGGAGCCGTTTTGCCTTCCCCAGGCTCTGGAGGCTTTTCTCGAGCCTCCAGGAGGGCGAAAACAGCCTCCTCAGGCTCTGGAGACTCTCTGGAGGCTGGAAATGGGCCTGTTTCCGGCCTTCTCAAACTTCCGGTAGGCCCGGTTTTTCGCCCTCCCCGAGCCTCTGCACGCGCCCTGCACTTATCTGCATCCAAAACAGGCTGCATGGGGACTCCTGGGAGGGGCAGGGAGGGGTAGGCAGGGCCAGCCAGGAGTAGGATTTGGGGATTCTCCAAACTGCACAGAATCTTAGCTAGAGGTTCTTCCGAACCCCTGTGAAACCCCAATAGCCCACCCCTGATTATATAGAAAAGATATAAATACTGAGCAGACTCACAGAGTGAAATTTGGGGGCACATTAGAAAAACCAAAGAACCCATCGCTGAGTGCCTCTCCCCTCCTACTGGCCACTGGTCATCACTGCTACAGGTAGTCCTCGCCTTACGACCACAGTTGAGCCCAAAATTTATGCTGTGAAGTGAGAGAGTTGTTAAATGAATTTTGCCCCGTTTTACGACCTTTCTTGTCACCATTATTAAGTGAATCACTGCAGCTGTTAAGTTAGTAACCTGGTGGTTAAGTGAATCTGGCTTCCCCATTGACTTTGCTTGTCAGAAGGTCGGAAAAAAGGATCACATCATCCCAGGATGCAACTATCATGAATATTGATTCAGTTGCCAAGCATCTGAATTTTGATCGTTCAACCATGGGGATGGTACAACGGTTGTTAAGTTTGAAAAAAATTTAAAAGTGACTGTAAGTCACTTTTTTCACTGATGATATAATAGACAAACGATGTAATGGTCAAAACGGTCAGTAAATGAACTGTTGTAAATTGAGGATTACCTGTATAAGATTCAGACAAGAGATTCCATTGGCTTTGCCCTTGCTTTTTTGGTAGTGGTGAAATATGGTGGCTCTAAAGCAGGGGTTTCAAACTCAATTTCATTGAGGGCCGCATCAAGGTTGTGTGTTTGACTTCAGGGGGCCGGGGTGGGTGTGGCCAGGGTAGGTGTGGTCAACTCGACATCACTTGTGTCAGGGACACCTGTGGTGGCCCGAGTGCTCTAACACTGAAAACATGCTCCCAATCTCTGTTTCTGACTGTGATGGCTTCCTGCAACCCTCTGCCAGCAAAAACAGATCTCGGGAGGGCGCACGTGGCCACCACGGGCTGCTCGTTCACTGTTTCCAGAGCAGCCCCACAGGCCAGATCTAACCACTCTGAGGCCAAGAGGGGCCCGTGGGCCTTGGGTTTGAAACCCCTAAAGGAAACAAGCAGGCAAATGAACAAGGTGGCAGTAAGGAAGGTAGCCAAAGGAGGAAATTATTGAACAAAAAATTGATATGAAGCCAGAGTTATTCCTTTTGGGTATAATAGAAGGTAATATAAGCAAAGAAATTCAATACATCATGTTCCATATATAATCACCGCAGCCAGAATCACATTCGCCCAAAACTGGAAGCAAGAAAACACTCCATCAAACACAATGATTATAAAAAAGGTGCTAGAATACACAGAAGTGGACAAATTAACGATGGAATTAAGGGACAGAGAGGAAACAGTGTATTATGAGAGGTGGAACAGGTGGTAAAATTGGCTTGAAAAGAAGTCTAAAATTAACGTATAGTGAACGTACAGGAAAAATAATAATTGGAAAAAATGTATATTTTAGAGTGTAGTAGACATGTAAATATTGTATATATCATACATTCAAGTAACTATTAAATAAGGATGTATATGTTATAAAACAATAGGCCTGTGGATAAGTTGAAATTAAGAAAAAATTCCGATAATAGAAAGCTGTAATAGTGTAATAATGTAATTGTGATTTTAAAAGTTAAAAGTGTAGAATAAAAATATTTCAAAAAAAAAAAAAGAAAAAAAAAAGGAAAGGTAACCAACAATCTTGCTCAAGGATCCATCAGAATCTGATATCCAAGATACATCCACATAACTATATCCTTGTTTTCAGGCTGTCATATACCAGGACCTCATAATTATAATCCACATTATCATGAATATACCCATGATTGTTTGCAAAAAAATGTACTTTTTAAAGCAGAACCTGGGACCGCATGGGAGCCATAGTTTTGTGCATACAGATAGTCCTTGAGTTATGATCACAATTGAGACCAAAATTTATGTTGTTAAATGAAGCATTTGTTAAGTGAGTTTTGCCCTATTTTTTACAACTTTTCATGCCACAGTTGCTAAGTGAATCAGTGCATTTGTTAAGTTACTAACATGATTGTTAAATGAATCTGGATTCCCCATTGACTTTGCTTATCCAAAGGTTGCAAAGCCTGATCACAGGACACCAAGACACTGAAAACCGTCATAAATATGAACTGGTTGCCAAGCATCCGAATTTTGATCAGGTGATCATGGGGATGCTGCAAAGGTCGTAACTGTGAAAAACGATCATAAGTCACTTTTTCAGTGACAATGTAACTTTGAGCAGTCATTAAATTAAATGTTATAAGTCGAGGACTACCTGTATAGTGTAAAATTGCATTAGTCTCAGAGCTGCTGTTGGGCATGCAGAAGGTCCCTGATCCAAGTTTCAGCAAGTTTCTCAAGTAGAGTTGAAAAAAACCTGATGAAAATGTTGGGAAACTTTTGCCAATCAGTGCTGACACCCCTGACCTAATGGATCAGTGATCCGATTCAATATAAAAGAGGGCTACTAAAAACTGGGCCGCAAAAATCTGAATGACTAGCAAACTGTTGAGTTGTTCAATGGGTTTTTCTAGCTGAAATATAAGGGAGTTTCTTATATGCTCATGGTCAGATGGTACAGCTTCTCCGCCCTGTATTTTTACTTTTCCCTTGAATAGCAAAATATTTTTTTTTCTCAAATAGATTACTATTTGCCTAATTTAGGGAGTATATAACATTGGAAAAAAGAATTGAGGAGGAAATGTCTTTATGTGACTTTTTAGTTCTAAGGCATCGGAAAGTTCATGCAGTGCTACTAAGACCAAAAGAAACTGGAGAACTCAACAAGGTAACGACAGGCTCAGAACTAAAGGATGAGAAAAAACTGCCCAGGCTAGAAGTTCCAGATCTCCAATTCACTCAGGTATGATTCAGTCTGGGGTGGAGCCAAGCCACCAGGAATCACCATCACTAGGTCTACCAAATCCACTGCAAAAAAAACAGATGACCCCTATATGACAAGCATTGGAATTTCTGTATCTCTCTGCTGTCATTTAGAGGTCACCAGGAAGTCTGTAGGCCAGATGTGGTAGTCCTACCATAATTTGCTTCTCCCCCCCCCCCACAGTCAATGCCAAGATAACAGTTATTGGGGTGGCCAGAGGTTTCCTGCACATGCAATTCCAAAGAAGGAGGTTCTTCAATTTGACAACCTGATGATCCTAAGGAAGTAATCAGGGACCAAAATATAAAGCTCTAAAAACATGTGCTACTGACTAGAGCAGTGATGGATAACCTTTTATGTCACTGTGTGCTGTCCTGCGTACTGGAAATGGTACGCAAAACCATCCCATGAGGAATGCACGTCCCCGCTGGGCCTTTGTGCATGCAGGAGCGCCGATACCTGGAAGAGCGGCGGTCCATCGCACATGCATGCAACGTAATTTCGGAAGTTAGGGTGCCGGCCTGCGCATGCGTGATGGAACACCACTCTTCCAGGTTTTGCTGCTTCCGCACGTGTGATGGCCAGCTGACTGGCACGCGAGTGTGCACAGGAACGCAGAAGAGGAGCCAGCGAGGCCCCGCATTCCTTGCGGGATGGTTCTGCGTGCCACTTCCGGCACACGTTCCATAAATTCGCCAACAAGGGACTAGAGTGAGGTCCTTGCCAGTACAGATAGTCCTTGATTTATGACCACAATTGAGCCCAACATTTATGTTGCTGAGAGTTGTTAAGTGACTTTTGTCCCATTTTACATCCTTTTTTATAGTTATTAAGTGAATCACTGCAGTTGTTAAATTAGTAACACGGTTGTTAAATGAATCTGGCTTCCTCATTGATTTTGCTTGTCATAAGATTGCAAAAGGGGATCACGTGACCCTGGACCACTGCAACCATCATTCATATGAGTCAATTGCCAAGCATCTGCATTTTGATCACGTCATTGCATTGAGGCTGCAATGGTTGTAAATGTGAAAAATGGACATAAGTCACTTTTTTCAGTGGTGTTGCAACTTCGAGCAGTCACCAAATGAACTGTTGTAAGTCAAGGACTACCTGTATCAGCTGGAAGCTAGCTTTATCTATAAGAGGTGTGTCCAAGCTTGGCAACTTTAAAAGCTGTGAACTTCAATTCCCAGAATTCCCCAACCGGCAGAGGGAACATCATAAGGGACAGATAATAAGATCAGTGTGGAAAGAGTTTGTAATTTCCTGGTACAGTTGAAAAACAATAATCTCCTACCTAAAGCATTGATAGGAATTTTAACTAATCCTTTTCCCTAATCCTTTTTGGAACAGCTTCTCCACGAAGGGCAGCTTTCTAAACTGTGGCAAGGAACCTTCGGCCAACAACCTGTGGCCATCAAGGCCTTTCCTCCTTTGTGCCACCAACAATTTGCATCTGAGTGGGCCGTGTACAACCTCCCATTGATGAACCACGAAAATGTGGCACGACTTGTGACTGCTGGATTTGGGGGACCAAGCGAAGAACCTTGTGGTCTCTTGGTACTGACACTGTACCCATTGGTAAGAGCCATGGGCAAGAATGGGTGAAAATGATTGGAATTAGGTGTTAAAAAATAAAAGTGATCTTGTATGTGTCTAGGTGCAGGGAGCTAGTTTGGATAAGGCACCAGGTTAGGAAGACTGGGAGTTTTAGTCCTGCCTTAGCCCTGAAAGCCAGCTGGGTGATTTTGTTCCTCAAAATCATTCAGTCGCTCTTTCTCAATTCAACTCACTTCCCAGGATTGTTGTTATGGGGAAAATAGGAGGGTGTGTTGGATATGTTCACTGCCTTGAATAATTTGTAAAAATAATAAAGGCGGGATATATGGTAAATAAATAAAAATTATATACGATAAATTTTCACCAGTGTATACCAAGGTACATAGGTATTAAGGTTGTTATAATCACATCGCCATGAGGAATAGATGTTTAATTAATTTTTTTTTTTTTTTTGCCATGGATATTATAGATGTGAAATTTCTAGGAGTAAATTCAACTTTTCTAGATTCTCAGATTGCAGGCTGGTTTGTTTGTTTGTTTTGATAAAGAGTACATTTTAAGGTTTTGCTGAAGGATTAGGAAATAGGATTTGTTTTCAGCTCTATTTCTAAATTAAAATGTCATATAGTAGAGTTGGGGGATGGGGATGAAAAGGAATTGTTAATTGCTAAACTAACTTCAGTAGGCAGCAGTATAATAAAGGCAGTCCTCGACGTACGACCACAATTGAGTCCCGAATTTATTTTGCTAAAGTGATAAATTTGATGAGTTCTTTTGCCCCATTTTACAATTTTCCTTGCCACATTTGTGAAGCGAATCACTGCAGTTGTTAAATTAATATCCTGGTTTTTAAAATGAATCTGGCTTCTCTGTTGACTTTGCTTGTCAGAAGGTCTCAAAAAACAATCACATGACCCTGGAACTCTGCAACCGTCATAACTATGAACTAGTTGTCAAGCATCCAAATGTAAATCATGTGACCATGAGGATGATGCCACTGTCATAAGTGTGAAAAATGATCAGAAGTCACTTTTTTCAGTGCCATTGTAACTTTGAATGGTCACTAAATGAACTGTTATAAGTCGAGGACTACTTTGTATTACAATAACACATTTAATAAGCAAATAAGATATGAGAATTTGAACCATCCTTTCATTGCCCAATCAGAAACAGATGGTCATGGTTTTCAGTTCCTCTTCCTACAATCCAGTACAGGGGTTTGCAACCTTAAACCTCAAAGAGCCATTTGGACCTGTTTCCCACAGAAAAGAAAACACCGGGAACCACAAAACCCTTCCTGTGCCTGACTATTTCTTGAGCAGCCACAAAGCTAGCATATGTAGTTGAATTAAACATTCGGTTTTCTTCTGAAACATTTCTTTTCTTGGATTTATCCATGGTTGGCCTACCAGGGGTTGAAAAGCTCAATAAATCGCATACTGGTGGGTGTCACATTGGCGGTTGTGACACATATTCTGAGTGACAGCAAGCCGCAGCAGAGGGGTGAAAGAGCCACATGCGGCTCCAGAGCCGCAGGTTGCTGACCCCTGATCCAGTAACTTCTCTTCCATTCCCATTCTTCAAAGCCTTAATTTGAATATAAATAAATAATCCTATTTAAAAACCAATACTTAATTTTGGATGAAGAGCCACATAAACCTATGTCTATAATACTGATATTCTCAACTGCAATTAATACTGATAGAATTTTTACTATTCTCTTTTTATCCTCAATACTTTTAAGCTTTCTAGATAATAGTACAAGTAGTCCTCAATTTACGACCACAGTAGAGCCCAACATTTCAGTTGCTAAGCGAAGCATTTTTTTATGATCTTCCTTGACACAACTGTTAAGTGAATAACTGCAGTTGTTCAGTCAGTAACATGGTTGTTAAGTGAATCTGGTTCTTCTGACTTTGTTTGTCAGAAGATCACAAAAGGTGATCACATGACCCTGGGACACTGCAACTGTCATAAATACGAGCCAGTTGCCAAGCATCCAAATTTTGATCACATGACCACAAGGAACTTGCAATGGTCGTAAGTGTGAAAAAACGGCCATAAGACACTTTTTTCAGTGCTATTGTGATTTTGAATAGTCGCTAAATGCTGTCGTAAATCAAGGACTACCTGTAGATTTCTACATTTTAAACATAGTACATAAATATTGCTGCACTGAAGTCTGCTGTGAAATAATACAACCTATCAAGATTTATAACACTACAATAAAAAGAGGAAGGAAAAAAGCTATAGCTGGGCATCGGAGGAGCCTATTATCCAAAATTATTCTGTCAGTTTGCTTAATCCGGACACATCCTTCACCATAATTGTGAGAAGTTGAATGCGGATGTCAACCATCTTGTGTTTGGGCGGGTGGTGGGATTCAAATTATTTTACTACCGGTTCTGTGAGCGTGGCTTGGTGGGTGTGGCAGGGGAAGGATACTCCATTCCCTCCATTCCCTCCATTCCCTCCCTAATCCAGGGGAAAGTTACTGCAAAATCCCCATTTCCTCCCAGTCAGCTGGGATTCGGGAGGCAAAGAATAGATGGGGAGGGGCTAGTCAGAGGTGGTATTTACCGGTTCTCTGAACTATTCAAAATTTCTATTACCAGTTCTCCAGAAGTGGTCAGAACCTGCTGAATACCATCTCTGGTTTGGACCTAAACTGAATCAGTTGCATTTTCTTCAAAGGGATCCCTACGGAACTTCCTCAGCCATCACATTTGTTCCTGGGATATCAGCATCCAGCTTGGATCATCCCTTGCCAGTGGCCTTGCTTTCTTACATGAGGAGAAACGGAAGGAAGGTAGGCAGCCAGAATATTCAGCAGGAAGCCACAGGATGGTTTTTGTCCTGGAGACTTCCTGATGGACCACTTGTGACTCCTGAGGCACCATCAGGGGATGGAGCTGGCTGGGTATCATCCACAGATAGTCTTCGATTTACAACAATTCATTTAGTGGCTGTTTGAAGTTACAAAGGTATTGAAAAAAGTAAAAAGTAACTGTTTTTCACACTTAGGACTGTTGCAGCATCCCCATGGTCATGTGATCAAAATTCAGATGCTTGGCAACTGACTCATATTTATGACAACTGCAGTGTCCCATGGTTATGTGATCAAATTTTACAACCGTCTGACAAGCAAAGCCAATAGAGAAACCGGATTCATTTAAAAAACCACGTTGCTAACTTAACAACTGCAGTAATTCACTTAACAACCGTGGCAAGAATGGTTGTAAAATGGTGCAAAACTCACTTAACAACTACCTCGCTTAGCAATGTAAATTTTGGGCTCAATGACAGTCGTAAGTTGAGCACTATCTGTATTTATAAACCCCGGAATTCAATATGTAAATGTTATATTGGATTGAGGATTTTATAATGAAAGTGGGAATAGCAACTGCAGGGACGAGCTCTTTTTTATATTATATTATCTCTACCACTCGGGGAGGTGGGGTGTCATAGGAGAAGGATCAAATTTCTTGTCAGAATTTTTGCTTTTTACCAGAATTACCAGAATAAAGTGGAATTCAGCATTGATATCCAGGGGATCTGTCTTGATCATAAAGAGTATCCAATTCTAATAGAATAAATTACTAGATAACATTACTCAGAGAGTAATACCTAGAAAACCTCTTCTGTTTAAAATTTGGCCGGTGAGATACAAGAGAAAAGGTAGATAGGAAAGCAGCACCAGACTGAGCATATCAGTGGTGGGATTCAATTTTTTTTACTATCAGTTCTGTGGGTGTGGCTTGGTAGGCATGGCAGGGGAAGGATACTGTAAAATCTCCATTCCCTCCCCACTCCAGGGGAAGGTTACTGTAAAATCCCCATTTCCTCCCAATCAGCTGGGACTTGGGAGGCAGAGAATAGATGGGGCAGGGCCACTCAGAGGTGGTATTTCTCAAAATTTCCGCTACTGATTCTCCAGAACTGGTTAATACCACCTGTGGAACATATGCTGAGACCAGTGGTGGTTTCTACTTAACTTTACTACTGGTTTGCATCGTGGTCACACACTCTTCTGCGCATGCGCAGATTGCCTATGATGACGTCCAGGTCAGTGGGCGGAGCCTCCTGCCGGTTTTACTACTGGTTCTTGTAAACCGGTCCGAACAGGGGGGGGAGGGGCAACCCTCACTGGCTGAGACATTTTTATTCCTTAATTCTAAGAACTGTGTTCCCTCACTATCACTCCCAAAACATTATTTAGCACCTGGCTTCAGATTCTACTGAAAAAAAAAAGTTAGCATTTTTATTGTATTTATGGACAACATGTATACACAGATTTGATTATTTTTTAAAAAATCAGAGTGCTGTATATATAGTGATGTTCAGTACATGCTATAGCCCTGATATCTCTGCAGACACCATGCTGAGAATGTGGGTAAAATATATCTGCTTCTAAGGCTAGCAGAGAAGTCAGCCTTCTAAATGTATTGTTACTTCTCCTGCAAGGAGAGGGAGATTAACTAGAATCAGAAAAAAAAAATGGAGATAGTAAATCCTTTTTAGGATCACTTTGAGAGAATGCATGTTAAAATGTTCCTGCCTCGGTTAAACCACAGGGAAGGAGGGTGGTAATCTCTCTGATGTATTTGTTTTCTCTATGCAATTTTTTGCACTCAGGATAATCCGATGCTGCCTTCATTTGATTGTTTCGTTCCTTTATTTCTGAATCTCAAAAAATAGAACATTAATTGAACGTTTGGCTTTAATCTTAAAAGGACTACCAATTTAACTTCTTCTCCCTGATCACACTCCCTAAGTATGTGTGTACATTTGTGTACATCTGTGTAGGTAGATATATGAATTCAAAGCAAGAATATTCCAGTACCCCTCTATTCACAATAAAAAAAACAAAACCCAATCTCTTTCGAAACTTCAGCATTTGTTAAGTGTAGTTAGTCCTTGATTTACAATCACAATTGAGCCCAAAATTTATATTGTTAAGTGAGACAGTTGTTAAGTGAGTTTTGTTGCATTTTACGGCCTTTCTTGCCACAGTTGTTAAGTGAATCACTACAGTTGTTAAATTAGGAAAATGGTTGTTAAGTGAATCTGGTTTTCCCATTTGACTTTGCTCGTCAGAAGGTTACAAAAGGTGATCATATGATCCTGGGACATTGCAATCGTCATAAATGTGAATCAGTTGCTAAGCATCTACATTTTGACAATGTGACCATCCTCAATGGTCGTAAGTGTGAAAAAAGATCATAAGTCACTTTTTTCAGTGCCGTTGTAACTTCAAATGGTCACTAAATGAATTATTGTAATTTGAGGACTACCTGAACTGTAAGAGAGGGAGAGGCTTTGTCATAGGTGTTTCTCTGAATAATAATCTGCATTTTAACCATGATATATGGTACTCTACATAGAGCCTCCTCTACTTTGAAATTAACCTGGGAAAAATTTAAATGAGAAAATTTGTTTTCTTCTTGGATAAGGGGACGAATCTAACAGTTATCCAAGAGATGTGATTCAGAAGTCAAGTCTGTTTGGTTCTCTATGTTTTGTTTTGTTCTTTTATTGAGCAGCTCTACAGCCAGACATGAGTGAATCCCATTTTGGCATTGCATCCAGAGATCCTTTCTGACTTTCTTTAGTGACCATCATTGCATTTTGAAGTGGCCACTTTCATAAATCACACGAACGGTAGTCCACCAATATTTAAAATAAAATAACACCAGGGCTAATGTTAATATCAGTTGTGAAACATGCCTGCCACATCAGTTTCAGTGACTGAGATGTGGTACCATGATTAGACAGCAAAATATCTCTTTTGTACTTTTATTGAGCCTAGTCAAAATTTACTACTTTGGTATCATGCAGATGTTCTATACAACCAGAGCAAACAATCAGAGTTAATGGGAACTGAGATTCAATGATATAGTACCAAAGACTTGCCATTCTGGCTGTTATTTGACTGCCAATAGTTTTCTAGGGTTCGAAGCAGAAAGAGACTATTCTGCCTGATGTCTTTTAACTGGAAAGATCTGGGCTTAAACTTTATGAATGGAAAATATCTATTCTTCAGTTAACCTATCTAGGCTCCTTTTAGCTTGGTTCACCTGACATATTACACAATGTCATAATCTGGTTTGAGTTATTACTAAGTGATACTAGGCATTATGGATTTTAACCAAACTTTCCTTACCATGCAGATTCTTCTCATGATTCAACAAGCCATGTTTAAACAAACAATGGTGTGATGTGTGAATCCAGTCTTCCTTTGTCTGCTCTAACTGTCCTGTTCATGGTTTAATAAGGTCATACGTGGTTAAGATGACAACTTTGTTGAAACTTGGCTTTTTCCTATGATGCCAGGCCTGCATAAACCTGGGGTGGCCCATCGTGACCTCAGTAGCCAGAATGTGCTGGTGCGGGAAGACAGGACGTGTGTCATAACTGATTTTGGCTTTGCTATGACCCTCCCTCTGCGACACGAGCATTCAAGAAAAGATCCTGCAGAAACCATCGTGCACAAGGTACCATAGTAGACATAGGAAGTTCCAAAGAGATGCATATTGTTGAAATGTGATCAATAGTTCTTTTAAAATTCATATCAAAACTCATAAAATGAGAACAATCATCACGGCACAGTTCAGACAATAACAACAACAAGAGATTACCCTATAATATTTATTTCAGTAGAGATGCAGAATTAGTATGTCGGATTCCAGCATTGTGTTTGAGATCTGACAGCATCCTGACAGTTTCATATAGCACTTAGCAATAGCACTTTACACTTACATACCGTTTCACGGTGCTTTTCAGCCCTCTCTAAACGGTTTACAGAGTCAGCATATTGCCCCCAATAATCTGGATCCTTATTTTACCGACCTTGAAGGATGAAAAGCTGAGTCAACCTTGAGCCGGACAGGATCGAACTGCTGACAGTTGGCAGAATTAGCCTGCAATACTGCATACTAATCATGGCTCTTTCTCATTTTGTACTGTTTTGAGATGGACTGCTTACTGTATGTAAAATTTGGGCACAACCAGTTCTTGCTCCAAGTAGGCATCATACATAAGCTGCCTGCATCTTTCATTGGTATTTTCTCTAGGCAGGAGCTCAACGCTATGTAGCTCCCGAAATTTTGGATGAGAACCTGAATCTGCAGGATGTGGGCTCTGCACTGAGGCAAGCGGATGTCTATTCCCTGGCACTGGTACTGTGGGAGATCCTGATGAGATGCTCTGCACTTTTCCCAGGTAAACCCTTATGGAATTCCACAATTGCCAACCGACATGGCCAAAGACTGAGTATTACAGGAGATGATGTCTAGTAGGTTTGCCTTTGCAATCATTTAATTGCCAAGGTCCCTTCCAAAGAATGTTGGGAGCTGTAGTTTGATAAGAATTCTTGGCTCTCGCAATTGGTTGGCTGTAAACTGGAACCTGCTGTTCATGCCAAAAGCAATTGTGGTTTATGTAGAAGAGAAATCATGCCTGGCATTTTAGAGAAAGGTAAATGTGTGCTGCGTAACAGAAGGAGGAAACCACTGTATAATGAAAGTTTCAGTGCAAGTTGGAAGAAAGAGTGTAAACTATTGTTGCCTGTATAACTTTATTCTTATTCTTATATTTGGACAGGTCTTCCTATCCTCTACCATCCTCTGGAATCCATTTAAGCTCACGCCTACAGCTTCAGCCACCTCATTCTCTGTCGTTCCTTTCTTCTTTTGTCCTCAATCTTTCCCAGCATTATGCTCTTCTCCAGTGAGTCCTTCCTTCTCATTAGGTGGCCAAAGTATTTGAGTTTCATCTTCAATATCTGGCCTTCTAAAGAGCAGTCAGGGTTGATCTCCTCTAGGACTGATCGGTTTGATCGCCTTGCAGTCCAAGGGACTCGCAGGAGTCTTCTCCAGCACCATAGTTCAAAGGCCCCAATTCTTTGGCCCTCAGCCTTTCTTATCGTCCAACTTTCACAGCCATACATTGCAACTTTATCTGTGTAGGAAACAGGAATTAAATCCAATTTGAGATTTTCTCTGTATTCTCTGTAAAATAGATTCTTAATTTAGAAAGTCCATGGATGAATGCAGGAGTATCCTTTGAAGAATAGAAAGGACGAATCCTTTCTTCCTTATTCTTGGAAAGCTCAGAATGCCAAACCTTTCTGTATTAAACTATTAGTAATGCAACTTAAAGTAAGATTCTAAGTATGGGGCTGAATTTGAATCATTCTCGCATCATATTCTATTCCTTATTGGTATCTTTATTACGATTATTCTGTTGTTTTACCATATATACTGAGAGCTTCTGTACTGGAGACAAATTCCTTGGATTTCTAATCACACTTGGCCAAATAAAGTTATTCTATTCCATTCCATTCAGAAGTAAACACACATAGTTTATATATGGTGCAACTGCAAATTCATGGTTTGTTTAGCCATACTTTTTAGAATAAAGCACAATTTCTGGATCTAAACAATACAGTAACCTTATATACCATGCTTTACAAAGAGTGAGACTGGGCAGCATGATGTTTGAACCCAACCTTAGAGTCTTAAGAGACAAGGTCACCAGGAAAGGGAAGTAGCAGAGAAAGGAAAATCCAGGGCCATGTGCCGTTTACCTTTTAGTTGTTTCTGCTGTTCAGATGAGCAATACAACTGGCAAAGGATGCTTGAAATCTCCTGCAAACCTTACTCAGTTAATCAGCAGAAAAGAACAATTCTCCCTATCACCTTTTAACTTAGTGTTATTCAAACTTAAGGTTGGGGGATTCTGGAAGTTGTCATCCACATATCTTAAAGTTACCAAGTTTGAAAAACTATTGTTTTAGCAGCTCAATTAAATAACTAGAAAATAGCAGAGAAATAAGGCAGCAGGTCCAGAGTGGATAATTCTTGGGCAGATGGGTATGAGAGATTGTGGGGAGGCTGGAAAAGAAAAAAGTTGGAAAGTAGACCTAAACAATCAAAGAGAAGGCAATTTAGTTGGCAGCTTTATCTTGTAAATAATAACTTAGTCCAGGTGGTAAGAAATAGGGGGAGTGAGCATTGCAAAGCTTCAAAGAGACTGGGCCTGAATTTATGCACTACAACTGAGGGTGCGAATTCCTCTCATAGTTTCCTAGATTCTGTACTCACCGAAGGCTAACATTAAATATACCTTACAAGGATGAAACTTTAATATAAATAGATGTGAAGAGCTAAATAAGGGAAATATGAATAACAAAGCAAGTGAAAGATGGAAGATAGAAAAGAAACATCTTTGAATATTATGGTGACATGGAAAAAAAGTTAAAATAGAGATAGAAATAAGAGGGGAATAATAGTATGGATATATTAATATATGTAATAATAAGAAACAATATGAAACAATGAAAGTGAAATGTAATAACTATGAGTAATAATATTATGTCTGTTTGTATCAAAATGTATGATACCCAGGTATCACACTATTCATGCATTGATATGTATAAATAATATAAAATAAAAAACTTGGGAATTAAAAATAATTAAATATACCTTACAAGTAGTTGACTTACGACCTTAATTGAGCCCCATAATTTTGTTGCTAAGTGAGACAGTTTGGGTTGTTACCTAGTTTGGGTAATGAAACACCCGCAAGAAAACTAAGCTCAGAGAGCACCAAGGACCCCTCATTTCAACCCTGAGCTACAAATATTCTTGGTAAGCCTATTTTTGTTTATTAACAGAAATCATGCCCTGTTCTTCTGATCGATAAAGAGAAACTGATCCATAGTCCTGCGCTTCTTCACAAATGCGGCCAATCTATAACTGGCGTGGTAGCCAAAGGGCTTCTACAACCTGGTATTCTTCCATTCTCACATATCTCCCTTTGAAGGAGCAGGGGGGAACATGATTTCCATCCTTTATTATGGTCTTAACTGGTTGCACTAATAACCAAGAACAGTTTCACATGCTGAAGTCATGAATGGTCCACCCCTTGCCTGTTTGAAGCACCACATTATAGCTTGGTCCAATTTCAGATAGTGGCAATAGTTATTCCTGTTTTGTTGCAGAAGGACAAATTTCTCCTACCTTGGCTAGCCAGCTCTGCCAAGATATAAAGAGGGAGAGCATACATGGTGATCATGGTGTGGGGTATGCTGCCATCTGGTGGCAATTTAGAAGCACATCCTGCCCTTGATCAACAACAAATGCCGACACGTTCAGCTTGAAAGGATAAAGCTGAACTGTTGACTTCCGGGGTGGGATTATATGATCTTGGTTTTATTGAACTCAGTCTCATTCTGCTTCCTCTTCCCCCTTCTCTTCTTCAGACTTTGTGTGACCTTTTAAATCACTTGAGACAAGAGGCTTCTGTCGCTTCGAGACATCATTTCCAGCAGTACGGTGACTCATCTCTGTACAATGAGATGGAGTCATTGATGGAGCAGCATGAGCAAAAGCACCAGAGCCTATCTGGGCGCCAGCCAGACCCCTAATCTCCTAGCAAGACCTATTGCTAAAGAGAAAAGATTGTGGAAGGAGAAAAATACTGCATGTTCCAAGTCAATAAATTGGAGCTTGTATCCAGGGAATGGGCAGAGTCCTCCATGCAAACAGTATTTTTCTTAAGAGTAAAGGCTGGATTGGAATACAGGTAGTCCTTGACTTACGACCACAACTGAGTCCAAAGTTTTCTGTTGCTAAACGAAACATTTGTTAAATGAGTTTTGTCTCATTTTATGGCTTTCTTTGCCACAGTTGTTGAGTGAATCACTGCAGCTCTTAAGCGAGTAACACAGTTGTTAAGTGAATCTGGGCTTCCTCATGGACTCCGCTTGTCAGAAAGTCGCCAAAGGGGATTGCATGGCCCCACGACACTGCAGAAGCAGGGATGAAATCCAGCTGGTTCCATCCAGTTCAAGCGAACCAGTAGCAGCGGCTGCGGGAAGCTCCGCCCACCCATGCGGACATCATGACGTCGCTTTTTTGTGACATTTTAAGCCTCTGCGCATGCGCAGAAGGCTTTGTGCAGGCGCAGATGACGGCACGTGCATATTGGCAAACCGGTAGGGAAGGAAAGTAGATTTCACCCCTGTGCAAAACCATCATAAATATGTCAGTTGCCAAGCATCTGAATTTTGAACACATGACCATGGGGAAGCTGCAAGGGTTGCAAGTGTGAAAATTGGTCATAGGTCACTTTTTTCGGTGCCGCTGTACCTTTGAACGGTCACTAAATGAACTGTTGTAAATTGAGAACTACTTGTACACCAGCTGAGCATGTGTTACTGAGGGGCCACTAATGTTTAATAGCAGTATGCATCTGCAATATAAAAGTTTTTATCCCTCTACAGCAGTTTTTCTCCACCTTGTCAACTTTAAGATATGTGGACTTCAACTCCCAGAATTCCCCGATCAAAATTCAGACGCTTGGCAATTGATTGGAAGCCAGAGTCACTCAACAACCGTGGTATTAATTTAACAACTGCAGAGATTCACTTAATACCTGTGGCAAGAAAGGTTCTAAAACGGAGCAAAATGCACAGCTGTCTGGCTTAACAACAGAAATCCTTGGGCTCAGTTGTGGCTGAAAATGAAGGACTAACAGATTGGGACTCTGAGCCCAGGGATAACCACTGTCCAGCAATGCTGCAATTATTTGAAAATGAAATTTTGTTATGGGATGGGTAGGTACTGTGAAGTGTGAAGAAGTCAGCTGAAGCAATAACTTTGCTGTTCGTGCACTGGATATGCTTGGCCCACACATGTGCTCGCACAAACCCTGCTTTGATAAGACAGGCCATTTTTGTCTCTTCAGAGAACAACATTCCCCCATTCCAGCTTGCCTATGAAGCAGAATTAGGCAGCAGCCCTACATACAGTGAACTGCGAAGGTTGGCGGTTGAGGAAAGGCGAAGACCAATCGTCCCACCGGCTTGGACAAGACTTGGGCAAGTATGTTAAACCACAACATACGTAGGCTTGAATAAGGGGCAGTAGGCTTTAGACCAGAGGTCACCAACCAGTGGTCCACGAGAAAATTTTGGTGGTCCACAGCACACCCGGGTAGAGGAGCTGCTCCGGGATGACTAACGGCCAGTCCTGTGACTAGAGCTCTGGAATATAGGACCGGCCAGGCAGCTCACTGTGGGGCTGGAAATCTCTGCCACAGAGGGAGGTACGTGCAACTTTGCAGATGGTGCAACGTGCAAGGAGTAGCACAGCCTTCGCCAGCTGGAACGAGGTAATGGTGCAAGGGGTGAGGGGGGTGTTTTGTTTTCTTTGGGAAACAGGTCCAAATAGGCGGCCAAACTAAGTGCCTGAAGGACCCCATCCTGTCACTGGGAATCCAGGCGCTTCAGCAAGCGGCACGCTGGATTTGTATTAGTTGTCCCTGGGATTTAAAATTATGAATTTACTGGTCCCTGAGGTCTGAAAGGTTGGTGAACCCTGCTTTAGACAATATGTTGGCAGCCATACTCCTAAAGAGGATGGACCAGCAGTTGAGTTTAAGAAATATAATTGGGTCCCTTAAACCATGCAAGGCTAAGGGAACACAGTTTGTGCCTTAGCCCTGTCCCTCTGCCAAAAAAGGGAAAAAGAAGAGAACACAGGTTGAAAAGTTGGCCCTGTCAGTTCTGGAGACAACAGATAGGATAAACCTGTATTTGACTCTTGGGAGGGATGATATTCAGCAGGCTCTGACAGATTCTGGAGAACCAGTAGAGGAAACATTGAATAATTTGGAGAACCAGCAAATACCACCTTTGGCTGGCTTCAGAGCAGGGTGGGAATGGAGTTTTTGCAATATCCTTCCCCCAGGAGTGGGGAGGGAATGGGGATTTTGCAGTATTCTTCCCCTGGAGTGGGGAGGGAATGGAGATTTTGCAATATCCTTCCCCCGGAGTGGTGAGGGAATGGAGATTTTGCAGTATCCTTCCTCTGCCACACTCACCAAGTCACACCACAGCACGTCCACCAAACAATGCCCACAGAACCAGTAGTAAAAAGTTTGAATTCCACCACTGACTCTTGGGCAATATTTTTCCTGCCCGGAGATAGTGGCCCGAGTTCAAGGCAGAAGCTGAGGAGAACAAAAATACTGCATGGCTGATGGAGGTTTGGGAATATTACCTAATAGAGAGGTGGAAATGGCAAGAGCTCTGATGCCCTTTTGCTCTTAAGGCAGCACAACAAGAGGAATGAAAGGAATGAAAGGGATTAATCCAGGGGTGGGGAACTATGGCTCAACTCCTGGAATTCCTGAGCCAGCCGTGAATTCTGGGAGTTGAAGTCCACAAGTTATAAAAGGGCCATAGTTCCCTACCTCTGGATTAATCTAACAACAACAAAAAAAAAGATAGCCAAAAAGATAGTAATGTTGCAGGAGCAACTGTCATGGGGACAAATCCATCAGGTGATTATCGCAGGAGAAGATGGAACAAGCTCCTAGAGAACTTTAATGGAGAAAAAAGATTTGGGGCTAAAGACAAGAGGAGAGGCTCAGTGAATAGAACCATGATCTTTTAACGACAGCAAGGAGAATAGAAGTTAAATCTGGATCCACTGATAGAACTCTGGGTATTTTACATTAGTTCATTAAGAATTTCATTCCCTATTTATTAGTGACAGGAGAAACAAAATAACTCCCTTGCCTTGTGCTAAAAAATAGCTGAAATAGGAGGAGCTTGGAGTAACCAATGGTAGATTTTGCTTTGAAAAGGAGTGTTCTTATACACTAAATGAAAGCCTGATTTCAGAATTGTATGTCTCTTTGCTGCTGGATGGATGTCAAAATTCTCTTTTAAAAAATTAGCTTTCTCAAGTCCAAAGTCTGCCTAGTTATGGGCAGAGAAATCATGTTCCCCAACATCTGTATTAGAGATGGGGTCTCACTAGAATGACTAGCCACAAAAGCTCTGTTGAAATTCCTTATTCCAGATACAGGCGGCTTATTTGCACCCCGTTTCACACCTCCTGCAATAGCTTTTGCTATGCCTTCGAGATGCATTGGAGTCCCAGGTCTTCATCAGCACTGGCTGGGAAGGAAGCAATTGGCAAACATCTAGAATAAGACAATAGGATAGGATAGGATAGGATAGGATAGGATAGGATAGGATAGAATAGAATAGAATAGAATAGAATAGAATAGAATAGAATAGAATAGAATAGAATAGAATAGAATAGAATAGAATAGAATTTTTTATTGGCCAAGTGTGATTGGACATACAAGGAATTTGTCTTGGTGCATACGCTCTCAGTGTACATAAAAAGAAAAGATACATTTGTCAAGAATCATAAGGTATAACACTTCATCATTAAGTGTTGTACCTTATGATTCTTGACAAATATATCTTTTTATGTACACCGAGAGTGTATGCACCAAGACAAATTCCTTGTATGTCCAATCATAGGGTACAAATAAGCAATCAGGAAACAGTATCAATATAACTATATCAAAATCACATACCACTAGGGAGGAAGTTAAATATGAGCCAACAATGTGTTGGCAGCAGCCAAAAAAGCCAATGCAATCCTAGGCTGCATTAATAGAGAGATAGAATGAAGATCACGTGAAGTACTAGTACCTTGGTGGTGCAGTGGACTAAAGTGCTGTTAAATAGCACTTAGCTGCCAGCTGCCTACAATTACTGCAAGTTCAAATCTCACCAGGCTCAAGGTTGACTCAGCCTTCCATCCTTCCGAGGTAGGTAAAATGAGGACCCAGATTGTGGGGGCAATAAGCTGACTTCGTATAAAAAAGAACACTGCTTGGGGGGGGTGGGGGGCAAAAGCCCTACTAAGCAGGTACATACAAAAGTATGAAGGCTATTGCTTAACGCATTGTAAGGCATTGTAATAAAGGCATTGCCACCTTGGGTCTCCGAAGAAGGGAGGCATATAAAGCCTTAGTAAGACCACACTTCGAACAGTACATCCAGTTTTAGTCAACCCAATACAAAAAAGATGTTGAGACTCTGGAAAGAGTGCAGAGAAGAGCAACAAAGATGATTAGAGGTCTGGAGGCTAAAACATATGAACGGTTGCAGGAACTGGGTTTGTCTAATCTAGTGAAAAGAAGGACAAGGGGAGACATGATAGCACTGTTCCAGTATTTGAGGGGCTGCCACAAACAAGAGGGGTTCAACTTATTTTCCAAAGCACCAGAAGGCAAGACAAGAAACAATGGATGGAAACTAATCAAGGACAGAAGCAACCTAGAACTAAGGAGAAATTCCCTGACAGAACACTTAACCAGGGAACGGCTTGCCTTCAGAAGTTATGGGTGCCCCAACACTGGAGGCTTTCAAGAAGAGACTGGACAGCCATTTGTCCAAAATGGTATAGGGTCTCCTGCTCAAGCAGAGGGTTGCACTAGGAGACCTCCAAGGTCCCTTCCAACTCTCTTATTTTAGGTTCTAAGTCTTCTAGTAGGAGTTCCTCTTGTCTCTTCCCTGACAATTACTGTTCCCCTTCTCTCTCCTGTCCCCTAGGTAGCTATTTCCTTGCAAGAGCTCCTGGAAGACTGCTGGGACCCTGAACCAGAGGCTCGTCTGCAAGCTGAGTGTGCTCTACAAAGGCTGCAAAGGCTGGGCACTGAGGATCTGGTGAACGAGTACTGAGGTCAAAGCATTTTAGGCTTTCCACTCAGATTTGGCTTGGACTTCTTTGCTTAGAAGAACTTTATGTTTGGCCGAGAAGAGAAAGAGGCCTTTAAGAGAAGTCCATCCAGGTCCATTTTCTCAATAGGACCCTACTGGGACATTGTCTCAATAGGACCCATACTGGGACCCTACTGGGACCCTACTGGGACAGAGTGGATGTGTTTTTATAAGTGCTATCCACTAAATCAACTTGAATTGTATTTGTTAACTACTGTTAACCTGGGGGCCATCCTATATCAAGCCTTTGACCTTGGAATTTTCATCATTTCAGTTCCTCCATATAGCACAATATCTTTCTGGAACCTTAAGCACTCTTTCTTCAAAATCACTCCAAGTGAACCCAATGGGACATTTCTGAACAGGTACTAGATGAATAGTTGATAGCAGGGGTGTCAAACTCAAGACCTGCGAGCCAGTTCTAGCATGCAATGTGGTTGGATCCAGCCCACGGGGCTGTCCTGGTCTACCCAGTGTGAAGAGGAAAGATCGGGACAATGTAGCTTCAGCCTGGTCTACCCAATGCGAAGAGGAAACATGCCAGCAGTTTGGGGAGTGGTGTCAAGTTTGCGGAGTGGCGTCAAGCACACCCACCCAGTCAGCCACACCCATTAATTCGGCCATGGCCACCCACTCCCTGAGGTCAACCACAGTCCTGATGTGGCCCTCAGTGAAATTGAGTTTGACACCCCTGGTTTTATAGCTTATGTTACCCGAATGCAAAAATTAGTTTTAAACAAAGAATTCAGATTCCTAAGACTTTTCTCTGGAATTGCTGAAAATTATGGAGATGCAGCCCAACACATCTAAAGGACATACAACTGGAAAAGACCGAGGACCCAGATTGTTGGGGGGCAATATGTTGACTCCGTAAACTGCTTAGAGAGGACTGTAAAGCACTGTGAAGCGGTATATAAGTCTAAGTGCTATTGCTCTTCTCTTCCATTCTGTTGGTATCCAACTTAGTACCTCTACACTAGGGGTATCAAACTAGATTTCTTCGAGGGCCAGATCAGCATTATAGTTCTCCTCTGTGGGCTGGCAGGCGGGACAGGGGGGAGACAGGACGGATGCCTGTCACCTAATCACCACCATAAGGTGGTGAGACCTCAGACCTCCTATATTTGTATTAGAAATCTTTTTTTTTTCTTAGCTTTCGTCCAGATTTATAGAGAAGCACATGCAGACATGTATATTTCTTTTCTCTTTTGTTGTTGGGTGACTCTTTTTGTGTGTGTGATGTATTCTTTTGTGACCCGTTCCCTTTTTCATCTAACTTTGTTTTAAAATTAAAGCTTCACCCAAGGCTTTTTTTAGTTTATTTTTCTCTCTCCAGAATGTAATGTGAGGTCAGTGTTGAACAAATATATCAACTAGTAATCTAGGTTTTACATTGATTTAAAAGATGCATATCCCTCTCTGCCATTAAGATGCTCACAAGCAGATGACAGCAGGGGTGGGTTCTACTTATCTTTACTACCGGTTCGCAATGGGGCCGCACACATGCGCAGCAGCAGAAGCATTTTGATGATGTCGGGGTCAGTGGGCGGAGCCTACCGCCGGTTTTACCACCGGTTCTATAGAATCGGTGCGAAACGGGGGCAACCCACTACTGGATGACAGCAACTTAAGCATGCCCATTTTAACATAATAAAAACAATCATAGAAAACAACCCCCACCCCACATTTTTAAAAATAAAAATTAGGAAATTTAAGGCATTCGCAATTTTATAAACCAGCTGGTGAAAGTGTGGTAGGAAGGGGATGAAGGAATTCCTCTAGGAAGCCAGCCTCATTCCAGATATATTGGGACTACCAATTCCATAATTCCTAGCCAGGTTTTGGGAATACACTAAATTGGGAATGTTCTTCCATTTCCTAGCCAAAGATATGAGAGCCAGGGGAATGGAGCGGTACATGGATTAAAGATGGGATGGGGAGACATGTTTAACCAACTGGGGTTACTCAACAGGGCAACTGTGATGGAGCCTCTGAGAATCCAGAGAATGCAATAATAAACTAAATGAACAGAATTCAAACATCTAGCAGATTTAACAAGAGGACACACCCAGTACAGGAAATCCTCATCTTATGACAGTTCATTTAGTGACCTTTTGAAGTTACAACGGCACTAAAAAAATGACTTATGACCATTTTTCACACGACCTTGGCAGCATCCCCGTGGTCACGTGATCAAAAATCAGATGCTCACATTTATGACGGTTGCAGGTAGCGTTCTGGGGTCATGGAATCTCCTTTTGCCAAGCAAAGTCAGTGAGGAGGCCAGATTCACTTAACTACGTTGTTATTAACTTAATAACTGCAGGAAGTCACTTAACAACAGTGGCAAGAAAGGTCATAAAATGGGACATAACTCACAAGAACCGTCTCGCTTAGCAACAGAAATGATGGGCTCAAGTGTGGACTCCCTGTAGTGTATTTAGCATACAATATGGAGCATCCATCTAGCTGTAAACCCAGCATGGAATTGTGTTGTAAACCTTGTAGTAACCAACTGGTGCAGGACAGTCAAGGGTGGGGCTGGGAGATAAATGCCACCTTTGGGAGTTTGAGGCACTAACATGAGGCTGTCTTAAAGCAGCCCTTTGAGATAAGACAGCAGGCAACATGCTGTGTGTGTGTGGGGTGTGTGTGTGTGAATTGTCAGGATGATGGCAGAGGCATAGCCACAAAGTGATTATGTCATTCGTACAAGCCTGTTCCATCTAGCAGTCACAATTACAATAAACATGCCAGAGGAAAATTTATTTCCCCCGAGACAGCACTACAACATTGTGAAATTCAATTGCTTTGGCGATAAGATCTTATGCAGTGCATCTGTTTTCTTTCTTTACCTTGCCCTAATAAGGTAAAGGAACCAGCGTGGATCATAATAGGAGAGTTGAATAAGGATGGACAGGGTTCAAATCTCCCTGTATCCACAACAACTATACTTGAATGACTTCCCCCTTAATCTGCTTCCCTTCAAACGGAATCGCCACACATTCAACTTCCAGGAAGGAGATCGAGAAGGTCTGAGAAAGTAAAAGATTCCCTGTGAGCCATTTCAAGACCACAGAATGAAAGCAAAAAAAAAAATAAAGAGCACAACATTCAGCTGCTCAGCTTTTGTTCTCCTTTTGCCCTTCAGCTGTCGAACAGAATTGCATTCTTGCCATCTCATCAGAAGAGAAAAGGCCGATTTGTTACTATATCATGCACCAAGCTGCTTGGCCAGATGCCAACAGCCACCAGAAATGCAAGGCCTCTGTCCTTGACGCAGATGCTTACATATACAGGCTCTGCTCTTCGTACTGGAGCCCCAGATTTTCTTTATATAGCCAGCGAGAGGAGTGAATCACTGTTAGAAGCAAAACTGTTATTCTGACATAAGCAGTATTTTGAATATTTTTAGGGACTATACGAACATGCGCTGCCGATTACAGGGATTTGTGATTTACCAGAAGCATTTCCTGTGGACGTATTCACTGAATGTGGAATCTTTACGTCTGATTTTTGTACAAGCATTGTAAAAAAAAACATTTTAAAACCTGAACACCACACAATAGAAACATTTTTTTTAAAAAAAGATAAAAATAGAATTTAAAAAATGGAGTAAAAATTAGAATCGTTAAAATATAGAACCACCCGGGGAGGAAATAATGACTGGAAAAACTGACATAAAAAAAAAATTAGGATATCTAAAGCACTTTAGATCCGATTTTGGTATGGTGGTTAAGTCCCACCTTAGCACAAAACCAGCTGTATGACCTTGGTCCGGTCAGTCTCTCTCAGCCCTAAGAAGCAGGCAAGGGCAAACCACATTTGAAAAACCTTGCTAAGAAAACATCAGGGATTAGTTAAAATGGTTGCCAGGAGTTAACACTGACTCAAAGCAAGGCACACATACACACACAGATAAGCAGCCTAGATTTGCCTCTGTAGCTGAGACAGCATACAGGTTCATTAAATACATATTCTTTTCCATACAAATCACATTAAGCCAAATCCAGAACAGACCATTTTAGGACCGATCCAAGTGAACCCAGTCTGTTCTTCAGGATAAGTAGAACTCAGAAAGAACAGACCGAATCTGCCATCTTCAGTAATTTCCCCATTGCGTAATGGTAGAAGTGAGCCCAAATACAGCATATTTTTACAATAGCTCTAAATGAGATGATGTTAACTAAAAAAAAAATGACACTTGTTATTAAAAGTCCCCTCCCTCCCCTGGAAGTATATTTATTGCTCCTTTCTCTATCCTTCCTCCCCCTCCCTATATTCAGTCCAATAATATGGGGCAAGGAAATGGGATACTCTCCTTGGATCACATTGCTGCCAGGGGAAACAGGCGTGGATGTCATGTTGGTAGCAGGCTCCATTCCTTAACGCTGGCCAAGGTTTCAGAATGCTGAGGGGCTAAAAATAGATTTTTGCTCCAGGATTTGTAGGAGGCAAACGCTCTTTAATCTGTGCCTGCATGATGGACTGCACAGTGCAAATATAACTCTTTACCTCACTGGATTTTCAAGGGTTCTCTGGACCCCTGAATTAAACCAGGAAAAAATAAATACCAAAACCTTGAACTACTTTTAAGCCACACATCTGAACCACTTAGAAGCTGAGTTTTAAAAATATGAAGCATATGGAGATGATCACAAAACGCATCATGCACGATGCGGAAGGGAAAAAGTGCAAAGGAACAACTAAGACGATTAAAGGTCTGGAGACAAAAACGTATGAAGAACAATTGCAGGAATTGGATATGGTTAGTCTGGAGAAAAGAAGGACTAGGGGTGGCACAACAGCAATATTCCAGTATTTGAGGGATTACCACAAGGAAGAGGGGGTCAATTTATTTTCCAAAGCACCAGAAGGTAGGACAAGAAACAATGGATGGAAACTAATCAAAGAGAGAAGCAACCTGGAATTAAGGAGAAACTCCCTAACAGTGAGGACAATTAACCAGTGGAGCAACTTGCCTTCAGAAGCTGTAGGTGCTTCATCACTGGAGATTTTTAAAAAAAGACTGGACAGCCAGTTGTCTGAAATGGTATAGGGCCCCCTGCTTGAGCAGGGGGCTGAACAAGAACCGGGGTGTCAAACTCACGTGATCACAGCGGTGTCATGTGACATATCAGGACTTTTTCCCCCTTCACTAAACCAGATCATCACATGACACATCCAGCCCATGGGCTGGGAATCTTGCAGCCCTGGACTAGAAGATCTCCAAGCTCTATTCTGATTGAATCAAAATTGTTCTTTCAAAGCCACATATAATGAAAAAAGGGGTAGTATTTGATCACCCAGTCAAGCCCCTCCTTTTGAAACCAGTAACTATCTCAGCAGATGTCCCCTTCGTGGTCCCCAATCACTGTTCAACTGGCCCAGGTGTCATCTGCTCAGGTTCTGTACTTCATTTTTATTTATTTATCTAGGTGCCTTCCAGCTTGTGTTGACTTCCTGGTCAAGTCCTTGCAGTTTTCTTGGTAAAATTTCAGTAGTGGCTTTCCCTTGTTTGATTCCTAGGGTTGAGAGACAGAGAGAGGGAGGGAAGGAGAGAGAGAAACAGGCCCAATGTCATCCAACTGACTTTGTGCCTAAGGCACGACATGCACTCACAGTTTCATGGTTTCCAGAGCCTTAACCATGTCTCTATTTATTTTACCAGATTGGATAATATGCCCATATCCCAAAGGTCTCCCACGAACCACATCTAACAAAAAGAGGGGAAAAAACATTGTAACTAAATCTAAATCAGTATTAAAAATAAAAATTAAATATGAAAGAAAAACATAGAACCCAATACAGGCACCTACTTACTGACAACTAAATGCACATGAGAATAAAACAGCATTAACTTCTCTCACACCCCACAAAGTACAGGAATAAAGGGAACTTTCAGGAGGCCTTCTCCTGATTTGACTGGATGGGCACATGTTGCCTGCTGTATGGTATCTCACTCTATATCAGGGGTATCAAACTCACGTCACATCGTCATTATGTGACATATTGGGACTTCCCTCCCCCCTTCGCTAAACCAGGGGTGGGTATGGCCAGCCCGTGGGCCGTGAGTTTGGCACCCCTGCTCTACATTACTTAATTCAGTTTCTCATAGGATAGAGAATTTACCAAATGTTAAACTGTGATTTGTTTAATTGTAGTTTCTGAAATAAACCACAACTGGCTCAAATCATGCAACACAATAAACCATAAAGTATGATTTTTAAATCTCAGTGGTTGGGGCTAACAAGCAAGGAAACTTTATCATGGCTTAGCACTGATAGTAAAATCAGTCTATATGTTATTGTAATTATGCCTTCAGAGTTTATAGACTAACGTATTTGGGTTAGAACAACCTTTCTTAACCTTTTTATCCTAGAGCAGTTCTTAAACTTGATAACTTTTGAGAGGCATGGACTTCAACTCCCAGAATTCCCTAGCCAGCAGGCTAAGGAATTCTGGGAGTTGAAGTACACATACCTAGGCTAAGAGAAATAATGCCAAGAGGAACTGCTGGAATAATTGTAAGGTCTCAGAAAGTCTTGCATAAAAATCATAAAATACGCAATTTCACAAGACAATTCACTTCTAACCTATATACTTTTGTGTTTTATAACCTTTACAACAGCAATAAAGCAGCAAATGAACATATGAGTCACAGCATATAAAAATTTTACCAAGGTGAGCTTTTTGCATTGCGCAGTCCATGAAGTTCAAGAAGAAATATTTGTTTTTTTCCCATCATGATAGCTCACAGAACCCCTAGAGACCCTTGCAAATCCCAGTTGAGAAAGCTGAGGTTAGAGGGTCACAACTGATTTTGGCTTGTTTTCTCTTTTACTGACTTACAGTATCTCTTGGACTATAAATTTCATCCCTCCTTCTGGGAACAGCTTTATCCATTACACAGACACCTAATTCACACAACACATTGAACTATAATGTGCTTTGCTTGTGTCCAAGTTAATATGTGGTTATAAACCATGTTTTAAGGCTTAGTGTGCCAGGTGAATCCAGTCAGCTGGGATTGCTGCAATAGGCTCTGGTTAAAGAAAGCATGGCTTAATTTAGTGTGTGAACAGAGGCAACTTCTTCCTTCTTCAAAATCAAGCAGAGATCCCCTGTTACACTCATAGCAGAGGTGAGGAACTTTGGCCCTTTTATGACGTGGACTTCAATTCCCAGTATGCCTGAGTCAGTAAGAAAGTCAAGATGGATGGCTCAGGAATTCTGGAAGTTGAAGTCCACAAGTCATAAAAAGGCCACAGTTCCCTACTCCTAGCTTATAGGAAGAAGAACTGGCTTCAAATAGGAAACGATCTTTAGAAGAAGAAAAAAAACATCTACCGGCCCTCAGTTCGAGTTTCATTCACATCTACTCAGAAATAAGTCAGACAGGAGTGAGATAACAGTATGTAGGATTTGGGGAGATGAGAATGGCTTATAAAGTATCCTTGCTTGCTCATCTCTTGTCAGCCTGATTGTACACTCTGCAGGGTGTAGAAATCTATTTATTTCCTTAGGCTTAGGAATAGCTAAAGAAAAGCTTGTACGGGGCTTAACCACTTATGATTTCCCTTCTGCAGAAGCTCAGTCTTACATGTCTTATTTCACTGCTAGCGCTACTTCTCCTGCCTATTATTCATTGCTACATCTAACTTCAGGCTTCATTGTCTTGTAATACCAAAAATGTCTCTGCTCTCTTCCATTTTCTACAAATCAAATAAAAAGTAGGCAAGATTTATTTGCTGCTTTCAGAATTATGAAAAGGTGCTTGTCCATTTAACCTATACCAGTGATGGCGAACCTATGGCACATGTGCCACAGGTGGCACGCGGAGCCATATTGGTGGACATGCGAGCATTGCCCTAGCTCAGCTCCAGCACGCATGTGCATGCTGGCCACCTGATTTTCGGGCCTTCTGGGCCCACCGGAAGTTGGCAAACGGGCTGTTTCTGGTCTCCGGAGGGCCCGTGGGGGGGGAGGTTGTTTTCACCCTCCCCAGGCTCCTCGAAAGCCTCTGGAGCAAAAGGGCAAAAAACAGGCCTACCGGGTCCACCGTGCCAGCACATGCCAAAAGTGGGGGGAGCACAGGGGAGGTCGCATGCATATGCGTGGGTGGCACAGTGCATAGAATTATGAGTGTGGGCATGCACGTGTGCAACCATCCCGCACTCCCCCCGCTTTTGGCACATGATGGCAAAAAGCTTAGCCATCACTGACCTGTATTATACATTGGACATAATGCTTATAATGGGGAAAAAATGACTAACCTCTTGGATTTTCAAGGAAGTATCCTGTAACATTTTCTAACAGAAAGCTACACTGTTGGTACACATTATCCTCAGCCAATCACCACAGAGCCTTAGTTCCAACAAGTCCATCAATAACTTTTAACACCCACTCCCCTTCATATTTTTATCTGTCATTGCCTGATCTAGGAGTTGCCATTTTAATTTTCCATAACAGTATTTCAGGATGCAATGGAAAATGAAGCTGGTAACTTCCAAATTTAACAACCACTAGTAGAGGGGGCCTTTAGGAAATTCTTTGGCATGCACATGTGTCTATGTATACATGCGCACATTCAATGAGCAGACTATATGTTGCTGTTGGCAATGGAGAAAAATAGATCTTCTATTCATATTTTATTTATATATATATATATATATATATATATATATATATATATATATATATATACACACACATATATATACATATATATATATATATACATATATATACATATATATATATATATATATATATATATATACATACATACATATATACACATATATATATAGTGTGTGTGTGTATGTGTGTGTGTGTGTGTCTATATCTATATCTGTCTTCTCAAGTTTAGAAGCTGTGCTTCTAAACTGATAGTAAAGGCCAGAAGATGACATGGTAGAGCGCTTGTCAAAACGTTGCCAAACCTTTAAAGTGTTGGTTAGGATTTTAGCCAGAGTTTTAAAAGATCTTACAAAGTGTTTTATTGGGATTTTTTAGGATTTTGAGCTGAGATCTTAGCCAGGACTTTAAGCATTTTAACTAACAGACTCTTAATGACGCGGGAAAACACCCAAGATTTTAACTTTTTACATACACACACACACACACATATACATGATGTATAAAATATACTATAAAGTCATAATAAAATAAACCAAACAGACTAATGTAAAACATGTCACCACTACTGTTTCATAGCTCATTGGAATCAAATGATTTTCATAGTCTGATCAGAAGAAAGCCAGATTAAGACCACCAAGTCTTCCTCCTGAAGTAGTATGTATAAATGTTGCCTTTTATTTATTTAATTTATATTTAGTCAAAATATACATTTTGTCAACTACCGTACTTAGTTTCTATCAACAGCTGGGTAAAAAGTTGTACCTGGTTGTTCTACACCAGTGTTTTTCAAACTTTGCTCTCAGGACTGCTTTCCATGTTTAAAAATTAAGGAGAATTCCAAAAGAGCTTTTGTCTGTATAGGTTACATTTATCTATATTTACCATATTAACAATGAACATTGATGCATGTGCAGAACACTGAATCCCATAAAAATAATAATATTAAATCCCTCAGATAATAACACAAATAAAAGTATTCATGAAAAATCCTACAAACAAAGAAAAATAAGTGATATTGTTCTACATTTTTGCAAATTTCTTCAATATCTGGCAAGTCATTTTGGTTTTGTGGACTCCCCAGGGTGTTTTGGAGGATCCTTGGATGACACTTTAAGAAACTCTGTCCTATAGAAAAGCATCCAATCAGTCTAACATCAATACCTGATGTTTCAAGATTCTGGAAAAACAGATCTGCGAACAACTAGAAGCAAATAAAGTTATAACTGGTAGCCAGCACAAGTTTGTTAAAAACAGATTATGCCAAACCAATCTTATTTCATTCTTTAATAAAGTTACTAAATTAGTAGACTAGCAAAATGCTGTGGATATAGTATACTTAGATTTCTGTAAGGCGTTTGACGAAGTAGGCAATCTACTTCTTGATAAACTAAAAAATGTGGAATAGACAACACCATCACCAGATTGATTTGTAGCTGGCTGACGAACCGTACTCAATGAGTAGTCCTTAATGGTATCACATCCACATGGAAAGAAGCAGTGGGGTACCACATGGTTCCATCTTAGGCCCAGTACTCTTCAATATATAGGGAATAGATGAGGGAATAGAAGGGGAACTCATCAAATTTGCAGATGATACTAAACTGGCAGGAATAGCCAACAACCCAAAAGACAAACTCAGGATCCAAAAAGATCTTGACAAACTTGAACAATGGGCCTTATCCAACAAAATGAATTTTAATGTGGAGAAAAGCAAAGCTTTACATTTAGGCAGGAAAAATCAAAGGTATAAGTACAGATTGGCGAAACCTGGCTCAAAAACAGTAACTGTGAGAGGAACCTTGGCGTCCTAGTGGATGATCACTTGAATATGAGCCAGCTATGTGCAGCCACCACCAAAAAAGCTAATACAATCCTAGGTTGTATACACAAGATGCATAGAATCAAGATCATGTGAAATATTAATACCGCTTTACAAAACCCTAGTAAGACAACACCTGGAATATGGCAACCAATTTTGATCAACATTCTACAAAAAAGATGTTAGCAACCCACCACTGAGGGGTTGCCACAAAGAAAAGGGGGTCAAATGATTCTCCAAAGCACCAGAGGGCAGGAGAGAAAATAATGGTTGGAAACTGATCAAAGAGGGAAGCAATATGGAATTAAGGAGAAACTTCCCAACAGTGAGGGCATCCAACCAGTGGAACAGCTTGCCTTCAGAAATCGTGGGTGCTCCATCACTGGAGGTTTTTAAGAAGAGACTGGACAATCACTTGTCTGAGATTTCATAGGTTCTCATGCTTGAGCAGGGGGCTGGACTAGAAGACCTCCAAGATCCCTTCCAGCTCTATTCTATTCTCTCCTGGAAGGAGGCAATAATAAGCCATCTTAGTTAAGAAAACGACCATGTGTCAGTGATTTTAATGTTTAGAAAAGCAATGGATGCAAGTGAGGCTACAGTGGCTCTCGTTTCCCCCCTCCCGGCCATCCCTTGGTTGACTTGTGCAGTTTCAAACCTTTGAACTTTATAAAATGCCCTTTCCCCGTTCACTTGCAAGTTCTATCTCAAGATTTGAACGGAAATAAGAAGTGCATATCCATTGAAAAACTTTAAACCGGACTACAGTTGTTTATAGCAGCAGAACTTCCCCTTATTAAGCTGCTCCTTTCTACAACTCCTGCTCTAAAAGGTAGAAGAAGGCGGGGTGATGGAGACGCGACGTTTGACGGACATCACTTCTGACCAATGGGAAGTTTAGAAAGAAGCGCGGTGAGCCAATGGGACCGAGCAATTTGGAAATGGTGCCAGGTGCAAAGGGATCCAGGAAGTGATAGTTGGAGCAGTTAAGAGAGTGCTGCTGCAGGGAGAGGCGCTGAAGGTAGTTAACTCTTTTTTGGATGGGATTGTTTGTTTGGGATCGTCTTCTTTTCTGAAGGAAAATGGGTGTTGTTTCCTCTGTGGGTGTGGACATAAGAGACGACACATTTAGCCATGGCTAGTTTAAATCACCTTTTATTTAAGCTACTCGCTGGGTTCTCAAGACGTAGAATCAATAAACTAATTGCATGCGTGGATTCACTTTGCACCTCTTGAGAACCCAGGAAGCAGCTTAAATAAAAAGTAGTTAAGACTGAAGTGAATTGGTGGTTAACCGCTTGGTTTTAACACCAGGTATATAACTGGGCACGGGTCTTGCACATTTAAATGGAAATGCAATTTTCGGGACATCCTTGCTGAGGCTAAATCCACCTCGGTTAATCTGCTGATCGCGTTGGATTTACCCTATTTTTACCTCTAAATTACAGTAATGGGATTGCTACATCCAGAAAATGAAGTGTTGGCAGCCCAGCACCTTTTTAGAAAGTAAAATTGGAGTCTTAGAGCTGTGTTTTTCAAACTTGGCAATAATAAGATGTGTGGACTTCGATTTCCAGAATTCCCCAGCAAAAGCATGCTGGGGGAGGAATTCTTGGAATTCGGGTCCACACATCTTTAAATTGCCAGGTTGATTTAAAGCTATGGTCCATCTTTAAAACTAAGGAATATAGTTAGGTTATTAGTAATCATAAGCACACTAATATTTTAGAGCACTGAACTAATAATCCTGGTGATGAATTTTAGTAATCCATGCAGATGTGTGAGACTTGGAGTTACTATCTAATACAATAGTTTCATCCTAAAAGTGAGATTTTTAACTGATGAATCCTACCGGAAGTTCACTTACTATACCTTAGAACAGAGACTGGGAACTATAGCCCTTTTATGACTTGTGGACTTCAGCTCAGTATGCTTGAGCAAGTCATGCTGGCTCAGGAATTCTGGGAGTTGAAGTCCATAGATTCTAAAAGGGACATAGTTCCCCACCCCTGCCTTCTAGTATCATAGATTCTTAAAGAGACCTGTACTAAAGCCCCAGGTGTTAGAAGAAGACTCACTGAGTTTATGTGGCTAAAATGATGTGAAAGAGGAATAATTTTGGAGAAGCCTAAAAGTGAAAAAGATGCAAACATTATTGGGAAATCCACTCCCACCTTGCTGAGCATGTTCAGCAAATCCAGGATGCTGGCTGCTTAAAATTGAGAGGAGGATGGCATGAAACAGCCTGGGAGTGGGTGGGCACAGCTGGCTGAGCTTTAGCATGCATACTATATACACTGTCACGTGTTGTTTCTAGTTCCACTCACTGTTGTTTAATGTCAACAATGTAAGTACATCCTGTGTAAAAGAGTATAGGGAGTCTGTGTTGGGCAAATAAGAGCAAGATATGAGAGAGTGGAAAAAGTAAAGGAGAGGAGATGTTAAAATTACACAATGAAGGAATGTGGGTCTGCAGAATCATAGATTGGAAGAGGCCACGAAGTGCTACAATCCCAATTAAAGCACACCTATCAAAGCTATATAATTTCTGCTTGAAGCCTACCAATGAAAGATGTCTCCTCAACCATCTGGGTATTTAGACCCACTGTCAAACTATTCATATTGGTAGATTTTATTTTTCCCATGACAGTCAAACAAAATCTACCTTCCCATAGCTTAATGCAATTGTTTATGAACCTATATTCTGGACCAATGGAGAATAAATCTTTCCTCCTTCTGTGAAATCTTTTCAGGTATTTGGTGCTATAATATTCCTTTTTCCTTCATAGGCTTTACTTTCCAATCTTCTAATTATCTTTGTTTCCCTTGTCTGAGATTGTCTTCTTGTCTGCATCTGTTTAAAGTGTAGAACTAGTAGTGTACAGGTATTCCAGGTAGGATCTGGCCAATCAAATTAATGATTATTTCTTGTAATTTGCAACCTGTTTTTGTGGATGCAGCCTGAAACTGCATTTGTCCTTTTTTCTAGCCACACAGTAGTTGATTTACATTGAGCTTCTAAGCAATCACTATTCCAGGATTATATATAGCAGGGGTGTCAAACTTAAAGGCTGCATCAGGGTTGTGTTTGACCTTGGGGGGCCGGGGTGGGCCTGGTCAAAGTGGGTGTGGCCAGTTTGATGTCATTTGTGTTGGGGGGTGCCTGTGGTGACCCAAGTGCTCTGTGAGAGAAAACGGGCTCCCGAGTTCCATTGTTGGCTGCAATGGCCTCCTGCAGAGGCACTGTGGGCCAATCCTTTGCTGCTTCCAGGGTGACCCCACGGGCTGGATTCAGCCTGTGGGCCTTGAGTTTGATACTCCTATTCCAACATCTTGGATCCTAGGTGTTCCCAGGTCTTTGGAAATGATTAAAATGTCACAATCTGATCCCTTCTATCAGTTACTGTGTTTTCCTGAAAATACAACCCACCCCGAAAATAAGCCCAAGCCTAATTTTGGGAGGTGGGCTAATGTACGCCCTACCCCCAAAATAAGCTCTAGTGAAGATGTGCATCTGCAAGGCTTCCCTTTGGAAGGAGGATTGGCAGGAAAATCCCCTCCCCCCATCTCCAGCCTGTACTCACAGGAAAATCTCCCCCCCCCCATCATAGTTTTATTTTCCTTGAGATGCGGGAGAGGGAGAAAGATCAGAAGCAGGCAGGTTGAGGAAAACTCTTTCAGAAAGTGATCTCCGGGTGGGATGGGGTGTGGATTTTCGTGCCAATCCTCCTTTCAAAGGGGAGCCTTGCAGACGCACATCCAAACTGCTCCCTCCGTGGCTTCGAAGCTTCTAGCCTTGCAATCCTGCAAGGGGGATGTTTGCTCCGAAGCTACAGCAGAGCATTGCACTGGGAGGCCTCCACAGGTAAGATTGAGTTGTGTGGCTTGCTCCAGCAAGAGGGATACAGCCTGGGGGCTTGGGGACCAGGGAAGTTGGGGTTTAGGGGTACAAAGGAAGAAGGGTCAATCTCTCCCCCTCCTCTGTCCTGCTGCTCAGGGCAGCGCAACTGCTGGCGAAGGAGATCCTGCAGGCCAGTGGCGGAGAACAAGGCAGCCAGTAGGGGAAAGAGCCCCTGTGAGGGCAGCAGCAGTGGGTGCAGCAGGCCCAGCAGCCGGGTAAAGGCAGGGGGGGGGAGCCTATTCTGATAGACTGCATGACTTTCTGCCTCATCGTAGCAGCAGCCTGTGCAACACCGAAGCTCCAGGCCTGGCAGAGCGCAAACCATGCTCTCTGCCTGCTCCATAGCCACAAGGTGAGCTATGGAAGAGAGGGGCCCTCGGCTGAGAGGTTGCCTGGCACCCAGAGAGTATGGGAAGGACTGGGGCTAACAAGTGCACTGGAAACATCTCCTGGCGCCCAGAGAGACAGAAGTCCTTGCCCTCGCTGGATCAACTGATCTGCAGGCCGCGATTAAGGGGCCCAGCAGCCATGAGGTGACCGCACTCATGGCCTCCTGCACCTCAAAAAAATTAAGACACCCCCGAAAAGAAGCCCTAGAGGTTTTTTGGGGGGGGGGGTGTCAAAAGAAAATAAGACCGGAACTTTCTTTCCCCTATTGTTTCTGTTTGTCCAGTAAGATCTGACAGTAGGCGTATTTGTTTATTATTAATCAAAGTTTTATGGCTGCCCATTTCATGGAAATTGGGTAGCATGCAACAATCTCACAAGATAAATATAAAACAATGATTACCTAAAATCATTACAGTTAGTTATTAAGAAACATTAACAACTACAAAAGTAGAAGTAAACAAGAAAAGGAAAATAATAATTGGAAGGATATCACTAATTGGCCACCTCACAAATTCACTCATCCCTTGAGGTCCTCAGATCCCATCCTTAAAACAGCATCATCTGATGGAATCCCAGCAATCTGTCTTCTCTATCGTGGACCTTATCCCCAACCCTCTCATCCTTTGCGCCTTGAAGATCTGGGCCTTTCCCCAGGGGCTGGATTAGGAAATACTTGTAGATGCTGCTGTGTTTTTTTTTATTAGTTTGCTATCCCCAAGTTTTTGCTTTCTTACGGCTTTTGCTATACTGAATTTGACAAAGCAGACCACAGCCTACTTCTTGGTAAGAAGATATAGACAGCATCACCACCAGATGGATTTACAATTGGCTGACCAACTGCACTCAACGTGTAGTCCTCAAAGGAACTACATCTACATGGAGGGAAGCATGGTACCTCAAGAGCACTGGACTCAGTGCTCTTCAACATCTTCATAAATGATCTAAATGAGGGGATGGAAGGAGAACTCATTAAATTTGTACACGATACCAAGCTGGGGGCATGAAATAGCCAACACTTTAGAAGATAGGCTCAACACTGAGAAGGATCTTTTCAGACTTGATATTGGTCCCTCTCAAGATACAGTTTAATGGTGAGAAAAGTAAGGTCCTGCACTTAGACAGGGAAAGGCAAATGCATAGGTATAGGTATTTATTGTAGATAATACCTGGCTCAACAATAGTAATTGTGAGAGGGGTCTATGAGTCCTAGTGGACTATTACATTATGAACCAGCAGTGTGCTGCAGCTGTCAAAAAAATAAAATAAAAGCCAGTGCAACAACAGACAAGGAGTGATAGAACTGCTTTACACCATGCTGAGACCACACTTGGAATATTGCAACCAGTTCTTGTCATCACGATGCAAAAAAAATGTTGAGAACCTGGAAAGTGTGTAGAGAAAAGCAACAAAGATAATAAAGGATCTGGAGGCTAAGTCATATGACAAATGGTTGAGGGAGCTAGGTATGTTTAGCCTATTGAAGAGAAGGATTGAGGGAAACATACATAATAGTTGTCTTCTAATACTTGGGCTTTCAAAAAGAGGGGATTGACTTACTCTCTAGGGCTGTGATGGCGAACCTATGGCACGTGTGCCAGAGGTGGCATGCAGAGCCATCTGATGGCATGCGTGCTGACAGCTCAGTTCAGCTCCGCTGCACATGCGTGCATACCTCCTACCAGCCAATTGGTCTTTGCATCTCTGCCGCGCATGTGTGTGGGGTGGGGCATGTGCATAGGGGGGCTGAGAGTGGGGGCTGGTGAATGTGGGGGTCAGGGCGCATGCATGGGGGCCATGCATGCATTGCATTTTGGGAGTTTGTGCACGCATACACGCATTCGCACATGAGTGCACACGCACTTTGGGCACTCGGTCCGGAAAAGGTTAGCCATCACTGCTCTAGGGTATCAAAAGGGCAGGACGAGAAGTAATGGGTGGAAGCTTGATAAAGAGAGATCCAACCTAGAAGTAAAGATAAATTTTCTGACAATGAGAGCAATTAATCGGTGGAATAGCTTGCCTCCTGGGGTTATGGGTGCTCCATCACTATAGGTCCATGATGGTGAACCTATGGCACGCATGCCACAGGTGGCACACGGAGCCATATTGGTGGGCACACGAGTGTTGCTCTAGGTCAGCTCCAGTGCACATGCATGTACCAGCCAGCTGATTTTTGGGCCTTCAGTTCCACTGGAAGTTGGCAAATGGGCTGTTTCCGGCCTCCGGAGGGCCTCTAGGAGGTTGAGGAAGGCCATTTTCACCCTCCCCAGGCTCTAGGAAAGCCTCTGGAGCCTGGGGAGAGCGAAAAACAGGCCTACCGTGCCCACCATGCCAAAAGTGTGGGGAGCGTGGGGAGGGTAGTGTGCACATGCTTGGGGGGGGGCACATTGAATTATTGGTATGGGCACATGTGTGCATGACCCTCCTATGCTCCCCCTGCTTTTGGCATGCGACGGTAAAAAGATTAGCCATCACTGCTATAGGTTTTCAAAAATAGATTGACCATTTGACTGGGATGATATAAAACTCCTGCTTTGAGCAGGGAGTTGGACTAGAAGACTTATGAACTATCTTCCAGCCCCTATGAATCTATGATTCTATGTTTGTTATGAATATTGATTATTTATTTTTGTGCCATCAAGAGCTGTGATGAGAAAGGTGGCTTTTAAATGTGATTAATAAATAAACATTTCAGATACAAATCATACCTAAAATCTTACAGTGTCTTGGAAAAAGCCACACATATGAGCTAGTTTGCCTGCTAGGCATTTCCCTTATTAACATCCTGCCTTAAACAAGCCTATCTTTTCATTCTCTCAGCCTAACTTGTTGCATCATGAAGGGATAATATTAATTTTAATAATGGCAGAAGAGCGATTGAGATGATGTAGATAAAGTCTTTTCTTTTTCAGCACTATAGACTTGCTGCTTCCTTAGCTGCAAAGAATTAGTTATGTCACCTGCAACACTGGGGGGGGTTGGTTGGTTGGTCCTTTAGAGCCCAAATTCCTACAATAGCAGGAGTGCAAATGTTCATAGAGAAAAAATGTATACATTAACAATGACCATTTCAGGGTCCGTAGTGTATTTCAATGCAGAAATTGCCGGTGAGGGAATCGTCCTGCCTGCGAGGATGAGGATTTGTTAGAATGGCATTTGCAGTCAGTTCCTCCCTATAGCAAGACTTTAAGGAGTTTGCATAAGAAGCAAATTGTAATGGAGTATCTAAATATATTTGGCAGGAAAATTGTTAACCTTTCTGGATTCAGTAAGTGAAAAAGAGTGGGGCTTTTTATCTTGCCTCAGTCTAATGCAGAGTAATTTATGTAGCTTTCTTGGCCAGGTTTCACTCATGTATTCTTTTAGTCTAATTGCAATAACAAAAATTGATTTGCTTTGATGGAGATGTATTGGTCGATGTGTGTTCCCATCATTTGGTCTTGGAACATTAAGACCTTCAAACCGGAGGATGCTAATTCTAACTTCTCCTTTTAAATGTTGTTTTGAGTATACATGAGCGCGATTAGAAATGAAAAGCTGTAATATTTATTCTGGAATTGTAAGGACGTTGAAAGAAGGTAGCATTTTGTATTTAAACCATTTCAGGGATACCTTAAGGACTTCATGGCCAAAAGGAATTCTAAACATTGAAGTAATGTATTTCTTGCCCTGAAAGTTCAGTCCAATATTAAATGTTTTAATCTCATTTAGATAACACACCAATGCTAGGATTTCTAAAATGGTTTTAAAAAAGGAAAGGAAAGGAAAGAGAAAGAAAACAAAAGTATGTAGGTATGCTAATGGGGAATATAAGAAATAATGTTTCATGGCCTCTTGAGATGAAAAAGGGCGTGGGTGAGAAAAAAACAAAATGTAGTGGTTCTTGCTGAGGGAAAGATATGATATAATGTGTTTAGGAAGAAAAAAAATGGCAACAAATGTAGTCAAAGAATAAGGAATGGATTAGAAAAAGAGGAAAATGTAGAGTATTTTTGTGTAAAAATAAAAGAGTTGTTTTCAAAGTGGATGAAAATGGCTAAGGAAGGAACCTTTAGAGACAATGGAACTAAAAACAAAAGTGCTGAACTTATTTTATTTAAGTGATTATTTTATATCAGGCCTTTCATTCACCAATTCAATGTGTCATTTTCTTTCTCTTTTTTCCTCGCAATAATAATTATGTGTGGAAAGTTCGGCAGAGAGAGAGACCCAATTTAAATATAGTAAGGGGGAAGTACGATGGTTTCTTTTAGAAATAAGTTTGGGAATGATAGTGAGATGTCAAAAGCAGAGTTGAAATGTACATTGTAAATGTTTGGGTTTCAGGAAAAGTTATTTTGAACAAATCTTAGTGCTGTGAATTTGTTGAACAAGACTGCAGGTGTAGATGGTATAGATAAAAAAATGTTCAGATATGAAATTATGTGTATGGAATAGCTTGGGCACGTAGTTTAAAATGTCACTGAAGAATGCCATAATTGTTCTCCTGTACTAAACTGTAGGAAAAAAGAGTGAATTCAGAAAGCAGAGTTTAATCAATGTACTTGGCAAGGTGTTTGACAGAAACGGTTCAAGAGGAACAATGAACAAAATGTGGGAAGCGTTCTGCAATTTTATGCCAGAAAGTTTGCAAACTGTCCGATAAAGTTTATTACATGTTTTTGTTTTGATTCAGAAAAAGCATATAATAAAACGAGTAGACTTGACTTGAATTATGGAACATACAAAACAGTTGAAAATGGAATATGGATTTAAAAATAACTGGTTCTGACTGAAAATGGAGTGAATAATTGCAAGTTATACATAATTGGCAAACCCTAGAGCAAGTGGGTGAATTTGTATATCTTGGTGGAAACTTGCCAAAGATGGGAAAATGACAAGCAACATCAATGGGGGAGGCTAGATCTGCTTAACAACCACATGGTTCATTTAACAACTGCAGCGAATCGCTTAACAAACATGGCTTAAAAAGATCATAAATCGGGCGCGACTCAACTTACTTAGCAACAGAAATTCTGGTCCCAATTGTGTTTGTAAGTCGAGGACTGCCTGTCTATGAAGGAAGTGTGAAAACTGAGAAAGTTGTGGCTGAAGGAGACCCCGAAAAGAGCAAAAGGTAATGTGGTTCATGAGCTTAGTGGAAACAAAGATGGTTTCAATGATAGAAAAGTTGAAAAGGCTATGTGATAAATGGTGTTTGTAAAACTATGTTTAGCTTGCTCTTTTTTGTCTTTAATTTCTTTTGTTCGCTACAACTTGATATTTTTCGGCATTTCGCATAGCCTGATTTATCTGAAAAGGGAAGTTTCTCAAAATTCAAATGTTTCTTTTTTTATAATTCTTCAAACCTATTGAGAGTTTGGTATGAAACATGAATATTAGAAAACTTCATCTCATTTTTTTAAAAAATGGCTTTCTTGTATTTGGGTGTATTTTCTATCCTACTGTGAAGGATATTATTTAATTCGGTATGAGTAAGAACTACAAATACTAAAAAATATATTTGAAAAGATATGTCAAGAATCCTGAAATTCACAGTGTGCTGTTTTCCCAAATTACTCCTTGCTGAATTTATACATCATGTTTTTATACTGGGGGGGTGGGGGTGTGCGGGTGGAAGTTCTTAATGAGATGTGTGAAATCAACGGCGATTGTTTATAACTCATGATTTATGGTTTGGCTTTATAAATGAAACAGGCCACTATAATTTGTTCCAAACCATGATGAAAACAAACAATGTATATCTAAAATACATAGATATACACCTGCCATGTGCAACCTGACCCTGGAGAAAGATTGAATGGAAAAGAGCTTCATTGCATCTTTCACTATGGCTGGTTAGTGCAGTACTGATGGCCTTCTAATTTTACATTGTTGGTCTTACTTGTGTCTTCTCCCCTTAATTGGCAGATTGTTCTCTTGTGAAGGACCATGTGGGATCCCAATGCAGGTAAAAAGGGAAGGCGATTTAATGGGAATTGCTAAGATACTTCTCTAAAAGCACAAATTGAGTATAGTGTGTCATTGCCTATTAAATCTCTCTGGGCAAGTAGTTGGCCTTGTGACTGGAGGCTTTAATGGAGGCCAGCATTTGGCAGCTACCCATAAAGATTTGGAATGCAGGATCCTTGCTGAATTAATACATTTGTTGCCATGGTCTCTCTGTCTCTCTGTTTTCTCCCCCCCACTTCCCCTCCCCTCCCCTGTAATGCCTTAAATGCCATTTTGTTGATGTCTCCTAACATTGTCAATGTAACAGCATTAGCACACTGGTGGCAAAAGTCTTGCAAATTTCCTGTGGAAAGGAAATCTGTCCAGAAGCAACTCTGCAGGCATTTATGGCCGGTTGCAATTAACTTCAGCCAGCCCACTTCCTGCAGCCGAATTAGACTGTCTCCAGTAATCTGTGGAAGAACTTCCTGTGTGTTTTCCTTACCGCTGCCTGCCAGATACACTTCACAGTTGGCTCATTTGGATTTTTCCTTTTAAGAGACATGCTTAAGGTTGAAATGCACAACCACGGAGGAATCCTTTGTCGTGGTCTCCCAGACATGCACCCTGAATTTGCCCTAAGAGATGGAACTTAAGATAACCGGATTTTCTATTGGGGTACTTGCTTTTAGATTCGGTTATCTTTGGATAAATTCTATTTACAAAAAACAAAAACAAAAAAAACCACCCAAGCCAAAGCATTTTTATGATGTTGCTCAAAGAGCAAAAGTGTTTGCAATTGCCATTGGGTGAGAATCTGCTGGATTGAGAGATTTTACAGTTATCACTGAGCACACTATAAAATTGTGGGGAAATAGGAGCTGATGCTATTTGCATCCATCATGAGTCGAGGATGATAACTAACTAGCCTTTCCCAGTCTGATCTTAATCCAATTGTATTGGGTTTTCTCACAACGGTCAGACGGTGTCATGGAATACACCAGTTTAGCAGCATTCTGGGTGTAGCAGGTTAGGAAGGAATTGAGTTTTGTATAGAATATGCGCTTGTCTAAAGCTACAAAATATAACCAGGAAATTCTGTGAGCAAATTAGCCCTTAATTGATAGGCATTCTACAAAGATGGCTACGGCTGGATTTGTTTCACCAAGTAGCAGATCTATTGTTTCTTCTTACCTTCCATTTTAGGGCAGCCAGGTGTCTTCTCTGGAGCAGCACATCCCCCCAACCCTTCTTACCCAGGTGGCTTCAATCCTGCATACCCACCTCCTGTGAACCCTGCATTCCCTCCAGTACCTATGCCTGCAGGCCCCTGCCCTGTTCCCCCAGTAGGGATCCCAGGGCAACCTGCCTATCCCCCAGGCCATCCCATTCAGCCCCCATATCCTGGCCATCAGCCTATCCTGCCTGGTGGTCCTTTGCCCCCACCTGTTCCTGGGATGCCGGGAGGAATAGGAGTCAATCCATTGCTGCCCGGGGCTGCTGTTGCGGGCGCCTACGTGATGGACAAGAAAGCTGCTAAAAAGATGAAAAAGAAGATGAAGAAGGCACACAAGATGCATAAACCGCACAAACACAAGGGGCATGGAAAGGTCAGTAGAGAAGAGAACCTAAGCTGCACAGGTAGTCCTCGGTTTATGACCATAACTGAGTCCAAATTTTCTGTTGCTAAAAGCGAGCTTTGCCCCCATTTTATGACCTTTCTTGCCACAGTTGTTAAGTGAATCACTGCAGTTAGTAACACAGTTGTTAAGTGAATCTGGCTTCCCCATTGACTTCGCTTCTCAGAAGGTTGCAAAAGGTGATCATATGACCCCAGCACACAGCAGCCGTCGTAAATATAAGTCAGATGCCAAGCATCTGAACTTTGGTTACGTGACCGTGGGGATGCTGCAAAGGTCGTAAGTGTGAAAAACGACCATGTCACTTTTTTTTCAGTCACTAAAAGAACTATTGTAAACCGAGGATTATCCGTTATTAGGAATTATGATTTGTTTCCAACTGCTGCCAAAGTAGGTTTTGTCGTAAATCTGTATCTGCCGTTTTCTGAAAATCTCAAAGGCTGTTTGATTTGGATCCATATTTGAAGTCTAGGGTTAATTCCTCGGTGGTGGTGGAAGAGGAGGAGGAGGAACAGAGGAACTTGTTTTGGGGATGGGGAGAGGGGAAGCATTGCTCAATGAGGTTTGATTCCCAATTTACACTGTGGCTATGTATGAAGGAACGTTTCAGAAGCAGTCAATGTACCAATTAGCACAGAAGTGACAATCTGAAACAGAGGCTGCTTTTGTTGTTCTGGCTGTGTTCCAAATAACTGATCAACACCATTGATGTTGGCTGAAGAGAGAGCTCCATGTGCAATTATCAGCATTTGGATTGGGAGGGGCAGGCTATTCACGTCTTACTGATTGGGGTCTCTTGTTCCATATCTAATAACTAGAGACCCGCATAGGGCAATGTTGAAAAGCCCACATTTATCTTACTCGTCATCGATTGGCCATTCTTCTCCCCCCCCCCCCCCAGCACATTTTTACAATCAAAGGACTACAGTTTTGCTTTTGGTGGGAAAAAAAATAATATTAACTTAATATGATTATGTTCACTCATCAGATCCATACAGCCACATGGAATGCAAATACGTCTTCTAAAGTTCTCTTTTAAAACTCTACTTTCCGGGTTGGTGTGCACTATAAAACTAGAAAAGGAATAACACTTCATTCTAGAAAAAGAAATGATAAACAATTATGTTATTTATTAATAATTAACCAGAAGACACCTAGTTAAAAACAAAGAACAATCTGATCAGACCTAGGTAGGAACTCAGGTTTTAGCCTGATAAGAACAATCATCAGTATTTTTTCTGTTCATATAGTAGACATAAATTATTATCTGACAGCCCTGTTTAAAGTCACCCAGATTTTTTTAAAGAGGGTGATGGGCTTGGACATTATTTGTTGGGCCTTGATGAGAAATGTTCAATATATCCGGAGGATCAAATTGCTTAGATTTGCTTGGAGTTTGCCACCACCAGCTGGACATCTCCTGACCTAGTGAGATTATTGAAACCTTGTCTAATTAAAGCTACCTGAAAGGAGTTTGAGCTTGTTAATCTTAATCTTAATATCTCTCTCTCCTTCTCCCTCCCTCCCTCTCCCTCCCTCTCTCTTAATTCTTAATTGTTATTTAATTAATTTATAATTTAATTAATTCAATTTAGATGCCGCCCCTCTCTGAAGACTCAGGGCAGCTATTGAGACCACAGGGTCTTTCTCAATTATGGTCTGCTTCTTTGAAACAGCATTCCACCCCTGTCCCAAATTAGACTGGGTTGATTCAAGAACATCAACAAGCTGTGGACCAGATTTTTCTAAAGCTTCCAGATTTAGAACAGATGGAGAGTGTTGCTCAACTAGAACTATCAACCATCCACCAGCAGTACCATCATCTTGCCATTAATTAAACTTCCATTAATTTACCTTAGGGTCTGATTTAGGACAGCCACTCCATTTTGTACCTAGATTAGATGCAAAGAAGAGAAAAAGCTAGATATTATGTTCATGTTCATATTGATAATATTTCAGGTTGCATCCCTGTATTACGTCCCTTGGTTATTTCTACAGATGGGAAACGGCTTGGCTACTACTGGCCTATAGATCTCTTCCATAGTAGAGTTGGAAAAAAATGAAGGTGAAGGAAATGAAATATGTGTTTGCCTGGCAGAAGAAATTTGTTGGGATTAAAAAAAACCCGCAGGGAATAGGCACAATCCAGAGTATGTGAAATAGGCTTCACCGTCACCAAACTCTTCCATAACAATTACTTTGCTTCTTATACCACTGCGAATTTGTGCTTTATTCTTTTGTCATTCTGTCAAGCTGTCCAGAAAACATATTGTTGGATGGCCATATAAATGAATTCAGTTCTACAAGTACGACTGAGACCCTGCAAAATAGCTTTCTGCTCTATTTAGTATTAATGTGACTTGCAGAAGTGACAAGAAATTAATGGGAGTTTGAAATTTATTTTAGATTTTTAAAATTTATTATTCGTATAAATAACTCAAGCTGTCAAATGTGCCTTATACTCCTCCATCCTCTTTTCCCCATAAGAAGAACTTGTGAGTTGGGCTGTAGAGAATGACTAGCCCGAAGTCACCAGATTTTATGCCTAAGGCAGGACTAGAACTCAAGTCTCTTGGTTTCTAGCCTGATGCCTTAACCACTAAATGAAACCTTTTTCTCTTGCAATCTTTGCTTGTAAAAAACCTGCTCTACTTCTAATGTACAAAGAATGAGATGTTGATGTTCAAATACTCAGCCTCACCACCACCACCCCAGATATCTAGAATGTGGTAGTAGTGGTGGTAATCAGAAAGATGAAGTGGTCTGTAAAAATAATTTTAGCTGTTCTATGTCATAATTATCCACACTTGACCATTGAAAACTTTCCTCTTTTTTTTCCCAGCACTCCTCCTCTTCCTCGTCTTCCAGCAGCAGTGACTGACTGACGTGTCTCCCTACTTTCCAGCTGCATCGTTTTCCACCATGGCTGATCCTCGCACTGCTCTTCCTGCATTCATAGAAAATTCACTAGATTGGTTACTAGATAAAAATGACATCTGCTTGCTTTTTGTCTGCCCTCCAAGATGGCCAGGCATCAAGCTTATTCATAGGACTGGTGCCGCTGATTAACCAGCCTGCAGTGATCGATTATTTGGGAGGCTAGACCACTATTGGGCTCCAAAGCAGTATATCTACACCTGTTGGCAATTGTGATTATACATTTCTGCAGACAATCAAATCATCTCCTGGCACTCCAGATGTTTTATTGGGAACCAATCAAATGATTATTTTCAGGTTGGTTGGGAGGTCCAAATCCACCCAAGTGCTTTTAAAAATTATCCTTCACCAAAGTAATTCTTGAATGTTCATGTAGTCGTGCCTGGAAAAAGGACAAAAAAGGAGAGATTTGCTCGATATTTTAACTGCATTTGGAAAGTTGCTTATTTAATATAGACTTGAATAATCCGCTTTCACAAAATGTGCTGAATCAGGGATAATGGCATAACTGTATGCATGCAGACATTCATTGTGAGATTTCCTTCTGTCTGCCACTCAGAAATATACACACGTTCGTGTATTTATGGCATATTTTAGTAAACTTAATTTCTCCAGCATACAAATACTTTGGTGGCTCATGGTTTGCTTCACTGAAACACTTTGTTCATGGCTACAATCTTAGCTTGCTTGAAGTTTGTATTTAATTTGTGATAGCAGTATCTTAGTAAATTGCTTCAGGGTATTGAAAGATCGTACTACATACACATTGCATAATATGTTCCAAACTTCTGCATTTGGAAGAAGCATTTTCTCATTCATCAGTTCAACATTGCTGATGCCCCATTTAAACTGGCTGCTTATATAATACATAGATGTGTTTCTAAAATGAAAGGAGAAGATTGCAGTTAGCCAGTTTTTAAAGAGAAACAACCACATCATTACACAGGATGGCACAATTTGAGATCGGCATTGGACTTCCAATAACCTTGGTTGGGGATTCAAAAGCCCCTCCAGAAGTGCTCACCAAAGTACAGCATTTACGGGGGAAAAAATACATAAAATATATTGGAAGTAACTTTAGCAATTGTGTTTCATCATCAGGTTTAAGTAAAGGGATTAGTGTGTAAATCAAAGCACTTTTTATTGTGTCCATTCCAGCTCAGTTTGCGTCTTGTAATGCATGTCAGAAAGACTGAACAAAAATTTCACAACTATCATTCCTGAAAATTATGTACCCCTAAGTTGCACAATGCCTACGATGTTGAACTTAAAAGTATCATGTCTTGTCCAAAATGTGTTCTATTTTACAGATTCTTTTTCTGACCAATGATAATAATTATAAATCTGATTTTTGCTTGTCCTAACCTTGCTTCTCCCTTGGTAAAAAGATTTTGGCTTTAATGCTCAGCCTGAATTGTAGTATGTTACTTTATATGTACAAAATTAAACTCCAGAAAAGAATCAAAATCGAATTAGTGTTTATAAAGCGTATCTTTAACAAATGCTCTTCTGTTCTTGGCTTGAAGTTCATGTCAAATGCCTTTTTGGCATTATCTTCCAGAATGCAATTAAACCAAGAATTGTGTGAAGTCAGAATAGAGCTGGAAGGGACCTTGGAGGTCTTCTAGTCCAACCCCCCGTTCAAGCAGGAGACCCTGGTTAATTGTTCTCACTGTTAGGAAGTTTCTCCTTAATTCCAGGTTGCTTCTCTCCTTGATTAATTTCCATCCATTGTTTCTTATCCTGCTTTCTGCTGAATTGTGCTAACTCAGAATCCAATTAAAGCTGGGGCAAGCAATATTTTTATGGCTGGGATAGAACAAGTTCACTTAGTTTAGTTAGTTTAGTTTAGTTTAGTTTAGTTTAGTTTAGTTTAGTTTAGTTTAGTTTAGTTTAGTTTAGTTTAGTTTAGTTTAGTTTAGTTTAGTTTATTAAATTTGTATACCGCCCTTCTCCTGACAGACTCAGGGCAGTGAACAGCCAAACATTAAAATACAAGCAATATAAAAGTTAAAATAATCTAAAACATAATTAAATCAAATTTTGGCTTTCCCAAATTTAAAACCCCTCATAAAATTCACCCATTAAAATCTACGTTAAGCCAGCCCGGCTTGCTGGAATAGAAAAGTCTTTAATGCCTTGCGGAAAGTGCGGAGGTCTGGGATTAATTGAATCCCCAGGGGTAACTCGTTCCAGAGGGCGGGGGCCCCCACAGAGAAGGCTCTCCCCCTGGGGGTCGCCAGTCGACATTGCCTGACCGACGGCACCCTGAGGAGACCCTCTCTATGAGAGCGTATTGGCCGGTGGGAGGTTATCGGTGGCAGAAGGTGGTCTCATAAGTACCCAGGTCCTAAGCCATGGAGCGCTTTAAAGATGAGAACCAAGACCTTGAAGCGCACCCAGAAGACCACTGGGAGACAGTGCAGCTCCCGCAGGAGAGGTGTCACATGGGAGTGCCAAGTCGCCCCCATAATCACCCGCGCGGCTGCATTCTGGACCAGTTGGAGCCTCCGGGTGGTCCTCAAGGGGAGCCCCATGTAGAGAGCATTAAATAGTCCAGGCGAGAAGTGACCAGGGCATGAGTGACTGTGCATAAGGACACTTATGCGCACACTTATAGGTAGTCCTCAGCTTGTGACCACAATTGAGGCTGGATCTTCTATCACTAAATAATGTCTGTTTTTGCCATGGTCTTAAATGAATCTAGCTTTGCCCTTTGACTTTGCAAATGGCAAACTTCACAAATATGTGACTCCAGGATGCTGCAACCCATTGTATATACATGCTGCTCAGCAAATGTGTGGGTTTTGATCATGTGACCATGGAGACACCGCAAAAGTGTCAGGGTTGGTTACAAGTCACTTTTTTCAGCGCTAATGTAACTTTGAAAAAAATGGTCATAAGTTGAGGACTACGTCTATTGATTTTTCATCTGTTATTGGCTGTAGGAGAGGAGCAATAATGGTATTGGAACGATTACAGCTATAATTTTCAGGCCCTTTTGGACTATGTATGGCTTTTAAAAATTAAATATATCGAATCTACCGAAGGGCTTAACGCATCATTTCACCGCTTTTATTTTTCACACATGCTTCCAAATCACACCATTGTGGTTTGGAGCTTGTGCTTCTGAAATTTTACATCAGTTTTGGAAAGGCTCTAGGTCTCAAAAAGGGATTGGACCCTGTATGGCTCAAGGACTGAAAGCTGCCCACTCTTTAACAAAAGGAACTCAATACATTGAAAAAAAGAAAGAGGGAGAAGTTATGCTTTTTAAAAAAATTCCAGAATCTGTCTTCTCTCCAGAATTGCCAGAAGGCAATATTTGCATCTTGTTTTGCAAAAAGACAAAAAGTATAAAGGACTCCTTTGAGGGAGGCCTGGAAATAAAGTTACTGATTATTTCTAATTAAATAATTTTATTTTATTGGAATGGTTCCTTTTTTTCCAAAGTCATCTGGCCTTCGTAAACAAACCACACAACTATTTCATATTAAGGAAAGTAAAATTTTTCTTAGATTGAAATTGTTCCTAAGCAAGTACATACAGAATTTTTAATCCTCCCAAAATGTCTATAAAGGAAAAAGGGGAGCTAAGATGACAAAATAATAGTGTTATACTGGTACAAGCCAAATTCCTAGGTCTTATTACAGAGGGGGGAAATGTCTTATTGTGAATGTAGCCCTCTTGTTTAGACCAAAGAGATTTTAAATCAATACTCCACTGGCAGGAAAAAAAATACTTTTGAAATACAATTATTTTAGTCCCTGTTTTCATTCTATAAACAATTTTTCTTTTTAAAGAAGAAACGTGGAGGTGGCAGGAAGAGAAGAACCTAGAAGCTGGGACGTGTGCACCATGCAAATATGCACAAAATATTTAAGGCAACCATATACCAATATCATGCTAATAGTATTGAAAATACAACTTAAATGTGGGAGTAGGAGTGGGGGGCTAAAAAAATACCCCAAAAGATAGACCCTATTTTTTGGAGGGGGGGGGGCGGTTGTTACATTTCTAGCAAGAAATTTCTGGGATAATTTTGGGAATAGCTTTTTTCTAGTGCCTTATTTGTTGGCAACATGAATTTCCATCTGTAGTAAGGATGCTTGGATGATGTTTAAGCAGATTCCTAAACACTCAATACTTGTGCTAACGGCAATTAGCCTAGCTCTTATCTTCAATCATAGGGTTGGAATGCTCCCATGTGCCGCCACCACCTTTGTGATCACAACTTCTTTATTTTGCTGGTAGTGATCTGTCTTCTGGTCATTCCCAGTAAGATAATTGAGAAGAAAGCAACTGTCTTCTTGACCATCAAAATCAATCACAGCTTGCCTAGTGTAAAAGAGTGAGCTGGTTGATGGAGCAGTCAATTCTATCATGCCCTCCACTTGTGCTAGAGCAAGGGTCCCCAACCTTTCGGACCTCAGGGACCACTAAATTCATAATTTTAAATCCTGCGGACCACTAATATGATCTGCCTAATGACTGGCTGGGTGGGCGTGGCTAGGTCATCATGTGACTGGGTGGGCGTGACAAACTCGATGTCACGTCAAGGGGTGCCTCGCCGGTCTCTATTTGCCCTTCCCCTCCCAGCCATTCCTCTCCTGCCCGCCCAGGCTCCTAACAGGAAGCAGTTGTTGGAGCTAAGCAGCCAGCATGAGAAAGAGTTGGCAAAACAGTTCAGTTCAAATTGGATCTGACCAAGAAGAAGGCTCAGCAGAAGCACCTCACTGAGGACTACGCACATAGGCTTTCCAAGCAGAGGGAAGATCTGTGGGAGTGCAAGGCCAGGTACCTTGAGGCTCAGTGGGCTGATCAGTCAGTTCCAGGCCATAATTCACTGGAACAAGGCCCTCTTCTCTTTGCCACCAATGGCACTTCCCTCCAGACTTCACCCAAAACCCCATACCAGGAAGCTGAAGCAGTCCCCACGTCAGAATTTCTGCCCCCTTCCGACCTGCACAAAAAAACCCCAAAGGGGGAGACTCTCTGCAGCAACACAAACAGTCATTGCATGTATCTGGCCCAGGGACCGCAGTTTGAGGACCCCTGATTTAGTGCAATATAAAAAATGCAAATAATTTTTCTGTGGACCACCAAAATTTTCTTGCAGACCACCAGTGATCCACGGCCCACCAGTTGGTGATCGCTGTGCTAGAGCAGGGGTGTCAAACTCACATCATCACGTGTCGTATTGTGACTTCCCCCCCTTTAATAAAATGGGGGTGGGGATGGCCGCACATGAGGCATCTGGCCGGCAGGCCGCAAGTTTGACACCCTGTGCTAGAGGAAGAATCATGCCTCTCTCATGAGCCAAGTTTGTGGCACTGCTTCCCCAAGAAACACCAGGCCTTCAGTGGCCATTACCCTGTCCCTTTCTTGACTGGCAGACCTTTCTGTGCTCTTCCCTCTGATTATCCTTTTAGCCGCTGTTTTAAGGAGAAAAAGTGGATGGGAAGAAACTGTAAAGACAAATCTACTTTAAAAAAAAATTGGCTGTATTTAATATGTCTCCTAGCAAAAATATCACAGCAGTGTTTTCACTAGCAGTAATGCAAATACAACATCACTTAATTGGAACAATTAATTTGTAGAAGTAATAAGCAAGGGGGGGAGAAATGTCCATTTTAAAGTGCAAAGGGGGAGCTGAATGAACAGCAGAAGGCCTCTCTCTATCCATAGAACGATGGTGAAGATAGACCTCACTAATTCTTATTTTGCATCTTTTTTCTCAAAAGGAAAATTGAGCTGGTTATTGTTTTGCAGTTGGGGAATGAAGAAACTGCAGATTAGAACTGGCAAGGAGAGGCCAACAGTGAACTTAACTAATTTAAATGATTTCTCTGTTTGCAAGAACATTGTAATTTTTGAGAACTGCTGTAGAACTGGTGAATCTCAGAAGACTGGGGAACAAACATCCTCTATTTGCCATAAAATCCACATACTTAGCTCACAGAACAGACAGCTAAAGAGAGATATGACAGTAGTCTTCAAAAAATACCAGGTGGGTTCTTGCACCAAAGGAATTAACTTACTGTCTTGTCCTAGAGATGGGCCCAGACAAATGGATTAAAATGGCGTTTTAATGGAAGTAATTAAGTTCAAGGTAAACACCTGGAAGAAAGCCTGACTATACAAGCTGTCAGTCAGAGGACCGCATTAAGTGATGAGTTCTTCCTTCACTAGAGATTTTCAAACAAGCTGGTTGGTCAATACCTGTCAGAAATGCCAGTGGTTTCTGCAATGAGCACTCTATGGTTCTGTGACAATCATCTGTAATCTACAGAGGGAAGAAAGAAGGCAGGACTTTAGCTTCACACATGTCCAATCTTGGAGCTAGCAAAAATTGGCTCAAAAAGCTGCACTGATATTTCTGAAGCGGGACTTAAAAGCAGAACTGAAATGATTGTGAGGAATCTGAACAACTTCATGCAGGGGTGTCAAACTGGCGGCCTGCAGGCCGGATGCATCACGTGCAAGCCACGCCCACCCAGGCTCTGCAAAGGCAAAAATGTCATGTCTTGTGACATCATGTGACGCAATCAAGTTTGACACCTGTGAACTAAAGCATCCCTAATTTGAGCTCATAATTAAAGTCACCAATATAGACTCTAATAAGGGACATCTCAGATTCAGGTTTAAGGGAGCAGTACAAATTCAGCAAAGAACTTAAAAATAAGGCTCTTGGATTTCCAGTTGGCGCTGCGGGGATTCAGATGGGGAATTAGTGGGGCTCCTAGGAACCCCAAACCCCATCTGTTAAGCCGCCACCGACAGGTCTGTGGACCTACCCTGTGCTCTAGGGACAGGGGATGAGAGAGGAACCTGTCAAATGGCCGAGAGGAACGGACAGGTTCCTCGGAGCCGGAGGATTGTCCTCTGCGCTGGTGGCAGTGGGAACGGCAGCCATGGCAGCTGCCTCGAGACTGCGGCAACCGGGACAAGTGATGTGCAGGAGGAGAAGCAGAGAACAGAGCAAGGTGTTTGAAAGCTAGGTGAGTGGATTTTAACCCAGGCGGGAACAGCCTTTAAATGATGGATGTTAACAAGTGTGCCCTAGCCTTAATAGCGGCTAAGAACTATTCGGGCAAAAGGATTTAAAATAAACAATAAAAGGAAAAGACCTGTTAATGGACTATAGTAACTACTAATTTCTTGGGAATGACTGTACTACAAAGTTTGGCGTTTTTTTCCCTCTTGTTGTTAACAAGAATGGATTACTTTTTAAGAAAGAAAAAAGAGAAGAGGAAGCAAATAGGAACTTTTCAAAGCAAGGAGAAAAGATAAATGGGGATGGACAAAATGGTTGCCAGCTGAGAAGTGAAAGTGCAAATTGTGGATTGTTTGTTATTTGAAAGAGAATCTTTGTGTCTTGTTACTCAAACTGGATTACTTTGACAAAAAACTTAGGAGGCTTGACTTTGGAGATATCTAATCTGTCTACTGGAGAATTTATTGATGACTAGAAAGAAGAAATTAAATGAAACAATGAAAATTGAACTATTGGGTGCAGCAACAAAAGGAAAGGGCGTGGCAACAGAAAAAGACATGATGATACTATATATGAAATAGTTATTACAAAAGAACTAACCTTATAGAGTTTATAACTTTGATGATATTGAAATTGAAAAGAAATATTTTTGGACAGATTGGAGAAAGAAACAATGGAATATATTATGTAGCAAGATAAGAAAAATATTATAGTTTGATTAAAATGGATGTAATGTTTTTTGTGTATTTGATGTTTGAATAATGCTAGGAGGTATCTTCCTCCTTCTCTTTGTTCTTTCTTTTTTTTTTTTTGCTTTTTTCCCTTTATTTCTTTTCCCCACTCTTATCTTTTTAATTCTTTTCTTAATCTTTTCTGTTATATCTTTATTATTTTTTTCCTCTCTGTTTCCTTTTTATTTCATATTGCTATCATTATTATTATCCTTACTATCCTTTCTCTCTCTTTATTTTTATCTTAATTGAAACTGACTATATAAACATATAAATATTAATTTGATAAGGAAACGAGTATAAATGATTGTGATTTTTGAATGTCCTAATGCTTAATTTAAATTTTGAATTTTTAATAAGTATTATTTACAGACTTAATAATTAGAGGAAAGTGATTTTCAAGGTGGAAAAATGTGATTTCTATAGAAAAATTACAAAAAGTATGAAGAGAATGAATGATTTTTTTAATATTAATAAGAACTATTTATAGACTTAACAATTACAGAAAATTGATTTTAAAGTGGTTCAAAATGTTGCTTTTCATAGAAAAATAAGAAATAAGCATGAAATATGAGAAATTTAGAGAAAATGTATAGCTTAGGAGAGAGCAGGTGAGAAGATACTTGTTACAATACATTTCTATTTTAAATTAGTAGGAGACATGGAGGAGAATATGTTGAAAAATAATACCGGTAACATATTGTGAATTAGTTAAAACTAAATAGCCAAATAATAGATGCAGGAGTGGAGGAAAGCATAAAGCTGGATAATAGCTAAAATGAACCAGCTAAACAAATGAAGTTAGGAGTGGAGGAAAGCATGATTCTGGAGAACAGCTGTGATCCAGTTTAACAAATAGAGGTAGGAGTGGAGGAAAGCATGATGCTGGAGAACAGTCAAAGCAAAGCTGTGATCCAGTTTAACAAATAGAGTTAGGAGTGGAGGAAAGCATGATGCTGGAGAACAGTTAAAGCAAAGCTGTGAACCAGCCAACAAATAAAAGTTAGGAGTGGAGGAAAGCATGATTCTGGAAATCAGCTGGAAAAAGGTGTGAACCAGTTAGAAATAGAGGTAGGAGTGGAGGAAAGCATTGCTGGAAAACAGCTAATTAAGTTGTGAACCAGCGAAAAAATAAACCTAAGAGGAAGTGGAGGAGATAATACTGGAGAATAGTTAAAGCAAAACTGTGAACCAGTTAAACAAACAGAGATAGGAGTGGAGGAAAGCACTGCTGGGAAATAGCTATTTAAGTTATGAACCAGCTAAATACTAGATTTAGTAGTAATGGAGAATAAGTCTGAAGTAAGCAAAAATAAAATATTTTGGGAGCAATAAATTATAGATGGAAATGTTGAATGAATGTTAAAATGAATCAATTCTGAAATGACTTTAAGAGAGGAGAAAAATATTTTATGTTAAGACTATGGACACTAGATGTCATTTAAGAGAGGTAAAATATAGATTTGATGTTATGAGTCTTAAGATTAAAGAATATATATGAAATACTGATTGTTAAAATGATAAAGATCTAGAATGGTGTTTATTTGGAAATAATTGAATCTAAGAAGGAGCTGTGTATATTTGGAGTTAAAGATTTAGGGTGATAAAGTAGAATGCCAAATGTTTAGAATAAGATGTTAGAATGTGTGATAAAAAAACGGGATTGGATTTCCTATTTTTTTCTTTTTTTAAAAGATGTAAATGGATGAAATATGGAATTGAATTGGTTAAGGGAGTGTGAGCAATTGTATCTATTCTATACCGGATCAAACCTTTGCTCTAAAAAGATGTGTTTTACGTTTAAAAATAAATTTTAAAAAATTTCAAAAAAAAGTAAGGCCCTTAAACAACATTGGATGATTTTCATTGGATTTTAACTTTATGTAAGAGCATAGCTGGGAACCATAGAACATCCAGCAGATTATTTATGGTTTGAAGATCTTAATGATGGCTAGCCTAGAATGTCCTCTTCATGAATAGTAGAAACCTAGCATAGCCTTTGCACTCTTGCCAGCCTTTTCAGTGACTGACCTATTTTTTTCCCTTCATGATCCAAAGGAACAGAAAGTCATTCCAAGATATTTAAAGGATCTGACTTGCTCTATTAAGTTTCCATGTTTTTGCCAAGAGTGTTTGAAACTCTGGACCCACTCTGAAGAAACCATGACCTTGGTTTTGGATTAGCTTCGTTTCATCACAGCAGGTTGCTATGTTCCTCCAAGGCCATATGAGTGGTCAAAGGGCTAGCTGCACCATTGGCATTAAGAAACATGGCTCTATGTCCACTACCCAGCCTGGCAGGATGAAACATACTTTGTTCAAACTGGAACTGTAATATTCAAATAATTGCTAAAGGAAAGGAAGCCAAATGCAATCTGACTCCTGGAGATTTGGAAGAAAGATGGCAATACCTACAAAATATACAGTAACAGGCAAGGAGAACATTTTCATGCAGCTTCATATAATTAGTAGTACAGCAGCAGTCTCCATTCTATGGCATTTGAACCTTTTTGCCGAGGTTACTACATTGGCAAAACAATGTTTCTGAAACAGACTTGCCCAAATGTGTATTGGTTTTCATGGGCTATGTTGAACTCAAAAAGTAAGGCTCACTATTTAAAAACAAGGAAGCAACAAGGAAGCAGAAGGATAGAGAAAATAAACTAACTGTATTAAGCTTGAAACAGTATATTTTCACTAAGGTTCATCACTCTGGGGTCTAATTTAATTCTGCTGCAGATTTTTAAAATAAAAAAAAATAACATTAGAATATGATATTCTATCTCTTTCCTTCCAAACTGGAGCTTCTAGTGCCTGCCTGCAAAAGAGATGATTCAGTCAAAACAAGGCACTTCTTACTACTTGCCATCAGAAGCATATTTGTATTACAAATTGTATAGCATGTCTTCCTGAAGCCTACAATTACAATGATTTCTAAATTGGTTTATTGTTCAACTCATTGCCCATTCCAAGCCAATTCCACAAGCCATAGCTATCTAAGATTGGTTTTATGAATCTACTGCTAATAATGGTTTGTCCTGAGGTAATACTGCTGCAATTTAGATGAATTGTTAGAATGACAATCACAGCAAATGTTGTTTCGTTTTCTAGTTTAATAAATTTAAAAACGGAGCCTTGGCATTGGCCACTAACCCTGTGATATTCACATATGGACATGAAATAGGAATGATTGCTTCCGTAGCCAACGTTAGGTGTTTTTGGTAACCAAGGAACAGAATATTTCTTCACCAGATCATATAATTCCAGGTAGTATAAATAAAAACCACTTAAGATTTTCACCTTGCAAGTAACTTGCAAGGAGTGTCCAAGCTGTATGTGGGGCTTTCATCTCAAAGTTCAAATGCCACAGGGCTTCAAATTTATTCCATGGTCTCAAACTGCTTGATGTCCCCCTCTGTATCTTACCGTGCCAACCTGTGAAGCCTTTTTGCACATTAGGTTCATGATAGTTTTATATCCAATGAGGAGTGTCAAGCTGTATGTGGGGCTTTCATCTCAAAGTTCAAATGCCACAGGGCTTCAAATTTATTCCATGGTCTCAAACTGCTTGATGTCCCCCTCTGTATCTTACCGTGCCAACCTGTGAAGCCTTTTTGCACATTAGGTTCATGATAGTTTTATATAGCTGTCCCCTCCAACTCCTGCTTTTCTTTATCTCTTTGTTTATGTTTGACAAGTGGCAGAAAGGATTGGCAGAATGTAAAGAGCACAATCAAATATAGAACTGTGAAGCAAAGACTAGGAAAGCAGAGAGCTGTGTAGCCTTAGCTCACTGCCAGTTCAAAATTGTCAACATGTTAATTACAATGTACTGGGGTGAATCATATGCTGCTGTTTGCTTCAGGCTGACATTTTGCTTTTATAATCCAATAGTTGGATAACTATAATTACAGAAATGACTCCACTGATCCTCAATCTGATCCATTACTCATTTATACAAGCTGTGTGTGTGTGTGTCCATCCATCCCTTCTCTGCTTGTTTTATTTACAGATAAAACAGGGTTTCCCCCCCCTAAGTTTTTCTCACCAAAGCAGCTCAATAAATATAAATGTCAGTGATAGCTCATTTATATAGCCAGATTATGAATTATGGAAGTATTTATATTTCAAATACATTTTGAATCCAAAGATTCAGTAGTGAGCAACACTGAAAGAAGAGAGATGATGAAATAGTTTAGCAATAAATTCCCTGCTTAATTAAGTTTGTAAAAAGCTGCTTGCCTGTTTTACTAAGTTAAAATTACTTAGAAGACCAAGTAAGTAGAATTAGCTTTTCTTAATGGAGAAAATATAGCGGGTTCAACTAAACAGTATTAGTCTCCCTGAGAAAATAACCTGTGGCAGGCTGGATTGACAGTCTCATAGTGTTAAAACTAAAAGTCACCTTATGGCTTATTTATATGACAGGTGCTATCCTTATTTATCCTGTTTGGCCACCTGGAGGCTGTGGCAAGGATATCGCAACATAGGTTGAAGATGGAATTTTTATCCTTTTGTATTTGTTTTCTGGGAGGGTGGGCGGGGTTGATTTCATAAATAGACTATAAAACCTGCTAAAAACAACCTATTTTTAATGGATGTTTTGTCTTTTAAAGCAGAAAACTGTTCCACCATAATTTGGAGTTTGCCCCTAAATTGTAATGAAGGGTAAGTGTTGATGAACTACATTTGGCTTGTCAACTGCTCTTGTCCTACCTCACTTTGTTACTAGCCAGTCTTCTACTTTGTGTGTATAACACAGATATGTGTGAGTAGCAGGATTATTAAAACCCATTTTTTTGTAAGCCTTTGTCGATTTTCTTGCAGAATCTAATTTAAAGGTTTATCTGATTAAAAAGGTCTGCTGTGTTTCTGAATGAAACTGCATGACTCCATAGCCTTGTAACTTCAGCAGGTGTTTGAGAATCCTGATGCATTTGCAGTCCTAGGCAATTAGTAAACATGAAAAAAAAGGCACTGGGCAATTAAAAAAAAAAGATACAGGGCTCACCAAAAGACTGAGAAGCCTTGTTTCCAATCTAGAGTAACTCTGAAGATCGAAAGCACCTAGGCTTTTGGCCTTCATGTTGTGGATTGTTTTGCAGTCCGACAGGTATGCCTACCTTCCCAACCACATTTGCTATTATCCACAACACTCTGTCAAGAGTTTCCTTTTGCCTCCCTCTGGATAAAGGGGAAAAACCTGTTAAGGATAGAAATATTACAATGAAACTGGAGTTATTTCATGGATGTTCAATTGGAAAATAAATATGGGAAGCTAATATTATATACTGTATACAGGTAGTAGCTTGTGGCAAGATTACTGTATTTTTTTTAAAATTAGATTTATATGCCGCCCTTCTCTGGAGACTCAGGGCGACTTCCAATGTGTTAAGCAATAGCCTTCATACTATTGTATATTTATACAAAGTCAGCTTATTGCCCCCACAAACTGGGTCCTCAATTTACCTACCTTAGAAAGGATGGAAGGCTGAGTCAACCTTGAGCCTCGAAGTCGCATAATTGCAAACAGCTGGGTGTTAATAACAGGCTATCTAGCCCGTCGAGCTATCTGAGGCTATCTATATATACAAAGAAGAAAAAAAATACCCCCCAGTTAGAAGTTTGGATTATAAAAGTAACGGAGCTCATGTGGAAATGGCAATGCTGATCACTTGGGTGGGTGGGAATAAAATTTTTAAAAGACAGACCTTATTTTGGTTGAAAGAATTCTGAACTGATTATGTAAGGATTTGAGGACAAAAAAGGTTTAGAGAAGGGGGAAGGATTATGATGGCAATTACTTGAGGCAAAGAAGGATGGAAGTCATACTTCTATACTTTTTTCTTCTTTTTTCACTTTTTCCTGTTTTCTGTCGTCTTTGTTTTAAATTTTTATCCTTTTTTTGCCCTAAAAATTTCAGTATTTTTTTTTAAAAAGCTAGAAATACTTTACAGTAGTAGCAGCTTGCATGAGCCCCGTTTTTATATACATCTTTTCACAAACCTTCTTTCCACGTGTTTTTTTTTTTTTTAATTTGATTTATATGAGTCTCCCTTCTCCGGAGACTCAGGGCGGCTTACAATGCGTTAAGCAATAGCCTTCATACTTTTGTATATTTTATACAGTCAGCTTATTGCCCCCACAAACTGGGTCCTCAATTTACCCACCTTATAAAGGATGGAAGGCTGAGTCGACCTTGAGCCTGCCGGGGATTGAACTCGCAAGTAATTGCAGCAGCTGGATCTTAAATGCTACCTTTGTAGGAGGCATTACTCCCCTACGCTATTCAGGCTCTCTATTTATTTTCATAATAAATTCATAATTTATTCACATTATGTTGAAACTTGGGAACTGTGGCTGAATTGGTCCCTGTTCCACAGCGTATTCAAGCTTTGACAGATCTGGAGGTGGTATGTGTGAGGGAGGAAGGATTGGGGGAAGAGGCTGTCACTATTAGTAAGGCTTTTTCTGCCCTTGATTTTACAAACACATTACAAAGCAGAGAAGCAAAATGGTGGGATGCTCCAGTTGCTACAACCATGCAGGTTTGATTCAAGCAGTGTGCAGAGCCACAAAGCGGTTTGTTTAGTTTTGACTTTGCTGGTTGCAAGAACCAATCCCGCTGTGAGACACCAGATATTGCTATAGTTACCCTATAGATTGCAGTAAGTTTAATACTTGTTTCCACTCAAGAACTGTAGTTAGACAGAGCTAAGAATCTTTGACAAAGTTAACATTCTTGTCAAACTATCCCAAGCCAAGATAGCTACACAACAATACAGTCTCCAATTGGTATGTTTTCATCTTTCTGACATGTCTTACTTTCTGCCCCAAGAACCAGGCTGCAGGAAACTACCAAATACAGATTCTAAACGAATCTTTAACATGCAAGATGCATGTAGTTGTAGCTGCATATTTCGTCCTATGGCCTACCTACCATCTCTGGCCTAGGAACATCCCTGTACTGTAATCCTGCAACAGTTCTTATTCAGAGACATGACAAGCATCCACATGTCTTAGCAAGTTGTGCTTTGATTAAATCATGGTTTGGTGAAAAAATGATAGTGGTGAAGTTTGCAGTTCATACTAAATCAAGGCTTTATATATTTTAATTTTGCAGCACAATATGGAAATTTGTATGTGGAAGATTTATATCTGATCTCTAATATCATATGTGATATGGGTGGCTAAATAAGTGGAATGAATGAATGAATGAATAAAATTCCAATGTTTCCAAGACTAGGCAAAATATCAAATCATAGCTAAATGTTCAGAAATCATGGGTTTTCTACTGGAGACAGAAATCTGGCCAACAATGTGAATTCTTTATGGATCTGAAAAGGAGTTCGAGTGTGATTTATAATAATTTCAATACTACACAAATCCATTGAGTATACTCATACATACTATGACCACAAATAAAAATTTTGGTAAAACAGTGTAAGAGACTTCTAGCATTGTTTCTTTCCATACATACTGTTATATAGTTTCAGTTGTTCCGAAGAGGCTTTCCCCAAAATACACCAGTGATCTTCTGAGTTTAACGAGAAACAATAACTCTTTGGTAATCACTTGTTGTAAAATGAAATCCTAACAAAAATATTATGTTTTTTAGTTTTCAGGAAAGATGTGGCTATCTAGATAAGCATTTGGAATCTAATATAACACTATGAATTAATTTCAGTAAATCTGAATCTTAGTTGAATGTGCTTTTTCACTGTTTGATACAATTTTATTATGTTATTTCTATTTTATTAACAATTCTTTTGTAGAGTGTTTATGTTCATGTTATATGAACCCAGCCAGCTTAGTTTGCAAAATGTCAGCTTGTGTTTTGTGTGAAGTTCCAGCCTGAAATATTAATAAAATGATTAAATTCTGTGTAAAACATTCTCTCATTACTATATCTACCTGTCTATCTAATTTACTTCACTGTACAAATAATTCTATCTGCCTTACAAGTAAAAATCTTCAAAAAATCTACACATTATTATAAAAATATAGAAAGTTAGAAAAACACAGCCACCACCCTAGATTTGCCATAAATTTGTTGGAGGAATTAAAAAATCAAGTCCAAAGAATGTGATTTCTTGGCAGTATTTTAGCATTTAACCATTGTTAATTCCACAGCCCGTATGATAGTCTCTTTTCTGAAAATTAGCCAAAATCTGGATTCACATTTTATTCTAAACCATAATGTGGATTATTTTTTTCTTAGCAAACCAATTGCAGCTTATTTTGCAGACCATGGTTAAGCAAACACTGATTTAGCTCATGATGATCCCGATCCATACATGGTGATTATGGGTAGAGACTTACTTACAAATACCTTGAAACAGGACTTCCTTTCTCTCTGTTTTATAGGTGATTGCTTTTAGACCCTTCAATTTACACAGGTTTGACCTCTTTTGAAACAGAGATGCTGAAAAAAAGGAGGATCAATGCAATGTCCTTGAATAGCTGAATGTTCCTGTGAGAATAAATTAGCAAGCTTGAACATCACAGACACTGCAGCAACAATATGTGAAAGTTAACACCTGTTAAAATAAGGGAAGCTGTTCACACCCAACCTCCTCATCATTTTATGCCATTTCCACTTCTCTCCATGGGTTTTAGACACCCAATGCTTGCTTCACAGGTTCCACACATGAAGGCATTTATTTTGAAAACTAAACAAATACACCAGCATAGGTAAATATGCCTGAAACATTAGTTTGTTAACTTTGCCCATTTTATAATATTCAGCATAATAAAAGCTCATTCTATGTTATTCCCAAATCAGCTAAAATTAAGTTCTCTGCCACCAAAAAAAAGGCAAATTGAAGATTAACAGGCTAGAAGTGCTATACCCTTGCAGACATTTACAGAACCAGAATTCTCAGCAGTCTTGGTGTTAAGTTTAGCAGCATCAAATGGCAGATTACCACTCTTGGACTAACAATCTATGGCACATATGTTCGGAATACTGTACTATAGAAGTGTATGTAATCATTATGTAGCTGGCTCATTTACTTTGAACCAAATAAGTGCTTGATCCATCCTCTCTGTAGTGTAAGAAATGTGTGTGTATAAACCACTTCACAGGTTTTATTTGACTTGTTCCCACTTTCAAAAAAAATATCTGGAATTTTAAAGCACTGTTTGTCTTTAATTTGGAGACTGTTAAATTGATGCAAACTTAATTATTTTACTATGTTATATGTCAAACTGACTTTTAATTATTAATCATGCCCTTCAACGAGCCACATTAAAAAAGTTATGTGTAACTTAAGTTAAGGGGAGCACGTACATGTTTTCAACAGATTTATGTTTTTGCACAGGGCAGTCCCATTTTTTGCATCTTCTGCTCCTCCAGAGCAATCCTAGATATCTTCATCGAATCGAGTGTGCTTGTAATAGAGCTTCTTCCTAGGTAAAGTATGCCATGTCTTTCTCAGTCTTCGAGCAAAACACTTTTCTTGTAAATGGATCTAGGCGAGTACAGATGTTGCCATAAAATACGATTTAGCAGAACCTCGGCTTTAATTCTCCGTCCCTACAACGCCTCTGAGATTTTTGACTTACTCTTCCTGTCGAGGATTATTGGTAAAAACAGGAGCAGAGTAAAAAGACCCACTAAGGAACTTTTCTGGGGTGTGGCGCGCTCTGTCTCCGATTCCAGCGCCTGTAAAAGGGCATATTTCGATGTTTGTCCTGGGCGGCTGATTGTTCCGTCAAAGTTAACAAGAACAACCGAAAGCGAACTGAATTCTTCCGCTCCCCCTTGTAAGACTTAACTGGGCGGCAATTTTGGAAACCGCAGTATTACTATAGATACGCTGTTGATAAATAGATGGCTGCCCGCTTTTTTCTCCCTATCCCTTTCCTCCTGCAGCGATTCTCCATAGTTCGTCAGTCGCACCACGCTGCTTTTGGAAGACTACGCAGCAGTTCGCCTGAAGGGGGTATCACGCACCCTACGCCATTGAGACGCTCTATCTGGTGTCCCAGGCCCGCCTATCATTGTCTCCGCTCTATGATCCAAATTACAACGACAATTGGCAGAGCCGCGCTGGCCCACCCCTCTCTCTCGTTCTAGCGCGCAAGAGGTCCGCACGGGGGAGGGATCTTATTATTTCCGGGTCAAGGCGGGGTTGAAATCGCCCCGCTCTTCTGCTCCCCCTCCCAGACCCGCCGAGGCCGCCGCCGCAAGAGCAGCTGCCGCAGCCCCTTCCCGCTGCCCTTGCCCTCCTCCCGCCGCCGCCATCCCACCCGCCCACCCCGGCTCTCTCCTCCTCCTCCCCTCCCCCTGTCCCGCTCCCTCCGCCCGCCCCGGAGACCCACGCACCACCCGCCCTCCCTCCTCCCGCTCCCCCGTCCCATCCCCTCCCCCCCCCGCCCGAGCGAGTCAGTAAGCGAGAGAGCGAGCGGACGTGCGAGGCCTGGCCTGGCCAGCTATCCCGCCAGGTAAGCTTTCCTACTAACCCTGGATTAATGTTTACCCCCACCCCCCCTTCCCAATCCTCGGCCTCGAGTAGTTTCACTTTTCCGCCAGTCCTCTTTCCCCAACCCGGCCAGGTCACTAAGGAAGCTGGGGGATGCGCGCGCGGCCTACTGGGGCCTAATCCGGCCCGCGCGCGCGCGCGTGTGTGTGTGTGAGGCGCGGGGGAGGGGAGGGGCGGCCGAGTTCGTCTTGCCACCTGCGTATCTGAGCGGGGCCCGCGCGATCAGCGCTCTGCGTGTTTGCGGGCGGCGGGGGGGGGGCGCTAACTGGGGAGGCCGCACAGGGCTGGTGGGGGGGGGGGCGCGCGCGCGCTGTTGCTGCGTCACATTGGGCGGGATCTAGGCCCGGGCCGCGCGAGGGACGGTCGGAGGGAGGGGGAAGAGCGGGAGGGAGGGAGGAGAAGGGGGGAAGGGAGGGGCGGGGTTTATGCGTTGGAGGGGGGTGGGGTGGGAAGACGAGGCTGACGCTATAACGCGCTTTGGCTCTGTGGAGTCTGGAGAATGGAGGCGGCCCCGCTGGCGGGCGGATCTCTTGGAGCGGGCGGGGAAGGGAGCCGCCGCCGAGTTGCGTCTTGTGTAATTTCAAAGCACCTCCCGCCAGCGATACAGCGCCCTCTCAACGTTTAACTGCGATTCTCTTTTTAAGCCTTCTCAGGTCGTTTGGGGAGGAAAAGTCCGACACAGTATAAGAACTTTGCCTCAAGGATTTTTTTTTTGCTTTGTTTGTTTCGTTTTAAAACCCAGAGTAGGGCTTAGATTAAAAATAAGTGAGGTGGTTGTTTCCTTCCCCCCCCCCCCAAATATTGGACACATTTAGGAGTATTTAGCATACTTAAAAAAAAAAGAAATTGGTAAATACCTAATGTGGAAAAGGCTGATAGATAGATATAGATATAGATATAATTGGGCTGTATACTCAAATGTTGCCACTTGTATCTATTCCCCCCCCCTCGGCGAAACATTTGAGAGGGAAGCCATATCTTTTAGAAAAAGAAAATCCTTTCGATAGAAACTTTTAACAATGATTGGAAAATAATAAAGTAGTTGGGAGATTAAATTCTTATGGGTGAGGTTTTTTTAAAATACAATTGTAAACAAGCAAAACCGACTTCCTTTTTGTGGGCATCAGATTTATTAATCCAATGTGTTAAATTGTTGATGTAGACAAAAATCCTTGTGAATGACACAAATAAGGATTTGGGTTGCATAACACACTTTTAAAAATATAGAGACTTGCCTGAAATGTGACAGATAAAATGAAATCATGGTCTTTTATTCTATTCATGGTATATTTTTATCTGTGGTGTAAGCAAAAAAAAAATACTTAATCCGATTTTTAGTTCTTGACTATAAAAAGCAATTTCTGATGTCTGTCCTATATTCTTAATACTGATTTTTTATTTTTATTTTTTTGGCGCCTTCAAGTCAATGTGGACTCCTGGCGACTGCCTGCACTAGTCCCTGCAGTTTTCTTGGCAAGGTTTTTCAGAAGTGATTTGCTTTTGCCTGCTTTTCTAGGGCTGAGAGTGAATGACTGGCCCAAAGTCACCCAGCTGTATTTTGTGCTAAGGTGTGTGACTAGAACTCACTGTCTCCCAGTTTCTCACCTGATGCCTTAATAATACACCAAATACACCAAACTGACCCTTTAATACTGATACATACCTTAGTGAACAAGTAATTTTTGTCATTCATTAATTTAAAAACTGCATGTGTTGTAGCTTCCTGTAGTGTTGAGTGAGTAGCTTAAGAAAAGCATATTGCACATGCTCAGAAGTTATTAGATTCAGAATTTAGGTTCTTGGTGCTTAAAATTGGATATGATATAAAAGGTGACTTAAGTGTTGCATACTGATACAGTTGGTCAACCAGGCTGTACACTGTCCGATTTAAATAGTTTTATTTCAATATTCTTAATGCAGAAATTGCCAGAAGAACGAAGAATTAATGGAGAAACTAGTTTATTATGGATCTGAAAATGACAGTTGTATCTCTATCCTAGCAAAATTGGGAAAGGGGGGGCTGGAGTCGAATAGAAAAATTGTTCAAGGGGGATCTATTTACTTCATGACTTGAGTATTTCAAGCACCAAACTATAATCCATATTTCTGGTAAACATGAACATTTTAATTTTCCAAGTATCTGAATATTTTATTAATAAACGTATAGGAGATGGAAATTTATCTTAAGAGTATCAGCTCTTAAGAGAAAGCACCTGGGAATCTGTTGATGTAGGGATTACTTTGGTCCATTCTCTCCTGTCAAACTGATGTTACTGTGAATACACAATGCTCAAATATACAGCAGGGGAGTCAAACTCCTGTTGGCACAGTGTCACATGACATATCACATGATGTATTGGGACTTTTTCCCCCTTCACTAAACTGGGCAGGAGCAGGGGCAGCATGTGACGCATCTGGCCCGCAGGCTGCAAATTTGACCAGCCCTGACATAGTATCCACAACCAAGCTAATGTGAACAGGAAAGGCAATGCAATCCAGGCATTAATCTCAAAGGATTCCAATGAGCCACAGACATTGCATACTCAACCTAGTTTATGTCCAGATGGGATTAAAATGAACACAAATAAATTTGCATTTTTTCTTTCCTTCTAAAATATTTCTCTTCCATTGAACACAATAAAGGTCCGTAATTTATAATTATTTTTCTTTGCTCAGAGTTATAGAAAAGTTACAGTTTAAAAGGGGAGAAAACCCTATATTCCTTGGTGTACTTTTTGTTAAACTATATTTAAAAAACAGACGTTTTCAAATAATATGTTAAAGACAGAGTGGAAATGGTTCCAATGAACTGGTGGGTGATGAGATGGTATTTTTCTATTACAGTGCGGTTTTTTTTCTCCCAGCGACCAAAGATTTGACCACTGACTAAGCCTGACCTAACTGAACACAACTCAAGATGGACACCGGCGTAATTGAAGGAGGTTTAAATGTCACACTTACTATTCGCCTACTTATGCATGGGAAGGTAATTGCAGCTTTCCATGTTCTTTGTCTTGGCATAAAACTAGGTCACAGTAAATGCCTTGGAAAATCCAGTTGTCTGATCAGATTAAAACATCTGCTTGCTCTTGGCATGCCTTATATTGTTCTCTTAACCCCCAAGAAGGGAAGCTAGAATTTAACTTGATTAAGTGTATCTTCAAAATGCTGATTTAAATCCTCTTCCAGTACAATTATTTCAATCAGAGCTTTGAGATTATCAAATTGAATGTAAGTCCCTCTTGTTAATTGTAAATATATATATGTGTGTGTGTGTGTGTGTGTGTGTGTGTGTGTGTTTGAAAAATGTAGGACTTATAAGCATAATGTTTGGGAATTTATGGTTATGGACATTTGTTAAATTATTGAAAAATATTAACTTTTCATGTTTGTTATTTCAGGAGGTTGGAAGCATCATTGGGAAGGTATGTGATACAATTTAATCAGTATTTTCTTACACACATTTGTGTAACAATAATAGTTTTGACAAGCTTTTTTCTTTTCCCCCCATCTGCATAGAAAGGAGAATCTGTAAAGAAGATGCGTGAAGAGGTATGTTTCAATGGATAAAAGGAAAACAAAATGGACTTGATAAACAGGGCAATATGGGCTTTCTTAACTGAACATTAGTAATTATGTGGTTCTTGTACTACACCTGTTTTGTTTTAACTGGATGTTGTTTCCAGATAAATTTGGAGTAGAGAACTTTATGGGAAAAATGGTGAAGTGGATCAGAGGTGAAACTCACAAGGAGGCTACAGTCCAAACATTAGCATGCTTACTTAAAAAGAAATCCCAGAAATCTTAGTGCAATCCTAAGAAGTGGTGCATTATTGTATAGCAATTCAATTTTTTTCTTTTTAGAGTGGTGCACGGATTAACATCTCAGAAGGGAACTGCCCAGAACGGATTATCACTCTTGCTGGACCCACTAATGCCATCTTCAAAGCTTTTGCTATGATTATTGATAAACTGGAAGAGGTGTGTGAATTTAATTAGATGATCCTTGATCGTTGATATGACCATGAAAGGCATTTGGGGTAATGAGCACGAATTGAAACTGTTTTGAAAAGGTTTAAAGTTGGAGATAATTTTTTTTTCTTAGAACCCACATTTTTATGAAGTAAATAATAGATTTTGTTTCTTATTCAAAAATAATGAATTAGGATACTAAACTGAGCAGATTCCCATTATAAGATGGTGGTATTATTCAAAGTGGGGGGGGGGGGGCTCAGTCTGATCACACCTTTCTGACTAACAAATTTTATTAACAGATATACACTTGTGAGCTGCAGCTCATTTCATAAGGTGTAGAGCTTACTTTTGAGAAAACTTGTTATCTGGAGAAAATGTTATTGGTCTTTCCTGATCCTACCAGACTAATGGTTCTCATGCTACAATATACTCAAAGGGGGAAAGAAGTTAATTAGTTTCCCCACACAATCCCATGAGTTCTTAAAAAATCTCTGGGCAGCTTTGATACAATATAGAGATATGTTTCGAAGAATGGCTACAATTGTTTTTCAAAGTGTTGCTTTTACTTGCAGAAATCAGAAATGTAACATCTGTATTATAGATTTTCAATTTATTACATTTTTATCTTGCCACGTACATCTATACATACTATATATTATATATAAATGACAAGAGGCAGCAATCATAGCTAATATTCTGGCAGTATGTTTTTCCCAACAACAACCCTGTGAAGTGAGTTGTGTTAAGAGAGCAAGAGACAGCAACAGTCATCTAGCTATCTTCTATGCTAATGGGAAGCCTAGAAATTAGCACCTTAAGGCAACACCTTAACTCCTACTTGTCTGAAATGGTATAGGGTTTCCTGCCTGAGCAGGGGGTTGGACTAGAAGACCCCTAAGGTCCTTCCAACTCTGTTACTCTGCTCAACTCTACCCTACCCTACTCTACTCTACTCTACTCCACCAAACCGGCTCTGTGAAATTATAGTCACTTGAGAGAATTTTCTCAATTCTGTCATATAAACAGCTGTGGTCTCAATAAATAGACAAAAATGCAATAGTTCTTTTTAACCTTTGAAAATTTCAGCTGATGCTTCTGCCTGAGCTGCCTCGGAGTATAGAGCAGGCTTGCATATCGTATGGCCAATAGCCTTATATGTCTGCTGGTATTTTTTTTTATGTCAATAAATTTGCTGCTGCAGGAGATGTGCTGCTTAGCACCTCTGCTGCTGCTTTGCTGTAGCCGATTAGTGTGCCACGTACTTCTTTGTAGCCTATAATAGTTTTTACTTGGTCAGTGTGTCCCTTTCCCATCTACAAATTGTGCATGCTTGGTACGGAATGGATTTGCCCCAGTTAGAATAACAGTAGTAATAAATAAGGTCTCTCAGTTTCTTCTGATGTTAGGAGAAATGGAGCAAGCATTTGCCTTTGTTTCCTCTTAATATTGTCTTTTTACAGGCTGGAAATTAAAGAACAGTCTGCTATAGTCCTGCAGTGCCTTTTTCCACTGAAATAGCAGATGTGAACATTTTGTTAAATAGCTTTTTTTTTCATCTTCACATTGGATATAATTTCAAAAGCAAGCCTGGAAGAAAGTCAGTTCTAAAACACAACATTTTTTTTTAGTATCAGAATAAATACTCTAGCAAAATCCGTATCGGATTTCGGGAACCCGCCCCCACTATCTTCGAGTGGTGGCGTGCTCCGACCCTCCTGGTTCTATCCGACCCCCTGGGGGTTTGAGAGATAGGGTTACTGGGCTCAGGCTGGTTTACTTTAATGCCATGTCTGTGGTCAACAAAGCTCCCCTCATTCGTGATTTGATTGAGGAGGAAAACGCAGACCTGGCTTGCATTACAGAAACCTGGTTGGGCTCAAAGGGGGGTGTCCCTCTGACTGAACTTTGCCCACCAGGCTTCCGGGTGCTGCACCAGCCGAGGGCCCAGGATAGGATGGGGGGGGGGTGGCATTTGTTATTAGGGAGACCCTTAGTCCGTGGGAGGTCACTGCTCCTAAGATAGACGGGTGTGAGGCCCTCCTCATGAAGTGGGGCCCGCCTGGGCAGTTGGGCTTGTTGATTGCATACCTGTCTCCCAGCTGCGTATCAACAGCCCTGCCCGGGCTACTCGACGCCCTATTGGGGCTGGTGGTGGAGTTTCCCAGACTCATTGTTCTGGGGGACTTCAATCTGCCATCCCTGGATGGGGCGCCGGGGGTGGCTCGGGAGTTCATAGCTTCCATGGCAACTATGGACCTGACTCAGATTATTCAGGGCCCAACATGTGGGGGGCCACATGCCCAATCTTGTTTTTGTCTCGGAATAGTGATGGGTGGAGTTCGGTGGGGGATTGTCTTCCATTTATCACCTGTCATGGACCGATCACTATCGCCTTCGGCTGGGTTTCCAGTACGCCACCCCTCCTCGCTGGGAGGCGTAGTGGACCATCTGGTTCCACCCCAGGTGCCTGATGGACCCAGAGAGGTTCCAGTCGGAGCTTGGGATGATACTTCTCTCTTTCTCTCACACGCCCTGGTCACGACCCTGGTTGATGCCTGGGATGGGGCTGCTGCCGGGGCTCTTGACCGGGTCGTTCCTTTGCGACCTCTGACACGACGCAGATCCCGGTTGGCGCCTTGGTTTAGCGAGGAGCTCCAGGAGATGAAGCGACGTAGGCGAGGCTTGGAGAGCCAGTCGTTCCGAATCTGACCAGTCCCAGCTAAGGTCAGCCACACGGGCCTACCTGGTGGAATTGGCGATGGCAAAGCATTGCTACTTCGCCGATGTCATTGCATCTGCAGAGAATCACCCAGCTGCACTGTTCAGGGTGTCCCTCCCCCTCTTGAATCGGAGGGTGAGGGAAGACAGTCTGTGAGGGCGAGCCGAGGAGTTTAGCGGGCACCTGTTGGACAAGATCGCTCAGATTCGGGACGGCTTGGACTCTTGACTGGACAGAGTCAGACGCTGAGGAGGCAGTGCGTCCTGTGCTTTGGGAAGAGTTCGATCCTGTTACCCCAGAGGAAGTGGACAGGATCATGGGGAAGTTGAGTGCAGCCACTTGTGTGTTGGACCCGTGCCCCTCCTGGCTGGTTTATTCAGCTCGGGAGGTGACACGTGGCTGGATCCAGGCAGTGATAACGGTTTCCTTGGGGGAGGGAAGCTTTCCAACTGCCTTGAAGGAGGCAGTGTTGAGGCCCCACCTCAAGAGGCTGGCCTTGGATCCAGCTGTTTTGAGTCATTTTCACCCGGTCTCCAACCTCTGCTTTCTAGCGAAGGTTGTCGAGAGTGTGGTGGCACATCAACTCCCGCTGGCCCTGGATGAAGCAGATTACCTCAACCCGTACCAGTCGGGTTTCAGGCCCGGGTACAGCACGGAGACGGCATTGGTTGCACTGGTGGATGATCTCTGAAGGACTCGGGACAGAGGTTATTCCTCTGTTCTGGTCTTATTAGATCTTTTGGCGGCTTTCGATACCGTCGACCACGGTATTTTGCTGCGTCGCCTCGAGAGGTTGGGAGTGGGAGGCACCATTTTACAGTGGTTCTCCTACCTCTCAGGTCGAACTCAAGCAGTGTTGGCAGGGGGGCAGAGATCGACCTTGAGGCCCCTCACTTGTGGGGTGCCCCAGGGGTCGGTTCTCTCGCCCCTACTGTTCAACATCTATATGAAACCGTTGGGAGAGATAATCCGTGGTTTCCGGGGGAGGTACCACCAGTACGCTGATGATACTCAGCTCTTTATATCCACCCCGAACCAACCCAGTGATGCCCTCAACGTGATGGCCTGATGCCTGCAAGCGGTATGGGTCTGGATGGGAAGGAACAGACTTCGACTCAACCCTGCCAAGACCGAGTGACTGTGGGTACTGGCATCTCGGTCCATAGGAGAGGCTCCATCGTTGGCTATGGGGGTGAAGTTTTATCCCCTGTAGACAGGGCATGCAACTTGGGTATCCTCCTAGACTCACGGTTGAGTTTAGAAGACCATATAACGACCGTGACCAGGGGGGCATAGGCCCAGATCCATCTGGTGCGCCAGTTGCGCCCCTACTTGGACCAAGATGCCCTATGCTTAGTTACTCATGCGCTAATCACTTCCCATATTGATTACTGTAACACTCTACATGGGGCTGCCCTTGAGGACCACTTGGAGGCTTCAGCTGGTACAAAATGCAGCCGCGCGGTTGTGATGGGAGAATCCCGATACTCCCATGTAACACCTCTCCTGCGTGACTTGCATTGGTTGCCGGTTGCCCTCCGGGTGAGATTCAAGGTGCTGGTGATGACCTATAACACCCTACATGGCTTAGGCCCAAGATATTTGGTGGACCACCTGCAGCCAGCAACAACTTCCCATCGCCCGGTTCGTGGCCATAGGGGAGGGCCTGCTCAGGGTGCTGTCGGCTAGACGATGTCGGCTGGCAGCCCCCATGGGTAGAGCCTTCTCTGTGGGCGCGCCCACCCTCTGGAATCAACTCCACTTGGGGCTCCGGTTGGCCCCTGACCTTCGTACCTTCTGCCGCGAATTAAAAACTTGGTTATTCAAGTCCCCCAGCCTGGGCTGATGGGGTTTTATATGGGTTTTTAACTTATCTGGTTTAATTAGGTATTTTAACTTTATACTGTGATTATTGTGGATTTTATTATTGTGAGCCGCCCTGAGTATTGGAGATAGGGCGGCATATAAGCTAAACAAAATAAAGAAATAAGTAACAGTTTTGAGTTGCTCCTAAAATTAGCAGCTTTGTGAAGTTGTTTTCTTAACTTCAGTTGGCTGACTTCACTGACCTGCTGCTTCAATATCATGCCCTTGGTCTACCAAATAATAAAGCATAGGAATATAGTTTAAAATTTCTAACTAAAAAAGAGTAACCTTCAGTGGAAAGCAAACATTAAAGGGATATTCATTTGAATGTTTGAAATTTGGTACGCTAAAACAGGCTTCTTAACTTGAAAGTCAGCATCTTAAAAAAAATTCAGTAATCTTTTATAACCTGAAACAGCCCTTTCTGCTTGCTCTATTACCTCTTCAAAGCTTCAGCCCTTGTCTTTGAATAATAAAATATATATATTTTACTGTTCTTGGCATGGAAATTTTAGCTTGCTTAACAGAAAACTGCAACTATTGAGTTTAGGTTTTTAAGATAATGCAGGTTTCTATATTGTGTCTGAAGTTTCACAGATAAAAATACTAGCACTGTAAGCAAGGTTTTGTGTCTGGTAGCTGAGACAGATAGGAAGACTTTAGCCTGTTTTAGAACTGACATATTTTTAGATTGAGTGTTTTCCCTGTTACAGTATGTGAAATAAAAATAATTTGCTTGTAATATGCTGAATAAGAACTTAATTCTATACATGTTGGAAGACATTTTGTATTCTTACATTATTGTAAGGGGAAATATGGGAGAAATTTCTTAAAATGGCCCATGAGTATGTATTTACCTCATTAGAATTTCCCTTGTTAGGAACATTGCTAGTAATCTACTGAGGACATGATGCAGGAGAGTTTAGCTTTTTGAAACAGGAGTTGTAAAGGGCTTCAATACAGTCTACAGTTGAAACCTTACTTATTTGAAGTTTGTTAACCTCTTTTTTCAGGACATCAGCAGCTCAATGACTAATAGTACAGCTTCTAGCAGGCCTCCTGTTACTTTGAGACTCGTGGTACCTGCCAGCCAATGTGGTTCTCTTATTGGGAAAGGAGGATGCAAAATCAAAGAGATAAGAGAGGTGAGACTCAATTCTGCTAGGATTGTGAGATAGTTTACTGTGGAAAGAAATACACTCATGCAGTAAACCTGAATGTTTTCCATTGACTCTGCACCATTCTGCTTAATACTGTACAGTACAGCCATTTATATTTAGTGCACATGAAACTGACAATAGAGGATGGCTGAAACCAAGCTCAATATGTACTTTTTGGAAAGCTACTCTTCTCATTCTCCACTTTTTTATCTCGCGCAATAAGTTGGTGTCAAATAAAATAATACCTTAACAGAAGAGTTATTATGTTGACATTCACTGCACCCCACTATTTTACTCACAACATCTTGGATGACCAACATCATTTGGATAACCCCTTCCATTAAAGAAATTAAGTATATGGCTGTGTGGATTGAAGCATATAGAACTACCAAATCATTTGATGTAACTACATTGGCAGTTACATTTTATCAGGGTGTTGCCCTGTTAAAAATGTAAAAGACTTGATCCTAAGAGCTGTAGAGATTACCCTTTCAAAAGCAGGAAAATTATTTTGCTTTAGAATTGGGTAATTTACCTCTAACTGTAGTAAATTAGTTTTTTCCTACCATTCTAGAAAAGTTATGAATGTGCATGGTTTTCTATTTTTGAGCATCTTTTTGAAGTTGAATTAAGCCTAGAAATAACCTTTCCCACAACAGTTGATGTTGATCTTTTTTAGATTATTTTGACTATAGTATTTGTGTAGTATATCACATTGAAAATATCCTTGCTTAACATCAGGTTAAAATCTACAGCTGCCAAATGTCAGTTCAACACTTGTATGTCAAAAATATTAGTGCAAAAAAAAAAGTGGGAATTAATAACTTTTACTTTAATTACTCTTAGAGTCATCCTGGAATAATATTTACAAGGTTATTCTATAACCAAAGGTGAAAACAATTTTAAAAAGAGGACTCTGTATTATTCTGGTACTATTCTGCAATTATCTTTTTCTGTAACAATAACTTCCAATAAATTTGTATCTTTCCTAATAGTACTAATTACTATCTTGGGTGGTGGGTGGGAAGGTATAAACCATATAAATCATGAAACAAAATACCTGATTTTTTTTAAATTTTTAATCTTAAGAGCACAGGGGCGCAGGTCCAAGTGGCAGGAGACATGTTACCCAACTCTACTGAAAGAGCAATCACCATTGCTGGGATTCCACAGTCCATCATTGAGTGTGTCAAACAGATCTGTGTGGTCATGCTGGAGGTAATCTTTATTTTTATAAAGGCTTAACACTTACACATAGAAAGTAGATGACAGAAGAAGAGCAAAGACGACAGGGTCATTGCCTAGAGGCCAGTTGATTTTTTTATTTTGAGCAGCTAATAAAAGATTCCCATGCTGTCAGCTGAATTATGAAGGAGAATGCGTATACCCTTTTTCTAGTAGCAGGGTGATTCGTGTAAATGGTGCTTGAAATGTCATTTAAAGGATTTTTCAAAGGGTCACAATTGTTAAAAGACCATTTTGATTGGTTCATTGTCTTGATTAGCAAGAAAGTTGAACTGTCTCTTCAATTATTTGTACATATCTCCAGGGGAAGATGAAAAAAAAATCAGTGCTATGTTTCTCAGTAAAATATTTTCTTATCGTCGCAGTTCTATGACATTAGTCTTCATTTTGTAGAAATACTTCATTTGCTTCTAGATTTCCTAGTTGTCCTGTTTTAATCTATAGCATTTCTGTTTTTATACTTGTATCTGTTGAAGGAGGTGACTCTTGCCTGAGAACTCATGCCACAAGGAAACTGCCTTTGGGCAGCAAAAGTATTTTTTTTTTCTTTTGCAGAAGACTGATGTGACTACTGTTCAGAGTCAAATCAAAGAATTGTAGATAGATCAGAATTGTAGAATAGATAGATCAGTTAATTATGTAGTTCAGCCTGTTATTTAAGTATTCTGGCAGATACTCAGTGTCTGTAAGTCCCTATTAATTAACCATGTTTTCCCTTTGACTCTTTGTGATCTAGTCTCCCCCAAAGGGTGTCACCATCCCCTATCGACCCAAGCCATCCAGTTCTCCTGTCATCTTTGCAGGCGGTCAGGTAAGGCCATTCCTCTTGTTGGGCATGGGTGAGGGCAAAACAGCAGTAGCCTACCAAGCTTCAACACTGCCAGCACACATCAAACTACTCTGCATGCTTATCACCTGTGCTGCCCATCTGGCCAGCACAGTGCTATCTCTGCTGCTTTGGTTTTGTTCTTTGGAGGCTGCTCTCAAATGTTCACAAAACTCTGGTCTCTTTGGGAAATTAATGTAGTCAGCACTGTGGTTTGCAGGATTTGGTTGGCTTTTATAATCCACTCCAAGCATAAGACTGTTTGCAATCTCTTTTTATCTGGCCCCTCAATTTTGAGTCAGCATTCAAATTAGTGATTATTAAATAGACTATTAATTCTGCAGAACCATAGTTCAAAAAGCAGCAGGGGATGAATTGAGACGGGTGAACATTGGGAGAGTTGTGTTCTAGAGGGCTGAGAAAGCAAGGAGTTGCTGGTTGATGCCACCGTACCTTTGAGCACAAATTTGGGCGTATCTGGGAATTACTTCTTTTTTAACCTTTTTCATCCTTTTAAAAGGAAATGAGTGCCATTTTCCTTTTAATTATATATGAAGAAGTACCTGTGGCTGGTTTAAATGATTTGGGGAACAATTATTTTATTCTGCTTCAAGCACACAGGAATATGAGGCACAAATATGTTAATTTTCTGATAAATTGTTATGGCCAGTGCATGACTTCAGTCTCTCAGCTGGCTGGAATCCTATAACTAGTTAAGGATTTTCAATGACATTCACTTGGTGGACTGCGAGTGCTCAGATATTTTAGCTGGACTTGAAGATCCTCACGATCATTTTAGATAGATTTGGTTTGAGGTTGAAGCATGCACTTCGGGTCTCTCAGAACTATGTGTCCAGGGCAGGCTCTTGAGTATGTGAAGTTGGAACATATAGTCATTTAATTGCTTTTGAGCACAGTGCCTCAAGGCCCACCTTTAAGCTTATTTTTTTTTTTTTGAAAAGGGCTGCATTAATTTTCAGGTGCTTCAGAGATGGATTGGGTCAAGTGGACTAAGCCAGCCTGAGATTGTCAAGATAAGCAGTGATGGCACTGGGAAATAGATTTCAGGCAGCAGCAGAAATGTAGAGGCAGCAGCTGGACAGGCCTGGCTGCAACGTACCCAGTGCTTTATACATTCATATGCTACTTACATTGGGATAACTTGCTGGGGGAAAGGTGCTGTCGTGATCTTGTTCTTGCCTCAATCCCTTCCTCTTCCTTGCCCCATTCATATTACCTACCTTCCAGAAGCTCTTGATAGCTTGCTAAGCAATTAATTGACAGTGCAAAGGCACTTGGGAGGTTACCGAAGATATTTGAAGTAGGTCACTTGCATCCTAGAAATTGATCTTGTGGCAGAGTAGTCACATTAATGCCATTAGAATAAGACACTTTGTATTCATGCAGTCCCCCTGTCCCTGAAGTTGAAGGTAGTTGGGGTTTGCACTCAGGGAAATCTCACATTGTCTTTGCTACTGAGTAAGAGTAAGCCAGCATTTGCCTAGTACAGATTAACCCTTGATCAGAATAAGTTTTATGTGACTTTGGTGTTAGCGGAAGGTTTCGGATTGACAGCCCTGGAGACTGAAGTCCTCTATTTATCCACAGGACAGGTACAGCAGCGGCAGTGCAAGCTACCCCCACACCGCCCCATCAATGTGCCTCAACTCTGACCTGGAGGGACCACCTCAAGAGGTGAGAGGGGAGTTCAGTCTCCATGGCCCATTCAATCCTTGGCCTCTTTGAGACTGCCAACAAGGGTGGCAAGATTGGTGGTGGCGGCTTGTGCTGTGAACTCCTGTTCATTGGGAACTGGATTAAGGCCACCAAACAGTACCTGGCAAGCCAGTAGGCAGACCTGCAGGTGGCAACTGCTTGGCCAGTTCCAACCAGGGTCTTATTTCTCCCCATGCCCTACCAGTGAGAGATAAGTTCTTCCAAAGCTTCACTTAGTGTTAAGCAAGTCCCCGTACAGTGACTGCCTTGCTGGATTTCTTCAGTAGGGTTATTCCTAGAATCATCGTGTTTGGCTGGCTGCTGCTTTCTCCTTATTCTTCCAGATGTATTTCTGCCATCCAGTGCCTGACTGTAGTAATCCACTATAAAATTTTAAAGAGGATGGGATGGGGACGAACACCCAGCTGGTTCTTCTTAGCTGTTAAAACAGTTGGAGGTATAGGAAGTAATTAATCTTCCCTTTGAGTCAAGAATACAGAATGTGTAGGGCAGGAGGGCTTGTAGCACAATCCAGTCCTCTGCTAAACAACAAATCTTCACCAACAACCAGCTGTTAATACTAATCATTTTTGTGGTGGGGAACACTTTCCCTTCAAACACTATATACACCTAGCTAATACAAGGAGCCCCTTTAAGAGACCTGCTTTCAGGCTCCCCACCAACAATTCTCCCCTCAGCTTTCTGGCTTCCTGGCTAGTTGAACTCTTATCTGTCACTGGGTGGCTGTCCAATGGTTTTTAATAGGACTGTTTTCCTCCTTTTTGTAGGCCTATACCATTCAAGGACAGTATGCCATTCCACAGCCAGATGTAAGTTTTGTTTACACTTCTTGTCTTGAAATCACCCACTTCTCCCTTCAAAATTTCTCCATGCTTTCTCAACAAGCCACTTTAGAAGTCTGTTTTAATTTGAAACTACAAGCCAACCTAAAACGAGCCTCAAATTTCGTTCAGTAGTTCTTTATGTAACCAACCTTAAATCTCTCCTCCTTTTTCTGTGTCCTGTGACACAAACTTGCCCAGCAAAACTTGGCATTCTATCCAAGTTCCAGTCCCTGTCCCACAATTTGATATCAGATCCCCCAAACAAACAAAACAAAACTCCATGGTATACTGTCATTGTGGTTCTTAGTAAATGGCATAGGGCATTGGGTGTAGTGCGCTTCCCGGTGGTGGAGGGGAAGCTAGCCTCAGAGACTTGAGCTTTCATCTCTAAAACATGATGGCTAGCACATCATGTAGTCACTACAGGTGTCGTTATAAGGTGACGGGCTTTTGCTTGGGATGCCTTTTCTTGGCACATTTTCTGCTAATAATAAAACCATTAGCTGTCTTCACTTGATGTGAAAGGACTTTTTTCCCCTCACTGTCCTTCTTTACTAATACCTTCTGGTGTGTGAGATAGTTGTAGTACTTCTCATGGAAGGGCACATAGGAATTGATCTCTGCTCATATAGCATGCTTAGAGCAAGAAAGGGTGGGGCTGGGATGAGTGAGTCTTAAGACCAAGAGTTATAGAAATTTGCACTGTTTAAGATTGGGGAGAGCATCTGACTCCATTCTGGTCACTCATGTTATACCTCTCCCCTCCAAATGCTTGACAGAGTCCTGCATGGTGTGGTCCCAAGCACCACTGCAAATCAGTCTCTGTGTTATTTTGCCTGTTTGTGCTTTGTCTCCTGGTGTTTGTCACAATTCACTGCAGATGCCTTCTGTTGAGCCAGGGGTTTTTGAGATGGGTGTTGGCTTCACACCCCATTGGTGCTTTTCTACTGTCTGTACCCATCTCTGCTCAGGGAAGCGCTTGCTCCTCAATCCAGTTTTCCTCCTGAACTCCCCTATCCCAAGGGGACAGCACCTCATGCTCAGCTTGCAGGGTCTGTTTTTCTTTAAACTGTGCTGAACAAGTAAGTCTGCAAAATTCCTAACATCCACCTTTCTCTCTCTCTCTTTCTAGCTGACCAAGCTGCATCAGTTGGCAATGCAACAGTCACACTTTCCAATGTCTCATGGCAACACTGGATTCAGTGGTATGAAAATGTTGTTCTTTATTATATAAGCTAGCAGTCCAAGAATCTCCACTTGGCCTTTTAAGACGATTGCCTTAAGCTCATTTTTTCACTTAAAAAACAAAGGATCCACAGGTACCAGTCTTGAAAAATAGGTGACTGTTACTATCCTCAAGAACAAAAACATTGTGTTGATTTTAAAAAGAATGTTGATGCTGCTTCCTCCTTTGGTCCTTTCAATAACAATGCCAGTTGCATCTTGCCTTCCAATTACTATGGTAGAAATAGTTGTACCAAGTTGTATAAAAGTTTGCCTTGTTGCTGAAAGTCTGATAGGACTTCGGCTAGGACCACCACACTTACTGTCCCTTGTATTTTGACAGGCGTTGAATCCAGCTCTCCAGATGTGAAAGGCTATTGGGGTAATGACTGAAAAAAAACCTAGTTACTCTGTTGTGTATGTTCATAACGGTAGGGGAGTCTTTCCCAGTTACCAAATTCTGCTAACTGCATTATAGTGCAGGGGGGAAAGCCTACAGCACATGATATAGGTGCAAAATCATATTTGATACTCTTTTTTCCTTCTGTAAAATATGGTGTGCTGGAACCTATATTGGAGAGCAGATAATAGAATGAATAAGTATTCTCTTTTCATGAGCTATTTGCTATTGAACTTAGCAGGGCAGCTACAAATATTCACACAATAGCTATATTGGGTTGATAAAACATAAAAATGGCATTGCACACAAGCCTCTTGAACAGTACAGATGGTACTGCTATTTATTTATTTTCTCAGGCTTCTGTGCAGTTCCAGTCCAAAGCAACTGAGATACGGCCTCTATCCATTCTATAAAGTAAAAACCATAATAACAAGATAAAATGAATAACAACAGACCACAAAACAAAATACAGCACCAAGATAATCAACAGCAGCCACTCAGAAGGTGCCACCATGGATCATTCACCATTCCCTTTGAAAAAGGCAGAACTTAATGGCCTTCCAGAATCCTAGCAGCATTCTAATATCTGGAGTATGGTGTTCTAGAGAAGGGATTCCGTGATGGGAAAGGCCTACACCCTTGGGCCCTGGGGACAATAGTCCCAGGTCAGCGGTCAGGTCCCAAAGAAACTTTTCCTGTTCTTATCAGATGGGTAGATATCAGAGGAAGTAAGAAGTCTCTTGAGAGTGTTGTACCATGAAGCAGCAATTACTTTATGTACAACTGAAATGTATACTGATGAACATGAGTGTTTGCTTTGGGTCTATGTTTATTACAACTTGTTGGAAAGTATTATATAAAGGATAATTGTTTTTTCATTGTTTATTCATAAGAGACTGTATTACTACTTCGGTTTGCTCTAGCCAAGCACAAACATTCATTCTTGTCTCTTATAATCAGAGAGTTTACCAAAAAAAGGGGGAGTAGGGGGGCTTAAGCTTAACATTTTGTTCATCTTCTGCTTGAACACTTCAAGATTGTAATTTTTTCAGCAGCAAATGATAGCCTGATTGCTCTGGCATTTCAGTTTTGTACTGTGCTGATTGTCTCAACTTAACTTGTTTTGATCTCTTCTCTATGTTAGCAGGTTTGGATGCATCAGCTCAGACTACTTCTCATGAACTCACCATTCCAAATGATGTAAGTATTTTTCAAACATGCCACTTGGAATAAAGCACTCTATTCTGGATTGTCTTGAGATACTGTTTCAGGAATTCCATTTCAAGGAAATTATGGTTGTGCTCTAATCTAGCTGTTCTATTTTAAGTTTAGGGAATAGTTAAGAGATCGGAAGAAGGCATTTAAATTAGATGTCCTTGACTTACAGCCAGAATTGGACCAGAATATCCATTGCTGAGTCATGCCCAATTTTACAATTTTTTTTTTTTGCCACGGTTGTTAAATGAATCATTGCAATGGTTAAGTGAATCTGGCTTCCCTCATTGACTTTGCTTGTTGGAAGTTGGCTGGGAAAGTTGCAAATGGCAATCCTATGATTCCAGGATGCTGCAACCATTGTAAATATCTGCTGGTTGCCAAGCAACTGAATTTTGATCATGTAATTGTGTTGATACTACAATAGTTGTAAATATGAGCGCTGGTCAGAACTCAGTTTTTCAGTACCATTGTGATTTCAGTCTCTAAAGAATTGAATTGAATTGAATTGAATTCTTTATTGACCAAGTGTGATTGGATACACAAGGAATTTGTCTTTGGTGTATATGCTCTCAGTGTACATAAAAGGAAAAAAAAGGAAAAATACATTCATCAAGAATCATAAGATACAACACTTAGTGATAGTTATAGGTTACTAATAAGCAATCAAATCACACTAGGAAACAAACAGAACAATATAAATCGTAAAAATACAAGCAACATGGTTATAGTCATCAGTGGGAGTAGATAGATAATAGGAAGGATGAGAAGAATAATAGTAATACAGTCTTAGTAAATAGTTGGATAGTGTTGTGGGAATTAGTTGTTTAGCAGAGTGATGGCATTTGGGAAAAAAACTCCTTGTGTCTAGTTGTTCTAGTGTGTAGTGCCCTATAGCATCATTTTGAGGGTAGAAACAATTTATGTCCAGGATGTGAGGAGTCTGTAGATATTTTCTCAGCCCTCTTTTTGACTCATATAGGAATGGTAGAGGGCTACCTGTACATAAACAATGACACCAAAGCATCTAGGAGTCTAAAGTATGTCTTAGATTACGATTCTGTAACTGAAAAGGAAAGGAACAATTACTTTCTCTTTGTAATCTTTTAAAACAAACATTGCAACTTAGGATAAAGAAAATTCTTTACAAATTAAAACATGGATTAATGATTAGTTTGAAGGGTATTATGCTGGCCTTCTGGGAAGAAGCCTTTAGCGTACAAAAATATTGAGAACTATTACACATCTCAAAATTAATGCAGCTGCCAACCTTTCAAAAGAATATTGATTATGAGCACCAAATGCCACGCTGTTACCTTGCAGACCTAGTTTGACTATTAACATTCTGGAGTGCCAATAGGCTGATTTAAACAGCAAAAGTTGAAATTGAGTATGTGTTGCTTTGAATCCAAAAGACTTGTTTTAAGCCCCAATACATTTACGTTTTGCCTTGTTCCTCTTGTAGTGACTTTTTTTTATAAAGATGTTTTACCCATGAATAATAATGATACACAGCCCAATATAGTAGAAAGTGGACTTTTCCCCCAATTGCCTTAATTTTACTTTACATTATAGAGCATATAATGGTACAAAACAAATATAAAATTGATAGCATTTGCTCTTGTTTTACCAAGAGTGAAATGATAATCATAGGTTTTAAACTACTTTTCTAAGGAAAGTTATGATTCTTTGGTAATGTAGGAATACTGTGCAAAAGATAACAAAGTTTGTCCAACTAGGTTAACACTACAGGACAATTTTGTTCATTTGAATTCACATATGCTTAATATGCCTGTTGGAAAACAATTTAAGAAAAACAATTTTTTAACAATAGTGAAGCTTCCTGATAGAAAACAGCATTTGCATAGTTTCTAGACATCAGCCTCATCCAAGTCTGAAAAGAAACCAACAGTACAAAAACATATTTTTGACATTTCAGATTGCAATTTGATTAAGACTTTGTTTTTTTTTTTCTTAGTTGATTGGCTGTATCATTGGGCGTCAAGGCGCCAAGATCAATGAGATTCGCCAGATGTCTGGGGCGCAGATCAAAATTGCCAATCCAGTGGAAGGATCTACTGATAGGCAGGTTACTATAACTGGATCTGCAGCCAGCATCAGCCTGGCTCAATATCTAATTAATGTCAGGTAAGTTTTTATTATACTGCTTATTAATGCATGCCTTAGATGGTAAAAGAAATGTATACTTTTAAAAAATCTTTTACAAAGACTAAAAGTTCCCAATTCCCCCCTTCCCTTCCCTCACTCTTGTGCATAAATAGTGCAAAACTGGTGGTTGGTGTACAAGAGCTACCTCATCACAGATGTATGGGTTGAGATTGGGAAGGTATTGGAGCTCTTGAAGGTAGAGGAGACAAATTGAGACTTGGAATTGCTAAGTACTACATTTTTTTTTCTAAAAAAAAAGGTGCTTAGTTGGATTCCTAAATTATAACAGTATGTAGTTTATCGAGAAAAGGGTAGGGGTAGCTCTGCCCCAGGAATGTGACTTTGGTCACTGCCACTGCTCCTGCAGTTCTTTTTCTCTATCTATGCTTTTGCTTGCAGTAAGCTTCAGTAATGGGCTGCAGTGGGGCTCTGCAGCAAGCAGTGGCAGCTTCTGGGGCTCTGTCCTTACAATCCCCAACTGGCAAGTAGCTTTTACCACACCATCTCACGATGCAAAATCCAAATTATTAGCTTAACGGAAAGTAATGTCTTCAATAATTAATAGTCCAGGCCCAAAAAGCTGGTATTCTATGTCCTGACATTCTTAACTTGCCACCTATGCTACGATTAAAGTATACATTGTAAGAAAGTAAGCTCTAATGTTAAGGATCTATAGTTTAGTTTCAGGGCTGCTAGAGAATAAGAAACAAGTATATTCCAGATGTGAAGTTGCTCACATTTTTAAAATGACGCAAAAGTCTCAAATGTCTTTGAACAGAAGTGGCCATTTTGGGATGCCAGGAAACTCTTGTTTCAATTCAATAGCTAAATGTTAACATAGGCTCCACCATTGGAGTGAATTTTTTTTTTCACTCATTTCTATGAAAGCCTTCTAAAATTCTTCTCATTAAAGGCTCTTGTGCTCTCCCCAATTAAATTGATGCCAGAACTATACTGTAATGTAATGTGATGGTGATGGTGATGGTGATGGTAGCAGCTGCAAAAATATGTTTTGTAAGTTGCTTAATGACACTTGCAAATGGCTGCTGTGCAATCAAAGAGGGATAATAATGGCTTCAGACCGAACTCAAGGACTTGGAATGTTTTGACATACAAAGTGCCTAAAAAGAAGTATTGTATGGCACATAACTAGAAACAAAGCGTTATGTACATAATTATGACCCACATTGTACTATCCTTACAGTTGCCCTATAAATTTTGTGTCTTATTTTGAGTTGCTCAATCTTTTTATTAAAATTTTATTAGTTTTGGCTGATCTGGTATTAAGCAATAGGGATGAACCATTCTATGCATTAAGCAGCAGGAAAAAAGCCAATCCCCTCTCCTAATCTACATTCCGAGATGTATAAGAAAATATTAGTCTAGCTATATCAAGCAGAATAACTGCATCATTTTTCTGCAGAAAGCAAAATTAAAAAAAATGTTCCACGTGTAGAGCATAACTTTTACTCAAAGCATTGTTCTGTTAGATTTCAAGAAACTGCCAACCTCTGGAGATTTATATCGTAAGAGATTAGTAGCAAAGATTTGCTTGCTCCATTTTTCATTCTAAAACAATAAAAGGCAGGCAATAGTCTGCTGATTTTTTTTTTTCCATCATCCAATCTGCAGAAAAAAGTAGCCAAGGAGATTAGTTCAGTTACGCTTAAAATTAAAAATTTCCTTGCTCAAGGACTGAATCAGTGGATTGACTTTAGCATAGCCCATAAACAGCTTATTAGTAGCAACAGTAGATTTTTCTGTTGGAGCTTTTTTTTATCCTAAATACTCAATAGCCTAGAAACAAAATTTCTGATAAATATATACACATTGGTGTTTTGGCAAACTTCCTGTAAAATAAAATAAACACATAATGGAGAGACACTGCACAAGTACATATTCCATTATAATTTAAGATAACCTTGACCCGTAGCAAAAGATTTAAAAAAACAGTACAAGTAGTCCTCGATTTACCACCGTAATTGAGCTCAGAATTACAGTCATATGTCATTGCAGTTATAAATTGAGGCACTCACATGACGAAGTAATTTGCTGGCTACTTTTGTAGCAGTCAAGCAAACCCATTTATTTGGGCGTTTTCAGAAACCAGCAAAAAAGCATTGCAAATTCCACTCATGTGACTGCTGAACAATGCAATCACCCAACATGCAGTCACATACCTGTGAGGAATGCACAACCATTTATGACAGCCTTGGATGCTTTAGATCACTAAGGCAGTAAAGCATCCGTTCTATGACTGCCACAATTTCAAATGGTTGTTAACCAAGGACTATCTGTAAAACTGCCAATTAGATAGGTAGCAATTGTGCTGTTTCCTTTCTTTAACCAACTGACACCAGTCACAAGGATGGCAATTTTGCCTGCTGCTTTATTAGCTAAATCCTATTTAAAATCTTCTAAATCCAAGCCCTAATTCAGGGCATTGGAATATTCAAAACCAACAGGGAATTAAGTGCTCCAGTTTTCCCTAAGTTTGGGATAAAACTCAAACATGCTGGACGTTTTGTTTGAACACAAAACTGCCAGTTGCTGTTCTGAGCTCTGAATATTCAGGCTTGGAATGTTTGCACATGCCTTCATGTTTTGATAGATAATGTGGGTTTTTGTGTGTGTGTGTGAATTTGAGCTTCAATAGGAGAGTCAATAGCCAATACTGAAGCATTTCAATGAAAACAACAATAATCACTACCATTGCCTATTTATTATCTGGATACTCTCAAAACATTGCCTCTCTTTAATGATGAAGTGTCTCAGTTTATCAGTAGAGAATGAATTCTGTATGTACAGTAAATGAAAGAAAACACATCCAGAGCATAACCAATTCTGGATGAAATTAAAATTGTGAATCCTGTTTTCTAGGCAAGCACAAGTTGCTTTAAGACCTAAATGAGTAAGATGGTTAAAAAAGTCAAATCAGCCTACAATTCATTGAACTATTTCTGACAAAAATAAAATAAGCTCTACCTCTGGAGTTTGATTTTATGAAATCCATTGTTTTAAATCGCCTCTCAAAAATAAATTATTTTCTTTCATTAATTAATATGGAGAAAACTCTGAATTCCTGGAGTTCAGTTAAGACTTCCTGGTTGGTATAGTACCATTTCGTAGAACTCAGCACAGTGTTAATGTTGGTTTTGCTACTTCCAAGAGACATTTAAATACTGCAGTCTGTATTAAATCTGAAATAGCAGTTGGGAAGGCAAAGAAAAGAATGCTGGAAGAACTTTTGTGAATAAACACTGACCACGTTGTTTTAATAGTTTTCTGTAATTTCAAAGGGTGGTATGTAGTTCTGTATTAAACAACAAAATGGCCACTTCTGAAGTCAATATAAATTGGAATTACTCATAATGGGATTATAGCTGGGACCCAGTGGGCAATGTTTTTGGGGGGCTATAAATGGACCTTGGTACAACTAGAGAATGTTGAGATTCCCTGGCAGCCAGCATTCTCTCCCCATCCCATCTTTCTTCTGGCTATGCTATTTCCAAACCTTTCCAGACTAGGTTCATGCTATTTAAGCTGTTTTTGTGTCCTGTGCTTTTTGTGTGGTGTTCCCATCCACCCACCCGTATTTTTGTTCCTTTTTTCCTCTGTTACAGTTTAGAAAGCGCTAAACCCTCCTCCCAGGCAGCCTCCGTCACGATCCCCGACCACCTCAGCATCAACCTCTCTCAACCCTCCACCCCTTCTTCTTCTTCCTCCTCCACCACCACCCCCTCGCTTGCGACAGCAGGGGTCTCCGACGCACCCTCCAGCCTCCCCAACCCTCTTCCGACCGCCCCCTGTGTCTCCAGTCTGCTTGGCATGAAACCCGTCCCTCTCCTGGCTCTAAATGTTGTGTCTGCTGCTAAGGGTGCCTCCACCACCTCAGCTGTGCCATGTGTTACTAACAAACTGAAAACGGAAAAACAGAGATTCTCTCCCTACTGAGAGTCTGCTTGTGGCCTTAGAGGAACAGCAGATTGTTTTTCAGCAATGGGGAAAACCTGTAGAGGAGACTTGGAAGAGATTTTTTTTTTTTAAACTTCAAAAACAGAAATGAGCTTGTGATTCTTTAGAATGGAGTTTCTTTTTGCTGCCGATCTCCACTAGGTCAAAGACAATTGAGCAAGTGTATTAATCAGTTTTGGAGTCCAGTAGTAACCTTGATTATATAGCTTGTAGCTGTTGCTTTAGTAGATTTTGTTTGCATTGTTACATGAAATAAGGTGGGTGGGCAAGGGTTGACGGGGTATGGGATTCTAGCATTTGTTAATAAAACTATTCATTTTGTGATACCTTGGTTTAAGCTGTTGCAAAGAGGCTACTTTGGTCAAACCTGTCTCAATGTCTGTCTTGTAATAAAGCTATTACAGTGAGAATGTGCACAGATGTGCCTGAATTGGATTCAGACTATATAGCTGCAAACTGGTGGATATCGCATTGCACACCCAGGCTAAAAGTCTTTAAATAGATGTCAATTGTCCTAGAATAGTTTTCCTCAGCCTGATAGCCCCGCCACCCCCAGTGTTTGGGACCAAAATTTCAGTCATCTCTGCCTGCTGCTGTATTGCCTTGGGGTTGATGGAAAAGTTAACAGAAAATATATCTCATATTAGAGAAGTCTTTCCTGGAGTGTAATGAAATGTTTAAGCTCTATGCTTGGGAAGCTGTAACCATTCAGTATACAATTGTGAAGTTGCCAACTGAAGGCAGGGAGTAGGCCTTGTACACTGTGTTTCCATTTAGGCTATGGCTTGTCCATGGGAATTCCTAGCTAGCATGTTTATACATTCACATGTTTGGTAGAAATATGATACATTTCTTTACGCATACAGTATGTCCTATACTTTTGTAGAGGTTGCTATGGGTCTCTGAAAAAGGCAAGTGCCTCAGATACCTGGCTTTCTCTACATCTAGGACTATGTTATCACCAAGGAGATAAGAGAATTGGATCAACAAGCACAGTGTATAAACAGCTTTAAATAGTGCTTCAAGTCCAGCCTTCTTTTGTCACATGTTATAAAAATGAAATAAAAGATCTAATCCTCAAATTGATAGATGAGTAGCCCAGAGCTATAGTTTAAAAATCTCATTATTGATGAAAATATTAGCTTGTGTGTAGTGTCTTTTAAAAGATGCTCCTTAGGCCATGTAGTTTGTCTTGAAAGAAAGTCTTCTGCCAAAGCTAGCCAGTTGGCTTCTCTTCTCCCAGCAAACTTTTATTTTTAAAGACCAGGTAAGTCACCTGTTTCCACCAATAAGGGCTTTTTGGAAACAGAAGTTGGACAAATAGGATAATGTAATAAACAGCAGAGCTCCAGTGTTTATTGTGGTGCTCATATTATTTTCCCATCTGAATCAGAATCACTTGATTTTTAGCCTGGGATTGCCGCATGAACATTGCAGTTTTTTTCAAAAAAAAAATGTTTATTAATTTTCAAAGTGTTGAGGTAACACTGAATAAGAAAAGATATTTGTTAAAATTGATAAGAATTGTGTGCTTATCTTTTGTATTAAAATTGGAACAAGTTTGAAATGGCAATTAGATTATGGGGCTACATAATTTTGGACTTTGCATTCAGGGATGTGGAGGGTCTAATCTGATCCTGTTGTGAGGGATGGGATGGCCATTAACTGGCTGACTTAACGCAGTTATGTCAAATCTTTTTTTCCTTTAATAGTAGGAGTCTTTTTTAGTAATTGTTTCTGCAGTTTGACTTTCACAATTGTAACTTTTTTAAAAAAAAATCTGTTCTGCTGTAGTGTAATCACATCAAGTAAAAATTGTCCACTCTTAACCAAGTTTATGGATTGGCCGTCTGTTTTATAGTGTCTTGTAGAGACTGATTTTGTGACCAGTAAGGTGGTGATGTGTTGTCCAGAAGCTATTTGTTATATTGCACAAACACTAGTTCTCAGTAATAACCATATCAAACTCACAGTATTGGGAAGTGGTTATCAGTACTTGACTTCTAAAAAAAATTCTGCATTTGCCTTCATTTTTTTAAAAAAAATGAAGATTGCATCCACGTTCACATCCACCTTTACAATTTTTCCAATCTTTAACACTACTACTTTTATGATGCAGTAGGAAAATAATGTTCCTCTGTCAAATTATATTAAGGCAGGCACACTTTGAATGTATTATGTAGTATGTGCAAAAATTATAGATTTTAAAACAGTTGACTTCATTGATAGTGGGGAAAAAATAGTAGCAGGTCTTTTTTCTGGGTTTGGGTTATGCTCCCAAAGTTGCTTATTTCGCAGAAATTACAAGTAAGATGACTACCTGTAGAATCTTAATTTCTATAATCTGTTATTCCTGGGCTATGATTTGTTCATAGCCGTGATCTATCATTGGATCTGTAAATTTGATTTGAATTTGTCTCAACTTTTTGGTATGTGGAATCATACTGTCAGCTACATAATGAGGGCCAAGTAGCAGAGGCTATTTGAGGTTCATTTTTCAATATTTCAAGTTCACACATAATCATCTGTTTTATATTTTGACAGTCAGAACATACAAACAAAGAGGAGATGTTGCTTTTCAACACACCATAGCAAAACCCACCCTTGTCCCCAGTCCTTTATAATATAGGAATCAAGAATAAGTGATTGCTGTTATCAGTGTGATTAAAAAAAAGGCAAGCTATATTAATGCATAATCCACTAATGTGGGTGTGCAGTGAGTAGTTAACTTCTTAGAAAAGAGAATAAAGAAATTTCCAGTGTTTGCTAGAATAGATTTGGGGTGGATAAAGAAGGGTAAACAAGTTTTGCTCAAATTTTGGGGTGGGTAAAGAAGGGTAAACAAGCTTTGTTCAAATGTGACACACTTTAATTTTGTGAGATAAACTTCCCCCTTGACTATACCAATTGGGACTTCAGGAAGATCTACTTCCATAAATCATCTTAGGAAGGCTGCTCTGTAAAAACAGCACAAAAATGATGGTGAACTACTTAGATGTACACAAACCTCTTCCTGTATTTACCAGTAGTTAGCATGAGCCATTCTTTGCCCTTGTTTCAGTGGGTCTTGGAATTCTACTTTTTGTCCTTTTATATGGCCAGATCAGCCTTCCCCAATCTTGGCATCCTTCAAATGCATGAATCTTAGCTACCAAGAAGTCTTAACTGTTACTCCAGATAAAACTGCCTTGGGTCATTCTGTTAATAAAGGACTGGGAACTTTCAGTTATTCAGTAGTATATATAGGGTCTAATTTTATCACTCTTCTACCCCATTCTGGCCTGATTTGTGGCAAAGACCCATTCAGCTGAGCCTTACCCACTTGTGTTGCCTAACCCTTGTCCTATTGATTTGGGTGCAACTTGTCAATGAATCACTCAGTTAGACTACATTAGAGAGCCTCCTTCCTAAAAGGTAAGTTTGTATAGCATGGCTTCTGTTTAAATATACACACCTCAAGCCCTAGATTTCAAGTGATTGAAAACTAATGGGTTTTTTTAAATAAAATAGTTTTATGGATATTCAGGTTCTTTTAATGTAACTTTATTAGTAAAATCTGTTCTTACCCTGAAATAAGCGCTTGGCCTTAATGCCATGCGCTCAAAACCCCATTAAGCTTATAATCAGGGGATGTCTTATTTTGGAGGAAACTATAGAGAGATAGATATAGATATAGATATATGTGTATATATATCTCCATCCCTCCATTTAGGGGTTTCTGATTTTTACAAGCAAAGATCAATTTAGAATAATTTTATATTTTTTTTAATATTTTTACAGACAGAATAAACCCACTTTTGCTGTAAGCATCAGACAGCTGTAAAAGTTACATGAATTATATTTAACAATTTGAAAATTGAGGTTGGCGAAGAACTAATTTATCTTTTAAATCAAAACCATTTCTGATAACTTTTACTGATTTGACTTGTTAAATCTGATCTTGCCTAAATACACGAACATACCTAACCAAGCATTTATAGGCAATAACAAGGAGACCATGAGTTCTAGTCCCAGTTTAGGCATGAAAATCGGCTGGGTGACACTGGGCCAGTCACTCTCCCTCAGCCAAACTCCCCTCACAGGATTGTGGGAAAGTAGGTGGGAGTATTGGGTATGTTTGCTGCCTTTATTTATTTATAAAAATAAAGGCAGGATAAAAATGAACTAAAAATGGGCAACCTAAGTCACAGTTAATGGCTATATGTTTGCATAAGCTAATAAAAGCAAAGTACTAGGTCTACTACTAGACAATTCTGGTGAACCTGAATTCTGGTCACTGTTTTGGCTAGTATGCACACATGCAGAAGGTGCTGAATATTTAAGACTATCGGAAGCCATGCTTGATACGGGGATGAATGTACAAAAGCTGCAATAAAGCCTGACTGACTTTCCTTTTGGATATTTAAGTGATTACAAGGTGTTCAAGATCGTTATTTGTGTTTGTAGCTGCTTCTGTATTAATTAGTATGTGGGGCATTTGCCCCTGAAAAATTAGTTTTAGAAGTACCATATGCCAAATACAACTTTTCTATGAACAATATACTTTTTATGGTTGAAAAAAGTCATGTTATAATGTGGAATTTGGACTTGTGTCAAAATCTGGCTGTTTGTCTATGTTTGTTAAAAGACTTTAACTTTTGTTTTCGTCGTAGGCTTTCTTCGGAGACTGGTGGAATGGGAAGCAGCTAGGACAATGCCACCACCTCACTCATTACCCGTTTCTGCCGTTCATCCCCATGATCCATCTGTGTAGTTTTTGAGCAGTCAGCAATTCCAGGTTTTAACTAGTTTGTAAATTTTCAGTTCTACATGCTTTACCCATCCATTCATGATTTTTTTTAATTGCAGCATTTTAATTCCTTTTCTCTGTTCAGCTGTTAAAATGCTGATTCATATTTTAGTTTAAGCTTCTTCCCCTTTCTTGGCTCATGAAGTTTTTCTGTTATGTCATGAAATGTAAGAGTGGAATTAATACATTTCAGTTTAGTTCTGTAATGTCAGAAATTTTTCAAAAAAATAAAAAGATGGACTGGAGTTTTTTTCCTTGTGAATAGAAATGTGTGATGGTCTTGAGTCTTTATCCCTGGTCTTTATTATTTCTTCGGACTTCTTAAGAGCAGATCAGAAAAGCTTCTTAGTATGGTATGCAAAGTTGTGACTATCATGGGTGAGGAAAGAGAATAACCAGAAAGAAGAATACATTTTCCCACATTGGAAGATGAATTGGGAGGGAGCAGTTGGCCTTCAAATGCAGATGGCTATGCTGTAAGTTTGGGTTATGGTGAAACCTAAATAATGGTTCATCCTTCTCTCATTTGAGAGGATTGCAGTTAGTCCTTGACTTACAACCGCAATGGAGCACAAAATTTCCATTGCTAAGCAAGACAGTTGTTTAAGTGAGTTGTGCCACATTTTACAACCTTTTTCGCCACAGTTAAGTGAATCATTTGGTTGTTAAATGAACCTGCTTTCCCCCATTGAATTTGCTTCTCAGAAGCCACCTGGGAAGATTACAAAGTGTGATCACATGACCCCGGGACAGTGCAATTGTCAAAAATACATGCCAGTTGTCAAGCAGCTGAATTCTGATCATGTGATCATAGGGATGCTGCCATGGACGTAAGTGTGAAAATAGGTCATAAGTTATTTTTTTCAGTGCTATTGTAACTGACCAGTCATTGATGGTTGTAAGTCAAGGACTATCTATAACTGTTATTAAGTTTCTCCTATTTTGCATTTTTTAAAGTAAAAAAGCCTGTATACAGTTCCCTGAACGTTATGTCATAATGACATAATCTTCATATATGTGTGATCCCAAAATACTGGGGGTAGTGTGTGAGTGCCTTTTAGTTTATTATTGAAGTCAAGGTTTCTTTTATATAAGATACAAGCTGAAAAAAACAAATTGAGTGTAGGATACAGTCCTCATTACTTTTGTTTTATAGAAGTGACCACATATTTTAGAGTGTAAATACTATAGAACAGTTGGAGGCAAACTGCATCCCTCCAGATGTTTTGAATTTAAATTCTTATCAGACAAGTCAGTGGCAAGAAATTCTGGACATTTCTGGAAATGACTTATTTATTTTGCAAAATCTGTATATTATCAGACAAGTCAGTAGTAAGAAACTCTGGAAATTTTGCAAAATAGACATATCTACTTTGCAAAATCTATGTATTATGCTTATCTGATCGTTTTGGCATAAGCCAGGTTAATGAAGTGCATATTTTTGAAAAGTTTGCATGGACCCTACATTCTTAAGTGTTTCTGAGAAGCTCTCAAACTGGCAGGATTGAACAAAACACAGTACGTCTCAAAGTACAAGAAAATAAGTTAATTGGGAAAAATTTACACCAAACATAGAAATCCTCTCAAAATTTTAACCAGATATTAACATTTAAGTCAACATTGGGTTTATGTGGGTCCTCTACCAATGAGACAATTGGCAAGAGCCTCCTCTTGCAGTTCTGCAGAAGACTTTCTGGTGACATGACATCATGTAGCTGTCATTTTCATTTTCTTAAAATGAAAATGACAGCTACATTGCATTGCAATGCGGCATTGCATTGTGGAGAATTTCAAACAGTAATCTGTACAACGAAACTGGAGTTCTTGGCTATTTTTGTTGGTGTTTGGTTAATGGAGTAAGGAAAGCTTGTAGCAATTTGAAAGATTTAGGTGTAGTTACTAAAGCTAAACTCAAAAGTGTTTAGCATTTTTGCAAACGTTACGTTATATCTTACTTTCCTGAATTACATTTGCATTAGCAGGATATGGGTTTTGCACTGAGAAACATTCAGATCCTTCGTAGAAAATAGTGATAGACACTCAGTGGAACTGTTGTTAATATGTCACTTTGTGACATTAAAAAAATTAATAAAAATAACTATCAGCAGAAGAACCATCCCATCTGGAGGCCTTGAAATAGCTATAGCACTTAGACTTATATACCGCTTCACAGTGCTTTAGAGCACTGTGAAGCAGTATATACTCTAAACTGCTTAGAGTCAGCCTATTGCCCCCAACAATTTGGGTCCTCATTTTACGCATCTCAGAAGGATGGAAGGCTGAATCAACCTTGAGCCTGTGAGAATTGAACTGCCAAATTGCAGGCAGCTGGCAGTCAACAGAAGTAGCCTGCAGTACTGCACTCTAACCACTGCGCCACCGTGGCTCAAATATGCTTAAAATCTGCTCTGCTTTTGAAATCGTTAAAATAACAGAGAAGCTACTAGTTTTAGGTGCTTACCTTTACACTAAACAGGTGGGCAAATGAAGGCTGTGGTACAGCAACTCTTCCAGAGGACTACATTTGGGCTGTTCGATTTTCTGTCTCCCTGCTCTTAATCACGCATAGTTTGAGAGGTAGCTAGATGCAGTAAGCTAGGCTTCCCAATGTCTTCAAAATAGAACTGCAGCTGCCATTGCAAAATAACTGTAAGAACTTGATTCCTTGTGGTTGTAGAGACAGCCTCGAAATCAAAACCTTACAAATCTAACAACATTGGCATGGCAATTGCCTCCTTGTGTTGTAGCAAAAATTGTGTACATTTCTGTAGAACTCTTTAATAGTTTGATGCTAGAACTCAAATTTTCTGCACTCAAGGCATTTGCTGGGAAAGGCTAAGCAATTTTATCAAAGCAACATGCTGTGTATCAGTTGAGCCAAGAGTACTATAGTATGTGTAATAAGGAGGTGCTTGTTTTAAATTTAAACTATATTCACTTTAACGTAGTACAGGTAGTCCTCGATCTGCAACAGTTCATTTAGTGACTGTTCAAAGTTACAATGGCACTGAAAAAAGTCGTACAGCCATTTTTCACATTTACGACAGTTGCAGCATCTCTATGGTCACATGATCAAAATTCAGATGGCAACTGGCTCATATTTATGACGGTCGCAGTGTCCCAGGATCATGGGATCCCCTTTTGCAACCTCCTGACAAGCAAAGTCAATGGGGTAGCCAGATTCATTTAACAATCGTGTTACTAATTTAATGGCAGAGTTTCACTTAACAAATGTGCCAAGAAAGATCATAAAATGGGACATAACTCACTTAACAAATTTCTCATTTAGCAACATAAACTCTGGACTCCATTGTGGTTGTAAGTCGAGAACTACTTGTATATTTCAGAAACCAAGTAACTTTAGCAAAATATAGGGGGCTCAAACAGCATCCCTTTTATCCCTAGTTGTTTTCTCAGCCAGCCAACTCCAGAGTATGCCTGGGTATAATTTTCTTGTAAAAATATTGAAGAACTATACTCATATTCGTGTTTAGGTTGTAGCAGGGGAAACATTTTGTGTTAATTAGTATAATTTTGCTTGCTAGTGGAGATAAAGAAACCCTAACAGTCATTGACAATTATATTAAACTTTTTTGGCTTCTGAATTTTTGGTAGGCATTGCACATCCCCTTTCAAACATAACTTTTGTGTATCCGTAAGAAATAGAAACGTCCTTAAGAGAAATTTAATAAATGATAGCTGGAATCTTAGAATGTCATATTAAGGAAATGGATGTAAAAAGAGGACCCTCTTTCAGATGTTCAATCTTACACACATGCTTTTGCATTTGGAAATACGAGCAAAACGAAGGGCTACATCAGCATGCCAACACTGAATACAAAATGGTCTTTAATTGAAATCCGCAGTGCCATTATTCATCTAAGCAATGTTAGTTCCATACAGTTATGATCTATTTTACAAGGGTAGATGTTAAAACAAGAATAGGGAACGCACAGATCCAAAGTGGTGGGAAGTATGGCTTTATCTAAGGGATTGAAAACTTGCCTTCCACAGGAAGAATGACAAACTGAGCTGGGAGAGGTCAAGGCGGGTCTTTTAACATCATGCTTGCTGCGTAAGGGCAGCGTTTCTACAGAGGCTTTATGCTGGCAAGGGAATGAATACAACCATAAGGAGTCTGAACGGAGACCCTGGATTTTGCAACCTAGATTCCAGTGCGCTAACAAAAGGACGGAATCATTTTAATCTGCTGTAAAAGAACGTATACTATCTGCCAGGAGTTTGGCTTTCGGTGAAGGAGATTGTTTCTGTGAAGTGTTATTTTCATCTCCTATGCTTTGAGTAGAAGAGAGTTGATTTGTCTGTAACTTGGGAGACTTTTTTTTTTTTGTATATTATTTTTTACAGTTGGGAAATCAAGTCCAGTATTGATTTCTCTTGACAACATTTTTCCAAACTATGAGGCGCATATTTTTCTTAGCAGAGCTATCCCAAGCACCAGTATTTGGCCTCATAAATTTGGAGCATGTTGTGTCCACAATTGAATTACAGCTCTGTTTTACAGAGGCAAGCTGGGAATACTGGGGCTACTAGTTTCAGCAAAATAGGTTTTATTACCCATTCCCAAGGTGGCAGACCCTCACATAAGAGAGTCAGTAACCACAGTAAACTTTTAAATAATTGTGGCTTCTACTGGCTGGATGTGAAATATAAAAATGCCGATTTATCAGCACTGAAATCAGCCAAACAGCGATAGGAGATAAATTCTGCAGGACTTGATATATATTTACAAGGATTTGATGCTGATGCTGGATTCTGGTTTTAATTTTGCTTGAGATTTATACCCACATTTCAGCTTTCTCACTACTGTTATCTTACCAAATGACCTTGTATGGATCAAATCAAAGGGCTGCCTGATGTAAAATTCAGCTGCAATAAGAGCCCAATTGCCCTGGCCTATTTTTTCAGGCTAACTTGATACCACTTTTGGCCTCAATCCAGCACATTCATAAAACACCTAAGGAAGAGATGATGGAAAAGGACATCTCTTTCCATCATTCAAACAGAAATGTCATTTTGTGACTGAAAAGTTTAAGGATGAATTGATCTGTAAAGTTGTTTGGTGAACCTAGTTGTGTTTTCTGAGTGTGAGAAGGAAGGGCCGCACCAGTTGTGTTAACTCCTACAAGTATACTAGCTAGCCATATCTACCCTTCCCTCTTTCCCCTACCCCCAAGTTGTCTATTCAGTGTGAAATGGAGTCTTGATGCATGTCCAGCTGTTTAATTTGCCATATTTGTGATTAGGGGAAGCCAAATGTAAATGATTAAAGGTGTATGGGGCTTTTTTCTCAATTGTTTTGTAGCACAGGCACAAAAACATTGTGTGTCTGAAACAAATAGAAAAATGTCTATCATGCTGAAGTGGTAGGACAGTTAAAAAAAAGAGTTTACCTAACTCCTGCCATACTGTTACTTTTTAAAGTATTTTTAAGAAGTATCGACAAGAAACATTAAATAAAGTCAACAGAGGGCCCTTTTAATTTTGCTTAGAACTTGCCTGAAAATTATACCCGAAGTCTTGCCAAGGAGACTTAAGATAACAATGCTTGGAAGACAGTCTGTTTTCTCTCTGGAGTTTTGCCACAAGATCTTTTGGGTAGATGCTTAGGGAACACAAAATGACCCATGCTGGCCCCTTCTGCACAAAGGAAATGTAAACATGGAGCTCTAAATTACGTGCAAATTCTTAAAACATTCTCCAAAGTTAAACCCCGTTTGGGCTAGTCAAGAGGGAGAGAGGCACAAGGAAATATGGTGGTTTCTCACTTTCACTGAGTATGATAAATTTCTTCAGTCAGGAATTTTTATTTGAAAGGCTAGAGAAGCAGCTAGACATGCAATTTCACGTCTTCCTTTCCATCATTCTCCATCACTCTTAATCTTGGTTCTCCTGCTTCTAAGGTTATTGCCATTTTAGCTGATGGATCTCCTGTAGAGCTAGGAAGCTAGAATTTGATTTTAGTATTGCCCAGGGAGTGTCTGCCTCTGTCCATAGCTAGAACGTTTCTGTACTACTGAATGTGAATTCACTGGGAGCTGCCAGTGGTCAAAAGAGATTCATTTATTGGCTCTGCTATATTTCTTGCTTTTCAGCAGATGGCACCATTTGCCTGATCTTGTTTGAGTTCCGAAGCTAAGCAGTTCTGGTTAGTGTTTGGATGGATGCTTTCCAGGAAAGCTTTAGACTCTCAAAATGGGAAGCTGGAAAACATCATGGAAGAAAGCACTAACAAATGCTTCTCTAAAACAGCAGCCCCAACCTATTTGGCACCAGGGACCGGTTTCATGGAAGACAATTTTTCCGCAATGGGTGGGGGGGAGGAGGAACACACAATGTAGATCCCTCTTCACATGTCCAATTTATAGTAAGATTTGCGCTCCTATGAGATTCTAATGCCTGATGATCTGAGGTGGAACTGGAGAACAGCTGTAAATACAGGTAGCCCTTGACTTACGACCACATTTGAGCTAAGAGAAACATTTGTAAAACCTTGCCCCATTTTATGATCTTTCTTGCCACAGTTGTTAAGTGAATCACTGCAGTTGTTAAATTACTAACACTGTCGCTAAGTGAATCTGGCTTTCCCATTGCTTGTCAGATGGTTGCAAAAGGGGATCACATGACTTCAACACTGCAATCGCCCTAAATATGAGTCAGTTTTTATGAATTTTTATGGGACTATGGGGATGCTGAAACGGTCATAAGTGAAAAATGATCATAAGTCCCTTTTTTTCAATGCTGATGTAACTTTGAATGGTCACTAAATGAACTGCTATAATTCAAGGACTACCTGTACAGATAAAGCTTTGCCCGCTCACCCACTGCTCACCTCCAGGTATGTGGCCCAGTTCCTAACAGGCCACAGACCAGTACCAGTCTTTGGCCCAGGGGTTGTGGACCCCAGCTCCAGAGTACTCCACAGGAGTCAAGCTTGGTTTGATACTTCTTATAGCAATAGCCCTTAGACTTATACACTGCTTCACAGTGCTTTACAGCCCCTCTCTAAGCGGTTTACAGAATCAGCCTATTGCCCCCAATAATCTGGGTCCTCATTTTACACCCCTCGGAAGGATGGAAGGCTGAATCAACCTTGAGCCTGGTGAGATTTGAACTGCCGAACTTCGATCAGCAGAATTAGCCTGCAATGCTGTAATCTAACCACTGTCCCACCATGGCTCTTACAGGTAGTCCTCACTTACTGTGTCCTGTTTTAATGACTGAAGTGATGATGGTGCTGAAAAAGTAATATTGTGACCGGTTCTCACACCGATGACCATTGCAGCATCCCATAGTCACAAATGATTATCGTTTGTGTGCTTCACGGCCAGCCTGCAGTAAAATCGCAAGTTGCAATCATGCAAACACCTAGCTTAATGAATGCAGGTGATTTGCTTAATGACTAGGGTGGAAGTGGCATTGTAGGGTCTGCGCAGTCACATGTTTTGCTTAATGACCGTTTCACTTAGCAACAGAGTTACTGGTCGTGCTTGTGTTCCTTAAGTATAGAAAAAGCAAGAGTTAAAATTTAAATTGTTCTTTTAGCTAGTGGGCTTTTTTGGAAAAAACCCAGTGCACAGGATTCACAATAAGGGCCCAGGCCTGGATGACTGAACAGAGAACATTTTCATTAGTCCTTTGCTTGAGGGGTATTGTTGCCATGCGATGGTGATGTGGAGTTTTACAGCCCTTGTCATCCCTTATTCCAGCCTGTGAAATCCTAAGGAACAAACCAAGTAACTTCTCTGCCAGTTAGACTGTCTGCTTTCACCCCCTATTTACACTCCCTGCTTCACAGATGCAGGACTTGTAACAGCCTATGAACCCTGCTGCTCTCATTATTGCAAAGACTGGCTTTTTAAAAGGGGCTATCAAATTCTCTTTGGGTGCGTCTTCTGCCATGTTACCCTATTTTTCTTAAGCTAAAGAAATTAAAGCGTTTTTAAGAATTTTGATTGCCTTTCTTGTCTTATTGAGAAAATCGGACAAGGGAGCCTTATTTAGGATCAGAAAGCTGACCCTCCACTTTCCAGCTAAGAAAATATAATCAAAGTTTGATAAACGTTCAAGCACGTCGCTTGTGCTGTGCATTTCACTACAACTCGGGGTTAAACAGTTACAATTTTCCCTGAATAGCAGTAGAATTTCTTTTAGGTCTCCATATTTAGGCTGCATTTCTCTGCTGCCATGTAAAAAATGGTCATCCAGATTTTTGCAGCGCAGATATGGTAGCCCTGAGAATAAATTCTGCATCAAAATTTTACACCGTTTTTTTTTTTTAGTGTTAAACAGTAATTGCATAAAATTTAGCGACAATTACGGCACCCTAGAACTTCTACCATGCCTTTAAGGTTATGAAAAAGGAGTATTTTGGTATGATCCTTCTTAGCCTAGCGAAGGTGTGGGTTATTTCAAGATTAAGTGTAGGACCAAACAAGAGAAAAAAAATATTGCAGAGGCCAAAAGATGATCTCCAAAAATAGCATGAAATCTGATTAGTATTTGAACAGGAGTCCACCAGGGAATTCACCAGGAATCCACCAGAGTATAGACTAGTCTGGAAAGTTAAACATTTATAGGTCCCCCAGAAGACAACGGCAAATTATTTCCCTTTTGTTGCCAAAAAAGAACAATAACACAACCCTGCAAAGATGTAACTAAGAAGTTCCCATGAGTCAAGCTTGACACGAAGGAGACTTTTTTCCTAAAGCAGTGATACTGCATGAATAGGGTTTGAGAGCCTGCGTTGGTAACCAGGGGAGATTTTCCGACACATTTTCCAATATTTCAGAAGATACTCAATAACAGTGTCTGACTTAGCAGGAAACTGCTTTACAATATACAGTAGGCCAGTACTCTGCTTGACCTAGCCCCATCAACCTTGATTGGCAGATAATTTGTATGCAATTTTCCCAGGAAGCAATGTAACTTTTGTCTGGGGAGGGCTTGTTACCAGAAATATGGGACGCTGAGGAACATTCAAAACGTAGGCAATTAAACTTCTACGCCAAGCTTGTGTCCGATTGCAGTACATTCTCCCCTAGGGTTACTGAGCGTCCTCTTTCATGAGAAAGGAGCACCCGTGGCTATATGGATAAATAGGCATCAAACATGCTGCAAAAACAGCATCTTGTGCACCTAAGATCTTGGCCTCTTTGAAAAGGGCCAGCACCTGGGCACCTGAGGGTTGAATGCAATCCAACACTTTCCTGCCTTAGAGGCAACAGAAACAGCCAATGTATTATGCAGACAGCCAATTGCCCCTCATAAGATTTCCTTCGACAATAATTTTCGAGAGCCTCTCTTTCCAGCAAAAGCTGGTTGGTTGCAATGGGGAGAGTTGCATTGGTTCCAACATCTATCTATCTATATATCTATCTTCCACTAGGAGAAAAATGTTTCTGAATAAGTTTATGCCCACACTTGCACTTAGCCTGAGTCCGACCTAGACTCTCACATCCCTGGGGTTTAACCGTACACCTCTAAGCAACAAATGAATTGCAAAGGGGACAATAACACAAAATGATTCTCCAAGCCAAGATTTTCACCTGAGAAACCAAGAGGACCTGGGTGGTTTCGTTTTGGTTTTCTCCACAGAAGTGTAAACTCAAGGAACTCCCCATTTCTCTTTTTAGGCATTGCAGCATCTCGACGTAAATGAGCCGGAAATGTCAAATCCCACTTCCTGCCCCCTTTCCTTCCCCTTCCCTGGCTTCCTCCCTCAGACAGGTCACACAATAAGTGCAAATGTAAACATTTCTCATAATAAATTAAATAAATAAATAAATAAACTAAGCACAAAAAAAGTGCAGTGCATGTTGGTGCCAGCAGAGAGCAGAAGAGGGCCACTTTCCCCATCCCAACCTAAGGAGTGGCCCTTCTCAACAGATAGGAAAGCCTCTGTGTGTGTGTGTGTGTGTGTGTGTGTGTGTGTGTGTGTGTGTCTGCAGAACGATTGGATGCGGAGAAAGTGAGGATGACGTATTGGGAAGAGACATGGGGCCTGGGAGGGAGTTGAGGCCTCCAGGTCTTGTTGCTTCTGAGAACAGCTACAAGGGCAGAAAAGTGATGGAAATGGCTCCTTTTCAAGCTGTCCACTGGGACAATAGTTCCGTGCTGATTACGGCCCAAACATGCATCAAGTCCATCTCAGAGACAGTCTGGTTAAGCACTCAGGATGTGGTGGTGGTGATGTACATCATCCAGTCACGAGGCTGAGCCGGGACCTGCAGCCCTGCTGGTGCACCGTTGTCATTTCCCTTGGCAGATGAAAGCACCGTTTCTTAGCTCATGCTGCCTCTGGCTCTCTTCTCTTCATCCCTCGGGCATTGGTGGCCCATCAGGCCCGCTGATCTTCTGCTGAATTCCCAAACCATTTGGGACTTTGGAGGAAGCAAAATGGAAGGAATCGGTGCCTTCCTGTGGGTAGAGCAAGTGGTGAACTGTGGGGCCAGTGGCCACCCATGGGGAGGGTCCGTTTGGTCGCTGCCTCCATTCCAGCTGTCCAGCATTGAATGCAGTGAGCCCTGATAATAAGGTGAGACTCTTGACCTTCCCCCCACCCCCAAACTGGTCAGAGAAAATGTGGGAACAGGAACTGAGGAGAGGAATGAGGTGTGCTGGCTCTCTTTCCAGAGATTATGAGATAATATAGATTTATATAGAGCTTTATAATTATTTATATAAATATCTGGGGAGAAGGTGGTGGTGGTGCAGGGTGGCCGAGAAGGGTAGAGGGAACTGTACAACCTGGGAAAGGAAACCCAAGCAGTGGAGATCACAAATTCGGTATGTCTGGAAGTCTCTGCACCTCCCCACTGCCTGAATTGTCCAGTTCGGCACTATCGCAATCCGAGTCTTCATAGGTGGCAGGATCCTAGAAAGAGATAAAGCAGATAAAGGTAAGGAAAGGTGGAGCCAGGAGAGGGGAGAGGAAGACAGGAAAGGAAAGGAAAGGAAAGGAAAGGAAAGGAAAGGAAAGGAAAGGAAAGGAAAGGAAAGGAAAGGGGTAGGCAGGCAGGAAAGGAAGGATGGAATGAAGGAAGGAAGGAAGAAAGGAAGGAAGGAAAGGAAGGAAGGAAGGAAGAAGGAAGGAAGGAAGGAAGGAAGGAAGGAAGGAAGGAAGGAAGGAAGGAAGGAAGGAAGGAAGGAAGGAAGGAAATCTGGCAGAAAACCTTAGGTCACATTTGGTCCTGGATTCCAATGGCAAGGTATGTTTTAAAAAGCAAACATTCTATATTAAAGAGGCAAGTAGATCTGTTTTTGCCACTGGACTATGCATATACACTACACCAGGGTCCCCAATCCCCAGCTAGCAGGCTGTGGCCTGTTTGAAACCGGGCCGTGTGACCGATGGGCAAGTGCACGCATGTGAAGCTCCACTTGTGAGAGTGGCAGGCCCTTGCCTTGTGCATAAAGCTCCAATCGCATGAGGAGGGGGTCAGCACTTGAGCAGAGCGCTTGTGCTTCATTCGTGCAAATGGAGAGTGCTTGTGCGCGAAGCTCCATTGGGGTCTGCAAACAAATACCAGGCCTTCAATGGAAGAAAACAGTTGGAAAGTAAACCATAAATGACTTGTGCATGTTCTTTGCAGCTCTGAGGGATAAGAACCAGATTCTTAAAGCCTCAGAATGAAAGCCAATAAAGTCATGTGAGTGCAGGCAGACAAGTTGTGGCTATTGGTACAGGTTGAATGTGTAACATACTAACAAAAATGTTGTTGAACCAACTTGAACATTTCTCTTCCAAAGCCCCTTCCTTTTAAATGGACACTGCTGGCAGTTAAGTCTGTGCTTGGGGTATGTGCCTGACTCCTAGTCCTGAGAGAGAAGGACTGGGAATGTTTACTCAGTACCCACCTCTCCAGCATTCTGCTCAGCACTGAGCTGCCGTTTCACAAGCTGAATGGCGGCTTCCTTTTCAGACAACCCATCAGAGTTCCCCAGAATGTCATCATCTGAGCGCTCGGCATCCAGGCGTTCATCTGTATTAGTACTGGGCACATCTGGGGTGCCGCCACTGTGGGAAGCTGTGGTGCCCTCACTGCCGGTGCCCTCCTCACCATCCCCATCTGAGAAGTTCTCGGAGCTGAAGGTGGAGAGAGATTGCCGTTTGCTCCTAGCCTGAGGCCACCTATGAAAGACAGCGAAAGAAGAGGAAAAAGTCCAGTCATCCTGAAACAGAAGAAAAAAAGAAAGCTACCCCCAGGGAGGAATCTGGGCTCCAGACAGAACCAGTGCACTTGGCACCCAAGCTTTGAGAGATACAATAGCAGGACAAGAAAGTGTCCCAAATTTTCTCCAAATCTAACCTGCCCTTTTCCATTGAAATCATCCATCCCTAACTCCCTTGTTTTTCTTGACTTATGTCACACCTCTTTCTCTACAGAGGAACCTGAGATTATAAAACTGATAGTTCTGGAGAGCCGTGAAGTTAGAGAAAATGTAGTCAGAGCAATAAGGTCACCATGAAAAGAGAAGAAAATGTGTGCTTCAATGATTACAGATGATGTCAAAATATGGAATGTACTTTGGAAAATGGGAAACCCAGAATATCTTCACGTGAAATTTAAGGCAAGAATCCGCAGTTCAGACTATTGGCTCCAGGTCAGCAAAAGAGGGAGTGTATCCTCTTGCTTTATTTAACCTATACCATATGCTGAATAATATATTGAGAGAAGCTGGGTTGGAAGAAGGTAAGCATGATTTGATAATTGGAAGAATAAAAATCAAGAATTTGCTGCACACTGATGACATTCCAGTGGAAACTGCAAATGATCTGGGGCCTCTAGTAATGGAAGTCAAGTTATACGCTGAAAGAATTGGATAATATCAAGAAGACCAAGTTAATGACAACAGGTATCAGCCACCAGATTTAGAACTGACAATTAAGATACTGAAGTGAAATGCTTTTTTTTTTCCCCTGTGACATTCTATGAAAGCAAAAATTGGACTTGGAAGAAGCTGGAGAGAAAATGCTTTTGGTGTTGGGGAAAACTGCTGAGAACACCACGAGTAGTCAAAACAAAGAAATGGATCATAGGGGAGTAGGGAGAAATCAAACCAATTGAGGCACAAATGAACAAGCTCAAATCATAATATTATGCAAAGAGTTAGCTCTCTTGAGAAGTGCATAATTCTGAAAACAGTAGAAAGAAAGGTAACAGGAAGACAAGAAGCAAAGTGAATGGATTAAATTAGTTTCCATTGGCAATTGGATAACCGAAAAGCCAGGCTGGAAACAGATCATTCTGGAGAAAGTCTATGTATGCGATCACCAAAAGCTGTCACTGACAAGAGCCTGAGTAGCGTAGGGGAGTAATGCCTCCTACAAACGCAGCATTTAAGATCCAGCTGCTGCAATTACTTGCGAGTTCAATCCCAGGCAGGCTCAAGGTCGACTCATCCTTTATAAGGTGGGTAAATTGAGGACCCAGTTTGTTGGGGGCAATAAGCTGACTTTGTATAAATATAAATATACAAAAGTATGAAGGCTATTGCTTAACGCACTGTAAGCCGCCCTGAGTCTCCGGAGAAGGGCAGCATATAAATCAAATTTTAAAAAAAAATCAAAGGGGTTGGGGTGGAGGAAGGAGGCAAAAGAAGATGTGGAAGACCTGTACCATCTTCTCTATATTCTCATTCACTCCTCATCAGGAAAAGAGTTTAAAGTATAAATTTTCCCCATCTTGGTGGTCATTCCAACATGCTGGACAGGCAGCAGTAGTTGGGAAGGATACTCTATATCAAGGGTGTCAAATTAGCATCATCACATCATCACGTATCATGACTTTTTCACCCTTCGGTAAAACGGGGGTGGGGGTGGCCAGTGCGTGACATATCTGGCCCACGGGCCGTGAGTTTGACACCCCTGCTCTATATCCTTACTTCATGATTAGAGGTAGAAACACCAAAGAAGCACATGACAATAAACAATCTCTTGATCCACTCTCAGAACATAAATGAGAAATGAAAATTTTCCATTCTACTCCACTCATTGATCCCTCTAAATCCTTGGGGGCTGAGTCCTAAATCAGGCAACTGCTCACCTTTGCCGGAGAGGGAGCTCAACTTCACTGTCCACTTCGCCCTCTTCTTCCTCTGAGGAGATACCACGTTTCTAAGTCAAGAAGAATGAAATAAAAACAGTGTCAGGATTTGTCAACCTCTGGTCAGTCTGGCATTAGATGAAATTAAGAACTTGATTCCTCACTAATCTCAGTTCTTCTCAAGATCTAAAACCAGCCATAAAGAGACAACTGAAAATATGACTGCATTCTACAAAACCCACGGTATGCTGGGTAGCAGTTCCTGAGGTCTGGGACATCTTCCAAAGGCAGCTGCTCCATCTACTTTTTGGGGGCAGAAGAATGTTGGGATTTTTAAAGAAAGTTTTTCCTGCTCTGCAGTGTTGAGTCCTGTTAAGGTTAATTTTAATTTTTTTTTTTAACATGACATATCTGGGTTTTATACCGTTGGCCAACTAGAATGGAAATTGGTACTGAACATTAAGAGCAGCCCAGAGTTGCTGGGAGTTGGGTGGCATATCAATTTAATAAATCATAATCAAGAAATACAATAAGCTGAACCAGCAAAAAATACAACAATATCCTATCCTGCTCTAATGTTGTACATTGGATATGAAAGGGACAAGATAGCCCATAAAAGCCGGAGAAGGGCATTAACTTTGACAGTTCTTTGTTGCACACAGCTTCCTTATTGCTTGTGGGACAGGTAGTCCTTGATTTACAACAATTCACTAAATGACCATTCAAAGGTACAACGTCACTGAAAAAAAGTGACTTAGGATCATTTTTCACAGTTCTGACCGTTGTAGCATCCCCATGGTCACGTATTCAAAATCGGCAACTGACTCATATTTATGACAGTTGCAGTGTCCTACAAGATTATGTGATCCCCTTTTGTGAGCTTTTGACAAGCAAAGTCAACGGGGAAGCCAGATTCACTTAACAACCATGTGACTCACTTAGCAACTGCAGTGATTCACTTAACAACCACGGCAAGAAAGTTCGTTAAATGGGATGAAATTGACTTAATGACTGTCTCGCTTCAAAAAAGAAATATTGAGCTCAATTGGGGTCATAAGTCAAGGACTACATTATCAGAGGAAGAAAATGGAGAGGGCAACCACAGCCACCATTTCTACAGACTTTTCAGATTACAATGGCTGTTGCCTGTGTATCTCTTTTCTTCCATTTGGGAAAGGAAGGGAGGAAGAAAAAGTGTAAAGGAAAGAAACACCGTGCTACCTGGCTGCGGGTAACAGCCGCCCGGTACAACATAGCCGCTGGTGTGAGGTGCTGAGACTGTTGTGGGGCCCCTGAGCGGCTGCCCTTGCCCTGTTCCCGTTCTGCCTCCTCGCCAGGCTGAAGCCTTGCCTTCCCTGGTGGCCCCACCGCCCCCTGTCGAGAAGAAGGTGAGTCGGGGCTGCTGGAGCAAGGCACCGAGGCAGTGTCTTCGCTGGGTGTCTCGCTGCGGGGCTGCTCTGCCGGTGGGGATTCCGGCCCCGCTGCCCCTTTGCGGCCCTCGGCTCCTAACGTTGTGGAAATGAGGTCAGGACTGGAAGACGACATCTTGCGCAGCAGCAGGTCATGCTGGAGCCCTCGGAGGGCCGTGCAGGGCTCCAGGCGCTTGGCTCCTCCGGGATCGGCCAGCTCCCCACAGCTGCCCCGTGTGCTGACCTTGCGGTAGCGTGACTTAGTACGACGGCTTCGCCCGGGGGACGGGGGCCCTTTCTGGCATACAGGGATGGCGAGCTGAGGCAGGCTGGGGTCCAGGATGACCTCCGTCTTTAGAATGTCTGGCCTGCAGAAGTGAAACAAGAGTTAGCAGAGTAACCTCGATGCCAAGAAGGGAGAGGGCACCGTAATTTCAATTGAACCCTTTAAGAAATTGGCTCCTATGTTGCTGCTCCTAAGGCTGCTTCCCCCCCCCCCCCGCCCACTTTCTGTTGGTGCTCTTTGGTCTTAAAGGTAAAGGTTCCCCTCACACATATGTGCTAGTCATTCTCAACTCTAGGGGGCGGTGCTCATCTCCATTTCAAAGCCGAAGAGCCAGTGCTGTCTGAAGACGTCTCCGTGGTCATGTGGCCGGCATGACTAAACTCTAAAAGCGCACGGAATGCATTTTTTATTGTGCTTTCGAACTGCTAGGTTGGCAGAAACTGGGATAACTCACCCCGTTACGCAGCACTAGGGATTCAAACTGTTGAACTGCCGACCTTTTGATCGACAAGTTCAACATCTTAGCCACTGAGCCACCGTGTCCCTTCTCTGTGGTCTTACATTAGATTATTAATTTATTAATTTTCTTGAAAGGAAGCAATGAGCAGACTAGAATATCTGAAATATAGAAACTTATTCAGGTAGCCCTCACTTAATAACTGTCTGCTTAACAACTAACTTTTGAAGTTATGACAGATTCCGAAAAGTTATTTATGACCCGCCCTTGAAATTACAACTGCTGCACACATCCCCTATGTTCATATAGATTGCATTTTGGCAACTGGTTTACATTTATGGTTGCGTTGTCCTGCAGTCCTATGATTGCAATTTGCAACTTTTTTGCTGGTTCCAGCAAAAAAAAAGAATCAATTCAGGAGAATGGATTCATTTAACAGCCATATGGCTCATGATTTGCTTAATGATTGTGGTGAGTCGATTTACAATCATCATTAAGAACTGTCATAAAACTGAGTCAGGTCCCATAATATTCTTCTTGATTATCATTTGGAGCATATATTGCCCCTAACAATGTGGGTTTTTATTTTTTTGATTCATAGAGATTTTTGATTCATGAGATTTTTGACTCATCTTCAAAAATCTGTTTGGATTTAATTGGTTTTTTTTTTTTAATATATAATGCTACCCCTCTTTTACTTTGACTGGCAAGTGTTGTATATAGTATTCCCAATTTCTTTTGCTCCAATAGATACTTAGGTTGTTTCTTAATATGAACTTCTTGTAGACATATAATCTCTAATTTTAATTGTTCTAATTTATTGAATATTGTGGGGGGCTCACATAAATTTTAAAAAATAACAATTAGAAATAAAATAAAAGCCATCAAAGCAATTTGTAGGAGATTGCAATAAATTACTAATCATGCCATCAGCTAGCAGGCTCGGTACCGCCACAAGATGCCCAACATTTGGAAGCAAACTGAATACCACAAAGAGGATGGACAGGAAGAAGCATCTTAACAGGACAGGTCCGCATGTCATTTTCCTCTATTTGGGAGCTGACACTGAGCTAAACAGAAACTTAGGTTCTGTGCCCAATACATACATTTTCTTTCCACATTATGGTTTACATTATGCTACTACACATGGTGGTCATTGTTAAACCCTTTCTGTGAGGCTCTTTCTCTGCAGTGATTCACCTTTTGCTGTGAGGAGAGAGCTTTTGTGGCACATTCCTCTTCTTGATCAGTTTCTCCACTGTGTTGCCATGCAGGAGACTGCGGGATGGATGATGCTTAAAAAGTCCAGGATATTTCTTCTCTAACGCTTGCTCTCGCCTAGGAGAAGGATGCAAGGACTGAAAACTCAGGAGGATACAGAGAAAAAACATACCAAAATTCATACTGGTTGTTCGGATGCTGGGGTTGCTCGGATCTTTTGGGACTGGAAAGCAGGATGCACATAATACAATAAGGATAATCAAATAAAATATAGTGTATATTGGAGGTGGAGACCGTTTGAGAGCTGAATGCAATGAACTTTCATTTGAATGTATGACGATTAGTGTACATTCAAAGCAGTGGAGGGTTGCTCCCGGTTCGGTCTGGTTCTATAGAACCAGTAGTAAAACCGATAGGAGGCTCCGCCCACCCGGCACGACATCATCATGGGTGATCTGCGCCAGTGGTGCATTGCCCCCGGTTCAAACTGGTTCACAGGAACTGGTAGTAAAACTGGTGGGAGGCTCCGCCCACTGACCCGGATGTCATCATAAGTGATCTGCGCATGTGCAGAAGAGTGTGTAAGCATGCATGCAAGCAAAGCAAGCGCACACACGTAGGCACAATGCAAACCGGTAGTAAAGGTAAGTAAACCTAACCCTGATCTGTGCATGTGCGTTCCCGTTGCAAACCGGTAGTAAAGGTAAGTAGAACCCACCCCTGATTCAAAGTGACAATAAAGTTATTCTAAGTCTAAATACCAGAAAGCAATTTTAACTAGATAACTGATTGAGTGGTTGCTTGATTCAACAACCATTCAAAGAAACCCATACATTTCTTTTTTGTAGAGGATGAAGGATAACCTGACTTCAAGGTGCGTTTGGATTTTAATTCCTCTTGTTCTGAGTGAGAACAATTATTGCTGGCTCTTGAATTCCACCTGATATGGAGGATACCAAATTGAGAAAGTCTGGGTAGAACTTTCTGCAATTTGTTTTTGTTTTTTTTTAAATCCAGGGCAAATACAGGCAGTCCTTGATTTATGACCACAATGGAACCCAGAATTTATATTGCTAAGTGAAAAATTTGTTAAGTGAGTTTTGCCCAGTTTTATGATTTTTCTTGCCACATTTGTTCAGTGAATAACTGCAGTTGTTAAATTAGTAACATGGTGGTTAACTGAATTTGGCTTCCCCAAATTAGCTTTGCTTGTCAGAAGACCACAAAATATGATCACCATAGATTGCCAGAACACTGCAACTATCATAAGTATGAACCAGTTGCATCTGAATTTTGATCATGTGACCATGGGGATGCTGCCATAGTCATAACTGTGAAAAACGGTCACACGTCTCTTTTTTCAGTGCCATTGTAATTTTGAAAAGCCATTAAATGAACTGTTGTAAGTCGAGGACTATCTGTACTTCCTTCTCAATGCAAATAGTTGCAGGAATTTTGGCTGGTAGCAATAGCAATAGCACTTAGACTTATATACCACTTCACAGTGCTTTTACAGCCCTCTCTAACGGTTTACAGAGTCAGCCTATTGCCCCCAACAATTCTGGGTCCTTGTTTTACCCACTTCGGAAGGATGGAAGGCTGAGTCAACCTTGAGCCTGGTGAGATTTGAACTGCCAAATTGCAGGGAGCTGGTAGTCAGCAGAGTTAGCCTGCAATACTGCATTCTAACCACTGCGCCACCAGAGCTTCCTCTTCCCTTATTCTGTGTTCCTTGCCTTATGGGTAAAATGATGCCCCAAATCGATGGTGTGGTGTTGATATTTGAGATCCAGAAAACATGTCAGGGGTTATGCCCAATTTCCTTTATTGGGGTGGAGGGGAGGGTTGAGAGAAAGCTGGTAGGTCAGCTTTCTCTCATTACTAAACCTTTACCCTCTTGCTTTTAGTTAAGAATACATCCCTTTAGGAAAAGTTACCGAATCGGTAATTCTAATCTTACCGAAGCAGCTCTTTCTCCTTCAGCTCCAGCTGTAGCATGAGGGAATTGAGCTCCATATAAAGATTGTTGGCCCGTTCCAATTTACGTTCGTAGTGCTCCCGAATGTCCAAGGCATGCCTGCAGCAGAAGTAGGGAGCAAGGAAACTTTTCAAACATATAAACAATAATGGTTTTGTTATTGATTGATTGATTGATTGATTAATTGATTTATAGCTCACAGTGATTTTTGGGGGATTATCTTAGCCTCACACAACTCTGTGAGGTAGAATGGGCTAAGAGTGACTGACTGCAGGGGTGAAATCCAGCAGGTTCTGATAGGTTCTGGAGAACCAGTAGCGGAAATTTTGAGCAGTTCGGAAACCGGCAAATCCTACCTCTGGCTGGCCCCCGAGGTGGCAATGGAGATTTTGGAATATCCTTCACCCTGGAGTGGGATGGGAATGGGGATTTTGCAGTATCCTTCCCCTGCCATGCCCAAGCCACGCCCACCAAGCCATGCCCCCAGAACCAGTAGTAAAAAAAATTGGATTTCACCACTGACTGACTGGTCCAAAGTCACCAACGAGCTGAGAGTTCCCCAGCTTTGATCCACCTCAGTCACTACATTAGATTCAATACCATCCACAGGCTCTTGTTGTTACGGTCAGGAGAATAAAAACCATTTTGTGGCACCAGGCTGCAAGCTCTCTCCCTTTAAGAAGGGGTGGAGCTTGTATCACGGGGCTCTGACACTTCTTTCAAAAGCTGTTGATTATTTGACAATCCTTTGCAGGACATCGATCCTGGTATAAGGAACCAGGAACAGCTTTTGAGATGCTTAATAGCAAGGTGAGCTCAGAAAATTACAGGTCCTAGCATTTTTGGTATTTGATAGAATATCACTGCAGGTTTAAGAATCATTAAAAAGGGGAAGATGCATTTAGAAGGAGTAGGTACATTTTTATGAAGTCAGATCTATTTTATGTACCGGTTTTCCAACTCTGAAGTTTATTCTGTTCTATATCTTCATTGTTCTGTCCTTAAAACAACAACACAAGAAATGTACAAACGTTTTTTTTTAAATAAAAAAAAATGCTTCCTTTTTGCAAGCAAATTTGACAAATGCAGTTTTATACATTTTTCACTATAGCTACTTTTGTGTGCATTTCTTTACGATATACATTTTTTCTTAGGATTTATTCTTGAAACTCTGCAATACATTCCATAAAACGTAAATGTCAACCGTTGCATTCCAATTCGCGTACAGGTGTGGGAAATGAAAAATAAAGTTTCAAATGAAATATCAAATTCAATTAATTTACCCTCCAGATTATGCCCAATTCCATTTACAGATAAACAATCGTTAGTTCTGATAAAAGGAATGGTAGTAAAATAGAAGACAGGGGAGGAATTTGGCTTCAATTCTGAGGAATACAAAATTGCTTCGCTGATGGGGATCCCCTCCCCCCGAATGTTGGTATTTTCAGCATGCCAGCAGATGCAAGGAATATACGTCATTATGTATAAACTTATCATGACAGGTGGCAGCAGTCAGCATTCCTGGCTCTGCATGAAAGTGTCAAATCTAGAGTGGGAGGTTGAAAAACACATCTTAAAGAGTGACAAACCACATTTTTAGTATCACAAGGGAAAAAACCAGGGACATACATGTCCATATAGCCTCCGGAAGTGTAACTCAGCTCAGATGAGACCTTTTATTTATAAATACATATATAGGTATCGAATCTTCTATGTTTTAATGGTTTCACACCTGCCTTACCTGAGCTCTTCTCGCCGCCGGTGGATCAACTCCTCTTCCAAACGGTGTAAACATGTCCCCTCCGATTTGATCTTTTCGAAATGGAGCTTCACTTCTTCTCGCCATTCAGCCTGGGAAAGAAAATGAGAGCTCTGTCAGAGTATGAATATTTATAGACTGGAATAGATCAGCCAACGGGACTGTTTGGATAGATATAGTAACAGGTCAACCAATGGGGACTGTTTGGAAACTGAAACAGTATTTGTTTGTATGGGGCCATAAGAGGCAGTTTGGAGCCTGGGCATGGCTTTGATTTGCTGAACTGTATATAAGAGTTGGCTTGGCCTCTGTAATGTGGAACCTCTGTACAATATATTTGCCTCTGCATCTCTCTACTCTGTAAAGACTTGCTTCTATGAATATTGCTTCTGTGTTCCTGATATTGTATGCTGAATTCTCCTGTATGGTATTGTATATAAAGAAGTTTCTTATGTAATTTGAATTTGAAGTTCATTTAATTGTGTCTGATTGTGTGTGCTGCAACAAACTCTGACAAGCTCCATAAATTCATTTCCTGAATTCTTCTGGCTCCAGGCCTAGAGAACAGAAAACTGTTTACAATGGTGCTACTCTTGTAGATTATGGTACCCCCCACTGCATGGTATCCGTTCCATAATGAGAATAATGAAAAGTGGAGCTATTCGGCTCTCAGCAAAAGATGTATTTGTTGATCATCTCATTTTCCTAACTAACTTATTGTGAAAAGTTGTTTTACCATTTCAGAGATTAATTTAGTTTGTTTTTATGTTATTGTTCATATAACTGCATTGTAAACTACTTTACAGCATAACATGAAAAGAGGTCTAATACATTTTTAACACAATTTAATACTAATTTTGCCAAGGAAGCCCACCTGGGATTTGAAGTAGGTTTCTTGTGGTGTGGACAGCACATCAGCAGAGGCGATGTCAAGGTGCAGCAGGATCTGACGGAAAGATGGGCGATTCCGAGGTTTGCTATTCCTGATGAAGGAAGGCAGAATACACTGAGGGGAAGGCACACAGTGTGGATTCCTAGCTTGTTTGGTGGTGTGGTTAAGTTGTTGGGCCAAGAGCTGGGAGACCCACATTCGGGTTCACCTTTTAGCAATGAAAGCTCATTTGATGTAGGGAGTAACAAAGATGACCCTGAAGAGATACATGGGAACTGCTTCCTAGGCAAAAGGGGATGAAGTGGTTTTTTTTTTTTAAGTCCAGGAGAATGAGATAACATTTGCAAATGGCTCAGGCAAACTCCTCCCTGATGTAGTAGAAGAAGGGGGAGGAGATACAACACAATCAGACTTGCAAGATTCTGTTATTATAGTCAGTCTCAGTAAAAGTAGTTTTAGGCTTGCTATGGAGTTGATTTCCAGGTCGATCAATCAATTCAGTTTATGACAGTCGTAGACCAAAGACCAGAACAAATGAAAACATTCTGTAAATATACAATTAAAAATTCTGGAATAAAATAATAAATAATGGATAAAATCTATGCTAAAATCCAGTCTGTCAATTTTGTTGTTGTTAGGTGCGAAGTTGTGTCCGACCCATCGTGACCCAATAGACAACATTCTTCCAGGCCTTCCTGTCCTCTACCATCCCCCGGAGTCTATTTAAGCTCATGCTGACTGCTTCAGTGACCCCATCCTGCCACCTCATTCTCTGTCCTCTCCTTCTTTTCCCCTCAATCGTTCCCAGCATTCGGCTCTTCTCCAGTTAGTCCTTCCTTATCATTAGGTGGCCAAAGTATTTGAGTTTCATATTCAGGATCTGGCCTTCTAAAGAGCAGTCAGGGTTGATCTCCTCTAGGACTGACCGGTTTGACTGCCTTGCAGTCCAAGGGACTCGCAGGAATCTTCTCCAGCACCACAGTTCAAAGGCCTCGATTCTTTGGTGCTCAGCCTTTCTTATGGTACAACTTTCACAGCCATGCATTGCAACTGGGAAAACCATAATCTTGACTATACGCACTTTTGTTGGCAGGGTGATGTCTCTGCTTTTTAGTAAACTATCTAGATTTGTCATAGCTTTCCACCCCAGGAGCAAGTGTCTTTTAATTTCTTGGTTGCAGTCCCCATCTGCGGTGATCTTGGAGCCCAGGAAAATAAAATCTGTCACTACCTCCATTTCTTCCCCATCTATTTGCCAGGAATTGAGAGGGCTGGATACCATGATCTTAGTTGTTGAGTTTCAAGCCAACTTTTGCACTCTCCTTCTTCACCCGCATCAAGAGGCTCTTTAGTTCCTCTTCACTTTCTGCCATTAGTGTGGTATTATCTGCATATCTGAGGTTGTTGATATTTCTCCTGGCAATCTTAATTCCAATTTGTGATTCATCTAGCCCTGCCTTTGTCATGATTTGCTCTGCATATAAGTCAAATAGGCAGGGTGACAGTATACAGCCTTGCCAAACTCCCTTTCAAATTCTAAACCAATCAGTGGTTCCATGTCCAGTTCTCACTGTTGCTTCTTGACCCGCATATAGGTTTCTCAGTCTGTCAATTACACATAATCGAAGTATACTAAAAATTACAATCCATAAACCGTGTGGCCCGTAATCAGTTTAATACTAAAAGGGGAAGGAATAAGCAGTGCAATGGATTTGCCACATTTGTTGTATAAAATAGCTACGGTGGATTTGACACATGTTTCCGACGAATCCCCAGTGCTGCTGTATAGATGTGAGGGTGATCTGGCTGTGATATCTGTCACCCCATTGATCGCCAGGGTTGATATCCCAGGTCTTTCTCTTCCTAGTGAGGCGGACCCTTGATAGCTTTGTCAGAAGAGGATATTTAAAATGCAACTCACAACAACTGTTACATATTGCATCACTCATTCTTGAGGGCCAGTCTTCCTTCAAAGGAACACTGATGGTGGAGATGCATGATATGTTGCCAGGGGTGGGCTTCAAAAATTTTAGCAAGGGGTTCAATGCCTGGTTACTGGGTGGGCGTGGCCATGGTGGGTGTGGCCTAGTCAGCTTTCTGCACCATAGTGGGGGGATGGGGCATTTTTACCCTCCCCGGGCTCTGAAGGCTTTCCTCGAGCCTCCGGGAGGGCAAAAATGGCCTCTCCAGGTTCCGGAGGCCTTCCTGAACTTCCGGTAGGCCCGTTTTTCACCCACCCTGAGCCTCCAGGTGCCCCCTGCACTTACCTGCATTCAAAACGGGCTGTGTGGGAACTCCTGGGAGGAGAGGGGTGGGAGGGGAGGGGTGGGGTGGGATTTGGGGGTTCTCCGAACTGCACAGAATCTTAGCTAGAGGTTCTCTCAAACCCCTGCAAACCCCCAGCAGCCCACCCCTGTATGTTGCAAAGAAATACTTGTAGACTCCTCTGACAAAGTGTAGTTTCCAAGTTTCAACACAAAGCCCAACTGCTTTTTTCTCTTCTTCTAATAAGGCAGATGTTTAACAAAGAAGATCCTCAGCTTCTAAAATTGCTTTGGTTAAAACACTCAGAAGAAAGGGGTTTTACTACTGTGTTTCCCTGAAAATAAGCCATTTCCTCTGGTTAGGGTTAGGGCGACAGAGCTAGAAATCAGGTAAGACGGCAAGAGGAGTCCCGTCTTGCTCCATGCGCCCCAAAATAATAAGACCTCGCCGAAAATAAGGCCATGCGCTTATTTCAGGGTTCAAAAAAATATAAGACAGGGTCTTATTTTTGGGAAAACACGGTATTATGTTTGGCATCAACTCTAGTCACTTTCCACAAGCAGCTGAAAATGGAGTTCTTCCAGAGGATACTTATAATGATATCAGATGCGGTCTGGAATGCAAGTTTTTATATTTTTGATTGCACACCTTTTGTATTTTATCTACAGATAGTCCTCGACATGCGACCGCAGCTGAGCCCCAAATTTCTTTTGCTAAGTGAAAGCGTTTTGCCCGATTTTATGACATTTCTTGCCACAATTCTTAAATGAATCACTGCACTTGTTAAGTTACTAACACACTTGTGAAGTGAATCGGTAACCCTGGGACACCGCAACTGTCATAAATCTGAGTCAGTTGCCAAGCATCTGAATTTTGATCATTGTGACCATGGGGATGCTGCAACGGTCATAAGTGTGAAAAATGGCCATAAGTCACTTTTCTCAGTGTCGTTGTAACTTTGAACGGTCACTAAATGAAGTGTTGTAAACCGGGGACTCTGTAGTTATTGTTATTTATTGTTTTGTTAAATGTTGTGATCCATCAAGAGTCTGGTTATGATTGTGATAGGATATGCATATGATAAACAAACAAACAAACAAACAAATAACCAAATCTTGAGTGGACATACCTCCACAGAAAGAGAAATTCCAAGAATGTGACAGCTGCTCCTCTCTGTATAGCTGTGTTCCATTTTGGGTATAACAATGCATATATTGGTGTGGAGTTAAATTAAAATGTAAACTGTAGAATTTAGAAACTGGCATGTGGTATTAAAGCTTGTTATATTGTGCATTAGTATATTTTATTTCTTGGAATATGGTTTATTCTGTTTGTCAAGCTTTCGTTAGATTGATTCTTGATGAATGTATCTTTTCTTTTTTGTACACCGAGAGCATATGCACCAAGACAAATTCCTTGTGTGTCCAATCACACTTGGCCAATAAAGAATCCTATCCTATCCTATCCTATCCTATCCTATCCTATCCTATCCTATCCTATCCTATCCTATCCTATCCTATCCTATCCTATCCTATCAGAAATAAATGTTCTTTCTGCTGTCAATCAAACTTTGTATCATGAGTTTTCCTTAGTATGGTCATTAACTGCTCCATGTATGGATAATCCTCACTTACCAACCTCAATAGAGACTGACAACTCCAACACTAAGTGGCACAGTCATTAAGCCAGACATCACACAACAGCGCTGTTTTGTGTTATCAGTTGTCACTTCCTGCTGCAGTCATTAAATAAATCACCCACAGTCATTAAGTGCAACATCACATAACCAATTTCATTGTATACATGATGTACAATGACAATAAAGGCTATACTGTGACTTGTGACTTCATGCTGGCTTCCCCATTGACTTTGCTTGTTGGAAGTTGGTTGTGAAAAGTCACAGTGGTGGGTTGCCCCCGATTCGGACTGGTTCACAAGAACCAGTAGTAAAACCAGCGGGAGGCCCTGCCCATTGACCCGGATGTCATCATCGGTGATCTGTGCATGCGCAGCGTGATCCTGTTGCAATCCGGTGGTAAAGGTAAGTAGAACCCACCCCTGGATCACAAATGGTGATTGAGTAACCAGAGAAACTGCAATGGTTGCAACTCTGAGGAATGGTTGTTAAGTCTTCATATTTAATACCCACATAACTTCAAATGAATGATCGTTAAGTGAGGATTAGCTGTAATGTAGTCAATAGGAATAGAAGCTCATTGGGTTCCAGAGTAAGCTTCTATTATGAAGTATTTTTTTCTGCTGTGTAATCTACCTGTCTTCAGAAATAAATCAAGGTGAGATCTGGAAAGAGGTGTGTTGCTCAAACGACACTTTGAGCCTACCTTTCTCTCTAAACACAACCTATTCTATAGGGTTGTTATGGTATGATAAATTGGAGCAGATTGCTGAAGAAAAGATGGCTCTAAATTAAATATATATACTAAATTAAATATATTACACTATCTGCCAAAATGCTGTCCATCTCTGTGTATTATTTTAAACTCATTCAATAAGATCTGCTAGTAAATGTCTTTTTAAAAAATAATATTTCTTGATGTCCCCAAGGAATTTGTGAAGAGCTGTAATCTGGAGCTACAGTTTCTTTAGCTCAGATGTAAAGGAAAGGAAACCTTGATCCTAATTACTAAAAAGTGAATTCAACATATGTAAAGAGAGGGATTCCTGGAAAGATATAATTCATAACAAAAAGACATATGTCATTTTGGGATTCCTATGACATAATTGGATTGATATATCTCTGTCCCCCATGAATAGAAGCCAGAGAAGTGTATCTGAAAAACACATTGTAATTTTTTTTCCAATTATATTTCATGAGGAAGAAAAGATGTGGCAAAAATCAGGCATTCTATTAGATTTAATTGGGCCTTCAAATTCTATTAAAACATGTATACTAATCTTTGCAATCTAAGACTCTCTGTACATTTTAAACTGCAATCCCCATCAATCACAGGCAGGACAGTGGAAGGCTATTAGAAGGCATATTCCTAGGGAGCCCAAAATGTGGAAAGCAGCATTAATATGTAAAGGCTGATAGAAATGTTCCTGTATGGTAAATACTCCATGTGGGTATAATGGTGAATAAGATAGACTTCAATCAATCTTTATTGTCTTTAGGCCTATTTAAGGAGGCCATTCCATACATACGCAAAAAGTATCATCTGGATCTCTGCAGGACCAAGACAAATAAAGAAGATAGGATGATATTGTGTCTCAATTCTCTGGAGCTTATATAATCTTAATAGATTATATAAGAAGTGCTTTCCTCCTTTAAAAATTTATCTTCTGAGTTTTTAATTTTATTTAGTTGGGTTTTAACTGGTTTTTTTTAATGAAACAGGATTGCTCTCCCCCATTTTTTCTCTCCCCCAGAACATAATGCAATCTTTCCTCCTTTCCTTTCCTTCTTTCCTTTCCTTTCCTTTCCTTTCCTTTCCTTTCCTTTCCTTTCCTTTCCTTTCCTTTCCTTTCCTTTCCTTTCCTCTTTCTCCTTTCCTTTCCTCTTTCCCCACAAGCATGCTGCTTAACAGACTTCACGAATCTCCCTACAATTGTGCATAAACAGCCATTCATGTTACCATGGCTTGTTTATATTATACATTCAAACCAGCTATAATCCTGCCTTGGCCAGAACAGGAACAGGAAGGGAAACAGTGTCATATGTATGTATTTTCTCCCTTCCTTTTCCTTTCCAAAAAGAAAGGGTGGATTTAGAATTTTCATTTCTTTCAAGCTATAGCTGAGCAGGCCTGGCCCTGGATCAATTCTGGAGGCTAATTCTTCCTCTCACAATTTATCCCAGGTTGCTGAGAAGTGATGTAACTTGGGAACTCACCAGCACTGCCTCAACAGAATCTTGAAGCCATCTGGGCAACTGGTAGGCACAGGTAGGTGGAGGCTATTACTGCCCACTCCCCAGATGATGGCTGAGGAGTCCACATCCTTATAAGGAATCTCTCCGGTCAGCAACTCCCAGAGAACGACCCCAAAGGACCTAGGTGGGAATAAAAAGTCAATTGAGTAGAGGAAGCCTCTAGCATGAACAACCATTCTCAATGGGCTTCAACTTTTACATTCTTTTCCAGCCATGTCTTCTTTCCAAACAGAATCTCTACCTGGGAGTATATACAAGTGAGACTAGGAGTAATAGACAAATACATCTAGAGGGCATAAGGTAAATCTGTACATGAATAGGCATCTATTACTAGACCTTGATGGGAGTTGTAGTCCATCACACCTTTGTTTGGGGATGACAGAAGCTAGAGCCCAACACATCTGGGGGGGGGCACTGGGTTGTCCTATACTTTGGCCATCCACTCAGACCTTCCCCATTCTCTCCACTGACTCTCTTTTGGGTTAGCTCCCCTCACCAGATGTCAACCTTCTCAGAAACAGGCTCATTCCGAATCACTTCAGGGGCCATCCAGGCCACGGTGCCAGCAAAAGACATCTTGGTGCTCTTGTCACTGAGCTCTTTGGAGGTGCCAAAGTCGGAGATCTTCACCACATCATCATACGTGATCAGCATGCTAGGAGAAAAGAAAAGAAAAGAAGTTTATGGCTCCTTCTGAGAGACAAAGTGCTCTCTGCCATCAGTTAGGGAAGATAATATATGAATAAACCCCTTTGTGAAGAAGGACTTTTTCTTTCTCCATGGAATAATAATAATTTAATAAATTTATATGGTACCTGTGGGCCATATCTTAGAAACTGTGGGCCATCTCTTCCTGGTAGGTAGCAGACAATTTTGCCACAAAAGTTCTTTATTTGTGTGGTGGCATTTTAAAGGAATATAGCATATCATCTACTTCTTTAACCTATATTTTATTGAATGGCTCATAAAATGTAATTTTCCTCAGTTATTTACAACTTTGTTGGAACATCTGGATAATCCCATTCAATTCTAATGTGCCTTATTCCTAAACCAAGATTTACTCAAATTCCTCCTACTGCCCCTAGACTACAAAACACCTGGAAATCACAAGACAAAAATGATTAAAAAGGACAAGATATGGTTACAGCCCCTGCTCTTATTTCTTCAGCAAAAGTAGCGGTGCTTCTAAACTCTGACTGAGAAAACAATGCCCTCCTTCACCTGAACAGACCCCACTGCAGTTGCTGCCCCACATCCTGTTTTTTGACTGATAGTGAAGAAGGGCAATGCTCTTCTTGGAAATCACATTTAATTATGGAAGGGTTTTGTTCACATCTATTCTTTGCTATACTTTTGTCACCTTCACTATTGTCTTCCCCGAAGTCTAATTTATGTACAGGGTAAACTCCTTGGAGATAAGCATTGTTTCGTTTGCTTATTTATGAAACTCTGAAAACCCCGCCTCCACTCTCAACATACCAGAGAAGCATCCATTACAGAAACAGTGAATGCCCTGAGTTGTACACAGGCATGAAAGAGAATTGTGGATGAAACCAGTGACAGGGAGGTACAGCAGACTAACAAACCTCCCTCTTAACGACACATTTTGAGAGAGATTTTAAACTTTCAAAAATGGCAGGTTTTGTTTCAGTAGGAAAACACCGACTTGCCCTCAGTAACCTGGAGTTCCTTGCCACTGCCTGCCTGGCACCATGTTAGTCTCCTGGAACTATTTAGCTCCCCTTCTTACTTGGGTGATTTGAGGTCTCGGTGGATGATCTTATGGAGGTGCAGGTAGTTCATGCCACCAGCGATGCCCATGGACCAGTCCACCAACAGCGAGGGAGTGACTTTGCGTCCCGCACGTAGCACCTCATAGAGTTGACCCTGGGCACAGAATTCCATGATGATGCAGTAACAGGGAGCCTGGGTGCAGACACCCCTGCAAGGAGCAACAAAGGACAGAATAAGGATGGGCTAAAAAGGACTAGCAGGATACTTTACAGTGACAGAGAAATAACACCAAATACTGCAAGCTTAGCATGCACTTTGAAGAGTTATTGTGGAATGATGATTTCTGGGGAGACAAAAAGCCAGGATTCAGTTCTGCCTTGTGTCCCAACAAGAAAGCTTAATGTTTTATATGTGATAAGGGCTGCTGTTGTAGACAAGCCAAAAGTTATCCCTAATGCTATGAGGTACTTGTGGGAAATTATCCAAATTAATCAGCATTCTGTGGTCCAGAACCTTTTTGTTTTGCAGCTGCAACAGTGAGTTGGTGCTCCTTCTGCAACCTTCATTATGGATCGAACCATTGAAAATATTTATTATTTATTTATTTATTAGTTCGATTTATATGCCGCCCTCCTTCGAAGACTCAGGGCTGCTTCCAATGCACTTATAGCAATAGCCTTCATTTTTTTGTATATACCTGCTTATTAGGGCCTTTGGGCCCTCATAAGCGGTGAAAGTCAGCTTATTGCCCCCACAATCTGGGTCCTCAATTTACCTACCTCAGAAGGATGGAAGGCTGAGTCAACCTTGAGCCTGGTGAGATTTGAACTTGCAGTAATTGCAGGCAGCTGGCAGCTAAGTGCTACATAACAGCACTTAGTCTGCTGCACCACCAAGGCTCTTGGTGAAACATTCATTCACCTATTGTAGAGGGTATAGGGAATGCCCTTGAAGGACATGACAAAGAGTCCCTACTAAGGTCATGGTCAGATAAGAGGGGCTTGAATCTGTCTTAAGAAACTTGAGAAAATGTCTTACACAAGCCCCACAAGTTCACATGAAGGGTGGAAGCAGACTTGCAATAGTCTGATATTATAGTTATTACAATATAAGTAGTCCTGATCTAAAATCAATTGGTTTCTTTGTCTACCTTAGGGTTGACATCTATATATGAATAGACTACTGGAATATGAAATATCATTACTAGATAGATACTCTTATCTATTCCATACTTGGTGACCACAAAGATATTTGGGACTACAATTCTTAGGAGAATCGGTTTAGTATAGTGGTTGAGGAATGAATGTAGAAATTGAGAGAATGTGAATTCTAGTTCTGCCTTAGGCACAAAGCTAGGTGGGTGACCCTGGGCCAGCCACTCTTTCAGCCCCAGGAAGCAGGCAATGGCACTTCTGAAATACCAAAGAAATTCTAAATACTTGCTTAGGAAGTTGCCAAGAAACAACACTCACTCAAAGGCACACAGACAACCTCAGAAACACCCAACAGTTAAGAAATATAAGAATTATAGCCTAATATATCTGGAAACACTTTGGTTGGTTCTAACAAGACTGGAATTATGGGGATTGTAATTCCAACATTTGAAATAGCATTACTTATTTTATACAGTATTACTTTCCTGTTTCTTTCCAGCGAGAATCAGCTAAGGTCACACTCAGTTCCAAGAAATGTGGCAGAGCCAAAACGAAACCTAATTGTACTGCAATGAGCATTACAATTCAATTTACATTTGTTCATTATAGCTAATATGATTACATTTTCAGTATCCAATAATCTCCTGCCATGTGAAAAACTACAAACTAAGGAGAGACTGACTACAGCATCCAAGATTTTGTCTCACAAATTGTCCTGATTTAAAGAAAAACCAGGGCTGATACTGGGAAGTTGTGGTTCCAGAAAACGAAGTATGACAGTGAAGGTGAGCCTATGACGTGTGTCAAAGATAACATGCCACAACATTTTGGATGTCAGCATTCACCAACACCTGACAAGAATTCTCGAAAATATGCCCCATCCCTGTGCAATTTTCGGAGTCTGCAAAGGCTGCATAAGAATGAAGGGTGTTGTCACATGTCCTCCAGACCCTATGGAATTTGTGCAAGAGGGCCATGTTCTTGCATGGCCTCCTGACCCTCTGAATAGGGCATGTTTTTGTGCAGTTTTTGGAGGCTGAAGAGGCCACAGAAGAGCATTCTCTGAAGCTATTTCAAGAACAAAGTCCTTGTGCAATCGGAGCAGCCTCCTGTAGGCTTCAGAGGCCCGTCATCAGAAAGAGAACATAGTCTAAAGGTTGGTGATACATGACAGATCTTGGAGAGTGCTGGGCTGTGGGGACAATCACACCATTCCCCAACATTTGTGTATCTTGGGAAATGGTGCAAGGCAGCCTTTTTGAATGGCAGTGATGGTACTAGGGCGAAATCGAGGCCCGGTTCTCTGCTTCAGGCCTAGCCACAACGCTGTTGCCAGGTGCCACTGTTCAAGGTGGCCTAGAAGGGGAGACAGAGAATTGTTTCTCTTTTGTTTGGGAGGTGGTGGTACTGACATACCACCAGAGCCAAGTTAGATATTTTCTGAATTTTTGACATGCTGAGCCAAAAGATTCGCCATAACTACACTAAAATAAGTGGGACATGCACAGATTGGTTTTTTTCCTCTCCATACAGTCTATGGCTGATTGCTGTATGCGTTGTATGATTGTTTGTACTGTATGTGTTTATGGGTGAGGGAGAGGGACTCAGCTATGGTGCTTGGCAAAGACATTTGCCCTGTCCAACTATAGCAATAGCACTTAGACTTATATACCACTTCATAGTGCTTTACAGCCCTCTCTAAGTGATTTACCGAGTCAGCATATCGCCCACCCAACAATCTGGGTCCTCATTTTACTGACCTCGGAAGGATGGAAGGCTGAGTCAACCCTGAGCCTGGTGAGATTCGATCTGCCAAACTGCTGGCAGCCAGCAGGCAGCAGACGTAGCCTGCAGTACTGCACTCTAACCACTGCGCCACCACGGCTCATGTTCCGAACTATGCTCAGAAAGACTTCATTCTTAAGAAAGACAGGCTCAATTCCCTCTTGCCAATGCTGCCCCACTCACTTGAAGGTGATGATGTTGGGATGTTTGAGTTTCCTCAAATGTTTGATATCAGTCTCCTTGAGGTCTCGCACCTTCTTGACTGCAACTTCCTCCCCATGGAAGCGTCCCAGGAAAACAGCACCTTGTGCCCCACTGCCTACCCATTGCAAGTCCATGATCTCTTCAAAGGGTACCTCCCACGGGTCTGCATGGAGAAGAAAAGAAAGTGGTAGCTGTGGGTTATTCAGAGGAATGCATGTTCTTCATCCACAGGGCAAAAAATCCTGCATAATGTCACTCAGGAATAACCAAACTAGTGCATATTATTGCAGAGACAAATGTAAACACTGCAAAGACATGGCATTCAATAAGCCGAGAATGCATTTAAAAATAATAGTGCTAATCCGGTTTCTAGCCCTTGCTAGTATAAAGAGGACTTGTAATAACAACATCACTGCTTGGATTTACATATATACTATGCAGATATGTTACAAACCAGGAGCTAGGTTTTTGAGGAGAATTTGATGTGTATGAAAGACCAGAACCATCTAAAGAACTAGCAGCTGTGATTTCACACTGTCGTGTATATAATAATACACTGTCGTGTATATAATTTTATACACCATCCAACTCCCAGTGCCTCTAGTATAGCGCTCTGGTAACGCAACGTCTTGTTTGGAAAAAGGGAAGAAAGGATTTCCAATGATGATAGGGTGGAATAATCCATCTAGTATCTCGCTGCTCACTCCCTTTGACCACAGCTTTTCTTATAGCATCACAGTCACATTTCACATGGATGGTTCCATTTGTCTTGGGTGCCATAAAAAGGGACTGGAAGAAAATAAATAAGCCGAAAGTTCAAGATTTAACTCAAAGTTTGAAGAATATTCTGCATTCCTTCATGTTTTTTTTCAAGAGGGAAAAACTATACGAAGGGCATTCAGTCATGATAGGTACCCCTGAAGTATTTGTTACCAGTAGAAGCCACTGAATAAAAATTAAGGTAGTCTGTCTTAAAGTATGTTTGAGAAAAAAATAGCTGGAAAATTCATGTTCAAACTGAAAAACCCACATCCAATATTTTGGCTGATCTGGGGATTTGCCCCTTTTAGTGACCTTTCTTGAGGCTTCAGGTAGAATGGTGATCAAACCGATGTTTATTAAGGCCTACTTCAAAGGCAGGAACCTGAACCGGTATGCGAGTTCGTTTTTTCTTTGCCTACAACACCAAACTGTGCTGGATGTTATCATAGTGTAGGCATTTCAAAGAAGGGAAGTCTCCCCCCACACAACCTCTTTTTTAAAGAAAAACCAGGATCAGGACTGGGAAATTATGATTCTGGAAAAGACACAAGAATGTTCTAAGTATATAATTTTCTACTTAATCAGAAAATGGATGTGATTGCTCCCAGATTCCTTGGTCCTGTCCATTTTGTACAAGTAAGTGGGAATGATTCTTTTCAGTTGTCTCTTGGAAGAGAGACCCTACTGATGTGCAAGAGAAAGTTGAGAGCATGTCTATCTGCTCCAAGTATGGGAGCTGAGCTTCTTCAAAAGAGACTTTCCTGCCTCCCCCCCCCCCCCAGGAGGCTCTGGTTTTAAAAACCTTTCTGTCACCAAGATTACCATCTCTAGTTTTTGACAGAGTTGCTCTTCCCAAAGCAGACCTTTTAAAATAATTTGAGGGCTCTCCTGGACTCTCATCTCCTGCTCAATGAGCAGATAGCAGCCATGGCCTAGGAAGGCTTTTGTAGAAATCCATCTTTTGTGGCAATAACATCCTTTCCTAGCTTGTGAGGCTATGATCACAGCCACTCATGCTCTAGTGACCCCTGGTTTGTTCCATGTAGTCTACCCTGATGGTATAATCCTATGAAGTTGGTTATCCCCCTGATACAAGGTTATGTAGTATTATTATATAGTTTGTTATTTCTGTTGCTTTAAATTCTGGCATATGAGCTGCTTAGAATATCTTAGTGACTGAGGTGGCATGCAAAATAAATACTGTAAATGATCATATTCTTTTTGACTCAAAAGCAAAAATAATGGGGTTTTTTTAGGTATCTGCAGCTTTTTACTTTAGAGTCATGACCCCTTTATCTGCTCTTCTCCTTAGAAGCTGCAACATCAGGCTTTCTCTGATTTTGAGAAACTTCAGTACTAAGCAAGTAATAATCTAATCTAATCAGCTCAATTGTACACAAAAAGTTTAACCATCAACACACCTGACTGGAAAAATAGAGGCAAAATGGCCATGCCACTTTGGTCTGGAAATAAAAACTGGAGATTCAAATTTTCCAGTGACTGGAAAAATTATAAAAAAAAAAAATCTCTGTAGGATTTTTTTTTTTTTGGTAAGATTAAAGTGTTAGGTATTTTTGATCTTCACAATTGCACATGGACAATTTTCTAATGTCCTTCTCTTTGAGTCTCTAACAGTGCATTAGTTAACTGGAACATTTGGTATTGACAAAGTTGATTTTACTAATGTTTTCAGGATTCAGGGTTCAAAGGCAATAATCTAGATTGCTCATAGAAACAAACTGGCAACTAGCACAGCAACAAGCATATCTCCATTAAAATAGTTACAATTATGTCAATTTGGCTAGCACTCATTCAAATTCTAATTATAGCATTTCGGATCAAATTCACTTCCATTCAATAGATAAAGACAGCTTCTTATATAGCATTATTTTGGCCTAATCCCCTAATAATTATATGAATAGTCATTAAAGCTTCATTCCTCATAGGTATGGTTAGCCTGTAAACTAAATTTACAACGATTTCCTGACACAGATAGAATCAAAAAATCAAGGCTAACCATGTTCTTGAAGGCAGCAATGGATGAAAAGAATCATGCAAGAAATCACTGATTCTGGGAGAAAGCCTTGATCCAAACTGAATCCAAAGTTCCCCATTGCTCCCAAGACTGATTGAATTGCCAATTGCATTTGGGAACATGTCTTGAAAACAGGGATATAGAAAATTCCTGATACTGAATCAAACACCTAAACCCATATTGTTCACATCAGACTGCTATATCAGTAGTGAAATCTAATTATTTTTACTACTGGTTCCATGGGCGTGGCTTGGTGGGCATGGTGTGGCTTGGTGGGCATGGTAGGGAAAGGATACTGCAAAATCCCCATTCCCAACCCCACAAATGCCAAAGATGGTATTTGCCAGTTCTCTGAAGTACTCAAAATTTCCGCTACTGGTTCTCTGAACTGCTCAAAATTGCCGCTTCCAGCTCTCCAGAACCTGTCAGAATCTGCTGGATTCTGTGCTCTATCCTCCAGATGTTTTGAACCAAAGTCTCGAAAATCCTTGCTGTTTGCTAATGTATACTAGTCTGGTGAGAACTGAAATCTGAAGGCTATACGGGCTCCAAATTCCTTACTCCAGATATGCATGTCTGGAAAGACTTTTCCATGATTTAAAGAAGGGTCTTTCTCAACTCTACCTGGAGATTCTGTGAACCAATTTAGACCTTTCTGTATGGAAACCATGGGGCCCAACTCTCAGCAATAGGATTCGCTTCATAGATTATAATCAGAAGTCATTATTGTAGAATTCTTTCAACTGATAATGCCCACTATTGCTCCTGTGGTCACCATGTAGTCACCATGTTCCTCACCTTCCTGCTGCTGTTTGTGTTCGGTGGAATATGCTTTGCCAATCATGGTCCAGACAGGTTTGAGGCAACCAAAAAGCCCTTCCAGAAAGCCACTCCCTGTCTGGCAGTGGATCCGTACTTGGTCAGCATGGTAGCGGGTAGGCCGGACTTCAGGATTCCCAACTCCAGCTCCTGCACCAGCTCCGCCTCCTCCCCCACTACCAGCTTCATTCTCATGGAGCTGCAGCACGCTGTTGGCAAACTGTTCATGGGTCTCCTCGCTGGGAGTGGGACTGTGTCCACCACCTCCACCTCCACTCCCATCTATGGGCAAGACATCTCGCAACACACACTGTGTCGGTGTCAAGTCCTTCTCAGGGGTGCAGTCCGAGGCATCTGGATCCAACTTCCGTAGGGAATTCTCTGTCAAGATAGTGTTGAAACTGCCAAAGGAGGGGGAAGGTGTGCGGGTCTCGTGCAGGCAAGCCATGATGGCGCGTATCTTGGGATAATGTACAGCTAGTCCCTAAGAGGCAGAAAAAGAGAGAAAATGAAAGGGCCATGGATTAGACAACTAGCAGGAATCAAGAGATTGTGGGATCTGCAAGCCAAGTTTTCACATTAGTTAAGTAACTCATGGAATATCAAAAAGAATTTGGAACATGGAACTACAGGTAACCTTCAATTTAAAACCATTTGTTTAGTGAATGTTCGAAGTTACAACAGAACTGAAAAAAGTCACATATGACCAGCCTTCACACTTAAAAACTGTTGCAGCATCCCCACATAATCTAAAATTAGAGCACCTTGGCAAACAGGCATGTATTGATGATGGTTGCTGCATTCTGGGGTTGTTGCTCGTGACACTTTAGGCATGGGTAGACGTGTGTCCTTTTTGTTGAAAATGGCAATACACATGTAGAGGTGACCAAAAGAATCTGAAAAAGGAAGTGTCTGTACATCTACATGTGTGGTTAGAATGGCTGAATGATGAAAAACCAGTGAATAGCTTTGAATAAAAGCGTATGTATAATTTGGCATTTAACATGAAATTTGGCCCTTGGGATGTTTTGATGGAAGACTAGTTGGGCTCCATATCTAAGGCAGTAAACCATGTTTCCTCTATATCTTATTTCCAAGCTATTAGAGACCTAATCAAGTAGTGTGCTTCTGTAAATTGGAAGGGTGATGAGGATGTATGGTACACTCCTCTCCAGAGTTTACATTACAAACAACTAAAATGGAGATTTAGTTATCAGGATCTTTGCTTTATTCAGGTTTATAATTTTGCAGAGCTATGTCATGGCATTTAGCCAAAGTTGGTTATATTTCCATTTCAGATCTTTCAAAAAAGCAGATGTTTGGGGATAGTGCATATGAAACAAAATGAGAATATGCATCCCTGTGGTTTCATTTGTTATAGGTTTATATTGTTTATGTATTTATTCATTCAAAATTGTTTTAAGCTGCTCCCTTTCCTCAAGGAGTATGAAGAGATTATCATGAAATCTTAATACTTGAGACTTCCATATTTGGAAAGCAATATAGACTTGCATATTCTAAAGAACACATCTTTTTTTTTTTAAAAAAAAGCACAAAGTCACACATTTAGATCTTCTTGTACTGCTGTTTCCTGTAACAGAAATCCTCATGATTCCTTCCTTTGCAGGAATACAGCATCTAGTGTTGTACAAAAGCCATGTTTTGGTGCCTGGAAGAAGTAATCCTTAAGCAGAAGTGAAAAAGAAAATATAGATAACATCTTACATGAATTAAAGAAGAAAGTTGTCATTGTAATGTCCATCAAAAGAAGCACTCACCTTTGGTTATAGAAATATGCTTCAGTGTCTAAAATAACTTTTTACTTAAAAGCAGATCTGACAAAGAATTTAACTTTGGGAATGATTTCTAGATTACAATTTTATATGTAGATTTGTATCACAGCCAAAATTTTGGTTTCCTTTTACAAAAGTGCTTCATATTTCAGCTTTATAGGATTTTCTAATCTTTTATGATTTCTACTGTGATGGCTACTGTTTCTGGCATTTATAGTCTTAGAGCGCAATACCTATTTTTATTTTTTTAAAAGTGATCTAATACATCATGAAATAATTTCTATGATGCTTGTAAAGTTTATATATATGTAGCCTACTTTCAATTCCTCTTCTGTACCTTTTTGTCTATTTATTTAACTTCTAATATGTTCAATAAAACATATTAAAAAAGAAGTGCCAAGTCTGTGAATTTTATATAAAAACACACAATTATCTATAAATTCTGTATATATGTTGCCTATTGAAAATCTAAGGACAACTTTAGCAAAGAGGAAAGTGGAGAACAGGACTCCAAATCTTACACCTCTCTTTTTACCAGTTTCAAGTAGCTCATGGCTATAAATATATAGCCTTGGGACTTAACCATAAAAGATCTTTGAATATGAACTACACATTCTTTTGCCTCACATTTCAGATGCAGCCTAGAGAAGAGGATGCCCAGGTGGATGGTTGTACCATCAGTTGATGTGCATCAGAATCAGAATAGAGCTGGAAGGGACCTTGGAAGTCTTCTAATCCAGCCTACTGCTCAGGGAGAAAACAGGCATGAAGCCATTAGAAAGCAATGCTTTGACATATGAATGATGAAAGCAGCTTTGCATTTGCAGCCATGCATTTTGTCTCCTCCTCTAGGTACCCAGGTGTCTTTTCTCATTTTTACTGCCTTAATTCATTAGCTGTCAACACTTTGTTTCTATCTTCCATGTTTTGTTTTCTCTTGTAAGACATGCTCCATACCTAAGTAAACAATCCTTTAAGGATGGTGAGCATACTTGGAATTTTGAGAACACAAGCAGAGGACTCTCATAATGCTGTGGAAAAAGGAGATACTACTGTGAATATAACCAGTCAGAAAATATCCATTGAATAGACTGCAAAAGGGCAAGGATATTCACCACTCCCTAATTCTATCATCTTATTTTTATCCATTTTTTTTTCTGGAGAGGTATTGTCAAGCCTAAACCCAAAGGAGACATAGTAAGATCCAATTGAGTCCAGCTCTTTCTTATAGCTTTCTGCACCTTATAGCTCGCAATCAGTTGGATACCACCAGATGGTCAGAGAAAAAGAGGAAGGCCAAGGAAAACCTGGTGTCAAACATTTCAGGAAGATCCAAAAAACATCAACCTTAAATGGAAGAATGTGGAGGCTGTAGCAGCAGACCGAAAATTGTGGAGAAAATCTGTAGTCCAATGTGCTTAGCATAGGATGTGATGATGATGATGATGATAAATAGACAGCTTGCTCTCCTAATGCTGTAACATTTTAATCTAAGAGATATACCCTGTTTCCCCGAAAATAAGACCCAACCGTAAAATAAGTCCTAGCATTATTCAGGATGCTCATAATATAAACCCTATCCCCAAAATAAGCCTCAGTTAAGATTGTCAGCCAGATGGGTGCATTTAGTACCGTATTTCCACAAAAATAAGACCTAACCAGCATCTTTTTTGCGTCTTTTGGAGCAAAAATTAATATAAGACCCGGCCTTATTTTCAGGGAAACACAGTATATCCTGGGAGATTCTAGGGGTGGCTATTGTGACCCTTTTCCTCTCTCCCCCATCCATTTCAGGACTGCACAGTCTCCTGTTTGGGGCCTCTCAGGAATCTGTTGCCTCCTGCTTGAGAAGACGTAGTGTTATTGCCAATGCTTCTTCAGCTGTACATTCCACTGCAGATATGCTCACTCTACGAAGAGTTAAAGTATAGGCAAAGTGAAAGATAACTATACACATATTCATCACATTATTCCTTTTTGGGTAAGCAACAATGTTATGCAGAGAGCAAAAAAGGAGCAAGAAATAGCAAACTAAATAAATTAAAGGCAAGAAATTTTTTAAAAAAATACTCCAAGACCATACATTATATCTTTTCATATTTTTCTATCCTTGCAAACTCTCCTACAGATCTCCTCTTACATTATTGCTTTATGTTATTTGAATTCTTCTCCTCTGTCTTTTTTAGGATCTCATCAACTCCATTCAACCATAATTTTTCTCCATCCTTTCGCTACATTCATTCTTCCTTTGTATACTTGTTTTGCAATTCAGCCCTCATCCATCTCGCTATATTATCTAACTAGTTATTATTGTTATTATTATATTTGTACGCTACATTTATTGCTTTTACAAATATCTCATGGTGGCAAGCACACCTTTCTCCTCCTATTTTCTCCACAACAACAACCCTGTGAGGTAGGTTGGGCTGAGAGGGAATGACTGACCCAAGGCTGATTGTCATGGCTAAGACAGGACTTGAACTCATGGCCTCCTGCTTTCTAGCCTGATGCCTTAACCACTAGACTAAACTGACTCTCTAACTACCTCAACTTTTTTAATCCACATTTGTTCACACACACGCACGCACAGGCACACATCTTTTTTCTTGATCCTACCTCTCATTTTACACACACATACACACACACTATTTACACTCCAGTGACCACAGTATTTGATTTACCTTTATGTTTTAAAAATTCTTTACACATTTTTTAATCTTTCGTAAATATTCCATCAAGGTACATGAACTCATTTGCCTAATTAGTACTTGCCATTTATGTATGACTTGCAATTTCTGTAACAATCTTAGCCATCAACTCAGCATCACCTGGATATTTATATCCCAACCAACATACCTCTAACAATACCACAAATATTTCTTTTTGTTTGTTTGTTTTGTTTTGTCCATAAACACATGAACCATCTTGGGGACATCAGACATTCTTGCCTTTTCCTGTTTACTGTTGAATCATTCAGTGAACATCCCATTTATTCTTATGCCTGTTTTACTTGCATCATATAACACTGTTATTGCACTTGGCAACTAAGTTCAGTTCCCAACATTTTACGATTCAAGCCCATTTGCTTTATCATATACTTTTTATAAATCAGCAATGCAGTAAACATTCTCATATTCATACATATTCAGTGACTTTCTGAAGAGCAAAAATCTGATCTGAACACCTTCTGCAAGACATAAAGCTGCACCGAAATTCCCAAACGTTGCTCATTGTCATCTCTTGTAACTTTTATATGTGAATTCTGCCAAATACCTTCACAGGCACACTTGGAAAACTAATTCAGTAGTTTTTGCATTCACTCTCCTGTAGGGGAAAAATAAATCCACTCTTCCAATGATCAGGAATGGATTCTGGGTTCATTCAAATATTTAACAAGTCACGCAGTCTGTATTTTCGTATTTCTTTAATTTCACCATCTATAACTGCAGCCTTACATTGTTTTAACATTCTTACAACATTTATGATTTCCTTTTCTTAAATTCCTTGTTTAGCCTCTTCGCTCATTTTCAAAAGTTTTTTTTTAAAAAAAAATCATCAAAATTGTTCGGCATTCTCTCTGCCTCTTTTAACCGGAACTGTTCCTCACTAAATTTGAGAGCCAGTTTGGTATAGTGGTTAAGGCACCAGGCGAGAAATCAGGAGATTGTGAATTCTAGTCCTACCTTAGGCACAAAGCCAGCTGGGTGACCTTGGGCCAGTCACTTTTTCTCAGCCCAAGGAAGGAGGCAAGGGCAAACCACTTCTGAAAAACCTTGCCAAGGAAACTGCAGGGATTTATCCAGTCAGTCCCCAAGAACTAAACATGGGAAAAACATTTGATTACATTTTTGCAATTATCTATTTCTCTACATACACATTATGTTTATTTCCGTGCCCATTTTTTGCAACAGCCTCTTTTTTTATGCCTTTTTCTTGTCCACGGTCTCTTCCATTTTATCATTCCATCAGGTGTCCTTCTTTCATAATTCCCACAAGTATAGGCCCACATCTTTCTGTAACACTCAGTCCCTTAATTCTTTTCTCTTCATTCCAGGCAGCTCCACATCGTCTTTCTCATGGCCACTGCCACTCCTTCTTTGGGAAAATAATCTGTCTTCTAATGTGTTATCATTCTGGATTCAAATATTTTCTTCCTGGAGTTATTCTTCTTTAACTCTTGTTCTTTTTCTTCTATGTCTATTCTCCCTGTTTTCATACAAATCTATTACATCCTTGTCTTTGTTTCATAGATGCACAACATATATTGCTTATTTCATTTCATTTGTTGATTCATACTTTTTGCTACATAGCGATTTTACATTGCAGATTGCAAATCTTCCATAGTCACCATCAGATAGGTCCACCACTACTGATCACCCATCATGGCTTTTATCAAGCAAGATCTGTCCTTTTTTAGTAAAAAGGACTATTTTTTAGTAAAATAAAGAACTTTATGTGGGCTATATTACCTGCCTTAGGTATACCTGTGCTATGTGTATCTTTTCCAATCAATATTAAGGCTATATCATTCAGTTTGGATACAATTTGACCAGTATGTCTTAAATACAACCAGTATGTCTTAAATACATCTAGTTTTAGCCTAAGCATTATCAGACAATATAGGGAGCTTTGGTGGCACAGTGGTAAAGTGAAGTATTGCAGTGAGCAAACTCTGTTCACATCCTGGCGTTCAATCCTGATGGGGCTCAAGCCTTCCATCCTTCCGAGGATGGATGATGGATGGACTCAGCCTTCCATCCTTCCGAGGTTGGTAAATGAGAGCCAGATTGTTGGGGGCAATATGCAAATAATGCTTAGTAAACTGTCCAGAGAGTTTTCTACAGGTAGTCCTCAATGTATGACCACAATTAAGGCCAGAATTCAGTTATAAATCATTGCGGTCACATGTCAAGGCACCACATGACCAGACCCAACTTTTTCTACCATTTCTTATGGCAGTTGTTAAGCAAATCTCAGTCATAAGCCCAATTCCACTGCCCCAAATGGGTATTTTTTGCCATTAAACAACTGGTCATAAATCGAGGACTACCTGTAAAATGCTATGGCATATAAGCCTAAATGCTACTGCTATTGCTATTTTACACAAGCTGCTATCTGTAGTTGCAAGCCAATAGATTGTTGCCTGCATTTCACCAACCAGGAGGTATATGCAGCAAATCAAGATACACAATGTAAAAGAAATCTTACAAAAGAGACCATCAAGAGCTAAGGGAAGCTTAAGGTAAGGGATAGACAAGAGGAGACCGCAAGGGAAAAGACACAAAGGTATCTATGGGAGTCCTAAATAAATGGCTGTATTAACAAGATAGATTCCCCAGAGGGGAAAAAATAGGAACCTTAAAAGGCAGGAAAAAAACCCTCTTTCAAAATAAAGTGGAGAGTAGAAGAATGAGAGACCTTTAAAAAGGCCACTCAGAAGCTTTAAATGTAAGATACTGCATGCCACAAGCAATAAAGATGGTTCAAAAGTGCCAAGGGGATTGTATGCTCTGTATAGTGAGAAAGAAAAGGGGGGGGGGAAGGAAACTAGCATCAAAGGACTAAAAGAGGCATAATGATAAAAGGA